>JAWVMQ010000011.1:0-658995 GCA_036321185.1 Trypanosoma lewisi | reverse complement strand
AAAAGTGAATCCTTAGTGCGAGTGATGGCGCTACGCGCAGGGACGTGCAGCTGTGGAGCAGTTCTAACCTTCGTTTTGTTTCAGGCCTCCCAAACACAGCGCTACCCCAGACCTGCCTGCCGACGCCAAGAGCCTTTAACCGCACCCTAGGCACGGTCGCAGGCTCCTGGCTTCCCTCGTAGTGGGTACTAGTCCCTGGCACCACGCAGAGGTGGCCGGCTTCGCCAGGGACCATTTTCAGTTGACTCCACATTGATTCCGGTGCCATGATTATTATTTAATAATAATTCATGCCCAAGACGTCGGCACCACTACCACATCACTAAGCAATTATAGTCACCGTCATCCATAAAACTAAAAGAGGTAAAAGTAAAAGAATACGACAAGAATAAGACACACCACAGCAGGAGGGCCGTATAGCCGCAGCAGCCGCATCCGATTCATGTGAACCGTCTTTTTGTAGAAGCGCGAACTCTGATCCACTAGCTGGGCACTAAACTGATTCATTGTCTCTAACTTCTCCCCTCGTGTCATGAGATCCTCAAGATTCTTCCGCATCACAAAATGCACGTCTGTGAGTTCCTGACGAAGCGCATCGTAGTGCGGGTTCACCTGTCGTCGGTGCCCCAACCCTTGTGACGCGGAGTCGCCTGCACCAATCACAATGTTGTCAGACTGTTTGTCCTGCTGCACTTGACGAATTAATTTTTGAAGGGTGGAGTCGAACTTAATAAACTGAAAGGGTCGCACATTACTTGCAGCAATCTCACCTACCGGGTGCGCTTGTATGAACTCGGCAAAGATGAGATCTAATAAACCACACGCAAGACGATTCGTTGCCCCAATGTCCCCGGAATTGCGGAGAAGCAGCTTGTTGACAACCGTTATGATTGTTAAATCCGTCGCAGCGTCCTGGAATGCAAAGTAAATACAGTCGCGGTGATCAAAGCTCTGGTAGTAACTCCCTTTGGCGCTATTTCGGTCTGCCGCTGCGGCAGGGGTCTCCATGCGCTCAAGAACACGCTGCTCCTGCTGCCGAATCTGGTTGGAGTTGGCGTAGTTTTCATCCGTGTAGCTACACAGAGGGACGTGATCGTGCGTCCGGGCAATGAGGACGGCTATGAAACACCCCTTGGACGCCATTAACCCAACACAGAAAAACAAAAATCTCTATCTGCACTTCTTTTCCCCCTTACGCTATTGTTGTTATTGCTCAATCCTTTTTTTTTGTTTCTTGAAAGTTTGTCTACACTTAGGAGGTTTGCCTCTTTATGACTTATGATCTATTACCCACTTGGATTCACGTTTATTCCCCTTTATATTGCAAATGAATAAAGAAAATCAGAAAGGAAAAAAAGAAACAGAAGAGAAAAAATGCAGCCACACATACATACATAGATGAAACTCTGCGTTCTCCACTAGGAAGCTCAAGTACCAACAAACAGCAGAGAGAAAAAAAGGAACAGACACTTTCTCTTTTTCTTCCATCAAAAGAGGAAGAGAGAAGTGAACATGTTTCTTTTTTCTCTTTTCTCCACTCACCATTTGAAACACATGTCTCTTCCAAATGATTCATAAGATACGAAAGAACTTAAAAATAAGGACAAAGAAAACGAAAATGTAACGAGTGAAAAAAACGGCAGTGCCGAGAAGACTCACTTACGCCACCATTGCAGACGCCGTGTTGGACACATACTTCCATGTGGGCGGCAGCTGCTTCACGCGCTTGTAGTAGCGGGCGAGGCGGTGAATGCGGGACTCAACAAGAATCAGACGGAACTTTGTGTCCCTGTCCTTCGTGTTGCGCTCCAAGTGCTTCCGCATCTCCGTGGCGCGCTTGATGAGGCAGTAGAGGTCCTCCGGGATCTCGGGCGCCATGCCCTTGTGCTTGAGGATGCGGAGGATCTTCCGGCCGGTGACGTTCTTCACCTGGGCGATACCCATCGAGTCCCGCAGCTGCATGCCGATGCGGCTGGGCGCGAGGCCCTTCTTCGCCAGCTTGCAGACGGCGTCGACAACATCGCGGCTGGCGATCTTCAGCCACGACGGGGGCGTGCGGCGGTACGGCAACGACGACGCGGACTTGCCGTGACCATTACCATGCATGCGAACCATCTTTTCCTGCGATCGGTGGTGCCTTCTTTCTCCCTATACATGAAAAGAAACAAAAAAAAAGGGGGAGAGCAAAAAGAAAAGGAATTGTGGGTCACACGGTGGTAAAGAGCAGATTAAGCAGACGAAACCATTACAAGAGAAGGAACGCGCCAAGCAAATAAACACAGGGAGATGGATAACAAAACAATACCAATAATAAAAACCCAACCCCAAACCCAACCAAGGAAAATGAATAAACAAACTGTGAACAAGATATAACTCACACGCGTGTGTACACCCACTCTTATAAAACAACAACTGAATGAACTACAAAATAGCGAGGGATTTCTCCGACGAAAAACAGAAAACAGAAAAACAAAGATGGAAAGACGCATATGCTCACTGCCTCAACAGGGGGATTTGCCACTACACTGTGAGTTCCAAATCAAAGACATCATCACCCGTACTCTTTGTGTGCAGCGCGCCCAAGTCACTCAACTCGTTCAGGCTCACCAGGCCAAGACTATCCCACCGTATGAACACATCGTCCACAATAAAAGAGGGGGACTCAGCACCAGCGACAAAGGAGGCCTGCATCTTTTCTCTCTCAGATGGAACGCTGGAATAAATAAGGGCATACTTCTCCTTTCCTTCACAAGGAAACTCAGCAAACACGCCAGTGGTCTCTGCATACACGCGAACACCACACTGTTTATGCACCCCTTCCGCACACATCAGCTCGCCTCTACGGACATCAGCAGACAGCTCCACTGCCTCAGCAAATACTTCACGCAGGTACAGTCCATGCCGGTAAACACACTCCTTTCGACCTGGAGGTGGTGGCAAGTGCGGGGGTCGGTGTGGATTCAGTTGGTAGCGGAGAACAAGGCGAATACCCATGTTCTCGGGTGGAATAGGATCCCACGTCACGGTGGAGAGTGCGTACGACATCTTTTGGTATGGAATGTGTCTGTAGGTGCAGATGTACCGCGTCCCACTGCCGTTGCTGAGAAAGGGAGGCTCCCTGTATACATTCCAGCAGGCAATGCGTTCTAATGAGCCGGCCAAGAAAAATGGAGGGTGTCCTCTCATGCTCACAATCTCAAACAGGGGTGTGACAAAGTCATTGAATCCAACTGTCATCGAGCACGTCCAAAAAATAAGAAATAAGAAGAAACGCCTCACAGTGGTCTTCCTTGCTTAAGGGGGAGAGAAGAAAAAAGAAAAGGAATTGTGGGTCACACGGTGGTAAAGAGCAGATTAAGCAGACGAAACCATTACAAGAGAAGGAACGCGCCAAGCAAATAAACACAGGGAGATGGATAACAAAACAATACCAATAATAAAAACCCAACCCCAAACCCAACCAAGGAAAATGAATAAACAAACTGTGAACAAGATATAACTCACACGCGTGTGTACACCCACTCTTATAAAACAACAACTGAATGAACTACAAAATAGCGAGGGATTTCTCCGACGAAAAACAGAAAACAGAAAAACAAAGATGGAAAGACGCATATGCTCACTGCCTCAACAGGGGGATTTGCCACTACACTGTGAGTTCCAAATCAAAGACATCATCACCCGTACTCTTTGTGTGCAGCGCGCCCAAGTCACTCAACTCGTTCAGGCTCACCAGGCCAAGACTACCCCACCGTATGAACACATCGTCCACAATAAAAGAGGGGGACTCAGCACCAGCGACAAAGGAGGCCTGCATCTTTTCTCTCTCAGATGGAACGCTGGAATAAATAAGGGCATACTTCTCCTTTCCTTCACAAGGAAACTCAGCAAACACGCCAGTGGTCTCTGCATACACGCGAACACCACACTGTTTATGCACCCCTTCCGCACACATCAGCTCGCCTCTACGGACATCAGCAGACAGCTCCACTGCCTCAGCAAATACTTCACGGAGAAACGGTCTGTTGTTGCGGAAAATACAGTCATCTACACCTGGAGGTGGTGGCAAGTGCGGGGGTCGGTGTGGATTCAGTTGGTAGCGGAGAACAAGGCGAATACCCATGTTCTCGGGTGGAATAGGATCCCACGTCACGGTGGAGAGTGCGTACGACATCTTTTGGTATGGAATGTGTCTGTAGGTGCAGATGTACCGCGTCCCACTGCCGTTGCTGAGAAAGGGAGGCTCCCTGTATACATTCCAGCAGGCAATGCGTTCTAATGAGCCGGCCAAGAAAAATGGAGGGTGGCCTCTCATGCTCACAATCTCAAACAGGGGTGTGACAAAGTCATTGAATCCAACTGTCATCGAGCACGCCCAAAAAATAAGAAATAAGAAGAAACGCCTCACAGTAGTCTTCCTTGCTTAAGGGGGACAGAAGAAAAAAAAAAAGAGGAACGATGAATTAGATAAGCCAAAGGAAGAATGAAGTATACAACACGGTGATGGAGGTCCCTTTTCTTCTTATTTTCCTCTCAGACTTCAAAATAACAGTAACAGCAAAAATAATTTTACCTCACGCCGAGTCCCCTCTTTATTCATTTCCGAAGATATTTGCATATACGTACGGAAGCATTTAGAATCAACAACAACAATGATAGTAATGAATGTCGTTGATAAAAAGGATATATGTAAACAAAGGAGAAAGTGTTTCTAAGTGTAGAAAGAACAAAAAATGAAAGGCATGTTACAAAACAGAACATAAAAAAAAAAAAACATAAAAAAAAATCACCCGCCGCGTGACTTTTCTCCCACGAGGATATTTGCTGTCAGTAGATTTCCGTCTCTCGAGAACACCACTGGCACAGTCACCCACGGCCGCACATGACGTGAAACAAGTGTATTAAATGATGCAAGTTCTGTCACCGCGTAACCCGCAAATCGCACCAACTGATCCCCCGCGCGTAATCCCGCAGCAAAGGCGGGCCCTTCTCGCGTGGTATTATCATTCGCACTAATGTAGCTTTCAGCGATTTCATGTACAGTCAATGTTGTCCGCCCTGTATCATTGCGGCCAACGGCGACACGAAATCCCAAATACGGACGAGTCAAGGCAGAACCACACGATGATTTTGTTGGTGTGGATGTACTCGAGTGGGTCGCCTGCGCTGGAATTGGCAAAGAAAGACGCGGTCCGATAGCTGCATCGTCATCATCAAAATCATAATGCATTTGTGGTCGTGGTGTCAAGGAACTTCCTCTAAGAACTAAAAATTTCATCTGTTGCATGGACTTTGAAGCGCGGCCTGGTGGCATGGATAATTTATGAGCGCCTTGTCTTCGTGTATCCGACGCAGTCCACGATAAAGAGCGGTGTCTCTTCTTGTGTATATCCAATTCCCTTTCAGATAATTTATGAAGTATTTGTGGGGGTACTCGTTGTGGTATTTCTTCAGATGTGCCAAGCGGAGATAAAGACGTAAGAAAAGCTCCCGGTAAATTCTCTGAATTGACAGTTGCCTCCGTAGATCGTGTAGGTGAAGACTCCGCTGCATCGCTGTTGCCATTGCCTGTACTCGACTCCGCCATTTCATCCGCTAACGCCCGCAATTTTAAATGACGTTGCCAAATACCAGGAGACATTAGTTCCAAAAGCACGGCGGCATTTTGACAGAGCCAGATGGCAGTCTGTGGTTTACAAAGACTTCGTAAAGGAAGCGGCATGACTCTCGCCGCACCACGTGTAGATAATTTCTTCTCTCCCGCCTCTACCTCCATATCACTATGTGCCTTAAAGGAATCAAACATAGTGATGAGATCTATAACTAATGGAAGAACCTCTGCTCTTGTGCTGGGAGGTATGAAATGAATCCAACGCAGTGAACTATGATCGGTCGTTGTTGTATTTATATTTTTATCCATATGACCATCTGCCTGCTTCATCGTAGAGGAAAGAGAGTCATTATGGAACGTTTCATTCATATGCACTCCTGTTAAGTTTGCAGCATTTTCTATAATTCCCTTAAGTTTATGAACAGTTCTATCAAACTCATCCGGTAAAAAACCCGGCATGCTTATAAGGCCTGAAATACTACGTTTTCCCTCCGATGCTGTTGTCCTCGCCTCCACGTACGATGTATTCATTGGCATCCGCAATGAAGCAGACTCTTTCCCCAAAGAAGATGAGGAAACACTGCAGCTGTGCTCAAATGCATCCGATGGATACTCGGGTATAGGGAGTTGTATGACACGATCGTACGACGCGAAAATAAAAGACTTGTGACGCCCGTACCGCAACGTTGTCGCGTTCAGTGCTCTGAGAACTAATCCCACCTGACGCAGCAAAAAAGTATCATTATCAAATGCGCTTCTGTTGTCATGCTGATGATTATTATTATGATAATGATGGTGGTGATCGTCTAATGACGCAAAGATCTTCTCTCGGTTTGTATTATTCGACAGTCTACCACGAGACAAGGAAAGAGATTCCGGCTTTTTTCGCATGCATTCCAGTGGATCCTGGTAACCAATGAGGAGCGAATCCAACGACTTCTGCGCCTGCAGATATTTAATGTCAGCAAGAAGTGTGGCGTTCCGATGCTGCACCTCATCCCGCTCAAAGGCGTGGTGGGCGATGTCTGTCTCCAACTCCTCCTCCTCATGTTTGAGCTGCACGAGGGACGATGTGTTGTCAATGGCGTTCTGCACGGCGATCCACTCCCACTGCAGCGTTTTTTTTTCTTCGCGTGCACGCAACAACTTTGCCTCATAGCGTGCATAGTGGTACCAGTTGTCATATACACGACGGCGTAATGTGTGTTCATTCACGAGGACGGATGATAATGTGTCCACGAGAACTAAAGAATGGCGACCTTCTTTTTGATTTTTACAATATTTGATCCATTTCTTCATGTAATCACGACGTTGTTTCTGGTGTAATAAAAATATATTTTTTTCCAATAACCAAAGAGCAGATTGATGTCTTTTTTTTGCCTCGGCGGATTTCTTGAGTTGTATACAGAAAAAGGAAGAATCTTTGAATTTCTCGTCGGAAAGTGACAAAAATAATTTATTAAAACACGTCGACTGTGTAACACGCCTCTTGATGTCCCTTGCATACATAAACCACTGATAGTAATAGCGCTGCAGGAGATGTTCGTTCCGTGATAAAATATAAAGAATGATTTCTATTCTTCTTCTCTTTTTCTCATTCTCTTCCATTGCTTTCTTGCTTGTCACACTCAACCAATCAACCGGGGCCGAAGAAATCTTCTGCACATATTTTTCTATCATATTTCTATTTATATATTCCAACAAAAAAACACTCTCACCATTGTTGCATTTCCCATACTTACTGTTGCTACTGCTGTTGATGATGATGTTTTTCCATCGCTTCCAAATGTGGAAATAATTTCCCATCAATCGCTCGTGTTGTGTATTCTCCAGGAAACAAACATGGCGCAGGCAGCGATAACGCGTCCGTCTCTTCTTTGCCCACACAAGCCAACGTGAAAATGTTTTCTGCTCCAATAATCTTCTGGATGAGAGTTGGATAATAGAAAGAAAGTGTAATTTCTCTTGATGAATATAGTTCGGTAGTTCTTCTCCATCTGCCCCCACATTCCGGCCCAAAATTTTCTTGAAAATTGAATCATATACATGATTTCCTAAGAAATATTGTCGATCACGTATAAACTGCTCATTCAGTGACCGCAATAAAGACATATCCATTATGACACGATAATCCCCCCATTCCGGCAGGATACACGTCAATGTAGACAAAGAAATAGAAGGTGAATCCCCATTACTCCAATGTAATTTATTACTGCTAGTAGTAGTAGTAGTAGTAGCATTAGTGGGAGTTCGGTACTTTGATAACAGACTTTTCTTATTAACCTTCGACAGTGAAGAAGTATCCGTCTGATTACTATGGCTGCTATGATTATTATTATTATTAATATTTTTCTTTCCTCTTCCTCTTTGCGGGGCGGCTGTAAGTACATATAAATGACTTATACAATTAGGAGTTGGCAGTAATAACAACTGTGGGTGTAATGTATTATAATCCCTCCAATTTTGTACAACAACATTCTCTTGAAGTAGATCATATATTGTAAACATCCCATCGGCACTCCCAATAAATAAACGATATGTCCCTTCGTCTAATGCAATACTCGTCAAGGCCGTTCTGCTTCTATGTATGGTATATATCATGCGCCCTGATGGTAATAGAAACATCTTCGCTACTCCATCGCGAGAGGAGGATAAAAGTATTCGGTCGCGTACAACGTCTAAGCCGGTAACTGCTTGATAGTGTTCAAACTTCAACGGCCATAAAAGTACGGAATCTTTTACTTCCTCTTTTGCGTGCACATGTTGTCTTGCAAGGAAACGCTGAATGATGGGATCATCTTCGCTTGAGGCGCCTACAAACTGCCGAGCAACCGACGAAAAGTGTGATATCTCATTTTTTTTACTCTTTTTGGTCTTTGCTGACTTTTTTGACGCCTTCGTGTTATTTACTGGACCGGCATTAATATCATTCGCTATGCGTGTTCCCGCAGCAGTAGTATTATTATTAATATTCTCTTCTGTAGGAAAAGAATGTGGCTGGTGCCTTGATTTATTTAACGCCTGTCCAGGAAAAAGACAGACATTTCTCTCTAATTCATGCTCGTCCTCTTCCTCTTCCTCCTCATTATCCTCCTCCTCCTCAGCATTACTATTGTTACCCTCGCTAACTACATCTTTTGTTCTATTGCCGCCTACAAGATGATGAAATAAGCTCAGGCGTGGTGTGGTGGGCTTCGACTTACTCCCCGTCGTCTTTGTGCCCTTTTTCTCCTTGCGATGTGTTTTCTCGGTCGCAAGCGGGGACCCTGCACGTAAATTTCTATTGTTTACTCCCATCGACCGCGCTGACAGAGTAACAGACGCAGTTTTTCTGGCGCGCGGTGTCCGCGCTGCGCCTTGCACGGAGGCCGAACGACGTGAGCGAGTTACGGGCATGTCGGCAGACTTCACCCCCGCTGCTGCTGGAGAAAAACATGAATGACCCAAACGCGGTGTAGTCGGTTTTGAGGCTGCCACTCTTGATGTAGTTTGTGTGGACGTTGAACGTCGTTTTCGTTGGACGAAAGCTTCGGGAGTCCTCATTGACCTCCTTGGCGTCTGACTGCTATCCTCCCTCCTCACCGGCAGAAGAAGTTGTTTCCTCCTTCTCTTGTTCGCCTCCTCCTCCTCTGACTGTTGTTGATTTACTGGGCTTGTTGCTGATGACGACATCACTGCCTTCGCTTTTGCCGCTTTAGCTTTCTTTGTTGTTGGTGTTGCTCCTTTTTTACCACTCGACCTTCCCATCACCTGCGCCCCATCGAGCAGCGACCACATCCGCAGCGATCCGTCCTCCCCCCCGCCAACAATAAACCGACCGCCCCCCGCCGCCGCCAGCGCGGTAACGCCGTAGGATGCATGGTCGCTCTTTATGCGGCATATGCAGTCTAGTGTAACCGCGTCCCACTTCGCAATTGTGCCGTCAAGCGACCCCGTCACAAAGACAGACGTGCGGGAGGCATCAGTTTCAGTCTGCGTTTGTGGTGCAGTTACTGATGATGTTGGTGTTATTCTTGGCAGCGCGACCTTCACAATACACGTGACGGTTCCCTTGTGCGCCAGCACGCGCTGGCACTCCTGCATGGAGGCAACATCGAAAACTCGCAGCATTCCGTCGGTCTGACCCGCAACGACACGACTGGAGGAAATCTGCAGAAGTGACGTGACCACGCTTCCCTGTGACTTGTTTGGAATAACAGCGATGAGGGGGTTCGGCACCGAGGCGGAGCGAACTTCGATATTTCCATCGTTGCGTGCGAGCCACAACATGCAGTGCGGCCCTTTGATTTCCTTGCTGTGTACATTATCAATTTCATCACTTCTATCAATCCCTGGGCAGTGGTGAGTTACGTCGGCTGCCGCCATGCGGAGCACAACTGTTGCGGCGCAGCGGTACGCACCGCTGAGTTGAGTCGACAAGGACAATTCTTTGTAGGGCATGGCCAATAGAACTACAAGGAAAAAAAAAAAGAGGGTTCTTATTTGTTTATGTGCGCTCGTATTTGTACCTTTTTTTTCTTTCTTTTCCTTTTGGACTATTGAAACTATATTTTATTCTATTTGTTTTGTATACACAAGGCTTTGGATACTTTTTCTGTCCCTTTTACAGCCTAAAAAAGAAAAAAAAAGAGAGAAAAAAAGTATGTATGTATGTATCCTCAAAGACCCACGAACAAAAACAGGAAATATAGGGAGAACGATCCCTCTCACACACTGGAGACCTCCCAAGAAAATCCATCAAGGCGGATATTTCTCCATCTTAGTTTTCTTGTCGTCATGGACGGCGTCACCCACAAAGCGTCGGGCATATATGCGAGGGTCAGAAAAAATAATAATAATAAAAGAAAAAAAGGAAGATAAGAAACAAACACAAGCACACAGAAACAGCAACAAAAAAACCCACACACACTCTACGTCTGAGAATGCGTAATCCAAACAAAAAACAAATACCAACAAGAAAAAAAAAAATCGTGCCTGCACGTAAACACGAAGAAACCACACAACACCAACGTAATCCTTATCATTAGCGCCTTACCCCTTTTACCACCATTTCATGATTTTCCCCAATATGTATATGCATATATTGTTTATATCTTTTTCACAAACTACCCGTAGTGGAAAAAAAAGAGAGTAAAAGAAGCTCAATAATGAGAATTGTGGTCAAACAAACGGGGAACTCACAGAAAAGAAGAGACATCCACTCCAAGTTATCAGAGGTGAATCACTGTACATGAGGAAAAAAAAACACGAACCAAAAAGAAAAAAGTCGAGGAAATGACCATCCGCGGCATCACATTTCCCCCCACCCCCCAGACGCATCTCCCATCTGTGTTCCATCTACCTCTGGTAATACCAAGAAATACAATTCTAACAGCAATGCATAAAGATCATGGAAAAAAAAGTAGTACGTGTGGAATGTATGCGACTCTTGGATTATAGCAGTCGTAGCAGTCAATCATCCCTCGTCCATATTCATGCATATTTCTATCTCCCCCCATGTATACAAAAACAAATATATGTATACAGGGAAGTATTCGTAGGAATATACCGGCGCGAGGACAGAGAAATTACACTTGTAATTATTTATCTATATATATATATCTATATATATTGCTTTCCCTTTCCATTTTATTTTATTTTATCTCTTTGTTTTGCTTTGTGTCAACTGCTTCGCATAATTTGTGCAATCCACCCCGGTTTCATGTTTTTCTCTTTTCTCTTTCTTTTTTCGCTTGTTTGTTTGTTTGCCTATTTAAGATTTTCTATTTTATTTTATTTCACTCATCTTGCATTTGCATTCAGAAGAGACAAAGAACACATTACGTCCCATACACTCGCCTCCTCCGGGTTAACAAACACAAGTACAACCACCCAGATACCAAGACAGACAGAGAGACAGGCACACATGTATATAGATACATGCAGACTGGCAGAAGGGGAGACGGAAATCTTCATCATTTCTCCTTTTGCGAAAAGGAGGAGAATGAACAGAAATATTTCAATCCGAGCGTCCTTCCCGTCATGGTTATTATCGTTTTCCATCCATCCTTGCATGCATGTGTACCACCTCTCTCGTTGACACCCTTTTTTTTTTCTTTCGTTGTTCGTTTTTCTTTTTTTTTTCTTTTTTGTCCTCGCTTAAGAGAGGCACGAATATGGATAAATTCGAAGAGAGGGAGGTGTATTGCAACATATACGTAGATAAGTAAATAAGCATATATACATGTATATATAATTTTTTTTTTTCAGTCACTTCTTTCTGTGTTCGTCCCTCTCATGTTCACATAGAAATAATTCACTACACCTGTTCAACTAGTTAACGTAAAAAAAAAAAACGAGGCCGCTTTTCCCACCTCTCTTTCGTTTTTATTCTTGTCCTTCATTGCACTTTTTCTTTCCATTCCTTATTTCCTTCCTCCTTTGACGCATTCTTTAGACATCTCTATTTTTCTTGTTTTTCCTCTTTATCGCATTCACGCCTTCTCACAGACGACTGGGGTTAATTTCTTACAATCCTCCACGGCATTGTTGTTGTTGTTGAGAACAGTTTCGTCAATTCCGCCCGACTCCTCCAGGTGGCCGCGATCGCGTAGCCGCGCGTACCAGTCGGCAGTTTCAACACCGCCCTCCGCCCCGATTGCCACCCACGACTTACCCCCCTCGGATGCATGCGAAGGTGTGTGCCCGCACAAAGGTGTGGACAGCCCCACAGACGCGGTTGCAAGAATGGGTGAACGCATGCCCGCTGGGATCGTTGGTGTGTTCTCCCGCCCGATGCTGCCGGGCAGCGTCCGCCGCGTGCGGCTCTCGGCATTATCGAGCGGCGCGATTTTATGCGGCGCTGGCTGCAGGGTGGCATGCGGCGGGGCGAGGACGGGCGATATTTTTTCTTTTAGGTGGTGGGGGTCAAACAAGGGCGCGGGGCACGGGGGCGGCGGCTGGTTTGAGCGGTTCAGCGACTGGTCCGTCAGGTCCCCCGCGGCGCCGGAGATTGTGGGCGAGTCCATCACACCGCAGTGCTGAAGTTTTTCTGCAGAGTACATGTCGTGTCGCTTCGTGGAGCTGCAGTAATTCAGTCGCGGTGATGGAGATGATAGTAGAGGGGAAATTGTGGGTAACACTGTTTTGTTGGATCTGCCATTTCTATTACTCACTCCATTACGACCCTCTTCATATCCCCCCACACCAAATTCTGTTCCACCTCCGCCATTTTCTTCTTCACTCCTTGCAATAGGAGAGTTTAATGCACAGATACTGTGGGGGGCCAAAGGATTTCCATACTTTTGTGTACTGGTTTCGTCATCCGTGGTAGTAGTACGTGCTAGGGAATAAAAACTGGTGGTACTAGTGTTTGCTTGTGGGGACAGAAACGATTTATGTACATGTTTTCGAAGAACAGCCTTGGCATTTAGTAACGTCTTTACATTTTCAGGAGTTGCACGTGAAGTATGCGTGGAAGGTCCATTACTCACTTGACTAAAGTTTGCAGCAGAATCGATTACACTCCTGCCATCTGAAATATCTGTTTTTAATGTTCTTCTTGCACTCAGGTCATGAAACGTTCTGAACGATTTACTATTCATTTGCATTAATAACGGCTGCCGCCTTTGACTTCCCTCTCGCGCCGTCAAGCTGTGGACTCTCCCATTCCTCTCATAAGACGTAATACTACGTGACGAGGATGTTGCTTTTGCCTCGTCAAAAAAATTAGATTCCCCTTCCGTTCGCTGCTCAGAGCCTACCATAGCCTCGGAAGACACGCGCGCAGAAGTCACTAACCCATGCGGCTCCTGCACATTCCCACGACACGGCACAGGAGTATTAAATTGACTCGCATTCACAAAGGTTGGTAATGCTGGTATTAGCTGCGTGTATGACGTAACCATTCCGTTGCCTTCACCGCCAATCCCTTCCGGCAGCGAGGAGGACCTCACCGCGGGTTTGTTTATCGGCGGCACACTATCAACGCTAACATTTCTGTCTGTCTTCTCTTTGGAATCGGAAAGTACACGCCTTTCCGTTGCAACAGATCGCTTCCGTTCTTTCTTGGGGTTGTCGTGCGGGCAATTCATGTCAATAGTCACGGTGTGTGGGAGAATTGCGCTCTCGCAGGCCTTCGCAGAGTTGTGTGTCTTCTGCACCGGCTTCACAACTACGGCGCCCATATTATTATTTTCTACACAACAGTGTACGTGAGAAAGAGAGAGAGAGAGAGAGAAATAAAGAAAGAAAGAGAGAAAACAAAACAAACAAAAAAACGTCATTTTACTTCTCCCATCCTGCAGAGAGTACATACGTACAAACAAGCATGCATACAGACAGAAAAATAAAGAGAAGATCAGACGAGAAAAAAAAAAGAAAGTAAAGAAATTAAGGAAGAAAAAAGAAAAACAAACAAATAGAACCCAAGTAGACTGAAGTCAACTCTGTGTCGACATCGATATCTCTCTGTCTGTCTGTATGTATGTATGTATGTATGTACAAAAGTCTGTCTCTGAGGATGAGCTTCACCATACTGAGTCCTCCTCTATTTAAGCATACCCTACCAGAATCTGCGGACGTGTAATGTATACTTGCCCATATCATAGTCTAATTTTTCCCCCTTCTTTCTTGTTCCACACCACTGAATAAATAATAATAATAATAATAATAATAATAATAATAATAATAATAATAGTAATGCAATAATAACTAGCTAAATAAAGTATTCGGGTTATTTCAGAAAAATAGTCAATACTAGCATAAGCAAGAAAAATTATTCGTCCATAAACCGATACGGCTGCATATACTTTGGCGTGTATGTAAAGAAGGGATGAGCAAGTGCCTCACGAGCGGTTATCCTCTTTGATGGATTGCAATCTAGCATTTTCTTCAACAGATCATACAACAAAAATCGCTGCTGTATCAACTCATCCATGATGCTCTTTATCGGTCTTTTCTGACCACTTGCTGCCGCAGCATCTTTAATAGCATCATTGGAAGTGGCTGTAGGGTATTTCCCCTGCGCTATGCGTTTCTCCTCTTTGCTGAGATTACACTTGCGAAGTAACTCCGGTAGCGTCCGGTACTGAAAGTAACATTTCCATTCCGAATGAAGAGCATTTTCATTTCGTGCTTGATACTCTTCCTTCTTCAAAAGCCTAAAAGAAGGCTTGGATCTAGCTGCGCCCTGCTCCAATGATGAACCATCATTATCATTGCCATTATCAAGATCATCAGTATCAACTTTTGTGTCCTTCACGTCGTAAAAATAATTTGTCTTTTTCCCTTCTGCAAGTAACTCTTTAGGAAGTGGGCCTAACATTTCCTCTATTAGATACAGCTGGTGGAAATCCGACGTTCCTGGCAAGAGAGGCAGTCCAAGTAATAACTCTGCGAGGAGACATCCCGTTGACCATATGTCAATAGGAGGGCCATAACCCGCACCGAGAATGACCTCAGGCGCTCTGTAATAACGCGACTGCACATAAGTGTATATGCTAGACCCAACATAACTGCTGCTACTGAAATCAATAATTTTTATTTGTAGGGGCGGTATAAGAGTACATTTTACCTCCTGGTATTTCCCCTCCATGATATTGACACCACTACTACCACTACTACTACTACCATGACGATTACTACTACTTTGAGTTGCATGAATTAGAGTTGTTTCTTTAGTGCAAAAAACATTTTGCGTTTTATCAACAGATCCAACTTGATGCACATGGAAAGGAGAAGGCGTTAGTAATGACGCCATTTCTGGTGTATTGTTATTGTTGTTGTTATTTGATAATGAGGAAGCATTGAGTAATTTACTTTTGCGGGTTTTCTTTGCCATGTAGCATGATCCAGTAGCAGATGCTTCTAATGTGGCCTTTGATCCATAGGAAACACTACCGTCTTTTTTTTCATTTGCGTGATTCCCATGATTATTTATTCCGCCACTACTTGACATCGTTGAAAAACAGGAATCTATAGTCAACAATATATTCTCTGGTTTTATATCACAATGCACTACTTGACACTCCTCATGAAGAAGCGTCAAGGCAGATAATATTTTACGTCCAATGACCTGAATCTGATACATCGGGAGTCCGTTAAAGTCACGACTCTGAACGTACTCAAAAAGATTTGCCCCATAACGTTCCATAATAATACAATGATGACCATAACATATCCCGTGAGCAAATATCTTTGCGACGTACTGACATCTGGGGTCGGACTCTGGCGGCTCCGTTACCGTAGAAGCCCCAACACCCGCCGCCGCCGCTGCTGCTGGCGGTGACGACATGTGTACATCTGTTACGCCAGCACTACAAGTTTGCTGCAGTGCTGTTTGTGCGCCGATGTATACAAGCATCTCCGCCTCAAGTATAGACTGCTGTTCAAACATTGCGCGACTTTTCACAACCTTCACAGCCACCAAAGGACTATGTGTTGGCATTACATACGGGTCGCTGAAAGGAATGTATTCATGCGAGCATTGCCAGTACTCAAAGTCTTCCCCTTCAATTTCGCTTGGATACACGAAATGTCCCTCGGAGATGCGTAAATCTTTGCATAGAAACACCTGTCCAAATGTACCGGCCCCAAGCAAATCAACCACCTCCAGCCAGCCCATCAATATCATTCCTACGTACACAACGAGGTCGTCTTTTTCATTGTCCACACAACGAAAAATGCCATCAATGGAATGAGGTTTGCTATTCCATGTGTGTACCTGTGTCAGTGCACGACGGTGAACGGTGGCAGAGGGATCATCTAGCAACATCACTGTAACTGGGCTACTGTCCGCGTGTGGAATGTTTGCTCCCGCGGCTCCTATTAACTCCCAAGTCAAAGATGATCCAGTATTCTCCTTCACCGCCACCGCAGCTGTAGCAGCAACAGAAGAGTCTTTTGTTTGTAATGAATCCTTTCTCGTAGAATGTAGCTTTATGTTCGAAGAGCACAAAGACTTCATTTCCCTTCTATTATTTTTCTGAGACAACTCATCAGGGCTGACTCCTACTGTTTGCATACATGACGAACGTGCCCTGTAGCTACTTTGTCTATCCATTTGTACGTGTTCCTGTTTTGTCTTTTGAAATATTTTATGATATACAAATCCTGACAATATCGTCGTCTGCAGCAATACGCGTTGCTCAATGCGAGATACAACAGCAGAGTTCATTGTCATGACGGAATCCCGTCGGTGTTTCTCATTAGGCCCAATGGAAAAACTATTCAGAAGCGGGGATACAAAAAAAACGAATTGTTTGTTTCGGTGCTGCATACATGGATGTGATCCAAGTGTATAATACCCCGACGGTGTCCCATTTATTGTAAATGACAAGGACGGGCACTGTGGCTGCGGAGATGGTTGTGAAGTATGACTCATATTTTGACAATTCTCTCGAGCAGAACCAATAATCGACTCATTGCACGCATTTGTCGACATGTTCTCATAAAGGGCATAAATATACCGCAGACGTTTCATGTAATGACGCTCCTGCTCCGTCTCATTGGCATTATCGTCATCATCATTGTTGTTGTTGTTGTTGTTGCTGCTCTCGTCATTATTATTATCATTGTCATTCCCATCATCATCATCTTCGTCTTCTTTGTCTCTGCCGTTCTTCTCCTTCCTCTTCTTACGATTATGACACAAACAAATGGGAGCGTGACTGTTATTACCCTTCCCGTCTGTATAGTTTCTCTCCACCTCTTCGTCCACGTCAATCAACTCCCCTTTTTCTTTAACACCCGTCTGTTTCTCTTTTCCCTGTGAAGTTAACCACGGGCCACTGTTCTTCTTCCCAAGATCGGGAAATTGCCACGCGGAGAACGGCTGCGTCCCCGGCGTGAGGTCTCTGTTCGACGAGGAGCTGCTCGAGTGCGACGAGACGGAGAAGGTGCAGACGTCGCCCCGCTCCCGCTCCCGCGAGTGCGAGTGCCGGTGTGCGTCCAAGTTTGTGGAGTTGTCCAGGCGGAAGGACGAGAGGCGGCGGGAGGCGCAGGCGTTCACGCGGCCGCCGCCGTGCTCCTCCACCTCCGGGTGACTGGGGAACACGCTGAGCGTGTCGTCGTCGTGCTCGTCGCCGTTCTCGACCAGGTCGCAAAGGGGCGCCGCCGCATACACGTAGTCATCAAGCGCATGATCCCCGCCGACCGGGGGAACGTGGGAGACATCCTCGTTACAATTACAATAATTGTCGTTATTGCTATTGTTGTAATTGTTATTATTATTGCTATTATTGTTATTATAACTATGGCCATTTATCTTCATCCTCGCGGCGGGCATGGGAACGGTGGAGACAAGTGATGAGGACACCGACAAATAATTAGAAACAATGGGCGGCTCTTGCCCCGAATGATGTTTCTGTTTTTCCTTCAATAAGATGAGCGACGCCATTGACATTGCGCGGCATCCCTGCAGTCGCATGCATGAAATGTCCCGCAGCAACAGAGAGCCACGGTCTACTACGCCGCATGTCACATCTTCCTTCTCCTGCTGCAGCAAACCACTATTAGACCTACTAGCACTAGCACTACCCACCCGGGCTGGGCTCAATCCGAGCGGGAGGAAATTCTTCTCGGTATTGCTGGGAAAACCCGGAAGATCTTGCGCGGAGCTTACAACCTGGCAGTGATACTTCTCACCGTCATTACCGCTGAACATGAGTGAATCCTCCCTCTCTTATAAGAGAGACAAGCAGTTGCAGCGTCCTTTATATATATATATATGTATTTAACACAAGAAAATTTTGAGTTGTTTCCCCTTTCCTTTGGTCTTCTCTTTTCCTTCAAGTGGGACAGTGTGCTGTCACTTATGTATTGCACACTGTGACCTTACGCACGTTATCTCACTCTACTAGAAATAAATAAATGAATGTAATAAAAAGTATATATATATATATATATATATATATATATATATATATGCTCCTTCCCCCTTTTTTCGAACTGTTGATGTAGCGTTCTTCTTGTGTCAAGTATTCTTCTCTCCTCTGTGTCTTACGATTACTTTCTACGCCTGATAAAGTTCAGTGTGGGAATCTCTGCTGGTAGTGCAGCAGAAGCAAAATGATAATACAATAAATATTACGAGAATGCTGTGGAGCTCTCCCGACAAAAGAACGTCTGCAAGAAAAAAAAAGAAAGAAAGGGGAGTGAAAGAAAAATAACAGATGCACATATATATATATAACACAGAAGAGCAAACACCGTGTTAGTACAAAGCAGCCCTCTTTTATTGTGTAATGATGATGATAATGTTATTAAATTTCCTTCGACACAGGAGGGAACTACGAGTATGGATAAAAACCATGAAGGGTGGCTTACATCATCTTTTTCATCTCCCCTTTTCATTTTCCTTTCTTTTTAAATACTTTCATACGAATCCATTCTCAACTGGGAGTCTTTCTTTTCTCAGTGCACGCTCTCTCCCAATCCGTGTAGCAAAAAAAAAAAGGCCTATAAATCCTTCTTAGTAGTAGTACTAGTAGTAGTGGCGTCACGTTGTTTCAAAATATTTTGCATATAATACTCACCAGCTCGGTAGGAGCTCCGCACCATTGGCCCCGAGGCACAGTACAGGAATCCCATCTCCAATGCTTCCTTCTCCCACATCTCAAACTCCTTTGGATGTGCATAGCGACTAACCTTCAGCCGTGTGCGCGCTGGCTGCAGATACTGACCTAGAGTGACAGCTGAAACACCAGCAGTGCGCAGATCCCGGAGTGTTTGCCGCACTTCCTCCTCCCGCTCACCGAGACCCAGCATGATGCTGCTCTTTGTGAGCATCGCGCCCTTGGTGAACGTGTTTACATGCTCGAGCACTTTTAGCGACTGACGATACGTGGCCCGTCTATCCCGCACATTGGGTGTGATACGCTCCACACACTCAATATTGTGTGCATACACATTAAGGGGTGATGAGGCAACCATCTCTGCTAGTTTAGTATCACCGTGGAAATCGCCCACCAATGCCTCCAAGAGCATTTGAGGGGTTTTCTCCTTAATGGCATTGATGCACTTCACAACGTGGGCCGCCCCGCCGTCCGGCACGTCATCACGGTCAACCATTGTCATAACAATGTAATCCACTCCCATCTCCGCAATGGCGGCTGCCACCTTCTCTGGCTCGTCCGGGTCGAGTGGCGGCGGCGTGCGGCTCGTCATCACAGAGCAGAAGCGGCAGCCGCGCGTGCAGTGCGACCCCATCACCATTATCGTCGCCGTCGCGGTTCCCTCCCCGTCTTCTCCTTCACCGCCGCCCCAACACTCGCCGATGTTTGGGCACTTCGCCTCCTCGCAGACGGTCGCAAGCCGCTTCTCCCGCATCGACTTTCGGATCTTGTTGAACCGCGGCTGCTGCGAAATTCCTTTTGGAATCTTGAGCTTCAGCCACGGCGGCAGCGGCTCCTCCCCGCGGCGTAGCGGCCCAACCGCGGCGGCGGTCGGCGGCAGGCCTGCGGGGAGGTCGAGGAAGGCGTCGAGTGTGCCCATGCCGCTTGAGTCGTTCGCCAGCCGCTCGCGGAACTTCTCCAAGAAGATCTGCTTCGGCGTCACCTCTTTTTTCTTTGGTTCTCCGGCGGCCGTAGCATCAGCAACTGTGGTGGCGGCGGAGGAACAAATCCTCAAGCAGAGATTAGACAAGTTGCGGTGAAACATGCTTTTATTTGTCTTTCTCCACTCCCACTACTGCACGTATACTCGGAGAATGCACGGAGGGAATAAAGAGGGATGGCTGGACTCGACAGTGGAGAGCTGCTAACTGCCACATGAAGGAGAAAAGAAAGAGAAGTTTATGAAAAAAATCATATAAAAAATGAGTGTCATTATTATGTATGTTTGTGTGTGTGTGTGTGTGTGTGTGTATCAGCAAGCAGAGGAGAAATGACATATCCGAGGACACAATGAAGCAACTAAAAGAAAAATAAAACCAAAGAAAAGGAACCTATTGGTCCAGCCATGCGCAATGGAACCAATAAATATATATCTACATAGGCAGAAATTCGCCAAGTCATTCTCTCCCTGTCCCTCTCTAATCGTTTATTACCGTAGAGAATTTGAGACATTAACAAATCACCAACGAGATTGACTCTCATATGAATATATACATATGAAATTGGTTAACAGACGTAAAAGTAGAGTTATCCCATTAATAATGACATCATCAACGATACCCCGTGTACCGTATATAGTCTCTACAGAGGTCTTGGCAATACTTCTACTCGAGCGACATCTTTGATTCCCTGCGATACCAAATTTGCAATCATGCGCTCCGTCAAATTTGGGTCACTGTCTTTGATGTCAAGATCATTCTTCACTTCTTCTGTTGTGATTCGACCATTCTTATGTATCACACGCACACGTCTGCAGGATGTATTCATGGATTTTCCACTTCCCCCACTCAGATGCCATATATTGCGCATAAAAATCTCAAAATCTTGATCACTACTAATTTCAAACGACGCATTCATGAAAAACAAAAGAAAAGCATCAAAGGAAATATACGACTCCTTTGGTAAGTCCCACAGCTCCAGAAAGGCTTCACGGGCAGCCGAGGACGAAACACTACCATTCATAACAGTATTCATACTGTCAATATCCACGAGTTCCACAAGGCGTTGAAGACGTACAATGCCATCAGGACAGAAGGTTTTTAACATCTCATACACTTTCTCCACAAGACTGTAACGACGGTCACGCAACTCCCCACGCAGTTCCTCCATCAATTTAGAGATCGAAACAGTCCCATCGCCTTTAAGATCAAAGGCACGAATAAGTGCAACACATTCTGGTTTACTCGTTATCAGGGACGCTTCCTCCAATCCCCGTTTTGCTTCTTCCACTGTAAGCATTCCTTCCCCAGCTGTGTCATTTCGCTCCAGTGAGTGAAGAACTTGGCGTAAAACGTTTCCAGGAAATGCCGACTCCCCATACCGTGAAACCAACAGCTGGTGTTGAAACCGTCGAATCACTGCCCTCGCCTGCACTATAGATGCATGCCCAATAACAGGTGGAACATACAGCTCTTCTTGTCGTTTTCTCTCATCTGGGTTCGTATATGATTCCCCCGTTGTCGTCTTGAATCGCTCCTTCCTTATCATCTCCTGCTGCGGATCCAAGCACGGCTGATGTGCGGGGTACGCGCGATGCTTGTGATCCACAATCTCCATTAGCGTTCGCTGGTCAAACTCAGGCTGCGTGACCAAATTACTTACATTGCTTGTCATGTCGCGGTAGTCCGTCGTCCACAGCGGGACGACGTGTGTGGGGACGACGGCCCCCCCGTCGTAGTGGCCAGCGTCGGCCCGCTCCTCCGACCAGTTCCCCTGCAGCGTCCGCGTGCTGTAGCCGCCGGTCAGCAGCTTCGTGCCGGGGAGGTAGCCGCGGTTCTTGGGCTGGTTCTGGCACTGTTGCAGCCGCTCACTCAGCCGCTCCCTTGTGTGCTGGCCGCCAATCATTGTTTTTCTTTTTGTTGTTTGTTTGGGCGTGTGTGTGTGTCTCCTTGAGTTCTCTCTCTAAATAAATAAATAAATAAATAAATAAATAAATAAATAAATAAATATATATATATATATATATATATATATATATATATCACTTCTTTGTTGTCGGTGTATGTATGCGTATCACTTGTTTTATTTCTCCTTCTCTGTGCCCCAAAACTAAATCAGATTCGATCACACTGTTACCCCAACAAACTTCAGCACACACCCACGCACATAAAAAAAGAAGAAAAGAGACAAGCCATTGCAGAGAAGGAAGAGAATCGAATCCGACCAGAACGATCCAAAAGGGAAGACAAAGACGCAGGCGTAAGTACACACGTGCATACGAATACTTAAAAGAAGTGAATGAGAGAGAAAAAAAAAGGGAAAATGCCGTTGCTGTAGATACAGAGAGATACTAAATAAATAAATACAATATATATATGTCTATTACCAAGGGCATAATACATTTTGAATTCCATATGTCCTTTCATTCGTTTTTTTTCCTCTTCACCAACACCGAGACGACAGGCAACCGAAACACACACACACAGATCCGAGAGCAAGCCACACCTCTCAACGCACACTGTCTGACAAGAAAAAAAGAAGGGAAAAAGATGAGTAGGTGGGGAAGGGGGTATCATTACATTATTGAAGAGATGCCGGGAGGTGGCCAAAAAAACCGAAAAAAAACAAGGACACATGAAACAAAAAACAAAAGCAAAAAAGAAAAAGAAGTCTACTTTGCCGACGCCACATTTCTTTTTTTTTTGTATTTTTACTCATTTTACATCTTTTTCATTCATGCTGCAAACCTCGAACCACAACAAGAAAGCTCCCCCTCAAAATCTCCCCTTCCAATACTTTGCCTAACTCTCCTCTTCTTTGCCTCTTTCTTTTTTTCTTTTGGAGGCTTTTGTCCATGACTCTCTATTGTCTTTTCCCCCATTTTTTCTCGTTCTGTCCCATGTTTGCGTATATCCCCACCCAACCAATCGTCACAGCAAGCAAAACCATCATCATCATTTTCTCCCTCTCTATCTATTGATACGGTCTGGCACCCGGTCGCTGTGCTTCCTTCACGGCCTCCTGCTTCACCTTCTCCCGCACCGTGTTCCAGTCCACCTTCACCGTCCCTGCGAGCTCCTTGAAGAGCGGAATGTTCTCCGTCTTCCCGACGGCAGCGAGATACTGCTGCCGTCGCGCGAGCACCGTGTCCACGTGCGTCTTCCGCTCCGTCGCAATCTCCAGCGCCCGCTCCCAGTTAAACAAACGTGTATGCATGTCGATGCAGCGGTAGATAAGACCGGCATGCAATAGAATGCGCTCGGCATCCGCGTGGCGGCGTTGAAAGAGCGCCAACTCCGCTTGTCGGCCCTCCGGGGTGGGAATACTTTTCAGCTGGCGTATGTAGCGCACCTTGTCCAGTTCAAGAAGGGCGCCATAACCAACCTCCACAACATTCAACTCGCCTTGACGCAAGGCTAATCCCGTCAGAATACCCCACAACGGTTTGTTATCTAAGAAGCGCGCTAGACGCATAGCTCCCTCCCAGTTATGCTGGGCAAAGTGCTCAAATATCATGGAGGGATATGGCGATGTGTTGAAGGTTAAAAGAGCTCCATCCACCCCACGCCGTACACTCACACGTGTTCCATTAAAAGAAATAATACGGTCATTACGTGAGAAATCATCTGTACCGTCATCACGTATTGTCTTCGTGGTAGGCAGTAAATCACGATCTGAAAATATAACTGTCGGATAGTACCATGTAGTGAGACGGCCATCCGAAATGGCGGTGAGAATTTCATGCCGATCGTGCCAAGCCAAACTTGACGTCATGGTGCTGATTTTCTGCACACCAAGACGTTGATGCACTGAGGCAAAATAGAGATCACGATTACGATCTACAAAAGCAATTTTACGATCCACCAAAGATCCAGACTGAGAAAGCTCTAAAGACACCACTTCAAGATGATGAACGATGGTTGCGTCATCAACTGGTTTGCCATTGTTGGAGTCAAAAAAGAGAATTTTTTTAGGATCCGCAGGGCTACGGATGGCAACACTATCTGGAGACAGTGAAACAAGATCAGGTGCCACAATTTCTGGTCGAAGAGATGCCTGCAAACGCAAGACCGAAATTTGTCTGCCCTCGTATGAGTATACTTGCATTCCAGAATTGCAGTCTGCCAAGAGAAATTGTTTTTCCCCAAGAATAAGTGTAATAACGACATCACGGAGATCGAATTGTATGGGTGCAGAAGGTTTTCCAATTGGGTAACATGCGCACTGTGTCGTAGTGCATACCACAAGATAGCCGTGACTCAGTTCTACTTTTATGACCTTGTCACGCTGTTCAAGTTCCTCCACTGTTTCTGTAAGGACATCCTGCACCAAAACTTTATTGCCATCTACAAGTGTCACACAATATTGTTCCCAATACAATTTACGGTCCACAAGCTGGGCAGTGCATACCGCACCACTACCACATCCCACTATTACCTGTGTTCCGTCGGCTGTCCATTGCAGTGAAAGAGCGCTACTTTCTGCAAGTCTTTCATATGTATGACTCCATCCTGTTTTATCACACACACGTAAGTTCATAAAGGAACCGACAGCAAACATTTCACCGTCCGCTGCAAATTTCACCGCCGTACATGGATGGTTACCTGCAGCCGAAACGTAGATGCTGCGACCATATGGATCCCAGACTTTATATGTTCCATCTTCACCACCAGTAACAATGAATCCAGTCATGAGAGACCAATCCACAGCCAGGACAACTCCATTATGTGCCTTCCATTTTAATTGCTTCTTGACTGTCGGATTCAACGGCTTAATAATAACCTCACTCCCAACACAATACAAGACGCAATCACCCCCAAGCTCTGTTGTCTCAGATCCCCAGCAAAGAGCATATACGCACTTGCCAGTAGAAACAAGCGTCGTTCGTGGGATACCCGCCTGCGACCATACCTTCACACAACCATCCTCTCCTGAGGAAACAATAGACGAAGCATCCGAAGAGTAAACAAGTCCAGTGATTGTTCCCATATGAGCCTCCACGGTGCGCTCCACACGACCAGAGGCGACATTCAGAAAAGAGAATGTTCCATCCGCGCATGCCACGAGACAATTGTCCTTTCCCTCAACCGTCCCCGCCGCCGCACCGCGCCCTTTTCGCCCTCCCTGCATGGGCACCCATGTGATGTATGTGATGCAGCTGTCGAACTGCTGCACTTTGCCGAGCGGCTCACCGTTCGGGTTCCAGCGGCGAAGAACGAAATCGTCGCCGGCGCTGATGACATCACCCATCAAAGAGACAGCCACACAAGTACAGGCGTCTTCGTGACGCTCATTGGGAATTGTAATGTCCAGTCGCATTTGTTCAAGGTTTTTATTTCTTCCTTTTTGCAAACCAAATTTAAAAAAAAAATCGAAAAAAGATAAAAGCTCCCGGACCTATAAGTTTCCCTTCTCCCGGCTTTTACTTTTTTTTTTTTCGTGTTCCTGTTTTCTTTGGTGTCTGCTAATGTGTATATAGCGCCCTTTCTCTCCTTTGCTTTTATTTGCCTCCCTTTATTGTTGCTACTACTGATGATAATGAGATGTAGGTGTTGTTTGCTCACGTATTCCACCCACACCTTGCACTCAAGAGCAAAACTAGAAAGGAGAAACAAGGGCAAAAAAATATTTTTTTCTTTCCTTTTTCTCCACGTGGGTTTTGTACGAGCCTTACGTGCGTGGGTATAATGATAATTATGATAAAAGTAGTAGAGACGCTACGACGCCACCTTGGAAGGTGCCTTCTATTCCTCTGTTGCGCCGTCACACACAAAGATGCAAAGAAAGAAAAGAAAAGAAGAAACGAAGAAAAGCACACGAGTCCTTTTGCCAAAGACACCACCCACACAAGCAAGTCATATATATATATATATATATATATATATATATATTAAAGCACATAGCGCTCACACTAAAAGAGAGGGCATCCACAACGCGCAGAGAGAGAAGCAAAACGTACACCATCCCAATGGTGCATGGTTGAAAGATTTGTTTCTTGACCTCTATTTCTTCCTCCACTACTACTTCTTTTTTTCCCCCTTTCCGTACTCTCAAAATCTTCCCGCACACCAGCAGTGCACCAAAACCTCGTAAATTTTCTCTTTCTTTCTACTCCTCCATTAAGAGAATGAGGAGGGAATGCATATACACATCAGGGCAAAAATACACCAGAAACAAGGCAAAAAAAAAATGTGAGTGACAATGAAGTGAATACAAGAAAAAAAAGTATTACAAACACACACACAAAAAAAAAAAAAAAAAACTGGAGAATAATCAGAAATTTAAAAAAGCGTAAAGAGGAATTAGGTATGGTAAGCAAAAGCAAGAAGAGGGGAAGAAAAAATAGAAAAATAAACCCGGAGATGAGTCTTCCTGTCGTAGCCAACATTGCTGTACATGTCTACATTGCGTCTCATTTTGTTGTTGTTGCTGTTGATGGCCATACTCTCTACTACTTCCTTATAGTACTCCAGTTGTCTTCATTCTCATGCCGTTGGATTTATTACTAATATATATATATATATATATATATAGGGGGTGGAATTGACTTTTGATCTTCTTTCATTTTTTTCATTTTCCCAGTGTTCGGTACTCTTCCTTTCCTTGTTTGATTGTGTATGCGTATGTCTTTCTTCTTTCATGTTGTTTCCACCCCAGCACCCACCCAAATTTTTTTTTCCCGTTTTTTTTTCTTCCTGTAGACTCTCTTACTCCCACTTTATAATTCTCCCTTTCCATTCTTCACTTTCGTTCTTCTCCAAAAGACCAGAGACAACAACAACAATAGCGACAAGAAGAACACCAAAAAGCAGAATTGCAGGAGCAAATCCCTCCCTTCATTACAACGTCCATATCCTCCACCTGTTTCTGCTTTTCTTTTCTTTTCGTATGCCCTCTTTTTCTTTTTTTCTTCTACAGCTCCTCAATTTCGTACACAAATTTTCTTGTATTGCCCTCTCCACTAGCAACCTCGCAGACACCACGCAGAGAGTTGCCCTGCAGCATTGCGAGAAAAACAAAGAAGGTCTGTTCGCCATTCGCCCCGAGCAGCAATACGCCCCACTCCATCGGGTAGTCCCGCTCCCCGGGCGGTTTAATTGTCCCCTCCAGTGAGGCCTCCTGTGCAGGAAACCGCATAGAAGCTTCATGTAGTGTAAGGCTGCCCGTTATATTGCCGCTTCCAAAGTCTGCCTGAAGTTGGAGAGTCCATGGAACATTTTCATCAAACGGTGTCGCATCTCTATTCCCTTTTTCACCAGTGAAAACGCGTATAACCCGTGTCATGCTACCCGCAGCGGCAGCGGCTGCCGCATTTGTTTCCATACCATAATTATCTAGCCCCGTACTCGATGCAGCCTGTGCACCGCCCGCATTGACTTTTTTATATTGTACAGCCTGGCGAAATACGTAGTCTAACAATGCACGAGGATCGCGATTACGCGGACTTCGCAGTTTCTTTGTGACACCAAGAATCTCTGCAGCCTGCAAAATGTAAAATTGAACATCCTCCGGTTTACATTTGCTCGTTAATTGACTCAGCCGTACCTTCTCTGGTGCAAATTCCTCATCTAGATCAAAGAGATCTAACGCAGGCGGCATCGGATCACGATGCGTCGGTTCAAACACTGCCGGTTTTACAGGCGGAAGAGGCGTCAAGAACTCTGGTGGAATAAGTGTTAGCGGCTCTTGCTTCACGTTGAGTTTATTATACGCCTCAATCACTTCTGGTATGATATCCGTATCAAGTTTGTAGGTTTCTGTATGAAAAAGTTTGGTAAAATCACGTGGTAATTCTTCCTGTTGCTCCACTGCAACACGTAATCGTTCCGATAAAGAGGCGGTATCAGGAACGTAATTGTAGTCTGTTATGTCTGGTTCATCAGCATCAATTTGGTTCAGCTTTACATTATGATTCATATAATCAAATAAAACAGTCGTTAGTAACTCATTTTCTTCCTTTCCAAACCATGTATCCTCCATCACAAGCCCACTGCCCAAGAGAAGCAGTTTCCCTTGTTTCTTTTGCCCATTGTGCTCCACCACTTCATTACTTTCCCACGTGGCAGCAATAGGACGATTTAGTGGATATGCCATGAATCCACTGCTAAGAATAGGGACTCCTGGGCGGTTCACGTTGAAGCTTAAACCATGCGGGTAAACAAACGTAAGACTGGTGGGACCCTCTGCTGCCGCCGCCGCTGCTTCTTCGGCCATTTGTTGCTGCAAAGCCATCATGGCTGCATTTACTGTCCCCGTAGCACCAGCGGCAACAGTTCGATTCAGCGTCAAGGGAGCTGGACGATCACCGAAGGCGGAGCCGGCTGCTCTAAATCCCGTGCGCTCCGCCTGATATCCAAGTGCACCCAAAACATTTTTACCAGCCGCCTTGTTAATGGCTCTATTTGTGACTCCATTTGCAACACAGACTTCCTTGGGATGCAGATACTTATTCATCACGGTACGCACAACGCAATCTTCATTGATAGTAATGCCTGTCCACTCCTCCAATGTGGAATTAAGGTATGAGTAGCGGCCTCCATGGCCGTCTCCAAACATCATTAGTACAGAGCCACCGTGATCAATGTATTCGCGAATAACAGAAAGATCCTCCGCCGTGAGCTTCTCTTGTGAGGCACCAAATACAACAATGTCATACGGTGCAAAGCGTTCGAATGTGATATCCTCCTTGTTCATCTCAACTGTGCCTACTTGCTTCAGGCGTCGAGCCAATTGCTTGTAGCCCTTGTTCGGGTGGTACATCTCTTTCCGACAGACGTTGAAGAGAATCTTCGGCGGCGTCACCTTCACTGCGGAATCCACACCACGGCCATCACTGGTGGGGTTTGCACCGTTCGCTACACTGTTCATTTAACACTCTGAGAGTTGTTCGCCTCTATCTCTTTCTCTCTCTTTCTTTTTTTCCTTTCCTTTCTCTTTATCTATCTACGTGTGCTGAACAAAAGAAAATGCAGAGAGAAAAGGGAAAGGAGTAAAGAAGGGTAGAAAGATACAAAAGAGTTAACATGAAACTCACCGAAACAACACCAAGAAGAAAGATAAGGCACAAGCCAGAGTCAGTTCCTAATTAGCTTAATCCATTGCTTTACATAAAAACCGTTTGTGTCTTCTTCCTTCGTTTTCCGAACCCACTGTTCTTCCTTCTTTTTTTTATTCGCCTTGTTTCTCTTGTGTAAGTGTGATTTTTTTTCTTTATATTGGTGATCCACCCTTTTCACTTCGATATTCTAGCAGCATTTAGCGAAAAAAAATTTAAAAAAAATGCAGAGATATTGACAGTGACAATAGAGTTCAAGTAAGAAACAAATAAACGGTATTGAAGTATAACCAGAGATGCATATAAACACATACACACAGTTGCCAGGAGGAACGGAACCTCCTTAGGTGCAAAAAGAGTCAAACAAAAGAAGGGAAAATAATAATATTTAAAGCAAATGCTTCACAGCTGCTGTTGATTCCTCATTGTCCCTGTTCCTATGTCTCCCTGAACCAGGCTTTTCAGTATACGTGTATACATTCATTCGCCATATTCTCCAGAGATGCGGCCATCGTAGTTGTCCTTACTTTGATTTTCAACATCCGCTCCTTCTTTCTTCCCCCACCCTTTTTTTTTCCGTTTCTTTCTTGTCTCCTCTCTATTCTCACACCGTCTCTTTCCTCTTCACGGATCAGTAAAGGAGGAGGGAAACATTCATCTTCAAATCATTCGCGATTCCTGTTATCCATGCCACACTTTACATCTACCTGAGTTGCTAGAACCCCATTAATCTCCCTTTCTTTCTATGCAGTTTCTCCTTGCGACATCCCATCAATGTAGTGTGTATGTGTAATAAACTCGTACAGCGTTAGCAATGCAAACAGTATGAAAAGCATTCCACCGAGAATATTCACAGTCCGCACGGACACATGCTGCGCAATCATGTTCCCAAAGATCACTGCACAGCCCGTGCACACGGTGTGCCCCAGTACCCCGCCGAGCGTGACGGCGTACGGATTCTTCGCCGCTGCGAGTGCGATGGTGGCTAACTGGCTGCGGTCTCCCCACTCGGCGACGAAGGTGAGAGTGAAGGCCTCCACCATCACCGGGTGCAGCACGAGCCAGCGGCAGCGATAGTGGTGGCGCCTCGGCGACGGTAGCGCATCGCCGTCCGTCTCGAAGCTGTCGTTCGGGTCCTTCTTGCGCAGAATGACCGCGGCCTCCGTCATCTCGTCGTCGGTCTCCGCCCCACCCTCCCCGCGCTTCGCCCACTCGTCGTACAAAATCTTCCCGCCGAAGCCGAAGAAGAGGACGACGGTAAGGAACTCGGTGACCCGCACCGTCAAGACGTTGGGGACGATCACGCCCATCAGGGAGGACAGGATCGTCATGCTAGCCAGCGCGCCAATGGCGCCGAGGAAGACGAGCATCTTCGGGTGCCGCATCGCCATCAGGCAAGCAATGAAGAACGTCTTGTCGCCGATCTCGCTAACAAGAATCATCGAGAAGCAGGAGAGCATCCCTTCAGTCCAGGACTTGGTGGTGGTGGTGGAGGCGGCGGTTGGCATTGCTGCTGCAGTATACCACGGGGAAACAGGGCAGATGATATGAACCTGTATATGTATTTATCCTCAGGGGTATATAATCGGATTAATAATAGTTCACCTTTTACTCTTTCTTTATTTTTTTCTCTCCACTGTGGATATATTTACACACACGGGGGGTGTTTCAAGTTGATGTCAGTTTCCTCACACGTTTCTCAACCCAGTTTTAATGTTTGTTCTCCTTTTTTTTTATCTCTAGGCTTTAATCAAGGGAAGAGGCAAAATAAAATGACTTAGTGGCAAGCAACAGGAGGAAAAAACAAGAAGAGATGGTCAGAACACACACACACACACACACACACACACACACGCACACACACACGCAGAGATAAAAAACAACAACATCATCATCACCTCCTCTCTCGATGTTCAAAAAGGGGTCTACAGAGCGACGCGTCACGGCTTTGTTTCTTTTTATTTTCCTTTTTTTTTGTTTTCATCATCTTGAGGTGTTGCAGGCAAACAAAGTGAAAGCGCGGCAGGCGTTAAGGGTGCAAACAAAAAGAGGGGTAATCTCGTGCCTTCAAAGACAATTCAAGAAGTGATGACAGGGTGGGGGAGGGGAAAAAAAGCAGTATTTCTTATTATTATTATTGGTATTATTATGACGTCTGTGTATGTAATTGCGTGTATGTCTGCGAAGATGAAGCATAAAACCGGAAGGGAGCGATGTGTACGTAACGTCGGATAAGTGTATGTATGCATATATGTATATTTGTGCGTATACGTATGCATGCAGAGCAGGCTGTGGCAACAACAAGAGCAGCAAACACCACACATACAAACACATGTATACATACATATATTAAAGGAGGACAAGTAAAACAAAAAACAAAAAACAAAAGCACACACACACACACACACACACACACACACAAAAACAATATAAAATCATAACAGAATGAAAGTGATAAATATCGCCCAGAAATCCGGCACAGTACCCACTTGCGGCATTACTTCGTTTCGAGAATACCAAGCAAACCTCTGTCACATATCCCTTATGTTATTTCTCTCTCTTTAGCTGCACATCTCTGGCCCTCAAAAGAGGTGCGGAAGACGCACCCATGTGTACTTTACCCAAGCAAGTGAGAACGACGCGACAAACAAAAACACATACATACACCTCCTCCCCTCAAAAAAAAGGGGGAAGAAATTACGGAAGGAAGAAAATACAACAACAACACCAGCAAAAGGGACCTGAGAAACAGCGGGGGTTTGACCGAGCATCGTCGCAGTAAAGTACTTCGTTAATTGATTCCTGTTCGTTTCTTTTTTTTTTGATTTGATTTTTTTTTTATTTCTGCCACCGAAGTATCCCCCATCTCTCCTCTTCTCATTTCGACGTTTTTCTTATTCTCCTCTTCCTCTCTTGAGGACATTCGCCCTGCATTTACTGGCAGCAACCGCCGCACAACGAATCCGTAAAATGCACACAATCGAAACCACACGCACACACACACAAAGACACAAAAGATGTATATATATATATATATATATATATATATATATATATATGAGAGAGAGACTTATACATACACACATACATACAAAAGAAATAATCACACGCAACGAAAAAAATGAAAATGGAAAGAAAAAAACGAGAACAGGAAAGGCACGCATATGATACATGGTCAACCGAGATGGAGGTGGTGTACCGGCTTCCCACATACATACACACATACACACATACACATACACACATATGCATTTGCATATATATATATATATCTCAAGAGAGTCATACATACAAGTAAAGAAAGAAAAATAGAAACAAGTAAATTAGGAAAGCCACAAACACACAGACACAAAATGGAAAGAAAAAAAAAACTAATAGATAACGGGGGAAAAACAAAAGGCTGCACAAATGGTTTGCTCACATTTAGCATTATCATACACGGATGGCAGGCATAAAACAATTATTCCCTGACATTTTTTCTCATTCCCGTCTCTTCTTTTTCTCCTTTCATTTCTTGAGTTTTTACTGTGCTCTCCGTTTTTTTTTACTTTCTCTGATTCATTGACTGCTCTTTTTTTTTTTGCTCCTTCCTTTTCCCGAATGTCTCAGCATTGTTTTGTGAGCTTTTTTTTCCTTTCTCCTGCAGTTATATCTCACTCTTTTTTTAGTTATTTTTGTTGTCTATTTGGCCCACTCGTTTTCTCTTTTTTTTTTCATCTGTTTTTTTTTTTTCATCTGTTTTTTTTTTTTTGATTTATTCTTTTTTTCTGTTTACACCGCCTCCTCGGCAAGCGGGGCGGGCTGCTCGGTGTTAGGATCGCTCCCCGACGTCGCCGTCAGTGTCGGGGTTGGCCGCGTCTCCTCCTGCTGCTCCTCAACGCTCTCCTTGCTGTTTGTCTCCCCCTTCACGCTGCTATTCTTGCTGCTCTCCTTGTCTTTGGTGACCCGCTTGGCCTTCGCGGCAGCCGCGTCCTTTTCCTCCACAGGCGTGGGCGTGGCAACACTGTTGGGATTCTGACTGTTGGTGCTGTTGTTGCGTTGTCCCGGGTAGCGGGGATAGGTGGTGCTCACGTGCAGCTCCTTGCAGTGCTGCCCAAAGCGGCATTTACCTTTGATGTAGTTTAGACAGGCCTCGTATGGATAGTGTGCAAAGGTACAATCATCGAGGAAGTTGCAGTGGCCATACACACGAAGGCATGGATGCCTCTTTGTGGAGTTCTTCATGTTGCTGTTTCCTGCACTCTGCTGCTGTTGCTGCTGTTGCTGCCGTCCCTCCCAGCGTCGTCCCTGGGTGTTGTTGTTGTTGCCGTTGTTAGCATTGGCGTTAGACTGTGTAACAACGTTGCTGCTTTGGGATGCATTAAGACTGCTGGGGTTGGCAGCATTATTCAACAGCGTTGCCTCCAACTCCGCCACACGAAGAGGAGTTCCTCCCGTGTTGACCTCCTCGTCTGCCCAGTTAAGACCATTGTTATTATTCGGACAGGTATTCACCGCGTTGGAACCTTTCCAGTTCGCATCGCCCCCCCGCTGCTGCGGGGTATACGGAGGAATCGGTCGTCGCTGTGACAAGGGCGGCACATCGGTGGTTCGCAGTGCCTGCAGCATGTTGACAAGGCGGCGCAGTGTCTGGTTAGGGACAACAACATCTAGCAGCTCCTCCTTCGTAAGCTGCGAGTATGCCTTCGTGTTGGTGCTAGCACACTCCCGCAGGTACTCCCGGATGGAGACGTTCTCGTATGTAAACCCGTCGGAGGCCACTACGGGGTCCTTCACCGAGGCGTACTGACTCACAACGCGCTCCACAGCCACAAGATTGTTCTGCACCGCCACGAGTTTTGCCCGCGCGTCGTCGCGCTGCTTGATGGCGTTGTTGTACATCTGCCGCGTCTCCTCAAGGGTGCCCTGGAGATTGTGAACAATGCCAAGAAGATACGGCAGTGAGCACTGGTGGCCGTTGAAGCCGTCCTGCAGCTCCTTCATCGCACCCCACAAGAGAGGGACGTGCTCCGCGCCGCTTACGGGGTTGTTTTGCATTCTTCTTTTTTTTTTTAAGAACAAAGATTTCTTTCTTCTTTCCTGCTTTTTCGTTTTTTTTCTTCCTGTGAATGTTTTCCACTCTGATAGTACCTCACAGCTACCTGGATGTATTTATACATGACAACAAAGAGGAGCAACAGCAAGAAAAAAAAAAGAGGAAATGTGTTAAAAACAAGACACAAAAAAGCAATATTATATGAAATGAAAGCAGGACAGAGTGTTAAGTGATAAAACAAAACAAAACAGCCAGAGAAGCAGGCGCACCGGGATTGAAAGATAGAGATAGAGATGGATAACGGGAACACCAAAGAGGGGGAATGTAAAAAAAAAAACGAAGAACAAGGAACAGAAAAGAAAAGAAAAAAGGATGGTTTGGGTGAGGGTACTGCAACAACGAGCTCATATAACAAAGTATGTATGTATGTCTGCATGTGTCTAAAGGAAAGAAAAAAAAGGAGCATCAAGAAAGAGGCCTTGCGCGTCCCTTTCCGCCGAAGACGGGTCAAGACACACAAGACACTGTTTTCTTTCTTTTTCTTTTTGTTGCGCTTTTCACTCCTCATTCTCCACTTTCCCTTTCAAAGCATGTATAAATACACACTGAAGCCAGAAGCTTTTTTTCTTCGTTTTTCCCCAATACCACCTTATTATTGTTATTATTAATATTGTTATAATTATTATTTTCGTTTCTATTGTTTTTTTTTTCTTCCTTTATTCCCATCTTCACTACAGGCCGTTGATACCATCATCCCAAGTGTGTTCACAGGGCGATACTTCCCGCGTCTCTCGCTTGTTCCCAACAACGATTTCTCCCTGGTCTCAACTGCACCCACCAAATAAGTGGGATGTAGGAAAGGAAAGAAAAACAAAAAGAGGGAAGGAGGTCGAAGGAAAGGTGTTTGTGCATGTGCATGTGTATGCGTTTTTGTGAGTGCCCTTCCGTGTATTTTTTCCCTCCAGTCCCCCTCCCCTTGTTTTCAGCATCTATTTATTATCACTGAATGACTGCTGTAAGTCCCCCCGCCCCCATACTTCTTTGTCTACCCCCATCTTTGCTGTTTTTTCTTCTTTTTCTTTCCCTACCGTCTTTTTCACCGTGATCCCCCACTTCGGTACCACTCTGCACGCACGTATCCATGGGGAGAGAGAGAGAGATTGTTTTCCTCCTTTCTTAAACTTTGCCTCCATTTCTTCTTTCTTTGTTTCTTTTCGCTTTTCCCTATTTTCTGTTACCCCAATTATAACACTGTCATTTTCCACTCTGCAGGACCCAAAACAACAGAGGAGAAATGTTCATAGTGGTTGAAGAAAAGAATAAACAACAACAACACAGAAAAAAAAAAAACACGTGAAAATACATTGTGCATATTTGGAAGCACTGCAACGACAATAGAAGCAAAAAAATTTTGTGGGAGTCTAGATGAGTGCAACAGCACCCAGTCACGCATACATACACCGTTACAACAAGAAAAGCACAACGTCGCGGAGTGGCTCCCAGCGAGATTGAGTGGAGGTGAGTCCATGGCGAGCACAGTATAGAAAATATAATTCACGCACGCATGGAGAGAATATAAACAATGAAGAAACAAACAACAACAAGATGCATGTACAATAATAATAATAATAATAATAATAATTAAAAAAAGAAGAGAAACAGAAACAGAAAAAACTAATTATTCCGTTCTTCCTTTTTTTTTTTGCATTGCTTCTCACGCCTTTTCCATTTCGGTCGTTAAGTAAGGCCCAAGTTCACACCTTCTTGTTTTTGATTTTTTTTTCTGTTTCAACAAACAAGGTGGGAAGAAAAGAAAAGACATGTTTCCCTTTCTCCTTTCTAATCTCCCTCTCATCCTTTGCATTTTGTACGTTTATGTGCACATGTGTGCATTTGTCAGGAAGTCATGTTTGCTTTATTTAACTTATTCTGCGTTCTCAGATCCTTTTTCTTCTTCTCTTTGTTCTGTTTCAGTTTTCTTTTTTTTTTTACCGGCATTTCTTTGCCCTACTTTTTATCATTATATGAGTATGAGTACATCTTTTTTTTTTTTTTGATTGCTACAGGTTCACTTCATCTCAGACCTGTAAATGAAATAAATAAATAAAAACGAAAAATAAAACAACACTTCTTCCGTTATAGTGTCTCCCTCATTTCTGATGCCGTGAATCAAATGGAATGGCAACTACTCCCCTCGCCTCCTCCTCTTTTCCTTTCATACACAAACATATATATATATGTAGAGAGAGAGAGAGAGAGATTTAGCCACCATTAGCGGGTGTGTGATTCACCGGACCGCGGAAGTCGACGTGTCGCTCGTGGCACTGTGAGCGGAAGCGGCACTTCCCCTTCAAATGCGAGAGGCACGCGTCGTACGGGTACATTGCGTAGGCGCACACATCCTTGTAGTTGCAGTAGCCGTACACCCGCACGCATGGGTGCAGGCGCTCGCCGCCCGCCGCCGCCCCGCTGCCCCCTTTGCCGCCCGCCTCCGCCCTGCTGCTCTGCGCATTGCCCGCCGAGCGCCCGGCCTGGTTGGAGTTCGGCCCGTGGCCCGCGTGGCTGCTGCAGTCGCCCCGCACCTCCGCCGGCTTCACCTCCATCAGCTGCTCGAGGAATCGCTTGAAGGAGCGGTTTGGAAACAGCATCATCGTCAGCTCCGTCTGCGTCTGCTGCGACATGGGAACGTTCTTGTGAGTCTGGCACTCCTTGAAGTAACTTGTGATGACATCCCGCTCGTACGTGAAGCCATCAGAGGCCACCACAGGATCTGTCACGGCGACATACCGCTGAACAATGCGCTGCACGTCCTGCATGTATCCCTCCGCCACATCGAGGGATCTGTTTATGAACTCCTTCTCTTCTACCACGGCATCGTAATGCTGACGCATCAAGTCAACAGCCCCGACAAGCGTGTTGATCTGCTGAAGAACCCTGGACACTTGTTGTTCGTAGCCTTGAAGGTTATTTTGAAGCTCACTGATGGAATCATATGCCGCACGGTAGGCGACTAATGGGTTAGCCGATGCTGTGTTTGACGTCGGTGCAACCTCAGCATCCTTGTTGGTAGCCGCCCAGTATCCTCTTCCACCACTCATTATATTCCTTGAATTTTTTTCCTCTTTTATTTTTATTTGCGTATGTGTATGTTTGTTGTTTTTATTCTTGTCGAAGATGTATATTCCAATGTCTGTATGTATAAATACGTGTATTATGTCTCTTTGCCCACCCTGAAAGGATTTGCTTCCCTCTTTCTGGTTTGTTTGCTTCTTTAGTTTTTATCTTTGTTCTTTTTTTTTTGATCTCCCTCTCTCTTGTTTGGGATTTTCTCTTTTTTTTTTCTTTCTTTACTGTATTTGCTCTTGTTTTCAGAGCGTCTTTCTTTCACCACTCGTGATCGCACACCGTGGCAAAGGAACAAGGGCAACCGCACACGCACACTCAGAGGGAAATAAAAAAGAATGAGCGATGTATAATGTGTCTCTCTTCTACCTAAACCGTAATCTATTTTTTTTTTTACCGATGTTTATATGTGGGATAGAAAGAAAGAGGGAAAGAAGAAAGAGTGAGGAAAAGGAAAGGGAAAAGAAAAAGAGGGGCTCTGCTCGCACAAAGACGCAGAGAATAGAGCACACACAGAGAGAAACAGGGACAAAGAAATAGACCCAGTCAGAGGCAGGGAGGAACCAAACCCTCACAGACGTAATCAAGCAGGCGAACACAAACAGACATGGAAAAAAAAAACATAAGATTGTGATGATCGGGCAGACTGTGAACAAGAATAAAAAAAGAAAAAAAACAAGCGACCATAACCCCCCTCACCCCTTCATCCCCATGTAACGAAGAAAGAAGCAGGGAATCAAGCAATAAATAAATAAAAATATAGAAAACCCACAAACAATCATCCCTTACTGTTAACTTCGAGGAAAAAGTGAAAGCGCTGAAAGGACCACAGACTTAACTGCAGCGGCTTGGTGTGCCTTCCCATGACACCCTTCCCGATTCCAGGGTCCATCGAGTGAGCTTTCTCCTCCAGGCTCAACATCCTCAAAGAAAATGTTTCCAGCAAAGTCTCCCGAATGATCTGCCGCTGATGATGGCGATGGACCCAGGAATGTCATTGCCGCGGCCTTCGCACGTGTTTCCAGTGAAACAAACTCCATCAAGTTGTCCTCGTGTGCAAAGAGCGGGTGAAACATCGTCGATGCTGCGGCGTAGTTGCACGGCGCCAATAGCGGCAGCTGCAATGTAGGTAAGGTGTAGTGATGCAACGAGCGGTAGCCGCCCACCAGCATGGCGTCAGGGAGCACCACTGTCTCCATTCCGCCGGCAGTAGCACTCTTTATAATGGGCTGCAGAACAGGCACCGCACTGCTGCCCCGCTGCTGCTCGAAGTAACGCTGCGTGAGTAATAAATCTGCCACAGAAGGGCGAAATGAATTTGACAGTTCTGGGAATTTGGGATGATCACGGCGGAGTAAATCATTTACTGGAATAAACCGCACAACCCGGCACCACGTCCCACGTGCTATGTGTGAAGAAAGCTTCTGCAGTGCCACAACGTGAGTGCCCACTGTGAGAAGCAGAGGGCCTCGCTGCGCCATCGCCAATGCAAACATGCGTCTCTCAGCAAGGTTGGGAACAGCAGCCGACATGCACTCATCCAGTTCCTCAAACAGAAAGTGAGATATAAAGTGAGACTTCTTTGCATGAGAATCTCCTTGGGAGGACGTATTTTCACTCCTGCTGCTGTTATTTCTGCCGCTGAACGGCCTCCTTAAAGATGTTTTATGTGTCCAGATAGGAAACAGGGTTGCCTTCACAGCAATCTTTGCGAGTGCATTCTGCAGAGTCCTGGTTGCAGTTCGTCGGGAGGCATCACCGTCTCCATTTGCGTTCACGCTAGCATCATACCGAAGGCGAACACCAAATAGACGACAACGATGGTCTGGGGGATAAGAAACGTAATCGATGTGAAACACATCTATGTCGACCACCAAAAAGGTCTTCCTTTGCTCCTCATCTGCAGTCACTTCACGATAGAGAAGACGACGCAAAGGAAACATGTCTGCAGCCATAGGTGCACAAAAAAGAAGAGTGCGTGTCCATTGTCCAAGTAAAACACATGGTTCAAAACAAGGATCGTAACGTTGCTCGAAAATCAATGAATCTTTCTTTTCAGGATTCTGCATCTTTGGCGCAGCACCAGGATCTGTTGTACTATTATTATTAGTGGTAGTAGTCACTGCCAATGAAGAAGAAGCAGGATGGCGTTGGGATGCAGCACGCGATACGTCTTGTACCGTTGTTTTTATAACATATGCTCTTTTAAGTTTCTCATGTTCCACATTTGCGAGATCCAAAGCCAGCCGTCGACTCTCTACAACATTACTGTCGTGTTTCATGGGGGAACGACAGTCCTCACCTTTATCTTGCGTGGAATCCTTTGATTTCATGGTCAAAGTTTCAGCAAATTTTTCTGCCAAGTGAATACTCAATGGATACTCGCGAAGAAGTTCATGTCGCACACGCATCGTCGCAAATTTGGGATACTGAATAAGAAGTTGCTCATACGACATAAGTTCATCACTTTGTTTTCTCACGGGTTGGTTTAAAAATGCCTCGCATGCCTCTTGCAAATGAAACAATAAATTTTCTTCATCCCCTCCTCCATCATGATGGACATTACCACCATCAACAATACTACTGCAGTTCGTGCTCAGAGTATGACATCTCAGTTGTTCACGATCCTTCACAACCTTTTGAGAGGAAATAAGACTGCAAGCAATTGCATCGCAGAGTTCCCCAATAAAAACTTTTCGTTCAGAAACACTAATAGAGTTTTGAAAACAAAATGCCATACGTCTTAATGCTGCAACCAATGATTCTTCGAGGAAAAACATAGATCCAGATAAAGGGGAATGAACATATAGTTGGGCACTCTTCCCTTCAATGGAGGCAATCACACGTTTGCCATCTTTATCTTGATCATCATCCACATCGACAGCACGGGGTTCCTGAGAGGAAGAAGAAGAGGAATATCCCACAAACAGGGCATGAATATTTCCAAAGAGAGGAGCACCCATCCCCAGCGTTCGCATGGGGCCATTCGTACGAAGGAACAACTCCCGTTTGCATTGACCTTCCCCTCGGGAGTGATGACTTCTCCTTTGGCTGCATAGCATTCCATTACGCGTCCATTGTTCGAGGAGACGTGTAATCGCCCGTTTTGACAAAAGATGAGCATTGCTAATAATAACAAGAGGAAATGTAGACGATGATGCATCATGTAGTGGATCTGCATGCATCCCAAGCTGCAGCAAAGGAATGCCCTTCTTCTCTAGCTTTACAGTTCCCATTGAACTCCACTGTATTCGGTACACCTCCACATCCATTAAGGAGTTGTAATCAACAGAGTGTTCCAATGGACAATAAAAAATCTCTTCAGAAAGATGAGCTTGAATTATTGTATTTACAGCCGCTTCAAGTAGAGAAATGTTTGGGCTGTAGGGAAGAGAAAGATACGCCAGCCGATTGTTTGGTACCAAAAATTGAATCATATTGAGTCTTGAGTGCTTTTCTATTAAATCCATTGATTTTCCTTTCATGAGAGAATCCATAAAACGTACAGACGTGGATTGCATACAGTTCATAGCCTCTTCTTGTGCTGTTGGTAATTTTTTTCGATACTGTAGAACCGACGTACGCCAGAGCAAACATTGATTCAAATAATTCTCCCCAAACTTCATAAATGCCTCTGTCGGCGATTTCACATCAACACCATCCTTCGTTAAATGTTTCTCCTTCACAGTCTTCCAGTTGAAGGTACATTTCTTATTTACCGCACGATCATAGAAAGAAAGTGGGATTCGGCGACATGCCCAACCGGAACTCTCCTCGCAAAGAATGTCAATCACTTTCTGTACTTCAGCCTTGCCATCCGTGACCGGTATCGTCTCCAAGAGTACACCCAACGACTGCTGCAGCGATGGGCTCCAGTGGGCAAATTGGCACGATGTATTCTTCTTACCTACCTTTACCTCTGGAATATTTGTCTCGTGGGACTTCCGCAGATCCAACACCACCGCCTCGAGTTTCTCCGGGCGGGTTAACACAACGCGGCGCCCGTACCGCAGCCGTGTGTCAATGCCGAACCCCGCCGCGACGAGGTGTGACCAGTGCGGCGAGCGCAGCGAGACGAATTGTTTCGTGAAGGGGCAAAAGATGGAGCCGTAGTTCAGCCACGAGAGAAACAACACCTTGCCGCGGAGGCGCCCATGACGATGGCGATGACGCGAGAAAAGTGAGCCGCCGATCATAAACAACTTCGAAAAGGCCGAAGATGTTTCCACCTGTTCGCATGCGGTCGGGGTGGCAGGCTCCGTCCCAAACAAGGCGTCAAGCAACTCCATGTCATCGCACCCCTCCAGGGGATCGGCACCCCCGTCACTGGGCATTCCACCTCTCACCGAGTGAGAGAGAGAGAGATAGAGAGAGAGAGAAACTTGTGTCTTAATTGTGAAAAGAAACCCACCAAAAAAGAGACTAAATAATAATAAAGGATAATAATCAGAAATAAAAGTGATCCTTCGTCACCAAACGTGCATCATCATCATCATCCCTCCTCCTCTCCCCACCCTCTTTATTCTTCTTCTTCGGTAATATTGTTTTTTTTTCTTTTCCTTCAAGTTCCTCCACACACCTCTCGTTTTCTGTTGCTGATTTGGTTACCCGCAACCACTGTGGGCGTATTTTTTATTGTGCATTGGTTCATGCTGTCCATTTTTTTTTTCCATTTCTTCTGCCTCCTCCCTTCTTCACTAGTTACATTGCAGGTAAAATTACGTTTTGTATAACTTATAAACATCAAGAAGTACGGGAGTGGTGAGGTCAAGAAAAACAAAACACCGTTTGCCTCTGCGCATCCAGGCAAATTTCTCCCTCCTTCATTCCCTCTTCAGTCTATCTTTTCCACATTATCCATGGAATAAAAAGACTTTTCTCCGTGCTGTTGCCCTTACTGCAGTTGTGGTTGTTGCTGTTGCTGCTGCTGCATCACTTGCATCATCTGCATCATCTGTGCCATCCTTTCCATCATCTGCGCCTGGCCTGGCATTGTCTCGCTGTTAGGCGGCAGCATCTGCCCCGCCCCCTCCCCCGCGGGTGGCTGCACGGCGCTCTGCCGCAGGGATGTCTGCACCACGTCGCTGCTCCCCTGCTTCCCCGTTCCCCCCTCGTACTGCCGGCGGATGCCGTCATGGTACATCTGCTGCAGCCGCTCCCGCTCCGCCTTGTTCCGCGGGTCCGCCACCGCCGAGCGCTTCACCGGCCGCAGCATGCTGGGGAGAATTGTCTCAATGCACTTTCGTATGCCGCCAATTTTACCGTCCTTTTCTGCCTTTTCAATATCAGGAAACGTCTCCAAGTCGAACTTCTCCAAGAAAGCACGATATTCTGCCACGGGGGGGAAGTCTTTCCAATTCATTTTATACTTGGCTGCCATGCTCTCATATGTCTTTTGCAAATTATCAATTGCCTTCCGCTTTGCCTTATCTTTCCCAAAGAGAAGCGGTAATTCAGACCTCATTCCACCCACAATAAGCGCATGCACCAGAACCTCCTTCGCACGGCGTATGAGACTTGCAATTTTTTTGTCTCGTGCTTGCTGTGGCACCACCTCCATAATTTCATGTAAAAGATCCGTCTTTTCCTCCGTGAAGAGCAGTGAGAACGTTCCTTCCTTGTACGGCTGGTCCCAGAAACTCCCAACATAAACACGCGGGGGCTCTGTACAGTTAATCAAGTTTGAAAGATTCCAAAAAAGACTCCCATACACCCGCATCAGCTCTTGTGTGTTAACGCTATCTGCCTTGTTGAGTATGATACGCACCTTCCCCTCCATCCCATTAAAGGCGTGCTTAAACATCATTTTAAGCTCCACTCCCGCATCCAACTTGGAAGGGTCAAACAGCACAAAAATAAGGTCACTACGCTCTGCAAACCAACGGCTCACTTTAATGTAATCAAATTGTCGCTCTCTAATGCCCTTCACACTCTCTAATACTCCGGGCGTATCAATGAGTGTGACACGCTTCAAGAGCTCGTGAGGTAATTGGTAGCCTTGAAATTTCTCTAGAAACGTCTCACCAAACTCCGTCAATCCCTTGAAGGGGAGATTCTTGGTGTTGGCGAGTACATGCCCATTCAAAGGTCCAACCTCCTCACCGTAGACCACAACAGTAAACTCTGCGGTTGTCGGTTCCGGTCCTGTCCAAAGATAATTGTCCTGCAGGAGATGATTTATAAAAGTAGTCTTACCAGAAGACCACGGCCCAAACAACGTCACAAAGGGCTTTTGATTGAGAATTGTCTCCTCGAACCAACTAGGGCGGAATAATTCATACTTGTACATGTCTTCCAGTGGCTTCACGTACTTTAGGTAGTTGCCGTGCAGCATTTCCACAAGATTCTCCAGACTACCGGGATCTGTGCCGGAAGCCTCCGTGGCAGTCTTCACAGACAAGGCCTCCAAATCAGTGGATGTCATTTTTTTTCTCTTTTACAGATACCCACTGGGTATGTATGCAAACAAGCAAATAAGCAAACAATGGAAAAAAAACAAAAATACAAAAATGGGATTTGTACTTTTACTGTCACCCTTTCCTTTTCCCTTTTATTCTCCCTCGGAGAGTATGTATGTATGTGTGGGTGAGTATTGCGGTAGAAAAATGCGGAATTGCAGTTGAGACTGTGACCAAAGCTACAAGAAATATGTTTAAAAAAAAAGGCAGTAGATGTGGTGCAATAACACTAGGTATCTTCTTTTTTTTTTTTCACATGTGTGTCGTAGTGATGGTAAGAATAAGGAAGAGCAAATAAAAAAAAAAGAGAGTAGGGAAGAGAATGAGCATTTAGGTAAAGGCACATGAGTCACAGTAAAATAACACCACACAGGTAGAACAGTAACAAGAAGACACGGAAAGAAAAAAAGTCCTCCTTAAATGTAGAAGAACATATTAAAAAGCCCTAGACACATCTGTATCCCCCCAGAACCACACCCATTCCTAATTTCCCTCCCTCCGTTTTTTCACGTTTGACTTTATTTTAGAGTTGCTTGTTGTGTTTCATTTTGTTTATATATATATTTCTATTTCTTCCTTTTATGATTACTCCCCTGAACCTCAAGAGCAAGCAAGAGACATATACATACATGTATGAATACATACATATAGCTTATACATGGAGTCTTCCTCTGCTCTTCATTCGTTTTTCTTTTTTCACTTCCCGCTAGTCTTCTTGGTGTTAGTATCACTATTGAAGTCACTTTTACGTGCCCACTCACAAACACACACACACACACACACACACACACACAAAATCATTCATGTTAACAAGACTATAAGGAAACAAAAACCAAAAAACCAAAAACTAAAACCAAAACTAAATCAATGCTTCTACATGTTACATGCACATAATCGGTCGTATATATTTTTTATTTTTAAAAAAGAGGAGAAATCCACATTTATATTCATACATACACCAACCCAAGCATCACAACAACGTTGGAAATGACAAATATACTTTCAATGTATATCTTTGTCTGTCTCTCTCCCTCTACATGTATATATTTCTCTGTTATGCGCATTTGGGGAGGGGGGCCGCGTAGTAGCAGAAGGAGTCAATCCACGCAGAATAAACACCACCACCAATAAAGAAAAAAAAAACATTTTAAAGGAAACTAAACAAAATTACAGTGGCTATCAGGAATACAAAATCATATACTAATAATCATATTCGACACACACACACACACACACACACACCAAACAGAGGAACGAGAAAGGGATTTCTTTTCTTTTTTTCCAATTACATATGAGAGAGAGAGAGAGAAAGAGACACATGTCCCCCCCCCTTTTTTTTTCTGCTACTTCATAGAGCTGTAGCTACATCAGCAGACAAATTACATCCTCCGTGAGACACACACACACACATACCACAATTCCAGTCTACTACACACATTCAAGTGCGTCCAGGAGAATCAACGCCATGCTGTTCGTAACGCCTAATTCCTTCATTTCTCTCAGAAGGCACATGTACCCATTACAACGTTTGTCATCAGTCCAACTGTGGCCTTCTTCTCCACAAAACAAACACTTATGTGGGTAGTGACACTTATACTGTGGTCCCTTGTATACATATTGGCAGCCGCGGTGCCGCCCTGAAGAAAATTGGCACCCATTGTGTTTAAGACACATTTTTTGATACCCACACTTCATAGTATACCAGTAGTACATGCCAAACTGGAAATCTGGTGGGAAAATCCCTCGACTTTTCCAAGAATTCATTAAACGAAGCACACCTTCTGGATGCATCCTAGAAGAACTAATAACAAGAAGATGTCTTAAAAGCTCCCTGGCCTGAAACTGCTCCAATAACATCATTACATCGCTCCTTCTTTGAGGAGGCCAATATTGTGATGTTTTCAGGGGGCTTAGAAAAGAGCCGTTGATCATATCCATAACATGAATGCCTGCAAACGAATTTCGATATAGATTACTCAAATTCCTTCGATTCATAACAAATTCAACAGGCGAATCCCGTGATAAATGCTGCGAGTGATTGCACTGAGAATCACTGGTACATTTTGCCCGTGGTAAGCTCATCACATTATCCTTTTGCTTAAGGGCTTCAGTACTGTAAACATTCTTGCATTCATTATGAGACACAGAAGTGCTGACATCATGTGCTGGAATTCGTGGCGTTGTGGGAGGTGAAAAACCAATGGCAACTGGAGGCTTGCAGTATGGCTGCTGTCTAGAGACAGAGGAATGCACATGCTGCTGGTAGTGGTGATTGCCACGTGCAGGAAAATCATCTTGGTTTATTGTTTTATTCCCCGTCATGGATATGGGAGATAAATTTATTGCCGATCCTCCTCCTCCTCCTCCTGTCGTTGTTGAACCCATATCAGGCGAAGCAGGCTTGACATCATCAAGACGGTTTAACATTACAGCAGATGACGGGGTTTCAGTAGCTGGAAAAGAGGAATTATTATTATTATTATTATTATTATTATTATTATTATTATTATTATTATTATTATTATTATTATTATTATTACTATTATTATTATTACTATTATTGTGATTATTATTATTATTATTATTATTATTATTATTATTATTATTATCTGTTTCTCTTGTTAACTCCTCCACTAGCTTCTCAACTAAATATCGCTTTGGATTGGAAAAAGCAGAAGGAGGAGGAGCAACAGCAGCAGCAGAACATGGTGAAGGAGAAATACTCGCGTCATCCTCTGACATGTCATGCAAGGAATGTAAACCACTTTGCGTCGTGCTATTCGTCCACTCCAAGGAAGAAACAGCTGTGTTCCACGGTGCAGCAATCTCCCCCACAGATGTCAGTGACCAGGATGCGAGTGTGCATCCATCATGGCTCTTCAGAAGAGACCATTGCGTCTTCCGCTCTTCACTGAGACTACATCCCCCGTCCATCCACATCTGGTCGGTGCTGAAGAGTCCACAAAGAGTGATAAAGGACGTACTGTCCACGCTCGAGAAGGCTGGGGGGGATGGGGTGCTACAGTGCGGGAAATCCACCATGGCTGTGTGTAGTTCCTTTTCAGAGGGAAGATCATGCGACAAAATATCAAACTCCTCGGAGGAGAATACAGACATTTCCGTGGTACGCGAATTCTCCTTACCTCTTCCACTTTTCCTATTCAGTGAAGGTATATGAACGGTGCAGCTGTTGTTGGTCGACGACAGAGTTTCATACTCACCAGTAGAGGCGCAGTAGAAAAAGTCCTGCGAAGATTCTGGGAAAATGACATCGGCGTGGCGATGATCACCCTGAAATGAATCCTGCCGCTGAGAAAGTTGCTCATTCACGTTGCCGTGGGAACATTCATCACTCAATGGATGAGCTGGTTTTTGAAAAGAAGCCGCCGCGGTCAACTCCTGATGGGTCACTTCTTGTCTGCGTGGCCGTACTACATACTTCATTACAATCCCTCAAAAATACTTGGAAGGAACTTCACGTGTTTCCTTCACTTCAGCTCTTGTTATTTTTCTTTTCTTTTCTGGTTTTGTTGTTGTTGTTGTTTTCTCTGTGTTTTCCTTTTTTTTTCTAGTCGATTTAAATGAGCTCTTCGGTAATTTTTATTCTCCAAATACTTTTTTTTTCTTCTTCTCTAATTCCTTCTCCTATCAATTCCTATAAATTCAAGCAGCAGCACTTCCCCTTTCTGCGGTGGACGGACTGAAAATTTACTTTTCAGTAGGAATGTAATACAATATATTTTATATAATCAATCCAATAACTAAAAACGGAGAAAACAATGCCCCTCCACTGCTCTACGGCCGTGTAGCTTCCGTTGTAATATTTATGTACCCTGAACTGTATTTATGGTTATATTTCTGTATGCAAAATTTATTTTATTCTTTTTTTCCTTTAAATCTGTTTGTTTGTATTCTTGCTCTGGTTACTTGTGTCGCTGCGTTGTTGTCTCGTCACTCTTTTATTTTTTCTCCCTCGTCCTTTCCCTGTGAGAGACACTGCTGATCTGCTACCTGGGAAGCAAGTGAGGAAGAAAGTTTATTTCCCTCTTTTTTTTTTTGCCCCAACAGGACAGTTGCTATGTCTCTTCGAGGGAAACTAAAAGAAAGAGAGAAAAAACAAAAAAAAAAAACAGTGTTTTTCTTAACAACATACAAAGAGAAAAAAGAAAAAGACAAAAAAAAATAAATAGAGGAAAAAGGAAATACAGTTATCAATGTGTCATCGTAAGAAATACTGAGAACAGCAGCAACAAAAGAGGAGGCGAATATCCAGTCCAAACAACTGCTCCACATTGTAAAGAAAGAAAAGTAGGAAAGAAGAGCGAGATGAGGAAAGCTCCTCTTCTCGGTGCCGCGTCAGATGCTAAAATCGACTGCAAACTCACAAGGGAAGAAAACAAAGAATTTTTCTGAGGAAATTAAAGATCAAAAAAAGATGTATGCCCGCCTTCAGAGTGAGCTGCAAACAGAGATCTCAGGTGCAACACAAGCCTCACGAAAACGTTCTTTCTTTTTTTCTTCTTGCTATTTTTGCTTTCTTTCTCATTCCTCTGAGTTTCCTCACGTACTCCGAACGCACCGAGAGCAAACAAACAAGAACAGGAAACAAAGAAAAAAAAACAAAAATAAAGGAAAAGGAAACACCAAAGACCAGAAAAAAAGAAAACAGCGGAGAGGGGGGAGAGAGAGAGAGAAAGAGAAGTAAGAACACTTGAATTGCCCGAGCACATTTTCTACACATCCACTCTCCACATTCCCCCCTCCAAAAAAGAATAGACATAAAACACTCTTTTTTTTTGTCTTCAACACGACTGTACTTTCATGAAAAAAAATAGAAGACCACTTCCCCGCAACAACAACAAGAATTGTAAAAAAAAAAAGAGCAAAAAAAACCAGGAAAACAAGCAGACATACAGACACTGACGATAGCAACAACATCAAGAGAATGTGTTCTCAAGACGCAATTGTAGCGTTCTTTTTTATTTGGCCAAAAGCCACACCACGTGCACGGGTTGCAAACTGCAAAGAACTAGTGCTTTCACTGGAATTCTGGCTTGAGGGGCTTACACAAACAAACATAAGAACCTTCGCATGTCCAGCCATAGAATCCTGAAGAAGAAACGTCAAGACAGAGTTACGGAAAGGTATATGCTTGCCATTCTGTGCAAGACCAGCGATGACGTCACCCAATGCAGACAATGATTTGTTGATGAAGACCGCCTCCTTCAGCTGTTGTCCCTCCGCCCCACTCTTGTCAAGTCGCTCACTCCCCGCCAAATCCACCAAGGAAAGTTTTCCAAAACTTTGCATTTTCGTCTGCTTATTTGTTGTTCGAACCAGTATGTACAAAATCATATGTGACCTGGATGAATGTTCATTCATGTTTGTGTGTCCTTCACTCCGATTTCGATTTGCCCGCTCCATAATATGATGAATCTCTTTTGTAGAGTTCACTGGTACTTCAGAGAGATTTGTTACATAGGTACCATACGGACCACCTTGCTTAACCTCATATGTTTGTTTGGCAGCATCTTTAGATGCCAACAAATCCCGAATATTTTCACAGTAAATTTCAAATACAGATATCACTACAGTTGATTCTTCTGTTTCCTTACGTTCTTCAATGACTTCAAAGAGACGCTCCAATGCTCGTGGATTAATTCCTTTTTGTTCTCCTTCTCCACCACCCATGGTAAAGGTCTTACCACTTCCGGTTTGTCCATATGCAAAAATACAAACATTGTAACCATCCACTACACTGTCAATAAGAGGAGATGCATCTTCAAAAACCTTTGATTGAGTTGCACTCGGTGGATACACTTCATCAAACTCAAAGAGTTTCGAACGGCCATTTTGATCAACAAGCTTGAGTTCATCAGTGTTTGGAAATTCCATTATATTTGTAAACCCTCCACTGGATTCTTTAGGTAGCATGGGACGAACACGGCAGTATACACGAATATTCCCTTTTAATTCTTGGATGGTGTTGTAGTATTGCTTCCGAAGTTTCATCTCCTTCTTATATAGTTCTTGAGTCCATAATAATGCCTTATGATCTCCCTGACGTTCTTTTTGTGCAGCAGCAGAAATAGAAGCAATAGCACTGGTTAATTGAGCAGAGTAATATGCACTTTCCTTTTTGATATCAGCGGCATATTGCTCTCGAATTTCCCGAAGTGACTGACGTAAAACTTGTACGTCATCACGCATTCTTCTTCCAATCGCTTCTGTCATACCAGAAGTCAATTTAGAACCTTTACCATTTCCTCCAGTATGGAGTGCAATCCCAGCCGTGCCAGCAGCACCTCCAGCTTTAAGCGCTTCAATTTGATCTGCATATTCCTCCAATGCTGCTACGGCATCTCTGTTCTTGGCCTTTGCATCCTTGTATTTATTCTGCAGCTCCTCATACTTGCGGCGTAATTCCTCAAGACAGCTACGAAGCTCCGCCGTCTCAGTGCGCTCCTTCCGCACCAACTGTTGCGTGGCCTCTTGGGCCTTTAACATGACCTGCTCCGCATTCTGTTTTGGAATAGCACGTTGCCGAAGTCGCCGTTCGTGCTCCTCGTCATCGCTGTCGTAGGCACAACCATTTCCGTTCCCTTCCGTCATCGCCCGCCGTCGCGCCGCCTCCCCCTCGCCCATGTCCAATCCAGTCATGGCCTCATACAACTCCAGGGCTTCAGAGAAACGTTCAATCAACTGCATGAGCTCCGGTGCACACTCCTCGCATTGGCCACTCTCAAGGACACGCATGCATTGTAGCTTGTGCTCTTTGCATTCCTTCGCGATCTCCTCATCATGAAGAATGTGTGGGTGCTCCAGAGCATACTCCAGCGAGGCCAAATCCCCTTGGGCCTCAAGCAGAAGTGTTTCCACCTGATTAAGTGTATGACGCCCGCTCTTGAATTCCGATGACTCCTGACCGCTATTCGACACTGAACCTTTATTTCTGCTACGCACCGAGGGTTGCGTATCCCCATCAAGCCGTTGTACCAGCTGCTTATATGTTTCCCCCAAAACCTTGCTTTGGGCAAATCGCTGTGCACAGCGTTTGAAGCCATCTGTGCGGTACCGTTTATACCACAAGATAACAGTCTCAATAATCTTATGAGTAACACTCTCCACTGTTGCAGCCTTTGCAACTTTAAGGAAGCGATCAGCCCATTTCTCAGATGACACCATACCAGCGAACTGAGGTCTGCAGTTAAGCAGCAACTGATCCAAGATGATCATACAGCGTTCCTGTTCTTGTGGAGGTCCGTGCTTTAGGTGCTCCTTCACGTCGTCCAAAACCACAACTGCATTGCCTTGCTGCACTAAATTAGCCAACGCCATGATAACTTCATTCTCTTGCTCGACGTTAGGGCTTGCATAGAGAGTCTTGAGAAGCTCCGTCACACGGTGTCGATTTTGCTCGAAAATTGACATGAAGAAACAAGCAGAAGAACAAAGGGTTAAAGTTATGAATTCAACTACAAATATGAAGTATCGCTACTGGTCGAATTGACGATGATGCCTAAATACAGAACAAATCGTGTTGTATCTCTCTTGCTCCTTCTGTATGTGTGTATGTATGTTATTTGTTTTGTTTTGTTTTTGTTTGTTCTTTAATTGCTTTTTGTCTTTTTTTTTACTCTTTTTTTTTTCTTTGTTCTTGCCTTTCACGTTTGAGAAGTAAGGAAAAGGTTAACTATTCTTCTTGGCAGACGTATAAAACGTTTCCCCCGTTCACCATAGAAGTTAGGAAAGCAAAAAAAGAAGAAGCAAAGAGAAACAAAGAGAAAGAAAAGTGATGAGACAAGGAAAATTCATCCTAACCACTTAGAGTACATCCGTTGTGTGAAACCGCGCAATGCATTCTCCACATGCAACGAGAGATGGAGAGATAAGGAAGATAGAAAGAAATAGAAACAAAACAAGCAAAGAATATTTTCTCTGATATCCTTTATGAATTCCACTTGATCCACCATGCACCTTCATCTATCCCTCTCTTACTCACTATAGAATAGGTCCCGAGCCGTCATACTTTCTCGGATTATTCGGGCATCCTGGAGGAGCGGCCAAGTGCGCCAGCCATCCAGCGGACCCGACCAGAAACCGCGCGTGGCAGAGCGGGCACACACTGTGCGTTGGTACGGCCTTGATGCACCGCTTCGCCGCGACGTGTTTCTTTATGTCCTCCACCCGCACTGCCTCCTTGCAGATGGGACACTCCCGCACAAAGTGCTTGTTCTCGCACTCCGTCGTGAGGTGCTGCTGCAGCGTGGCGATCTCCGTCACCTGGTCGCAGAGCGGGCACGGGCACAACATTGGGCAGGCGCGGATGAAATGAATGTCGAGCGCCGCCTCCGAGAAATTGTCATCAGACTCACCGCAGAACTGGCACGACTTCACCGCACGGTGGGCGGCCCGCGCACCACCGCTGGGATGCCGCGGGAGACTTAAAGAAGAACTCGTCTCGTTTGCGTCTGAGTGAAGTGTGCCGTTCGTCTCTATAGTTTCTTCCGTTTCACCCACCTTCAGACGCATCACTTGTTGTTCTATCAAGCTTTGTTGGGCGGGTTTTAATGCTGTCAGGTAAGTCGAGGATCGGTCTGGATCTAAAAAGAGTAGTTTGGCAAAAAGTTTACTTGCGGCCATCCGAACCTCACCATTGGAATGCTGCAGGCACTGCAAGACAACCTTGGAGAGAACTGTATTTGTTTCGAGATTCATCGACTCGCTACCATCCACACCATACCGATCTACAAGTGAGTCTATCATGTTCAGACGTAAGACATGTACTCTAGCCGACGTTGGACGCTTTTTAGTCTTTTCCGGATCATGAAGAAGAGCTGACACAACGGGATCAAGTGCTGCGTCTGACAGTCCCATAAGAATAGACTCCGCCATATATCTAATCCGGTTGTTATTATCACCAGAGCGAATCACCAGTTCTTGTAAAAGAGGTTGTATGTACGACATTAAAGAAGATACTGAGGGAACATCGGGTATATCACCTTTTATAATAACCTGCAGCGCCTCGCAACACGCAAGTACAACACCTGCTACAGAGTCAGAAAGGCCACGAGAAGGAAGCGCCATATACATCAAGAGGGTTTCCATGACATTTTGTGAATGTGAAGAAAGGGAAGCAAAGCCAGCGGAAGATATTATAGCACGGATAGCAGCCTCACGCAAGGGTCCCTTCTTCCCAAATAGACATGCACAACAATACGTACCAAATACTTTCTCACTGCTTCTGGCCTCGGTCATGGCCTCTCCTCGTAATGCAGGAGTTTGTCCATGTTCACCAGAGAGTCGAAGAATAATGCGATTAATGGACTTTTCCCATTCTTCTTTCCCTTCATAGGACTCCAAAGTGAGATTATTACCACTAGTGCTGTTGCTGTTACTGTTATTATTATTATTACTCCCATCAGTTTCTTCTTTAATCACCTTTACAGCGGATTCCAACTCATAATATCCACGTCCTCCAACTGGTGTTTCATCAAAAGCCAAAGAAGGGGAAGGTGCGGCAGTTTGAGCTGTAGGCAAAGGTTGTTCCTTCCTTTTTGGAAGATCATTTGATAAATCATCATTTGTCCATGTATCCTCCGGCCCTGATAAAGGAACTCCTGGTCTATTTGATAATTCACTACTCTCAATTCTTCTAGGAGGTTCAGTAGGAATTTTATATGACTCTTCCCGCAAAGTGTCAATCTGTTGTTTCAGCTTTTTTGCTAAGGCATAATCTTCTTCCTTGACGGCTGCCGTTTTTTGTTTTTCTAGCTCATATATTTTCTTCCCTGAATCCTCTAAAGCAGTCAAGCACAACTTTAAAGTATGTGCAAGATCATAATCCTCTGATGCAACTGCATTTTCTTTCATTAACATAATTTCTCCAATGCGACGCAACGTCATGTGGTCTACTTTCATGTCATTATCTCCTTCCCCACCCCCCTCCCCATTTGTTTGTCGTCCCACCTTGGATTCTAGACGTGGGGGAAACATTTCGTCTAAAGGCACTTCTGCTTTTTCTCCCACAAAACATATTCCTTTTGTAGGAGCAACCTGATATGGACGTCGTAGTGTGCCGTGACTCGTCAGTGCAACAATACCCACCTGATGAAAAATATTATAATGATTTTGATGTGGCCTTGAAATAAGAAGTTTGACATACACACATTTTTGTCGGATATTAATTGTTTTGAGCTCACGAGCTCCAAGGGCGTTACCGGAATTAGAAACAAAGCATACATATCCCAAGCGTCGGAACGTACTCAATCTGTACGGTTTCACTGTGCCTTTTTCTATTTCCTCTTCAGTGGCCTCTGATATAAAAACTTCTATACGGGTTGTAATCTTATTCTCGTGAGAGAGAACTCGAATAAAATGAAGATCGACTTCACCATCAAACACAAAGCCGAGTTCTTGTGGATACACACATCCCTTATCTGACTGCCACCCACACGTGCTGCGGGTTTGATACCGCAAAGCGCTTGCAGGGCGGTCGACATCTTCTGAAGAGCAGTGACAAAGAGACAAGTTCAACCGAGGACCGTATTTTTCCTCCGATGGAAACATATTTCCCACCATATTTCCCAACATGTTTCCTTCCGCTAAGCCCATACAAAAAAGACAAATTCCGAAAAAGAAGGGGAAAAAAGATGATAATTAGAGCAAGTATGGGAAAGACGAAATAACAAAGAGAGATATAGATAGAGAGGAATTCATACGTTATCTGCAGACAGAGAAATTTAATAAACACGTAGAAGAAAATAATGATATTAAAAAGGATACATATTATCCTTTCCTTTCCTTTATTCTTCTTCTTTTATTTTAGATGTATTATCTTCATTCACTGTATTAATGTTTATTACTTATATCTTTATCAATACGCTTATTTTCTTATGTATACGTTCCTTCTTCTTTTCGTTTAATAACAATTACTTTTTTTCCTTTCAAAAACTTGACAATGTGCTCAAAGCTATTATCCGCGATCAAAGATTAATCAGATTCTTCTTCTTTTTCTTCACCTTCCTCCTCTTCGTCACCATCCTCCTCCTCATCCTCTTCTGCCTCCTCATCACTTACATATTCCTCTTCATTGGTGTTTTCTGCAACGCTAAGGTTGTGCATGGGAGGTATAATACAATCGGGATCAAACTCCACCACATTATTCGGCAAAAGCACCAAATATTCTTTCAGCAGGGAAGCCACATTCTCCAAGAGAGCTTCGAAATGCTCAGCGGGGGTTTGACATGTCTTAAAAGTTCCAATCTTCTTCCCACAACACAGAGAACGATCAAAAATGACAGAAGCCGTATCCACATCTGCCTTTGTTAAGTATTTCTTCCCAGGAGGTCGCATAACTGCCCAAGGAATATTTTTTCCTTGAGAAAATTCCCGAACAAACGTTCGAGCACCAAGCTTCAAGGCATTGTGAGAGTCCACCCGCTGCACAGTCATATTCCTTTTTTTAACTCCGCGAGAAGGAGCAACGACGGAGGAAATACGCACAAGTTTGTTTGGCGTGGCATTACTAATTGAAGCGTCAAGAAGGGTTGTTTGTTTGCTTTGCTGACGAGAAGTAAAAGTAGCAGAGGCGGTTAACGAACTACTTGAGAGTTTCCCCATAGTTCCAGCATTCGATACAAACAAAGGAGAGACAAAAAATCCCTTCTCTCTTCGTACAGTGTGTCCAAGATCACGAAAAAATTTCTCGGCAGCCTTAACATTTTTACTTTCACCAGATAGCATACCAAAACCTTCTCCAGCCTGACAAAAACCTTGTGCAAGAGAAATTTTATCAACTGCGCCAGTGAAAACCATGCAGGCAATCACCTCCGGGTTTTGCATTCGCTCAACAAAGGACAAGGGTTTAAATACCACATCACCCCCAGATAAAGAAGAAAGCTCACGCATCAAAACAACATCTTCTGGGAATTGCAGTATTGTTATCTCCTTGGCATTGGGGAAGGCTAGCTTGAGTTTCACATCATCCTCTTCTTCAGCATCTTTATTATTCACCAGTTGAACTTGCGCAGCAGAAACAGGAACAATACTGACACCGGTATCTTTCCCTTCTCGCAACAACATACGACATAAAGTTCGGCGGCCTGTGTTCGGAAGTCCGATAACAAAGGAAGAAAGCTTGCCCCCAAGGTTGCAGGACTCATTCTGTTGCGAGCATCCTTCACTCAAAAGAAACTGTCGTAAAATACGCAAAACATGACGCGTTGTTTTGTCAAAAATATTTGAGACCGGACAAAAAGAAATACGTATAACACCATTCAATTGCAAATATTCTTCACCATCAGGGACCTTCACATACCTTTCAGAAAGTGCATGTGCGAGAAGAGAAATCTGTGTCACCACTGCTGGCACAGATACGAGATCAACTTTGGTGATGGCAAACAGAAGAAGAATTTTTCGCTTTCCATTATTTTTGCTGTAAACATTGCTTTCCTGCACAATGGCATCAAGAAGACCCCACGGAATACATTGAACCGCGCAACGAGCATCAAGGGTAATCACATAAGCCACCGACGGAAGTTCCATCAAAGAGCCAGGGGGAGGGAAAACCAATTCTTCCAATGTCTTATTAAATTGATATACGAAATTATTTGACTCTAGAATAGGAATGAACGTAAGATTTTTTTTGGTCTCACGCAATTTAGAAACTGGGTGCATTTCCTCACACATTGCTTCTTCATGGTGCAGACTATTATTGTTGTCTTCGACAGGAGTTTTTTCAGACCGTTTTGCGCGCTCAACACGAGCGTCTTCACGCGCCTGAAGAACTCTCCGAAGAATGGCTTCCTTGTCAGGATGCGCATTAGACACCTTTAAGGCTAGCTTTGCAAGCTCCCGAGTTTTCTTCGTTCTCTTTGGGGCAAGACCAGACTTCTTCAGTGACTTCGCAGCCCGACGAAGGTCTCTCTTATGTTCCCTCTTCTTGCGCTCAATTTTGTGGCGCTGGCGTGAGGACATGCGCTTCGACGGTCCGCTCCTAATTTTGGGCATTTTCCTTTTCTTTTATTTAAGATTTCTTTTTCGTTTTGCTTTCCCCTTCCCTTTTCAAAGAATGAAGAAAAAAAAGAAAAGAAGGAAATTTTTGTTGATGATAAAGAAATATTTTTTTTTTTAAGGAGAACAGAGAAAAAAAAGGAAAGGTCATGCGAGACAACAAAATAGAGTCAATAAAGATAAATAAATGATTATAATAATGCATCGATACTATCCCACTGAAAACTACCAAATGGATCTAAAGACATATTATGGTTTTTTATCTTACTACTGCTACACACCGAACCACATTCTTATTTCACCCGAACCAGCTACAAAAAAAAGATAGATAAATAGAAAGACAACCACAACCCAAACCCGGCCCACTTTTCCCCTGAGTAACCAAGATTCCCTCCCTCACTAACCCCCTCCTCCCAAAAATAAATCACAATAAAATAATAATAACTACATATGCAGTTTTTTACTACGAACCCAGATACTAAACTCCAATTCGCATACATATATATTGTGCCTCAAAGAACAAGAGGAGAGCCATCCAATCCCAGTTTGGATTGCTCAGCTTTATCAGGGTAAATGATTATTGGGACATGAAAAGAAAATTTGCTAAGGTCCATTTTCGCTAATAATGCTTGAGTTTCCGCCACAGATTGCTCAGACAATTTCTCCATAGATTTCCCCGTAGTTTTTTCAAGAACTCTTCTAATTTGGTTGGCCAAGGCAACATCCATAAGACGATTCAGTGACCTATAAAGCTGAACCATCCTTGGTGCGGCATAACGACGTTCTGAACTATCGGGTGCACGAAAACGCTCAGGACGATTTATATATTGCTCCCATTCTGCAATAATACTATCAAAGAAGGGTAATTTGCTATCGATTGTTCCTCCTTGAACCCAACGTTTCATACGCATACATCTTTCATCCCATTTATGTCGGCGATCGTAGTCAAATTCAGGATGATACCATGGAAGTTTTCGTGTCTCGGGGACATCCGGGTCATAGTTTGTGTAAAAATCTGCCCAAGTATTGGCCATTGGATTTCGTTTCTTGTCACTTTTTATGGCATTAAATGCCAAGCTATTCATGACTGCGTAATTGGCATTATCTGAAATCCATTCATTGAATAATTTTTCTTGTGATGCTCCAATTGGAACTTTGGCCCAATTATATTCAAGTGGTGCAAGTAAATAACGTAAACGAAAATAAAAAGCATCTGTTTTCCACAGACGTGGATTTGGCATCTCACGCATAGTTTGTTTCAAATACTTTTCATACTCCTCAAACTTGGTGGAATAAAAATCATCATCCTGCCTTGCCAATGTACGCTCTGCATTGATGCGATTGGATTCAGGATGAGTTTCTCGAATAAGATACTGAAAAAGTTGTTCCCTATTTTTTGTATAAAGATCTTCCATTGAGGTCTCCATCATTGTTTCAATATCCTTTACGAGTCTACGGTACCCACGGCGGTTTTTGCTTGCATAGTGCTTCGGCTGATTATAGCCACTTTCAACCCACCCTTGCATCTCACGTCGGGCATTCTGACGATCAGGATCAACGTTTTTGATGTACCACCCTTCATAATCTAAATTTTTCTCCCAGTAATTTGTTCCATCAGCCTGTCCTTTTTCAAAATATCCCTTGGATGTCGTCCATGAGGTAGGAATTCGGCCGGCAATCAATTTAAATTCCTTTTCACATTTTCTTCCTAGCCAAGACCAATGACCATCGTAAGGTCCCTCACGTCTCTGTTCTTCGCCATTCCAAAAGGCTCGATCTTCTTGCATTTTCCCTTCTTCTTTTGTGTAGCCACGCACAAGTTCATCTTGACTTTCCCATTCAAAAATTTTGCAACACTTGCACGACTACGACGAAAAAGAATGACTTCTTGATACTCCATCCATCCATTATGAAGTAAATGCCGAATTGCATCAGGATCCTTTGTGTGTTGATTTTGCATGAATCGGTCCCGTATCTTATACTTCATATCTGGCAAAGGTGTAAGAAGCCAGTAATAATGTTTCACCATAGGAAGACCCTTAAGGCAAGAGCGATAAAGAGACATCATAGCGGCTTTTATTTCCCAGTTTACAACAGTGTTTGCCAATAGCGTAATGTTCCCCTCGCGTTTTCCAGTGACAGAGGCATATGAAAAATCCGGATGATGATCTTCAAATGGAGGAAGTGGAATTACATCGCGATAATCAACAGCCTCTTTGTCTGCAGGCTCACGGACATAGTTATGATAGCGCATCGCCGGAGGGCCTCCCGTAAAGTAGGGAGCTTGTTCAAATTTACCAAGTGAGGTATCATATTCAGGTGCGTTGACGTTGTCAGACCGGTCCTTAGGTTCATTGGGTTCCACTACTCGCTTACTGGGTAGATTTTTTGCAGTTCGTGGGTAGCGTTCTTCAAAATATGTTGGCATAGTTTTTGAACCGTATATTCCCGGGCGATTGTCCTTTCCGGTGGCCCCAGGAATGGGATCAATACAACTCTTTTCCTGATCTTTCAGGTGCCTACTTTGGCTTCCAACAGCGGAAGCAGGACAAAAATGGGATGTACCATCACCTCCAGTAGACACCTGTCTATGAAAAACAAATAATCTTTTGGGAAAGAATATTCGTCGAAGCATTTTCTTAAGAAATTGAGAAGAGGAAGAGAATATACAGAAAGGCACTGCTGCATGAGTAGAAAATTAAGCAAGAATAATATTAGCAAACAGAAGCCCAAAAAAATAAAAAATTAAAAAAATGCGCAAAAATCACACAGAAAAAAAAAGAAGAACGAAAAAGCACCTCACAGAGAGAGAGAAGGAGGAAGGAGAGAGGGAACAAAAACAACAAAAAACACACAAAATGGCAAAAACACGAAAATCATACAGAGCCAATGTGCGCCAACGTGCCCTGAAATAAAAAGAATTGCTGCACAAGAAAAACGAACGACAAACACAGCTGAAGGAGAAAAGGAAAAAAAACCTCGCGGAGGAGACGGGTTGCCATCGTGACGCCGCCGCTGGTCAGACAAGCGCCCGCGGGCCTCGTCCGCAACAACGGCGGGGAAGGGCCGCCGGCAGTTCCAGCCGTAATCGCCCGCTTCTGTGGCGGCGGGCGCCGGGGCCTTTCCAGGGCGTGGCGAGGCGCGGTGCCGCGTGGGCGGCGTAGCGACCGGAGACCCGTCGCGCGAATCCAGCAGCAGCACGCTCTCGAGCGTTAGCCGGCTTCTTTTTCCTTTGCCGATGGGGGCCCTTCTGTGTGTGGGTTCCTGTTCGTCTTCTTCGTTCTTCTCTTTTTTTCTTTTTGGTTCGTTGACGTTCGGAGGGCGTCTGGCAGATTCTTTTTATTCTTTTTTTATTTTATTTCTTCTGCCTTGCCGTATTGTAATGGGGAACCCAATTGGCGTGGCGTGGCCTGAAAATAAAGGAATTTCTTCCTGAAATATAATAATAAAAGAAAAAGGGAATTATTTTGATTGAATTCTTCTTTGTTCATTTTATTTTTTCTTTGTTTCTGTTTAATAGAATCTTTCTTTTTTCCCTTTAATGGCTTTGTTGAATAATATGAAAAATTCATCTTGGTACCAATATTTCATTTGTTTATGTATTTATTTTTATTATTATTATTACTATTATTATTATTATTATTATTATTATTATTATTATTATTATTATTATTATTATTATTATTATTATTACTAATATTATTATTATTGTTATTAGTTTTATTGTTATTAGTTTTATTGTTATTATTTGCTGTATGTTCCTGTTTCCTTTTCTTGTTCATACACCACGTATATATAGCTTGGGGAAAGAGTCATGTCGTGGAAATAGTATTTAGTGTATTTTATGAATATTAAAATTATTGAGTATTTCTCCTTTTCTTTCTCTTCATTCTCTTTTTTCTTGATATTTTCGTAAATGGTTTTAGGTGAATAGGTAAAGGTGATAGAGATTTTTTTTTTGTGCGTGCGCTTTTAGACGAAATTATTATTTTTTATATATACATATTCTAAGCTGGAACGCAGAGGGTGGAGAAAAAAAAGAGAGAGGTGGGGGATTGTGGAACATTGAATGTGGAAGAATGAACAATGTATGCTCCTCTGTTTTTGGGAAAGGAAATAGTAGAAAATTCCCTACAACCGATGGTGATGAACCGGTAATACCATCCGTCATGGATTTGCCGTGCAAGACGGCATCTCTTCAGTGGTGGTATGCGAATGCACACTTGCGTAGTCTAAATGGGGAAAAGGATTTTTCGTTTTTTTCTTCTTTTTTTCGTCAAAAGCGGGGGGAAAAGGATGATGGTTCATGTTTCTTTTCGGACGCTTGTACGTGGGCTTTGATTGATGTACTGGAAGAGAAATATTACCCTGACAGCTTGCTTGATCATAATGCAAGTAAAATTATTATTGAAGAACTTGGATGTACCTCTAATGGGGAACATAAGTTGTATGATCCAAAAAATGTGGTATTTGAAATGGCAAAAAGAGGAAGACTTCCTGTACCCGACAGAGTTATGAGCAAACCTGCTGTCTCTGATGAAAAGAGTCTCAACCTAAATTACGATGACCAATGTATCCTTATTGGTGACGGAGATGACGCCCAGCGTCGATACAAATTGTATCATCAGAACCCAATGCGAAATATTACAGTGGAACTTGAATTTTGTGCAAAAACAAATCCTGTTCTTCATGGAGAGAATGGTTTCGTGAATGATATGTTCTATTATTATTATCCCTCAATGGATGTACGGGGAAAGGTCAAAATTGGAGGTAATGTCATTGAAGTAAAAGGAGATGGCTGGTACGATCGAGAATATGGAGGTTCAGATGATGACGTGGGAAGAAATGCTCTCGATGGCTGGACTTGGCTTTCTTTGCATCTTTCAAATGATCACCAATTGAGTTTGTTTGATATTGTCAATTCAAAAACAGGAGAAAAAAAGGAACACCTTGTTGTAATGACTTCCAAAGGGAAGAGAGAGATTTCCCATGAGGTTTATATAGAAGAAAGTAATTGGTGGACAAGTTTGGTAACATTTTCCAAATATCCTTTAAAATATCATATTGATGTTCCCTCTTTTGAATTATCGCTTGATATACATGCTGCTTTTAATCATCAGGAATTTCCGACTGTTGTGGTCTCGGGTGGTTTTTATGAAGGACGTATGATTGGTGAAGGATATCATAAAGGATCCCCAGTGGCTGTAATTGGTTTTTGTGAACACAAGAAAAAGGATGGCGGAGGGGATGTTTTAGCTATCCTAAAAAATGTGGGACAGTACGTTCAAAAAACGTTATCCGAGTTTTATCCCTTACAAGCTTCTGATGAATGGGTTGCTAAAAATGTTTTTGGACGATATTGCACTGGTAAAGGCGCCCTTGCTCAAAATGTCTGTGATACGTTATTTCGTCCAGTTCGTTCTATTATTGATCGAGGTGGAAAAGCTTGGCGCAGCTTAGTTCTTGTTTCTAGTTGCAATGCGCTTTCACAAGATTACTTTGATTGTACAAGATATATCGCTATTGCAGAACTTTTACATGTTGGATCTCTTATTATTGATGATATTCAAGATGATTCTTCTGTTAGACGAGGTGGAAAGACTGCGCATCTGGAACATGGAATTTCCACAGCAATTAATGCTGGAACTGCATGCTATTTTATGGGTGTTTTATTTGCAGAAGTTAGGTCTCTCCCTATTGAAAAGGCTAATCGTATATATGAATTATATTTTGATGTAATGAGAGCTGGTCACGCCGGTCAAGGATTGGATATTTGCGGTCTAAGTCATTTAATGCCTGAGGTGGTTCGTACTGGCAATTCGAAATCCCTTGAGGATGCTCTTCAAGCAATTCATACTTACAAGACTGGATGTGTTTCAGCTGCAATGTGCCGAGTTGCTTGTATATTATGCGACGCAAATGAAGAGGTTACTTCAGCAATGGAAGAGTTTGGCTTGGGCCTTGGCCTGGCGTTTCAAGTTGTTGATGATGCGTTAAATGTAAAAGGATTTGAAGGAAATCTTAAAGAAGCCGGAGAAGATATTCGAGATGGAAAGATTACTTATCCTGTGGCAAAGGCAATGGGGAGACTGAAACTTCCAGAAAGAGAACGTGTTTGGACCATTTTACAGGAACGTACATCGGACAGTGATAAAATAAGGGAAGTTGCAAATTTGCTCAATTCAGTGAATGCTGTCGATGATTGCCTTGCGGAAGCACGTCAATTAGTCGAGGAAAAATGGGAAGTTATTGACCATCTTATTCCAGACTCAATCCCAAAAATAATGATGCGAGCATTTTGTTTGTTCCTCACTGAGCGAAATTTTTAGAGATGTGTCTCAGAAATGGAGAATGGGGAAAAAAAGAACTCCCCTGATTAGGTACACACTATATCATAATACCGTCATGAAAAACTGCAAAATTATCAGGAGGACATTAGTTACAAAAAAAAAATCTGTTCTCTGAACATGAGATCCTAAATATATTTTTGCGGTTATCGGAAGGGAAACCTAGGCATAAGCAACTGGATTTGCATCCCATACGATAGGTTAATTGCTATAAAATTTCTTTGCTAAGGTAGTTACCATGTGTTTGTGTGTTTTTTTTTTGTGTGTGTGTGTTGTTATAATTGTTGCTTGGGTTCTATCTCTTTTTTTTTCTTTTTCTTTTTTGCTCTCCTGCAGGATTCATGGTGGTTTATCAGTTATAGTAGTTTGTTCGGCAGAAACATTTTTTTTAAACTTCTTAATATAAGAATCTAGTCTCATTGACATGCAAAGAGCAGAAGTAAAGAACGAGATCTTTGCATCAACTCAACAAGAAAAACAAATACTATAAGAATCAACAAAAAAAATGTACTTGCAAAACAACTCCAGCCACACACAATATTGCGGCGACATTATCCAAGCCTATTCTACTTCGTGGAGCTCCTCTTCTCTTAATTCCCATATTGATTTATTTATTTTCTTAATTACTCCTACCTCTCCTATTTTTCGCATCTGCAAAAAAGAAAAAAGAAAGAATAGTAATACTAATATCCTTCCTTCCCAAGGACTATCCTAAGAAAACATGTCGGAAAAGCGCGAAAAGCTCCCCAAGCTCGGATTCTTTGAGGAATTCATGGTTGGTGGCGTGGCTGCAGGTGTCGCCAAGACGGCTGCTGCTCCCATCGAGCGTATCAAGCTTCTTGTGCAGAACCAGGGCGAGATGATGAAGCAGGGCCGCCTGGACAAGCCGTACAATGGCGTGATTGACTGCTTTACCCGCACAATGAAGACAGAAGGTGTCTACTCCCTGTGGCGCGGCAATCTCTCCAACGTCATCCGTTACTTCCCGACACAGGCTCTGAACTTTGCATTCAAGGATACATTCAAGCGCATGTTCAACTTTAAGAAGGAGAAGGACGGCTATGCAAAGTGGTTCATGGGCAACATGGCCTCTGGCGGTCTTGCGGGTGCTGCATCCCTCTGCTTTGTGTACTCACTGGACTACGTCCGTACACGCCTTGCCAATGACACGAAGTCTGCGAAGAAGGGTGGTGAGCGCCAGTTCAATGGTCTTGTGGACTGCTATGTGAAGACATGGAAGAGTGACGGCTTCGTCGGCCTTTACCGTGGGTTCATGGTGTCGTGCGTGGGTATTGTGGTCTACCGCGGCTTCTACTTTGGTCTGTACGATACGCTGCAACCCATGCTTCCTGTGGATACCTTCATTGTGAACTTCTTCCTTGGGTGGGCGGTGACAATTGTTGCTGGCCTTCTTTCCTATCCATTGGACACTGTTCGCCGTCGTATGATGATGACATCGGGTGCCGCCGTCAAGTATAAGAGCTCAATGGACTGCTTATTACAGGTCATCAAGCAGGAGGGTGCCGCCTCCCTGATGCGCGGTGCTGGAGCGAACATTCTCCGTGGTGTTGCTGGTGCTGGCGTGCTGTCCGGCGTGGATGCCCTGAAGCCAATGTACGTCCGCTGGCGCAAGGCTGCTGAACTCAAGAACTAGGAAGAAAGAGGCCGGAGTTAATCTGAGCGTCTAATTTTTCTCCTATGCCCCGTGGAAATGCTTATCGAGGAGGTTTTCATTCTGGAGTAAATAAATAAATAACTTTTTTTCTGTCTCTCTTTGTTTGCTTGTTCTTTTCTACATATGTTTGAGAATGTTGGTGCTTGTATGTACCACACCCCATTCCGTATATGAGTGGTTTTATGAATAGGTAGGGATGGTATTAGAATACATATCTGTGATTGTTTGTTTTTGTTGAATGCATCCGTGTCTTTCCCTTTGCTTCTCAGTTCTTATTTCTGTTTCTTCTTGCGTTTCGCCCGGCTCATGTGTGCACTCTTGTGGTTTTATATGCAACCTCTTCGCCTCTTTTCATTCTTGTCAATTCGAAGCCAAGCGTAATACTAATATCCTTCCTTCCCAAGGACTATCCTAAGAAAACATGTCGGAAAAGCGCGAAAAGCTCCCCAAGCTCGGATTCTTTGAGGAATTCATGGTTGGTGGCGTGGCTGCAGGTGTCGCCAAGACGGCTGCTGCTCCCATCGAGCGTATCAAGCTTCTTGTGCAGAACCAGGGCGAGATGATGAAGCAGGGCCGCCTGGACAAGCCGTACAATGGCGTGATTGACTGCTTTACCCGCACAATGAAGACAGAAGGTGTCTACTCCCTGTGGCGCGGCAATCTCTCCAACGTCATCCGTTACTTCCCGACACAGGCTCTGAACTTTGCATTCAAGGATACATTCAAGCGCATGTTCAACTTTAAGAAGGAGAAGGACGGCTATGCAAAGTGGTTCATGGGCAACATGGCCTCTGGCGGTCTTGCGGGTGCTGCATCCCTCTGCTTTGTGTACTCACTGGACTACGTCCGTACACGCCTTGCCAATGACACGAAGTCTGCGAAGAAGGGTGGCGAGCGCCAGTTCAATGGTCTTGTGGACTGCTATGTGAAGACATGGAAGAGTGACGGCTTCGTCGGCCTTTACCGTGGGTTCATGGTGTCGTGCGTGGGTATTGTGGTCTACCGCGGCTTCTACTTTGGTCTGTACGATACGCTGCAACCCATGCTTCCTGTGGATACCTTCATTGTGAACTTCTTCCTTGGGTGGGCGGTGACAATTGTTGCTGGCCTTCTTTCCTATCCATTGGACACTGTTCGCCGTCGTATGATGATGACATCGGGTGCCGCCGTCAAGTATAAGAGCTCAATGGACTGCTTATTACAGGTCATCAAGCAGGAGGGTGCCGCCTCCCTGATGCGCGGTGCTGGAGCGAACATTCTCCGTGGTGTTGCTGGTGCTGGCGTGCTGTCCGGCGTGGATGCCCTGAAGCCAATGTACGTCCGCTGGCGCAAGGCTGCTGAACTCAAGAACTAGGAAGAAAGAGGCCGGAGTTAATCTGAGCGTCTAATTTTTCTCCTATGCCCCGTGGAAATGCTTATCGAGGAGGTTTTCATTCTGGAGTAAATAAATAAATAACTTTTTTTCTGTCTCTCTTTGTTTGCTTGTTCTTTTCTACATATGTTTGAGAATGTTGGTGCTTGTATGTACCACACCCCATTCCGTATATGAGTGGTTTTATGAATAGGTAGGGATGGTATTAGAATACATATCTGTGATTGTTTGTTTTTGTTGAATGCATCCGTGTCTTTCCCTTTGCTTCTCAGTTCTTATTTCTGTTTCTTCTTGCGTTTCGCCCGGCTCATGTGTGCACTCTTGTGGTTTTATATGCAACCTCTTCGCCTCTTTTCATTCTTGTCAATTCGAAGCCAAGCGTAATACTAATATCCTTCCTTCCCAAGGACTATCCTAAGAAAACATGTCGGAAAAGCGCGAAAAGCTCCCCAAGCTCGGATTCTTTGAGGAATTCATGGTTGGTGGCGTGGCTGCAGGTGTCGCCAAGACGGCTGCTGCTCCCATCGAGCGTATCAAGCTTCTTGTGCAGAACCAGGGCGAGATGATGAAGCAGGGCCGCCTGGACAAGCCGTACAATGGCGTGATTGACTGCTTTACCCGCACAATGAAGACAGAAGGTGTCTACTCCCTGTGGCGCGGCAATCTCTCCAACGTCATCCGTTACTTCCCGACACAGGCTCTGAACTTTGCATTCAAGGATACATTCAAGCGCATGTTCAACTTTAAGAAGGAGAAGGACGGCTATGCAAAGTGGTTCATGGGCAACATGGCCTCTGGCGGTCTTGCGGGTGCTGCATCCCTCTGCTTTGTGTACTCACTGGACTACGTCCGTACACGCCTTGCCAATGACACGAAGTCTGCGAAGAAGGGTGGCGAGCGCCAGTTCAATGGTCTTGTGGACTGCTATGTGAAGACATGGAAGAGTGACGGCTTCGTCGGCCTTTACCGTGGGTTCATGGTGTCGTGCGTGGGTATTGTGGTCTACCGCGGCTTCTACTTTGGTCTGTACGATACGCTGCAACCCATGCTTCCTGTGGATACCTTCATTGTGAACTTCTTCCTTGGGTGGGCGGTGACAATTGTTGCTGGCCTTCTTTCCTATCCATTGGACACTGTTCGCCGTCGTATGATGATGACATCGGGTGCCGCCGTCAAGTATAAGAGCTCAATGGACTGCTTATTACAGGTCATCAAGCAGGAGGGTGCCGCCTCCCTGATGCGCGGTGCTGGAGCGAACATTCTCCGTGGTGTTGCTGGTGCTGGCGTGCTGTCCGGCGTGGATGCCCTGAAGCCAATGTACGTCCGCTGGCGCAAGGCTGCTGAACTCAAGAACTAGGAAGAAAGAGGCCGGAGTTAATCTGAGCGTCTAATTTTTCTCCTATGCCCCGTGGAAATGCTTATCGAGGAGGTTTTCATTCTGGAGTAAATAAATAAATAACTTTTTTTCTGTCTCTCTTTGTTTGCTTGTTCTTTTCTACATATGTTTGAGAATGTTGGTGCTTGTATGTACCACACCCCATTCCGTATATGAGTGGTTTTATGAATAGGTAGGGATGGTATTAGAATACATATCTGTGATTGTTTGTTTTTGTTGAATGCATCCGTGTCTTTCCCTTTGCTTCTCAGTTCTTATTTCTGTTTCTTCTTGCGTTTCGCCCGGCTCATGTGTGCACTCTTGTGGTTTTATATGCAACCTCTTCGCCTCTTTTCATTCTTGTCAATTCGAAGCCAAGCGTAATACTAATATCCTTCCTTCCCAAGGACTATCCTAAGAAAACATGTCGGAAAAGCGCGAAAAGCTCCCCAAGCTCGGATTCTTTGAGGAATTCATGGTTGGTGGCGTGGCTGCAGGTGTCGCCAAGACGGCTGCTGCTCCCATCGAGCGTATCAAGCTTCTTGTGCAGAACCAGGGCGAGATGATGAAGCAGGGCCGCCTGGACAAGCCGTACAATGGCGTGATTGACTGCTTTACCCGCACAATGAAGACAGAAGGTGTCTACTCCCTGTGGCGCGGCAATCTCTCCAACGTCATCCGTTACTTCCCGACACAGGCTCTGAACTTTGCATTCAAGGATACATTCAAGCGCATGTTCAACTTTAAGAAGGAGAAGGACGGCTATGCAAAGTGGTTCATGGGCAACATGGCCTCTGGCGGTCTTGCGGGTGCTGCATCCCTCTGCTTTGTGTACTCACTGGACTACGTCCGTACACGCCTTGCCAATGACACGAAGTCTGCGAAGAAGGGTGGCGAGCGCCAGTTCAATGGTCTTGTGGACTGCTATGTGAAGACATGGAAGAGTGACGGCTTCGTCGGCCTTTACCGTGGGTTCATGGTGTCGTGCGTGGGTATTGTGGTCTACCGCGGCTTCTACTTTGGTCTGTACGATACGCTGCAACCCATGCTTCCTGTGGATACCTTCATTGTGAACTTCTTCCTTGGGTGGGCGGTGACAATTGTTGCTGGCCTTCTTTCCTATCCATTGGACACTGTTCGCCGTCGTATGATGATGACATCGGGTGCCGCCGTCAAGTATAAGAGCTCAATGGACTGCTTATTACAGGTCATCAAGCAGGAGGGTGCCGCCTCCCTGATGCGCGGTGCTGGAGCGAACATTCTCCGTGGTGTTGCTGGTGCTGGCGTGCTGTCCGGCGTGGATGCCCTGAAGCCAATGTACGTCCGCTGGCGCAAGGCTGCTGAACTCAAGAACTAGGAAGAAGAAAAGTTTTTGATTAATTGTAGATGTATTCTTGTAGCAGAGTATATTAGGATATGAAATCGCCTTTTTTGTATTTTTTTTTTTACAAGCAGTACCTTGAGGTTGAGTGTTTGAGTATCGACTGAATTGTGGAGTATCAGAAAGGGACAAGAAAAGGAATTGATTGATAAGAGGAAGGGGTGTAAGTTTTTGTTTCTGGGGAAAGGCTTACACGGGTTGGAAATGTGATGTATGTATACTGACGCATCGACCGTTGTTTTTGTGATTTCTGTGATTGTTATTATTTCTATTATTATTTTTTGCTCTTTTTCCATTCGCTGGTCATTCACCTTGACGGACTGCAATGACGGGTGTTAATGGTGGATGAAAGAGTTTTATGTATGTCTGTGGGGAGGTGCATCGAAGATACCTTGCTGTTTTTTTGTTGTATTTAGCATGGTCTTTGGTCCCTTTCATTTTTTTTTGGACGTGGAGGTTGTGTCGTTCTCGAATTTTCTACTTTAATAGTGTTTTGGGATGTGGATAAGGGACTGTAGTCTGGAGAAGAGCGGATTGGTTTTTGTGCGGGGCACAGAGAGTTATTCATTCTTCGAAAAAAAAAGTGCGGTACTTCTTTATGCCAATAATATTATGAATGATTTTTTTGTTTGCTTTTTTTTCAGTGTGCTATTTCTTCTTTCTTTCCTTTTTTCTGTTAAATATAATTGTATTGACTGATGCTGCTGAGCACATGAGGGAGACTTAAAGAAGAGCGTATACACCACTATATAATATAAAGAGAGGAGCGGTGTTTGCTGTGAATCCGTGAGCCATGCCCCGTCGACAGATTATGACTGGCCAGGACTGGGAGCCGCAGGTGTTCAACTTCCAGAACAGAAACACCACGACCAAGAAACCTGGTCGTCTAAACGAAGCGGAGGCCAACCGTCTGCTGCAGCGCGGAGGAAACCTGGATGTCATCAAGAAGGAGCACTTCCACGCGAATAGCCAGAAGACGGACCTCGGCGCCAACGCGAAGCGGATAGACGACGACACGGAAACCCTGAAGGTGAAGCGCATCGACAACAGCCTCCGCATGGCCATTCAGAAGGCGCGCCAGGCGAAGGAGTGGACGCAGCAGGACTTGGCGCGGAACATCGCGGAGCGCGCCAGCGTGGTGACGGAGTACGAGAACGGGAAGGCGGTGCCGGAGGAACGCGTGCTAGTGAAGATGGAGAAGGCGCTGGGGGTCCACCTGCGGGGGGTGAAGGCAGGGCAGCCGTTTGGCGGGGCCAACAAACAGCCGAAGAAGGCCGCGTAATGCCATTCATGTATATATATATATATATATATATTAATTTTTTTTCTTCTTTGTTTGTTTAACACTTTGTAGCGATTTCTCTATAAAAACGAAGGTGTGCCTAATCAACAGAGATATCCACACACCATCTTTCTATCTCTATCTCTCCTAGCAGGGAGAGAAAGAAAGAGAATTCTTTAAAAAAGCAATATAATTGTGTGAGTAGGAGAAACAGGCGGAGATAAATACGGTGAGAAAGATGCAGTGAAAGCTCTAAAATGGATGTACCCCCATTGCGAGGAGTAACATCCACCGAAAGATGGAGCTCATTTAGAGGAGTGAGCCCTTGTTGTGTTACTTAATATTCCTTCTTTGCTGCACGTGTAGCTTGCTTATTTTTTAGTTAATTAATTAATTCTTATTTTTATTTTTCGTATCTATTTGTGTATATCTGATGCATTAGTGGTGAATGTGTATTTTCCGTTTTTTTTTTTCCATCCTTTTTTATCTTTCTCTTTGCTCTTCTTGAGGATATTCCAGGTGCCTCTTCACCCTTCCGTGATATTTCCAAAGGGTGGAGAGTGCAATAAATATATTTCAAAACACCGAGGAATAAGAAACAAAAATAATAAATTAGGTGAAGGTGACAGGTGTGCTTTTTCTTTTTTTATTTGTGTGTGTTGTTCTGCTAATACTGTAGAGGCGTAGAAGGCGAACATACGAAAAGGACACAAAGAACGTTAGAGAAAAAAAAAGGAGAAAAAAAATAATAAAAGGGGACGATCAAACAAAGAGAAGAGGGAAGGAGCCGCCGCAGTGCATATTATCACCTCTTTTCTTCTTGAACACAGGTGAAAAAATAACAAACAACGAACTCGAGGAATAGGGGGAAGAAAAGGGTCAGAAAGAGGGGAGCTTCAATGAATCGGTATTCAATTTTGGGTCAGCTGGGAGATGGCTCGTTTGGTGTAGTGAGTAAAGCTCGGCATACTGGTAGCGGAGAGATCGTTGCAGTAAAGAAGATGAAGCAACGATTTTCTAGTTGGGAGGAGTGCCTGCAGCTTCGGGAGATTCAGTCACTTAGAAAACTGCAACATCCAAATATTGTGAAACTTAAAGAAGTGGTGCGGGAGAATACAGAGTTATTTTTGATATTTGAATACATGGAAATGAATCTCTTCAATATTCAACGGATGCGGGCAGAACAGATGAGCGGCGCTCAGGGCTACTTTAATGACCGTGAGATCCGTAGTATTATGTGCCAAACATTATTGGCTGTGCAGGCTATTCATAAGAGCGGCTTTATGCATCGAGATTTAAAACCAGAAAACTTGCTGACAAAGGGAGATATTGTGAAGGTGGCTGATTTTGGTTTAGCCAAAGAGATTCGTTCCCGGCCACCGTTTACGGAGTATGTTTCAACCCGTTGGTATAGGGCACCAGAGATTATTCTGCGCTCAACACACTATAACTCCCCAGTAGACATATGGGCCTGTGGTGTGATTTTCGTGGAGTTGTATCTCAACCGACCGCTCTTTCCGGGCTCATCAGACAGTGATCAGTTGTTTAAGATCTGCTCCGTGTTGGGGATCCCTAGTCCGTCTAAGTGGGATGAGGGGTATCAATTATCGCGCCGTTTAAATATGCGGTTTCCTACCGTTGCACCTACACCATTGCGACAACTTTTACCCAGCATTCCTCCAGCTGCCATTGATTTAATGGAGCAAATGCTGCGATTTAATCCAAGTGATCGTCCTACCGCTACACAATGTTTAAAACATCCTTTTTTTACAGGAACCAACAATGTTGCAGAAGCTGGAGGGACAACAACAGCGTTGTATGCAGGTATTAGTACGGGCCAGCCACACAACCCATTTCAGTTTGCCTCTACGCAAGTTTCAGCACCCAATGGACCAGGCCAGACTGCTGTGGGTCTTAGAGCAAATGGGGGAAGTCTTCCTCCGACGTTGTGCTCAACACCAAGACTCCTTTCTGTTAGTTCAAGTATAAGCACTATTAATTCATTTCCAAATGTTGTGCGTTCTGTTCCGCAGGGTGTTTCGAAGGCAACTACGAACGATGATGAGTTGAATTTTTAGGTTATATACATATTCCTTATCTGCTGTATTTCGGCGTACGCAGGAAGAGGAAGAAGAAAGAAAAAGGTTCAAACCAAAAGACGAAGAAATGCAGAAAGAAAATCAGGAAAAAGAAAAGACTGAGGCCTTCTATGGCCAAAAGGAGAGTATAGACTCGTTCTTGTTGGTACTGTACTTGCAAAGAATCTTTTTTTTCTCATGTTGTCTCAAAAAGAAAAAAAAATCCGCCTTTCTTGTTTTCCCTAGGTTTCCCTTTCTCTATCCCTCCTTTTGTTTTAAGTTTCGATTTTTCTTGACGTATTACTGTTATTTTCCTTCCCCAGTGTTTTTTTTTTGTGTTCATTACGATTCTGTCTTTTTTATGCTTTTGTTGAGTGATGCATGATGTGTGATGTGGCTAGATATCTCAAACCATTTGTCTCCCGTGCTTTATGAGCAGATGTACAGTCGATGGGGAATCTCGACCAAAGGAGCACACACTCGTTTGTCAGTGGACATTATTACCTTTTCTCTTTTTTTTATTTTAGTCTTTTCCCCCTATTCTATTCTATTAATTTCGTTGGTTTTTTACTGTCTCTCTCCCCCCCCCCCTTATGGTTTACTTTCCGTCTGTTTTTTTAAATGTTTTTTTGCCGTTTTCCCTCTTTTTTTCTTTGGTGTTTGCTGCTATTTGAAGAGGGGAGCTCGTTCAGGGCTTACTTTCACAGATAGAAGAAGACTACTCTTGTGCCTTCTTTTGGAAGAAAGGCGGGTTGACCGACAAACGGGAGGGGAGTAGCGTGAGTGTATGGTGGAAATGACACAAAAGTTGTTTTTGCGGAGTTTCTTTCTCCTGACGGCCCTCCTGTTTCTGCACACAGCCCGGGCGGAGGCCACGCTCTATGTAGTGCGGGGCGGCTGCCACGACGACCCCGCGCGGTGGACCGCCCGCATCGACTCCGCGGCCGAGAACGACGCCGTCGCCGCGTTCCTCCGCGCGGGGGGATTCCCGCTCGCCGGGATTGCTGGCTACGTCCACGGCGGCGGGGCGTACTGGGACGACGGGACCGCCGTGAGGTGGCGGCCGCCGGGCTTCAGCGCCACCGCCGGGCCGGCCGACGGGTTCCTCGCGGTGCGGGACGACGGCTCGTGGGGGGCGGTGGCGTACGACGTCTTTCCAGACACACCGTTCATCTGCACGGACGGCGAAGTGATACCACCCCCGCCTCCCAGCACCACAACAACGACGACGGAAGCACCAGCTCCTTCTGTCACTGTTTCTGGGGTCCTGGGTCAGTTGGCAGAAGAGCTGGATGAAGTGGGCACGTTTGATATCGTTCCTTTGACTACCAATCCCCTGGTTGTGCCTGTGAAGGGAAGTAACACGCTTCAACATTTTGACGTGCTCTCTCAGAGTCATCAGTACTTCTTCATGGTGGCATTCATGGAGGAAGGCCAAAATGCTACGAAGCCGCACGGCGTTTCCACTTTGATGCGTGGAGCGGACTCCACTCTGATGTTTACGGTACCTTTGGAATTAATGACGTCCCATATGACCCAGTACACAGTCAGTGTCGGAGCCGTGAAGAGAGGAGGAACTCCCATCTATCGTCAGACAACGACCGCACTTGTCATTCATTCAATAGATGATGTTCTACGGAGTGTAAATGAAGTTATAGAGATTAATGAAGAGTATATACTTGATGGCAAAGATGTTATGAGTCCATTACGGATCATGGGGCAGGGAACCATTCCACGACACAGTACTGAAGTGTCTCCAGTTTCTTTTACTGGACTGTCTCTTACTATGACCACAGATCGTCAGGCAGGAACAGCGTGCGCTCCAAGTCCATTATCCATTGATTTTGTGTTTGCGGATGGTAACTTGCATCTATTTTTCCCAAAGGACTATCTTGAAAAGATAAAGAAGACCCCTAAAAGTATTTGTGCTTCCATGGATGGTAAACAAACCGTTATTGCATCAGTGAAAGAAAAGCAACTGTCTTTCACTACTGTCGATTCTTACTACGCATATGGGGAATCAATAAAGGTGATGGCTCGCGGTGCTTCCTCTGCGGCGTTTGCAATGAATATGTTTTCAGCATATCTTTCATATTCAGATCGGTGCACTTCATTGGACGATACATTTGTGACGTTAGAGGTAGAGACTGTGACGATTCCTACAAAATCTTTCACAGCATCCACGTCTTCGCAGAGGCAAGAACAAGAACAGGATGGATTAACGATTTTCCTCAAGGCTGGTTCCTTTGAAGGAAAGACAAAGTATTTGTGTGTTCAACATATAAAAACTGAAAAGAGAATTGGGGTTCTCTCTCTGGATGGAGCAGGAGTGAAGGTGACGGGTCAGTTATCGATGTTTTTTCCTCAAGGTCAAATTTCTCTCTTCAATGGTTCGACAGGATCCGTGTCACTGAACGATGCGGTGCTGCCTATTAGATCTAAGGAACACAAAGAGCATTTTGATATCATTTCTCGTCTTGTCATGCAAGACTCACTACGTGTTCGATTTGTCTCTTTTCCCCGCGGAGCGGAATGGGGGGAGAAAATCGAAATGTGTAAAATGATAAATGTAGGAGGCGAAATGGAATTTTATTCCAACAATGGCACCATACAAATCAATACTCCTTTGTTTTTTTTGAATGACTCGGGTATTATCTGTGCACAAGAAGAATATCTTCGTATTGACTATAACGTTTATGAGGCCTCAAACTGGCTTCAATATTTTGGGAACTCGGATGCCAGTGTGATGTCCGCCGTGATTCCAAGTTTGCCAAGCTCAGCTGTGAGAGTTCATGTGACAAATTGGGATGCTTCTGCCCATTATGCAGTGCGTATGGCTGTAGATGATAGATGCCGTGTTGGATTCACTACCAATCTCTGGCGGGCATCAGGTGGAACGCTTTCTATTAGTCTTTCCAAAACACTCAGTGGAACTTTCACACTTTGTGTGGGTATATATAATGCTGCAGGAGTCACTTCAATGTTTGTAACATCTCATCGTGTGGTGTCTTTAATACCCTACGAGACTGGCGTGAAGGCATGGGAGAAGGAACAGGATCTTCTCTCTGGAACGTGGACGCCGTGCGGTGCATCCTCTGTATGCGGTTATGTACCATCACAACCTTTTTTTTGTGTATGTGGAACTCAGTCTGGTACAACAACAACAGGACGTTTGTGGCCTAGTATCATCGTGGAGAGATTTTTTGATGTTGGAAGTGTTAGAGTGAAATTGCATGGGGAAGAGCAAAGTTATCCTGCTGCTGTGATCAATGGAAAAGTAATTGCTATGCGAGACAATTTCACATGCCAGAATCCTAATCTTCTGGAAATGAGTGAGGATGGAAAGATTTACGGTACCACGGCTGTGGTAAATTATGAGCACTCTGTACTGGTTCTGAAGCCAAGCGTTCGTCTTGCAGGCGTCATCTTTGGTTTTGCCTCATTGGATGAGGGTTGTGCGTCGAATTCTATTCGGCAAAAAGTTATTGTTTCCAAGTTGCCCTCTCCAACAAATACGTTCTCAGCATTTGATCTCAGTTCTTTATTATGGAAGGGTGAAGAGGGTTACTTTGTTGTGTGTATACTTCAAGAAAATTCTTGGAGACGTGTATCTGAAACATACATTCATGTAACGACCATTAATAAGGAGGGGAGTCAAAAAATTTCTGCCGATGCAATTGCGACAACTAACCCAAATCAAAACGAGAAAACTATTTATCTATGGAAAACAGGGAGTGAAACGTGGATTATCATGGGCACTTTTCTTCCTAGTGCAGCAGCAATGTTATTTGTGCTTGTATGGGATGATCCTTCATGTCTTGCTCCACCTGCCTATACTACCCTCATGCACTATGTTTCTTCAACCACTTCTCGCGTACGTATTGAGGTCTCTTTCATTTCCACAGCACCTACCTCTATATCGTTTTTATATCCGTGTTATCGTATTGATGGGGGTTTAGCCTCCTTGCCTTTTCCCATTGAACGGCAGCGTAATAGACGTGTTACTATATTGAACCTTACCCTTTCTTCTATTAATTATCTTTCCCATTTTGCGATTCGATACAATGCAAAGGAAAACACAACCATTATTCTTTCGGATCCTTTAAAACCTCCCATTGCGCAATTAGAGCTTTTCCTTGCTTATTCACCAGATGAGGTTGATGCTACTGCAGGATGCTCACCTACTTCTCAGCGGCATGTCTCATACTTAGTGGTAGAATCCAATGAGTTTGGGCTACAATATGTAAACGTCGCACCGAATATTCCAGCCATGGTGGGCTCTGCAGACAGAGAAGTTTATTTACTTATGTGTGCAACTGCTTCAAAAGGCGTCAACCCACGGTTTGTTCCTGTTAGTGCATATTTGGTAATTAATAGTGTTGGCTCAGTTCCAGAGGAGAATCCAATTTCCTTGATTCTTATTTTTCATCCCTTGAAGGATGATGATGATATCTTGCTCCTTGACAGATGTGAAAGGTCAGTGAAACGGTATGTTGTTGGTGTTACGAATCGGAGTTCTGAACAAGAAGGAATTTTGGTAACAGACAAGGGTAATAACCGCTTTGTCCTTTTTATTGAACCAACTTCTGAAGTGAAGGGAGGAGATGCTGCCAAGCAATTGCGAGCTGTTTACAGCGCCATGGTATCAGGGACAAACTTGCCTCTTCGTGTTCAGGCTGCAGATGGGGTTGCGTTTGTTCTTTACAGTGTGGAGGGTGTACATCTCTTTGACCAGTCGCCCTACGATGGATTCCCGCGTGTTTTGGTGAAAATTTCAACTAGAACGGGTGGTGGTCATGAAACCAACTTGATGAAATGGACCATAACAATTTTTTGCATTGTTGTTGTGCTTGTCGTTCTGGGGCTTGTTGCTTTCTCCCTTCGGCGCACTCTGCCGAAGCTGAATCGTCCAAAGTTGGGAAAGAACTGGCTGAAGCAAAAGAGCAGGAAACAGAATGACAAACATGCAGATAGGGCCCGTTGGACTACTGCCACTGCGGTGGAGGAGTACATCGGAGGAGAGCAGTCGCCGTCGCCGCGCAGGCCGCAGTCGCTTGACCATGATGTGTACGTCTCCGCCGTTGCGGTGGAGAACACAAGCGCGAGTCCACTGTACCACTCTGACGGTGATTTTGATGAGGAACCTGCAACCTTGGGCCGCACATCCCAACCGCCCGGGGGAAATAATGGATTTGCCCTGCGTGGTGACAGAGAAGAGGAAGGGGAACAAAATAACGGAGGAAGTACATGACAAGATGAAGGAAGATGTTTAAGGGATTGAAACACACCCACATATAGCTTTTGCGACAAATAAGAAAGAAAAACAAAACAGAACAAAAACGAAGCTGATCGATAGATTACGGGATGGTTACAAGAGAGGTACTTTTTTTTTATTTATTTTTATTTTGTTGCTTTCGTTGTTTCCATCTGTTTCCATCTGTTTTTTTTTGTTTTTGTTTTTCTTGTCCCTCTCTTGTATGTGCATATTCTTATGTATGTGATTTCCGTGTGTGTATGCATGTATACGCAGCACCTCGGTTATTGCCTGAACAAGAACAAGAAAAAAAACATCCACTTTCCTCTTTTTTTTGTATGATTAATTCTTTGAAAGGAAGCTACAAGATAAACCGAGAGAAAACAGAAGACTCAACAACTATACCGATCATGTCTCGGAAGGTTGCTGCGCAGGAAGAAGAATGGGAGGACTGTGATGTCCCAGAAGATGAAGAAGAAGAGGACACAACCATCAATAATTCGGATGTTGTTGTGCGCTATAAAAGGGCAGCAGTGTGGTGCAACGAAACACTACAAGTGCTGCTTGATGCGATCAAGCCTGGGGCAAAGGTGGGTGAACTCTGCCGCCTGGGTGATGAGACCATCTTGAAGAAAGTCAAGACACTGTTTAGAGGCACGGAGAAGGGCATAGCTTTCCCCACATGTATTTCTGTGAACGAATGTGTGGCACATAATAGCCCAGGGGCTGAAGATGATTCCGCTGCGCAGGAAATCAAAATGGGGGATGTGGTGCATATTGATCTGGGCATTCATTTGGACGGATACTGTGCGCAGGTAGCTCATACCATGCAGGTAACCGAGAACAATGAGCTTGCTGCTGACGAGAAAGCTTCAAAGGTCATTTCTGCAGCTTACAGCATTCTCAATACGGCCATGCGTAAGATGCGTCCTGGGACCAATATTTATGAGGTAACGGAGATAATTGAAAAGGCTGCCGAACATTATGGAGTTACCCCTGTGGACGGCGTTCTTTCACATATGGTTAAGCGTTATATCGTTGACAGCTTTCGTTGCATCCCACAACGAAAGGTTCCTGAACACCTTGTGCACGACTACACACTTGAGGCAGGGCAGGTGTGGACTCTCGACATTGTCATGAGCTCTGGCAAGGGTAAACTGAAGGAGCGCGACGCGCGGCCAAGTGTTTTCAAAGTGGCCCTAGACGCCAACTACGCCATGAAGATGGAGTGCGCCCGTGAGCTCCAGCGTGAGATCGAGTCAAGGTACCAGACGTTTCCGTTTGCTGTGCGAAATCTGGAGACGAGGAAGGTCCGCCTAGGTCTCTCCGAGATGGTGAAGCACAACACCGTTGTCCCGTACCCCGTGCTGTACGAGCGCGACGGGGAGGTGGTGGCCCACTTCAAAGCAACGGTGTTGGTCACGGGCAAAAAGATCGAGCCCGTGACGGGCCTCAAGATGCAGAAGGCCCCGCCGCTGCCGGCCTACACGGACGAGCTGCTCCTGGCAACGAGCAAACTACCGCTCTCACTCGAGGAGAAGAAGCGGAAGAGCTAAGTGACCCAACAAAATGTCTGCCACACGCGGTGGTTTTGTATTTGAGGTTTTTGGGGCACGTGGGGAAATGTGCTGCCGACAAAGAAGAGAGACAAAAGGAAGCCCGACGAAAAAAAAAAAAGAAACGACGGGGAAGACGAGAGGTGTGAAGGGAACAAAGGAGAATACTAAACACAGGAAAGGAGGAATAGTAAAAAAAAAGATAAACAAGATGACGGTTTGCCCTCCGCATGTGGTAAGCTGCTGCAAGACGGGGAAAAAGGAAAGGAAAAGAAAAAGAAAAGATGACCAATGCAGCAAAAGCAAACAACAGTAAGGAGGATTAACTGAAGAGATCTCTGTGTGGGAGTGTGTGGGAGTGGTTGGGGTACTTTACAACAACCAATAAGAAGAAAAATGAGAAAGGAAACAGGTAACCTAAGGAAAGAATATGAGAAAACGAAGATAAATAAAAAGAAAAAAGTAAGAGAAGAAGCTTCTAAAGAGGAACTTTGCTCCATATAAATTATAACAGTTTTTTAATAAATTGAAAGTGTGGTTTTTGTTGTGTTTTGTTTTCCCTTTTCTGCATTACATCTTGGTCTTTTAATCGTCTGTGTGAACCTTTCCGTAGTTTTATATCCGTCTCCTTTCTATTTTATCTCTCTTTCTTTAAGTATTTATGGATCTATGTTGATCTGACCATTCTTTCTTTACTCTTTTGCATGATTGCTATGCTCCTCTTTTATTTGATTCTTTTTTGTTTGTAGTTTCTTTTCTTTTTTTCTTTTGGGAGGTTTACACGTTTGGGATTCGTGTGTGGGAGGAGAAGCAATAAAGAGAGAGAGGCAGAAGAAAGGATATTTGGAACCAGTACAAGAGTGAAGGGAATCAATAGCACGCTAACACCAAAAAAGAGGAAGAAAAGGATATATATATATAAAGGAAGAGAACTAATCGAACAAGGCAATAGCAGTAAAAGAGAAACAAAAAAAAAAAGAACGACTCGGAGTAATGAGTGGTGTAGACGTTGAGGAACTGCTCCAGGTGACACTTGGAAAGAAGCTCGGGGCTGGCAGTTTTGGTTCCGTGTACGCTGGTATCCTCCCTAGCGGGCGATTTGTCGCGGTGAAGGAGCTGGAGCTCGCGGAGGACGCCCCCACGAACACGGAAGTGGAGATTCACAAGAAGCTGGTTCATGAAAACATTATTCGATACCTTCACAGTCGTATTGATACCGAAAGTACACCAAAACGACTGTTTGTATACCTGGAGTTTGTCACGGGAGGCTCCGTGACATCACTCATGAAAAGTCTTCCAAATGGACACCTGCCAAACTCAGTGGTTCGTGTGTATGCTCGCCACATGTTCTCTGGTTTGGCGTACCTGCACAAGAATAAGGTGGCTCACCGTGACATCAAGGGTGATAATCTTCTTATTTCTATGGACACTGGTATAGCAAAACTGGCAGACTTTGATCAGGCAAAAATCATGACGACGCATGGAACACTACGCAAAGCAGCAACTGCAACGTTAGCGGGAACACCGTACTGGATGGCGCCAGAAGTTATTACCGACGAGAGTGGATACGATCCATTCAAGGCTGATATATGGTCTGCTGGATGCACAGTGGCCGAGATGATAACAGGGCGCCCGCCGTGGACACCTATGGGAAATGTGATGCACATTATGAACAAACTTGCAATGTCATCCGGGTGGCCTGATGCTGTTCCGAAGGATGCGGCAGCTTTGGGGTCTCAGCAAGCCTATGACTTTCTAGATCTTTGTTTCCGACGCAATGTTGCCGAGCGTCCTGATGCTGTAACTCTACTGGAGCATCCATTTTTGAAAACACAGTGTGTTGAGAAGTTGCAAAAGTAAACAAACAATATGAAAATAAGCCACTCATACACATACACAGAGACATTCCTTCACTGTATCAGTGTGTCTGTGTGTGTGTGCGCGTATGGAAGGGAAGGAGAATAGGGTGTAAAAGCAAAAAAAAAAGGGAAGAAAAGTAAAAGAAAAAAAAGAGAGAGAAAGAGAGAGTTGCAGTAGAGAAACAAGAAGACAAAATGAAGCAGAAAGAAGGCAAGAAAAAAACAAGAAGCGAAGAAGAACCCACTTAGTTACCATCACATCGAAGCCAAATAACAGCAAAGGAAAGAAGAAACAAAAAGAGAAGGGGGAAAAAAAAGAAAGAAAAATTTAAACCAATAAAAAAGAGAAAGCAAAGAGGAGGTAGGGTATGGGTGGGTGGTGGGGATATAAAGAGTTTTCTGGAGTGCTCTGGTGGGGAGGGGAGGGGGATTCAATAACCTGAAGCAAACGTAACGAGCAAGAACACTTAAAAAACCTGGTGCACGCCAGCTGTATATACATATATATATATAAGGAAAAGGCAGATATATTTTATATTTACTGTTCTGGATTTGGTAAGGCTTTCCCTTTTTTTTTGGCTCTATTTTTCTGGAAGCGAACCTGATTTCATTTTTTTTTTCTGTTTCTCCCTCGGAGATTCTATCGGCACACATTTGAAAATAAATGGTATTGTTTTTACATCTTCACACGCAACTGTTTATATATATATTTTGCTGCGTGAAAAAAAAAGGAAACTATGTGTAGCTCTCTTTCTGTGTGTGCTTCTATTTGTGTGTCTCCTTGTGGGACTGAGAGAAAGGAAAAGGGGAGGAGACATAAATGTGTAGGTAAGAAATGGGATGAAAGATGTGTATGGATATCGGTTTGCTAAAATCGGAATTTGTCTATATGCATATCCCTTCTTTCTTACTTTTTGTGCTTTTTAGCTGTTGGCATCCTTCGCCGTGTTAGTATTATATAGTAACAAACTGGTGGTTGTGGTTTGTGTTTGTGTGGAGTGGTGGGGTGTGTACTATGGCTGACGCCCTTCCTTGTTTTTCCTCCTCCCTCTTCCATTCCCCCATCTTTCCGCGTTTTTCTTTCTTCTTATGCTGATGTTCTTTGTTTTTATTTTTGTTTATTTCTGTCATCTTTCTCATTCGTCCCACATGCCCCCTCTTGTGTGATTTGAATGGTGCGTTTTGACGCTGCTTGTCTCTTTCTTTGGGCATATGCATGCGTGCTGTTTGATGTTATTCTTTTTGCCGTTCTTTACATTTCTTTTTCTTTCAATTTTTTTTTTTTCGTTTCCATTTCCTATTTATTTACGTACATGCCTGTGCTGATTTTGAAGTTTTACACGGGTTGAAACGCCCGCGGCACACGTGTGTTTAATTCTTTTTTATTTTTATTTTTATTTTCATTCTATTATTTACGCTCTAGTTGCAGAAAAAAGAAAAAAAACAAATGGAGATGACAAACTCCCAAGAGGCGCCGGAGAAACAGAAAACAGGTATAACTCGAGTAGAGGACAAATATCTCATTGATGAGGACGATGTTGTTGGGCGTGGGGCGTGGAGCGTTGTGAAGCGTTGCACGCCGATTGCACCGTACGAGCCCCCTGCACTGCGGCCCGGGATGAAAGTTGTTGTGAAGATCATTGAGAAGGACTACCTCATATCTCTGACCAAAGGAAACGTTGAACGGGCCATGGCGGAGGTGAAGCGGGAGATCGATGTTCTGCGGCATATTCCGGCTCATGATAACATCGTAACTTTCTTAGAATATATTGAGACAGAGAGCGAGTTTCTTCTTTTTTTCGAAGAAGTGAAATGTGGAGACTTGTGTGAAATCATCCTTCAATCACCGGAAGGGAGACTCACAGAGGAGAAGTCCAAACTCTTCACGTATCAAATTATCAAGGCAGTTCTGCATTGTCATATTCACGATGTCATTCACCGTGACATCAAGCCGGAAAATTTGCTTGTTAGCGACGATGATAATATCAAGTTGACTGACTTTGGGCTTGCCAAGCGATCAAAAGGGGTATGCACATCTGTTGAGCCAAGGGATGCCTTGGATCCTGTTGCACTTTGTATGCCCTATCCGGGTGCTGAACGACTTATTGGAAAACGTATTGTTTGTTCTGATGTTATTGGAACCCCTCGGTATGGTTCTCCTGAAATGTTCTACGCAAAATTTACTCAGACATACTATGACGGATTTAAGGCGGATACTTGGTCTGTGGGAGTTGTGACGTACATTACATTGTCTGGGAGTTTCCCGTATTCTGCCGCAGCACATGCTCCAGAGAAGGAAGTCTTCCGAACGATTATGGACACAGCCCTTCCAGAACCTCAAGGAATATCGGCGGATGCTCTTGATTTTGTGAAGAGACTCCTTAACAAGGATCCACACAAACGAATTTCGTTGTACGATGCATTAAATCATCCATGGCTTGAAGGAGTTGCTGAAACGAGAGGGTCTGTTACGGTACCAAAAATATTGGAGACTTTTTGTTCCCCAGAGGTGGCAGAGATTTGCAGAGCATTTGATGCAGAGGCCAAATCGTTGCATCAATGCATTCGTTTGTTACAGCGTGAAGGTCAGCGTCTTCGTGATGAACAGGAGAAGTGGGAGGAGGCCGCTGTTAAACGCCAAAAAGAAATGCGTGGAACAAGTACTCCTCGACGTGCTGAAACTCCTTCTGGGGCCTCCCGCATGCGTGCAACCCGACCGACAGCTTCTTCCTCATCCTTGCGCATTGGCTCACCAGCAAGGACGACAGGGGTGCGCCCTGGGCGTAGTAGCGTCAATGAAGGTTCAAACGGCTCTGTGAGACGACCCTCAGCGAGCCGCGTAACTACGCGGAGCCCGCTGGCTCGTAGCGCGGCAAGTACCGTTCGCCGTGGAACTCCTGTGCGCGCCGGTGGCACGACGCCAATGCGGAGCGGCACGCCTTCCCGCCCGACGGGGCGGTCCACCTCCGCGGCGCGGACCGGTTCGCGTGTTGGGAACGGGACCATGTCAACTCCTGTCGGCCAACGCGCCTCCACACCCGGACACACAGGCACACGCTCGACAACGCCGTCACGGTCCTCCATTGTGAATCATGTGACCTCAGCAAAGGAATTGCAAGTAGGAGAGACTGTTACGTATAAAGGGTACCGTGCCGTTGTTCGATTTAACGGCCCAACTGCATTTGGTGCCGGAATATGGATAGGATTAGAGATGATGGAGGGGAATGAGGGAACCAACGACGGTTCATCCTTTATTGATAAAAAGCAATACTTCACATGCCCTAAAGGGAAAGGAGTGTTTGTTCGAGCATCACAAGTAAAGAAACTATAGTATATTTAGTTCCATGATCGGTTTAATCCTCCTCGTCATCTTCAGTCTTGAGGAAATATTCATTGGAAGAATAGAGAAAACAACGCGTCTTAATTTTTGTCTTTATGTGTGTATGTGTGTGTGAGTGTGTGTGTCTGTGTGTGATTTTCCTCGTTAGATTTTCCGTAATGGAGTTAGAGAGAGGAAGAGGAGAAATGCATGAAAAAAAAAGACATCTTTATTACTCTGTATGCATGCTGATCTGAGAAGATAGAAAGCGAGATGTGACGGCATTATTGGTAAATGCCATTTCAAGATACCTGTAACTATCCATTTTCATTTTGTTTTCTACTTAACGTTCTTATAGTGTTGTACTCATGGATTCTGAGAAGGAAAAGCACATGGAGTGAAACGGAAAGCAACAAAGAAGCGGGAGAAGAAAAAATGGTAGGAAAAAAAGCTCGGAGTAAAGAGAAGATGGAGAAACAGAAGGTGGTAGAGAAAAGGAAATAGATCAAGAAGAATCAAAAAAAAAAAGGTGAGAATATACATATATGGGATAAGGAGGTGAGGTGGTGAGGGAGGATTCTGTGTATATGTTAAAAGGAAGAGTGTGGATGTATTTCTCTTTTTTCTTCTTTTTTTCATATTTCGGCTTCACATTTATGAGCAGCAGGGAGTACCGCCGCCCACACACACGATCCCATACGCCCAAGTCTTGACTATTATTGGCGTTTTGTTTTGTTTCTTTTCTTTTTTCTGTACTTTTTTTATGTTCTGATTTGCTATGCTGTGGTCTTATTATGTGTTAGTAGCGGATGACGGTAGTGGTGATAATAACAACGAGTATTATTCGTATTCTTATCGTTATTGTTGTGGGCTTGAGAGAAAGGAAAGAAGAGATTGATCTGGAGTAGCAGTAACCACATAGATTTCAGCATTCACATAAAAAGAAGACGATGTTTTCCTTTCTGGTTTTTCGGACGTATGTACGCAATTGGTATATATATGCTGATAGTGTATAGCTTTGTGTGTGTGCCCCACTTCTTTTTTTTGTGCGTCTGTGAGTGTGTTTCCAATTTGTCCCTACACATTCCTCATTTTCTTTCCCTCCCCCCCCCTCTTCTGTTCTTATGCTCTTTCCCCTCGTCTTGTTCTTTACCATTATTAATATCGGGTTACATGTGTTTTTTGTTGTTGTTGTTCTTGGTTTACTTTTCCTTTTTCTCTGTGTTTGTGCCTGTGTGTGTTGCATGTTGACCAACGCTGTCATTGTCATTTACCTCTTCCTTTCTGTATGTGTGTCTATATATATATATATATATATATATATGCACACACTCTCTATTCTTCTTTATAACTCTCTTATCTTGCGGTGTGGATGTATATATTAAAGTGTGTGTGCGTTGTTTCCGTGCGAAACGGGGAATGCCCCTTGATGAGGGAGAGGCCCTCTCGAGGGCGGTGCAGCAGGTTCGCAGGGCGTGTGGGGATGTCTCTAGCGCCATTGGAGAGTTGGGAACCGCACGCGACGCCATGGCGCGAGAGAAGTTGCGCAAGTCTCGTCTTCTAGTCGCGCAGTGTGGAGAAAAGGTGAGAAGCATTCTTGCCGTGGACCTCGATGCGGAGTTGGTGCCTCTGCGGGGACGGTACAACGCGGCGACAGCAGAATTTGATGCGATCAACAGGGAGGCGATTCGAAGGGAAAAGCAAACGTGGCGCCACATCACTCCGCAGCTTGATGCAATGAGGGAAGACGGAAAAAGTCCGTTGCTCCCATCACCTGCCGTCGTGCATGTGCAGGAAATCCAGACCGTTGATTTATCGGGACTTCGCACAGAAGAGGCCCTCCAGCGGGAGAGACTTCTCGGCGTGAAGGAAATTGAGAGCAACATGATGGACCTAAATACTGTGTATCGTGAGTTCCACGACCTTGTGCACCAGCAGCAAGTAGGTCTGGACGGCCTGACAGAAAATGTACTGGGTGCAAAAACATCTGTGCAAAACGGAACAAACGAGCTCTCGCACGCCTCCCGACGGCAGAGTTGTGGTCGGAGAATATTATGCTCAATTACCTTCATCTTATTTACTGTAATTGTGGTGGTACTGGTAGTGATAGTGCTTGTGAAGGGCTGATGTGCGTGAAATTTTTTTTTGTTCTTTTGCTAGTAGTAGAGGAAGGTATATGTACCTGAAAAAAAAATATGTTTTTTTTTTTTTTTTTACCGCTGGACAGTCATGGTGGACGCTACCTGACGTGTACAAAAAAAAAAACGCCCAGTTGCTCCTTCTTTTAATTTGTGGTTTTATTCCTTTTTGTATTTATATGCTTATATATCTCTTGAGTGTGGTGGGGTTTCTGGAGTCCCTCCTGTTGGTGAGGAGTGTTTGCTTCTGCTGGTGATGATGATAATGGTGACGAATTTTTTTTTGGTTCTGCTTTCCCTACCTCAAATCCACACGAACGAAAAAGAGAAACGAATATATATGTGAGTGGGTAAGAGGAAGTAAAGCCGAGGAAATGCGTGCAATAGATCCATTTAAAAAATGCATGTGGCTGGAAGTGTGTGAGTGAGTGAGTGAGTGTGCGTGCGTGTGCCTTCCATATAAAATTAATAGTAATAATTATGTATAATAATCTACCTTCATGTGTGGATGTATTTCTGATAACCGTGTGTTGTTTAGCTTGACTGTTTTTTGTTGTTTGTTTCTTTCTTCTCTTTCTTTTCTTCGTATCTGGTTCCTTGGAAGCTCATTATCATTACTACTGCTTTGTCTAAACCGGCAGAATGAACTTCCTGGACCACCCCCAACCCCAACCCCAAGAAGGGAAGCATCAGAATGTGGAGGATGTGTTTTCGGGCACTGAGCAGCACCCAACTCATCCGGAGGAACTGGACTCCAACGCGGGCGCGGACAAGGTTTCTTTGGAAGCAAAGCACACAACCACGGGAGAAGCGCAGGAGGAGGAGCCGTTTGTCTATTCATCACCCGTGGCGCCCCTGGGGGGAGAGAGCAGCGTCGATGAGATGTGGATGGCTGGAAAGGTGTCGGAGGCGTCAGCTCATGAGGTAAAGGAGAACGGCCATGGCACAACAGATGCCGTGCGGAAAGAAATTGAAATGAGAACAGCAAAAATAGATGAAGAATCAAGGAAAAAGGCGGCCAAACAGGCGGCGGCTGCAGAGACCTACATGAAGGAATTTATCGCCAAACATGACGCGAAGCTCAAGGAAAAGAGGGAAGAGCATATGCGACAACAAAAGGAGGATGAGGCAAAGCGAAATCAATTCAAACAAACTGGAGCTGTGTGGAATGGTGTAGGGATGATGACAGATCTCAACAAGACAAATGCGTACTCCAAGAGTACCGAGCGAATGAGAAGCATTTTGAAAAAACTAGATGCCACGAGTAATCTCAGTGTGAGTGCAGCTGAATGAGTCTGGCGACGAAAAAGTTTATTTGTCTGTCTGCATGAGGTGTAGAAAGGGGAAAAAAGAAAAAAAACGCAGAAGTAAACTCTCTGTTCGTGCTTTGGAGAATATTCATCAGACCGATAGAGAGCGTGTGTATGTGTCCTATGAATTTCGTTTGTGCTTAGTAATATATATGGCACCATTTCCCACTTTTTTCGTGTTTTTGGTGGCGTTCTTGCTACTGCAATTACCACTACTCTTGCAATTATTTCTCTTTTTTTTTGTATCTTATCTCTCGCTTGAACGATCATGCTTTTCTTTTCTTTCTGCTTTGATTAATTCACTCATTCCTTTCTGTTTTTCTGTTTTTTTTTGTTTTTCTTGTTGCATCCTTCAGAGAGTTTTAAGTTTCTCGACGTGAGAATGCGTGGTGGCTTCCGTGGCGGTGGTGGTCGAGGCGGTGGCCGGGGCGGTGGAGGTCGCGGTGCCGGTGGAGGTCGCGGTGCCGGTGGAGGTCGCGGTGGAAGCCGTGGTGGAGGTCGCGGTCGCGGTGGAGGCCGCGGCGGCGGTCGCGGGGGAGGCGCGGCGGCAGTGCGTGGGAACGTCTTCCAGCCGCACAGTCGCATGCGGGGATGCTTCCTGCTTGCCGGCAAGGACACCCTCGCCACGAAGTCCCTCGTCCCCGGTGTTTCCATATACAGTGAGAAGCGCCTCAGTGGGGTCGTGGCGGGGGAAACGGAATCCTGCGAATTTCGTGTCTGGAATCCGTACCGCTCCAAACTGGCAGCGGCGATTTACTCGGGGGTTGCCCAGATCTACATGGAACCGGGGTCCTCGGTTCTTTACCTCGGGGCGGCCAGCGGGACCACTGTTAGTCATGTTTCAGACCTGGTAGGACCAGGGGGTGTTGTTTATGCAGTGGAATTTTCACACCGTAGTGGGCGGGACTTGGAGGAAATGACCAAGCGCCGAAGCAACATTGTCCCCATCCTTGAGGACGCACGCTACCCTCAGAAGTATCGGATGCTGATTCCACGACTGGTCGATTGCATTTTTATGGATGTTGCTCAGCCCGATCAGGCGCGTATCCTAGCGCTCAACGCGCAGCATTTCCTAAAGGAGAAGGGAGGATTTGTCATATCTATTAAGGCCAACTGCATTGATTCCACCGCGGACCCTGCCACAGTATTCGCTTCTGAGGTGCAGAAACTGAAGGATTCAGGATTAAGGCCCAAGGAACAGGCCTCACTAGAGCCCTTTGAACGTGATCATGCCGTTGTTGCAGGATACTACAAGTCTCCACCACAGTAATTTATAATCCTTATACTTTACTTTTTGATCTTGATGTAATCGCTTCAAATGGAATGTCACCAATTGATGAGGACGTCTACGTGATGCAAAATACGAGAGATTGATTATTTATGGTTAACGCTATAATATGAATTTTTATTTTTATTTTTAAGCGATATAAGGAAGACATGAGAGAAAAAGAAGAACAGAAGGAAAACAGAACAGAACAGAACAGCAAAAGGAAGAAAATAATAAACAGGAAAAAGGAAATCACACACATACATACACACATACAAACGATAGAAAGTAAAATGAAGCTAAGCAAAACGAAACAGAAAAAAAGGAGTGGGTTGTTGGGATAAAAGCGGGCTCACAAATCCAGAAAAGAAGCGTCCGTTGGAAGTGGAAGAAAAGCAGTCACTAGCCTTTTTTTTTAGTGCGTGGTTTTTGTTGTTCTGTGTGCTTTCTTTTTTCGTGTTTTCTTCTTGCTCTTTTCTGTTCATTGTTTTTTATATATATTGAATGTGCCCAGTTTTATTATTATTTGTCCTTGTTCTTTTTTCTTGTTGGTGTTCCGTCTTGTTGCATGCCTATTCTCATATGCACTCTCTTTCTTACTTTTCTTTGATCTCTGCGATGACACGAGGGATAAATTTAGGAGTAGTGACAAATGATACCGCGGGCGGCACAAATACGCCAGCGACAGGCGAATGAAAGGCGTGCCAGGCTAGAGGAGAGTGCGGCGCGTGCCGTTCGTGAAGATATGTTTGCACGGCACAACACAATGCGAGGGGTGCGGGCTGTGAACTCACGCTTTGCAAACACGAACCGATTCTCACGCCGAGACCCAAACCGGGGCCTTATCACCCAAGCTGAGTGGAACGAACTTGTGGAGCAGCATGAAGATTCGGGCTTCAGGTTTCGTTTCTTCTTCCTTGGAGTCGTCTTGTTCGCCATTGCCCTTTTGGCGCTGGCGAAGTACGACATGGAGTTTAATGTTGAGCCTCCTCAAATAGAGAGTGGACAAGGCTTTGGCGAAGTCTCTCCTGGCCAATCTGCTGAAATGAATGTAGAGGAGTTGGAGAGGTACTACGAAACACTTGGTGTGAAGGGCCGATTCAGGCCAACAGAAACAAGTACGGGGACTGAGGGACAAGATTTGGATAAAGAACGTCGACGGGAAAACTATCGCGTCCGAAAGGAAATTCGTGAAGCATATAAAGAACACCAACAAAAACAGGGGCAACTTGTGCACTGCGGTCGATCCTGTGATGCCAAAAATAAACAAATTGAGCTGGCTTACAATCGTCTGGCTTCTCAAGTGGATCGTGAGCTTTATAGTGTTCTGGTGGATGCAAAGGATACAAAATCGAAGCGGCATTTAGACAGCATCGAGCTAAAGAAGGCATATGAGGCAAAGAAGAAGGAGGTGGAGGAGACTGAGAAGGATGAAGAAGATCGAGATATGGCCTTGGAAGAACTTAAGGATGCATATGATATTCTTGTGAATCCAGAGGCTAGAAGTTATTATCTTCTTTATGGCATGAAACCACCTGAGCATATGCGTCACATGAGTGCCAGAAGTGGAGGTTGGGGGCAAGACATCGCACTAGGTGTGTACAAGAACCGTTGGATACTGGCATGGCTGGATTTCCTTCATGAATCCTTTGGACTTTGGGGGGAAACGATTGTCTTAGTTGTCGCATTGTGCTTTGTTCTTTCACGTATTCCAATGGCTTTGAAACAATCCCAACGTCTACTGGAAGATCTCGATTGGGAGGCAGCTGTGGAGAAGATGGAGCGGAGCGGACAAAAGGAAAAAGAATAAGAAAGAGGGCAAAGTTGATAGTACTAATGATCTCTTTCACAATATATATATATATTTTTTATTGTGCGTTTTTTTTTTTGCTTTGGACCATTACATCCTTTGTCTCCACGAGTATATCTGCTGCAAAGGACCCTATCTTCTTTTTCGTGTGGTTTAGAGGATTTCTTTTTCTTTTTTCCGTTGTGCTAAGAGATGTAACTGCTGGAAGTAATGGTACCGAATCAAATCACTACATACATATGTAGTGAATGAGATGGAAGGAGAGGAGAATGTATAGTGAAATGGGTTATTCTCATGCTTGTGAACTAACTGACTCACTGAAATGTGATATATATATATTTCTGCTCTTTTGTTTTGTTTCTATACATTTCTTCTGCGAGTTGTTTAAATAAGGCCATAATATCCAATGCAGAAACAGCAAGACTATTATACCCTTCTGGGAGTCCCAAGGACGGCGTCCAGAGACGGCATTCGAGAGGCGTACAAGTTGAAGGCGCTAGAACTTCACCCAGACAAGAATCCCGATGGCGAGGCGGTGTTCAAACTGGTGGTGAATGCATATCAAGTTCTCGGCTCTCCGACAAAGCGAAGAAAGTATGACCAAGAAATGGCTCTGCATGACCGTCGGAGGCCGGCCCCTGCGCCGCCGGGACGCCACGCACCGAGGGCAGAGCGGGGAAGGAATGCCAGTCCACGGGCACCAAATCCCGCCCCAACTTCATTTACTAGTGGTGCCTCTAGAAAGCTTTCGGAAGAGAAGTTATTTGAGGATATTTACAAGCAGTACCAAAAGGGAACGTACGGAGGCACGGCTCCAGATGGCAAAGGTAATAACGATGGTTTTCGTGGGGCGGGTGTTAACCAGCCAAGTTTTGCGGAGTGGTTCAAACGAAAACAAGAAGAACTTAGACAAGCAGAAGAGGTGTTCAAGGCAAAGTTAGATTATGCAAAGAAACTAGAGGTTGAGGAAAAACGACGGGCAGAAGAATGGCGAATACTTCAGGAGCGCCGCGAACGAGAGCGAGAAGAGGAAATTGAGCGTGCACGCGCTAAGATGGCGTGGGAGGGGGAATTACTTCGTCGTGAAAAGGAAACAGCTTCAAAAATTCGCAAAGCGGAAGAGGAAAAGCTCAAAATGGATGAATATTCAGAAGTTCAGAAGAAACAACAAGAGGATATTGACGCCCATCTCAGGGAGCTGGCAACAATGAAGAAGGAATTGGAAGATGAGCGACGTCGTATGGCTGTAGAGAGGGAGTTGGTTCGTCAAGAGTCAACAGAGCAGCAGCAGGTGCGTCGTGAACGTCAACGGCAACGCGAGCAAGAGATTGCATTAGAGCTCCAACGAGCGAAAGAGAAGATAGAAGTGGCTCTTGCCAATCAAGCTGACTATGAGGCATGCGAGAGGGAAAAGGAGGAAAAGAAACAACAGGAGGAGCATGCTCGCATGCTTGAAGAGGAGCACCGTCGTCAGACGAATCTCCACGAAGAAGAGACACGACGTCAGGTTACTGCAGAGCAAGAAGAGGCGCGCCGTAAGGCCTCTGAGGAGCTTGGTGGGAAAAGGAGGGCCATATTGGAACAAATTGTACAGGAACGCCAGCGACATCAAGATGATGTGGAAGCAATGCGGCGCGAAACAGATCGTATTGAAGCTGAGATGCAAGCAAAACTTAATGCTTTAAGGGAAGCGAAGCGATCTGGACAACCAATCAATCTGGATGAATGGAAACTGTAGCAATATGTCTGCCTATTGCTTTGTTGAGCGGCATTCAACCTACGTCAATTCCACTTTTTTTTTTTTTTGGTGTGGGGAGGAGAGTTGCTTGCTTATTGCCAATACTATGTAAGATGGTTAACTTTTTTTTTACTCTCTTTTTCTTTCTTTCTTTTCTGTTGTTGTTGTTTTGTGTGTCCTTTATTTGTGGTGTCATTATTTTAAATCATATTATAGCATTAAAATTGCGCGGGGTGGGATGGAACTAGAGAAGATGGTTACAACTGCGTTAGTCTTATGTAAGCACAGAATCATTTTTTTTTTCTTTTTATGTATACGTGTGTGTGTGTGTGTTTTGATTTCTGTAAATCTATGTGTTTCTCTGTGCATGTTTGTTTGCTCAAGTTGGTGGGAGTGTTCTTTAATGTCTCCGAGAGCTCTCCTTATCTTGTTTTCTTTTTAAATTCCCCTTTTTTTAAATCCTCTGCTTTCTGCTGCACACATACACACAAAAAAAAAAACTTTCAATTTTTTTTTTTTGTATTGTTTACGTATAGTTTTCTGATAGTTTTAAAGTCAGGAATCTTTTCCCATGTATGGTGGCTACGGAGGAGGAATGCCTTCCATGTATGGTGGCTACGGAGGAGGAATGCCTTCCATGTATGGTGGCTACGGAGGAGGAATGCCTTCCATGTATGGTGGCTACGGAGGAGGAATGTCTTCCATGTATGGCGGCTATGGAGGAGGAATGCCTTCCATGTATGGTGGAGGTGTTGGTAGTGGCCTAGGAACAATTGGGGGAATTACAGGAGCAGTGTCGGGCGTCTACGGTGGCGTTGGTGGAGGAAGGATGAATGGGCAAGGTGTGAACAGTATCCTGCCACCACCATCGGATCAACCACAGATTGCAGTTTCCGGTAGACCTCCTGCCTTGGAGGAGACATCGAGAGAACGCCGAGCGCGTCGCCGACAGGAGCGGAGACAAGAAAAGGATATTATTGAAAAGCACCGTCAACAAAAAAGACAGTTTGCTATACATTCAGCAATTGAAGTCGCTGGTCATGTGCTTCAGATTCTTCTTCAAGTAATGCGGTCAGGATTAGAACTTTTTGGTGTCGGATTTGGGACGTACTACAGCGTCAAGGCACTAAGAGCTCTCGTCAAAACCCAGGAAGGGAATGTTTCGCGTAACGTTGCGCAAGAGACAGTCATCACCAGGGCCAAGGCAAATGTAATAAGCAGAAATCCAACTCTAGGGATTTCAAAATGGAAAAGTTGGGTTTTGGTATCTGCACTTTTCATATTAATGGAAACACTGTATGGAGTACAGCGGCGTTACTCTGAGGCAAGTGCTCGAAAAGGAATGCAACGCGGGAAGCATGGAGCACGTGATAACTATGAGGAAGAAGATGAAACTATGGAGGAGGAGCTTTCACTTAACGAGGGTCAAAGCAGCGACGATGAATCTTCCGAATGCTCAACGGATTCTGCAAAGCTTTTGACAGATAGAATCAGCGACCGGATTAGTGGGGGGAAAAGTGTGTATGTTGCGGTTTTTGACTACGATTCGCCGGAGCAGGAGGGTTTCATTGGATTCAAGGCGGGAGACCGTTTTATAATCGAAGACTATGTCCAGAATGGATGGTGCGAAGCACTTACCATGGGCACTACAGAAGGCCCCGAAATAAAGGGCCTTGTTCCCGGAAACTTTCTCCGTCTTTTGGAGGGAGAAACAAAACTGTAATTGATCAATTTGCCCACTCTTATTTCTCTCCCGCTTTTTTTTCTTATGTGTGCGTGTGTTTCTGCTTTTTTTTATTATATATATATATATATATATATATATATATATATATATATATATATAAGAGATACGAATATTTGATGGTCCAAGTATTTTTATTTTTATTTGGATGAGCTGTAAAGGCCTTTTCCTTTTTACTTGAACAACACCGACTGGTAAATCATCCCAGCTATAGAAAGTATATACTCATATAACTTTCTCTGCCTGATGAGTAGCACATATGAAATAACCTGAATGTTGTGTGCCTGTGTGTGTATTTCTGTTTGTTTCCGTAGATTTCCTTCTGCCGAATGTGATTTACTGCTTTTTTTCCCCTCTTTTTTTTTTTCCTTTCTTGCTTCATTTTTATTTTCCTTCCTTTGCAAGAGCCGTTTGTTGAGGAGATACAAGGCAGCAATGGCTGATGCACATCCCGCTCATGCTGGTGAACAGCGCGGCTTTGGCCGTGGCCGTGGAGGTCGTGGAGGTCGTGGCGGCCGCGGTGGTCGCGGTGGACGCGGTGGCGGCAACGAGGAGAAGGAGTGGGTCCCGTGCACCAAGCTCGGTCGCCTTGTGAAGGAGCAGAAGATCACTTCTCTGGAGGAGATCTTCCTCTTCTCGATGCCCATCAAGGAGCACCAGATTGTGGGCCAGCTCATCCAGGAGAGCGACCTGCGCGACGAGATGATGCTCATCGTCCCCGTGCAGAAGGCGACATCCGCCGGTCAGCGCACGCGCTTCAAGGCCTTCAACGTTGTCGGTGACGGCAACGGCCACATCGGCGTGGGCGCTCGTGTTGGCAAGGAGGTGTCGCTCGCCATCCGCGCCGCCACGATTGCTGCCAAGCTGAACATTGTTCCCGTTCGCCGCGGCTACTGGGGTAACAAGATCGGTGAGCCACACACGATCCCCATGAAGGTGACTGGCAAGTGCGGCTCTGTCGCCGTGCGCCTGGTTCCCGCCCCGCGTGGTACTGGCATCGTTGCGGCGCCCGTCCCGAAGAAGATTCTTGAGTTTGCCGGCGTGGAGGACGTGTACACAAGCTCTTGCGGCAAGACCCGCACGCGTGGCAACTTCATCATGGCGACCTTCTACGCCCTGCGCAAGACGTACGGCTTCCTGACACCCGACCTTTGGGCGGAGACGGAGGTCTCGCGTGACCCCACAGATGAGCACTCTGACTTCCTCACCATGAGAAGCAAGATAATTGCCGCGTGAAAAGTGTTCTCCTGATACAGAACTCTCGGTTCCACCATTGTTTTTTTTTTATGATTGTTTTTCGGATCATTTTTCATTAATTTTATTTCGAGTTGTGGTATTGTTTTTTTTTTTTCGGCTACGGGGAGTGCATTGAAGAGTGTTGTTGTGACCGCTTTGGTTAGTTTGGATTTCTTATTTGTGTCGTGTTTATAAATTTGCTTCACTCCTTCTTTTATTCTTTTTTTTTCTTCTTGGGATGGCTGTACGTAATGTGTAATGATGGTCTATGAACAATGCTGTAGAAAGACTCGTAAGTGAAAATGAACTCTAAAGGAAAGATCGGTGCCCCAAAAGGTGACGCAAAGGGAGTTAGTCGCCATCGCCCACCAAAGGGAGGGGACAGACCGAAGACACCAGGTGACGATGCCGTAAAGAAGCCTTTCTTTGGGCGAAGGACAGCCGAAGCACATCCCAAGCGCCCCCAGGTTTCAAGCGCCGCTCCTTCTGTGCAGAAGAAAACGCCAATGGTTGCCGCCACCACCACCAGCACCACGAATACCAGTTGGGTCAAGGGGGGTAGTTCACTTTCATTCGCTGATGTTGTGCGAAGGAAGACGGAAAATGGTGCTCCTGGTGGTGCTATTGTCCACCAGGAACCGTCGTCACATGATGTTGTCGCGGAAACCGTCCTCCTTGTGGAAGACAATGATGTAGAACTGACGAATGATGCTCAGGAGTCTGCTGTTGTTGTTGTTGTTAATAACACTAATCAATCTCTGGAAAATGTGTGCGAAAACGACAATGAGAATGATAATGAGGACATTCCATGTGCAGCTGTGCACCAGGATACTGCGATTATTGAAGCCGTTATTCCCACACCGCTGGAGGAAGAATTGGAAGAAACTCATCCCAAGACGTACTATGTGCTTGAAATTGATCGAATGCCGGATGAGTCTGTGAATTTGCCACAACGTATCATGACTGGCGCGAGTGGATACATGGGAGCCTTTACCTTTTCTGGGCAACCAGGTAAACCCCCCACCCCTCCCGCAGCGACGCAAATCCAACAACAATTCTATCGCCCAGAGACAGCAGCCCTTAGGTCATTTTCTGGAATGGGTAGTGGCGCCCCTGACGTAAACCGAGGCCAGCACTGGGCCCCGCATTCGGGTCACCCCATTGAATACGCCAACGCGAACTGGACGCTTCAGGAGCGTGGGCAAAGAGGGTTCAACCAGGTGATGCAGTATAATTCATATCCCGCCCAGGTACAACAACATCCCCAGAGGAACTTTATTGCGCAGACAGTTAACCGTGTGCCGCAAAACGAGGCCCCAGATGTTCCATTGAGTCGACTTCGTGAGCCTGCAGTGTTTAACCGTCATCCAGGCACTGGCGGAGGTGTTTGGTGAGTTGCCATCTTTTTTTTTCCCCCTTCCCCCCAGAAGGAAGCGCGGTCAAGTAGGGAGGAAAGGAGGGAAAGTAAAAAAAAGGCAAGAGGAGGGAAAAAAAACGAAAAAAGAAAAGAAAAAATGAGAAGGGGTAAAAATGGACGAATATATACATGCAACTGAAGCAAAAAATAAAAAATAAAAAGGGAAAAAGTATTGGATAGAAAAAAAGGAAACAAGGGAAAAAAGGAAACTTACTTACTTTGGTTTGTGTTTGTGTGTACCCTTTATTAAATGCTTAATAGTGATGACGCTGCATCACGTGGCTTCCACTGAGCGCTCATAATGCTAATTCCTTTTCCTCCCCACTCACTAAAAAAAAGAAATAACAAAAAAAACAATGATGTACAAAATGACTCGAGACGCTTTTCCTGTTTGTGGGTTGTGGTTGTGTTGGTGGTGAGTGTGATGTGAGGGAGTTGATGAGAATCTTGATTTGGGAGTATGCAGCAATGTGAGAATGAATTTTTTTTCCTCTTTTTCTTTCCTTTTCTTTTCTTTTTCTTTTTTACCTGGATTCGTTATCCACTCGTACCCCATGCTACTATGTTCTGTGCACCTTGTAGGCTTCAGTGAAGAAAAAAAAAAAGAAGCTCTGGGTAATGCTTTTGTAGAGGAAAGAAAAAAAAAAGGAAATGTCGAAGTATTTACCAAACCATGATGGGTTAATGCGCTCCACGCTGCGGGATACCATCAAGCGCATCCGCCGCATACGAGTGAAGGCCGGCCGTGAGGATGAACAGGAGGAGGAGTCCACCGGCGACCCGTGGCGGGACCTCTCGCTCGCCTTCATCCGCTGCGTTACGCGAACCAAGGAGGCCATTAGGGAACGCAACGAAGGAGTAAGGAAGCACGGACGGGATCGTATGGCGATTGAGGAATCAAATAATATTCGCAATGATATGCGCACCATGGAGACATTCCTTGCGGAGATGAAAAAATACGTGGATACCTCTGAATTAGCACTCATACGAGAAACTCGAAAGGAAAAGCCAAACAAACGCAAATTGGAACTTCTAGAAAAACAACATAAAGAACAAGTAGCACACTACAATGAATGTGTATCAACGCTAGAACTAGTGAGAGAGCTAGATAACGAGCGGACACTGATAGGTTGCAAAGGCGTGGATATCGGTCAAGAACTGCAATTTGGAAGAAATATCAAACTTCGCGAACAACTTTTAACACTACGGCGACCACGAAGGAATGAAAATGGTCATGTAGACCCCAATGAGGACATAGAGTTGTATGACAACACCGTGGGTGGTGGTCGCTTAAAGGAACATGAAGATACAAAAGAGTCTATGAAGATTATTGCGGCACAAGATGCTAAAATTGATCAGGGATTGGATCGATTAAAAGCAGGAGTTGGGAGATTGCACAATCTGGCGTTAGAAATTGGTGGACAGTTGGATATGCAGAATCAAATGTTAGAGAAGACAGAACAAACCATGGAAGCACAAGTGAAGAAGCTTCGTAGTATTAACCGTCGTATCGGTAAATATATGAGGGAGAAAAAGCCAATGAATGCTTTTTTGATTGTATGCTGTGTCCTGCTCATCATTGCTCTTTTAGGGTTTTTTCTTGTGCAGTTCAATGTTATCTGAAAAAAAAAAGGGGCGTCATTATATGTATATATACACTATGTGTGTATGTATCTGTTTATTATGATTTTTTCCCTTTTCCCCATATGAGTATAAATGCGTGTGTGTTTTGTTTTTCCACGCTACTTGTGGTGGTTCATCTCTCTCTCTCTCTTTTACTTTTTTGTTCTTTATCACGCAGCAGAAGAGGGAAGGTCTGGGCTATAAATACGCCCCCCTCAAAAAAAAAAGAAAAAGAAAAAAAAGAGGGAAAAGGATAAAATGGCTGGAAAGACAACGAAACGTCAACGAGAGGATGCCAGTGAGAAAACAACGGCGGAGGATGTCCAAGGCTTTGCGGGGAGTGGAGAGGAGAGGAGGAACGACTCCATGGTGGGAGAAATGCAGCTGAAGCGTGCGACAACAGACAAGCGAATGACGAATCGACAGAAGTGTCTTGTTCTCGGATCTCGTAACATTTCCAGTAAGGATCGCCATCTGCTTACAGACATTCGTGGTCTGATGCCGCATGCACGGGAACACCCCAAGATTGGTCGGACTCATAAAATCGGAGATGATTTGGTAGAGCTCTGCTCACTTCACCAATGTAATAGTTCCCTTTTGATTGAGGCCCACCGTCACGATATTAGTTACATGTGGATTGCTCAGGCTCCTCATGGTCCTAGTGTGAAGCTGCAAGTGACGAATGTGCATACGGCAGATGAACTTCGAATGGTCGGGAACTGCTTAAAATACAGTCGTCCCCTCATTCACTTTGACCGGGAATTTGAGACACAGCCTCACCTTCGTGTGGTAAAGTCCCTCCTTCAGATGGCATTCAATACACCCCGCTATCATCCAAAGTCTAAACCATTCATTGATCATATTGTTTGCTTTTTTTATCTTGATCATCACATATGGTTTCGTCACTATCAAATCACTGACAGTGACCCGCAGGCTCTGATGGAGATTGGGCCTCGCTTCACGCTTGAGCCAACGGCTATTCTCAATGGCTGTTGTAAAGGCAATGTTATTTGGAAGAGCGAGGTGGCAAAGAACCCAACAGAGCAGCGTCGTGATAGGAAGACACGTCGTCTTGAAAAAATGCAATTTAACGAGGGCGTTAAAACAAAATCCGAGTTGCATAAGGCATTGAATCCACCGCCAGAGCAAAACCCACTGGACCTCGTCTTCAAGGAGCCATTGATTTAATGAATCCCGTTGTCACTCTTTTTCCTTTACTTCGCCACTGCTTTAAGGGGGGAGAAAAAGAACAGAAAAAAAATACGCGCACACAAATATACCTTCTTTTTTTCCTGAAAATTGAGAGGAATAAAAAAATAGAGAAAGACCGAAAAATAGGGAATGGATGTTTCTTTTTCTTTTTTTTCTGGAGTGGGGTGAGATGGGGAATGAGGGATGAATACGCGCATATATATCCTTATTAAATAACATTAATTGTAATAATAACATGAACAATAAAAAGAAAAGGATGTTACCACACCCCACACCAGACGATTCGAGAACAAGACAGAAATAGAGAGAAAGAGAGAGAGAGAAAAAAAAAACAATGGAAGGAAAAAAAAATAAACATGATAAAAAAATTACTAGTGTTGTGTTGTGCTCGCTCTTATGGTGGTAATGGATCGTTTAAAATGCCTAAACATTTCCTTCCAAATTCGCCGTTGTGCCTGTCATCATTAAATTTTCTTGGCAAACCAATCGCGCTTCATGTTTCTCTCTTTTTCCGCGTTCTCCCCCCTTACCAAAATATGTATGGAAGTGTGTCTTGCTTCTTTTCTTTTTCTTTCCTATTGTCTATTTTTAGTCCTCGCTTTTTTATTCGGCTCTTTTGTGAAAGGGACACGCACGCGCACCAAAGCAATAATAAAAAACCGCCGGGGCAAACAGGCCATCTTCCAATCCAAATCGGTCCGGGAACACACAAGAAGGAGGAAAACAAGATAAAGGCAAGGGACAGATGTTTTTTTAATTTTCTTTGACACAAAGGTAGGCCGCACGCTAAGCAAGGCCTGGCGGAGCTACATGGCGTTATTCCCGCCGTTCGAGGGCACAGCCTCCCCCGGTTAGCGCCAGAGGAACCAAAACAAGAAAAAACAAGAAAGAAACACACGTGTGGAGAATAAAACTTGGGAGGGCACGCCGCGAGGAGAAGCCGCCTTTCCCACCCCGGGGGTCTTTTTTCTTCCTGTTTTTTTGTCTGGCCCACCGGTTTTTTGTCTTCGCCGTTGCTCAGGGCTTGAGGTTTCTTCCGGTGCGCCGGTTTGGCGTCTACACCGACCCGATGCAACCAACAAAAATAAAACGACAAAAAGTTACAGGAATCGCTTTGGTTTCGTTTTCCTTTTGTCTCAGAAGTATTTGGCCTTTTTTCCTGTATGTTCCTGCATTTTCTCCGTAGCACATTTGGTTTTGTGTGGTCAAATTGGGCTTCTCACGAAGAGATGGCTCTTGGATATATTTATAAAGCCCACTAACAAAAAAAAAACATAAAGATCTCCAATGTAATCTTATCGGATGAATATACACTCCTTTTTTTTATTTTTTATTTTGCACAGAGCTTTCTTCCCATGAGCTAATATTGCTCTTTTTTCTCTTTGGGGAAGAAACAAAGTATACAGCTTGGATTACGAATTCCTTCATTCAATTTTTTTTTTTTATCCTTCGTTTAATTCTTGATTTGTATGTTTGTGTCTTTCGCTCTTTTATGTATTTACTTACTTTATTGTTATTACTGTCATATCTTTTTCTTTTGGTGTGAGAAATTTAGGGGGCATCTATGCTAAGATCCTCATGGCGGAAAATTCATTGACAAAGCATGAATCGATTGAAGGAGCGCCATCTCCAGACTTAGCATTACGGTCTTCGAAAATAATTTCCTTTCACCCCGGTACTACTCAACTGTCTTCGCGGGGGTTCCATTCAAAGAATTATTCCAATTTTAGTGAAAGTGCATGGGAGTCTCGAGAGAGTAATTCGGGGTATTATGAGGAAAAACAAACGGATGCTGATGAAGGTGTGTGCAACGGCTTCTTTCAACGACTCTATCGATTCTATGAAGTATATAACCCCCAAAAATTAAACCGAGTAGAAGAATACCTTTCTGCTTATAAAGGGGAGGAGGAGCAGCTTTTTGCGATACTAACGGGAAAGTATGGTCCGGAGCCCCAAGATCCCACATCCCAGGGAATAAAATCAACCTGCTCAAGTGAGAATATGTCAGTCATGCACTATGTCGGGAAGCGGTACACGTTTCCTACTCGTGTTTCTCCACAGCAAGGCAATACAGACTGCGAAACACCTTATTGGGGAAACTTTAACCTGATTACTGAGCGTGATATTTTGGGACTTTTTTGTAATCTGGATACAACAAATGAGGAACTTCAAAAGTGTTACATTGGTTTATTGGCTCAACATCCAAGTAATTCATGGAATGGTATGACATATGTTACATGTGCAAAAGAAATTGCTCCAAGTGGCACTCCTTTTTTGGGCCATATTTGGGCGGGTAGCCTATCGAGTGAAAAGGTAATGGTTCACGAAACTGCTGTTTATCGTAGGGTTGATTTATATTGTACGGAAAATTGCCAACGAAGTGGACAACATGAACGTTGGAGACTAAGTATTTATTATAATGAGGTGAATTCTCTTAGCTTACTTCGAGTGGTATGGGATCCAGTTATTGCCTTAGAACCACTCCCAGATAGTCACTCAGCAGCTTCACTTCATTCTTCTTCAGAGCCTGCATCTTTACTTGGATCTAGCGTAAGTCATTCTCGTTCTCAACGTAGTGCAGTAGAACAACCCCGTCAACCCACTGTGGCTTCAACATTGAAAAGTATTGCAACTGCGCTAGAAAGACTTGAAGAAAAACTTTGTGCAAGATTCGACAGATTAGAGGCAAAGGTCTCTTCGTTGGAATCAAAGGTATGTGCTTGTTACGAGACAACATCAAAGGACGCCCAAAATTGACGCTCTGATTTTGACCTTATTGCTGTGAGGGCTTAATTGGATAACTGATTGAAGTCTCACTTTTGGAACTTTCGTTTTTGACCCTACTATTATTATTATTGTGTTCCATTCACGCCCATTCCTACTCGTTTTATTATTGTCATCAATATATATATATATATATATATATATATATATATATATATATATATTTCTTTTTGATTCTTGTATTTGGTTTCCCCCACTCTGTTTTTTTTAATTATCTTCCTTGTTTCGTGTGCTGCATGCGAATTGATGATTTGGTTTGTTTATTGTCATTGCTATTTGGGTCTGTGTGTGTTTTTTTTCTTTTCTTTTTCCTTAATGTTTGTTTTTTATAGTTCCTCATCCGAGGTTTTAATATCTTTATTTATTTTGTTTGTTTTTAGTGGTCGGTATTTTCTTAATGTCTGAAGATTCACCCGCCAGAAAAGTCACAGTTCATCATAAACTAGTTGGAATGCCTGTTTTTGATGGCCAGTTTACGTGCAGTGCAGATTTAGAACTTTACGCCGTGCTGCAGAAAATCATTGAGAGCCACGGCGGCACACCGAACTATGGATTGCGGATGTGGCTGGGCCGCGTGGAGCCAGGCCTCATCGTGCGTGACTTAAAACAAACTTTACTTAGCGCTTTTTCCTTGAATCATGAACGACTCCCACCCGCCTCCCACATTGATGGCGAAGTTACACATGATGTAACGATTTATTACGATTTTGATGCACCGGAGACATCGTGCCCTGTGTTAAAAATGAACTTGGGAGATTATGCTCCACAGGAGTCTGTGAAGAATTAAATGTATATTTTTGTATGTATCAGAAGATACACCACAACTTTGATATGTAAAGGAACATATTTGCATTAATATATCGTCATTTTTGCTCTCTTATATTTTATTATTGTTATTATTCCAAGAAAAAGAAAAACGTGGAGAGAAAAGGAAAGGAATAAATGTGATGGGTTCTTTTTACGTCCTTTTTTTTTCTTGTGATTTCCTTTTTTCTCTTTCCTTTCTTTCTCTCTTCTTTTTTTTTTGGTGCCTTTTTAAGTTTTTGAAGGCAAATGGGGGGTGACGGTCAGGCACTTTCCAATAAACGAAGATTCCTGGAGGAATCTAAAGTTTTTGTTACCGCAGAAGAAATTAAGAAATGCGGGGATGTAGCACAAACGGGAAAGGACCGCATTGCTCAACGATGGGCACATTGCGCCATATCGTTGGAGCCGCTGGAAGTACCCGTCGTCTTTGATCTCTGTGGTCGCTTGTATTCAAAGAGGTCCGTATTGAATGAGCTCTTGGAACGTAGGCATCGCCCCAAAAGCAAAACAGAATCTCTGTGTGAAAGCACTGACATTATGAAACTCTCGGATGTATGCGAGGTGAGGAATGTTGAGGATGGCGAGCACGTGGCTATTCGGTGTCCTTTGACCGGGTTTGAGGCGTCCTCTGGGCTGCATAAGTTTGTTGGGTTTTGGGGTTGTGGACATGTTGTGTGCACCTCCTCGTCCCCGGAGTCAGTGGTGGGACAAAAGGAGGAGAAAAATTCTCTTAGCGGAGCTGAAGTAAGAACCATGGCATGTTTATTTTGTGGAGAAAAAAGTTTTCCGGTTTTGCTTCTGCTGGATAATAAGGAAGAAGAGGTTGCTCAGTTTAGGCGACTACGTCCGCTTCAGCGAGATCTTTGCAAGCGCAGTCGATCGAAAGGCTAAGATTTCAGTTATTATTTATCTATTGCCATTTTGTCAATGATGAAAAAGAAAATAGAAATAAAATAAATACTACATATATAAGAAAAATGCTGATTTCCACAGTCTTCATGGGGTATTATTTTATTACTAACATTATTATTTTTTTCTTTCTTTTTTTTTCTTAAAGATTTTATTATCTTTTTTTTCTTATTCTTTCCCTTGTTGAATTTCTAACTGTAACGTATTTTTCAAGTGGAAAAAATAAAGGATTATGTCACGCACATGGTGCCCTGCGTTGAATGCGAATGGTTCTGTGCAGTTTGATGCGGCACACATTCCCAGGAAGACCATTAAAGATGGATTCAACATCTTATTCTCTTCAAAAGATAAGACAAAGGAAAATGCGGCTATTGCGGCTGAGTGTGGTGTATGCGTGAAACAATTGTCTGATGAATTAACAGACCATGTAGTTCCATCTATTTCCAAGTTCAATGCATGTGTCGTTGCATCAAGAGCGAATATGGCCCAATGGCCAAATTTTGAGGATCCTTCTGTACTTGCAATTTATAATGCAGAGATTCCACTTATTGCGAGAGTAGAGGATGAGGCCGAGTGCGTACTACCAAGAGAAATGCCTGTAATGGCGTACCATAGTTCTCACATTTTGAAGGCACAAACACAATTAGAGAGACTTCCAAGTCTGAAGATACCGTCGGATCAAATTGTGGATTTGATTGTAAATATCATGCGCGTGGAGACGGAACAAAAGAACTACACTCTATCAGAAAGTATGCGGCACATCACACTAATGCCTTCACTTTCAGCGACGGTTTTCCTTGGTAATGTACTAGAAGCATTGAGTACGGACTGCCATATGGCGGAACAACTGCGGTCTCTCGTACTTGCTGGAGAGTTTGAAGAGAATACTGAAGATTCAGTATTTCAGGTTTTTTTGCAGACTGCCAAGCAACTTGCTGAATTAGAGGTTCCACACACGACACTTAGTCTTGTAGCAGAGAGTTTGATACCGTTACTAAAGTCTTCCATGATAAGAATGGTTAACTTTGAGGGCAATGATTTGGGGCTTGTAGCAAGTGAGAGTGAAACCATTCAACTTCTAGCTGACTACATAAAGGAGAACAAATTCCTTCTTAAATTGAACCTTAACTATAATAACATTCCCGGAAGTGGTGTATTTCTTTTGCTGGATGCTCTTGCTGCATCTGACACGCGGTTCACACCAAATGATATTCCAGAGAGTGAAAGTGGAAGAGAGGAGGAGGAGGAGAATGAAGGTGGTGTTCTGCAAGATGTTGGTTTTTTTCTTCCTGACCAAGACGCAGAGGAGGAAGAAGAGGAAGAGGAAGAGGAAGAGGAACAACAAGAAGGGGAGGAAGAAGATGAGGAGCAAAAGGAAGAAGTGATGGAAACAGCTCAAGCAAAGTCAATGGAGAAGCCGAAGAATAAAAAGGAAAAACATCTGACTGAAGATGATGAAGAGGAGCAGGAAGAAGAGGAGAAAGAGGAGGAGGAGGAAGAGGAGCAACAAGAAGACCAAGATGAGGAGGAGGGTGAGGAGAATGAGGAGGAGGAAGATGAAGAAGGCGAGGACAAAAATAAACTTCCTCCTCATCTTGTAGAAAAGTTTCAACGGCTCTTTCGAAAGTTGCTTCGTGGGGAAAAGAAAACACGAATGGAATGCCTGAGTGCGTACGTGCAGGAGGCTGGCCGAGTACTATTAAAAGAGCTGGAAGCTATTCGAGCTGAACTTACAGAGGAGAAGCGCATCAGAATTGAGAAATATTGCCAGCGACGTAGTGGATGGTCGCACTTGCAGGTTTTGAAACTGCGGGGTAATCCTATTAGTAACAAGGGAGCGAAGGGCGTAGCAAAAATGCTTCGTCATGAGGTGCATCTTGAGGAGGAGGAGATTGAACGTATTCAAGGTGAACTTTTGGAGAAGGCAGACAAACTGCTCAACGTGTTGTTATCCAACCGGAGGAATGTAGTTACAGAAGAATTAAGTGAACGTGAGGAGATTTTGAATCAACATCACTCTGCCAAAGCCGAAATTGAGGCTACCCCTAAGGAGAAGATGTGGTTAATGAGAGTACGTAGTTCCATGAAGCCGTCCTCAAGACTATCATCTCGGTCTGCAGTGACACTGCCTGTAAATAATGATAGTAAAAATGTAGATAGTGAAGAAGATGCGGAGAATAATAATACCAAGGATGATGACAATATCAGCAACAATATGGATCCTTTGCAGACCGGAAAGCTGAATTTTGAAGATGCCATTGTTGTTGAAGACGTTGATGAATTTTTAGAGAAGGAGGCAGCTTTATTAGAAGAAGCGCGTGGAAATTGGGAGATGCCATTTCCTTCAACCAAACAGGGTCTTCAGTCTATCCGTTTACTTGATCTTTGCAGTTGTCAAATTGGAAATCCGGGAGTAAAGAGCATTGGTGATGTACTCCGTGAAAATCAATCTCTAGAGGTTTTACTATTAAGACATAATCTTTTTGGTAGAAAACGTGTTGCAGTTCTTGCCGATGAGGAAGAAATGGAAAAAGAGGAAGAATCATCAGTCAAATGTGTAGACGTTCCGCATTACGTTTCTCCTGCTTGCACCTCTCTTTTTGGAGCAATTTCAACGAATTCAACGCTCAAAGTATTGGATCTCGCATACAATCACCTATACCCAGAAAGCATCCGTGCTCTTGCAAAGGGCTTGCGTTCCAACAAAACGCTCACTTCCCTTTCATTAGAAGGAAATCATATTGGTTTTAACGAATCCCCCTATGAAATGGACTCTGCTGTGCTGAAGGCTACAGGCTACCCAGTGGATACCGCAGTATTTTCAAGATCTTCATGTTTTCAAGAGTTACTAGCGTCAGTTGCAGAAAGTGCAATTACAACACTTCTCCTGGGACAGAATGATCTCGTTCAGTGTTGGTTTAATGATGAACTTCAGTTATTGACAAAGGTTTGTTGTAAACTTCACGTCTTGTACTTGAATGGAAATGGATTATTGTCTGAACATTTTGTAGCGTGGGCCGATTCCATACCAGCAAGTGCGAATTTCACACTGAAAGGATTACAGCTGTCACGAAACAATCTACGGGGAGAGAATGGAGGGGAAGCCTTGAACTGCATTCTTATCCGATGTAAAGGAAGTTTAGAGTATCTTATTCTTGATGAAACTCAACTTGGCTCTCCAGGTGCGAAGGCTGCATTCAAATCCTTTGAATCTTCTTGTTTGCGATCACTGAGCATGCAGAATGCTGGGTTAAACTCAGCGTCTGCCCTCCCTCCTGGCATGCTGGCTTCTCTTCATTCTCTTATTCTATCAGATAATCCGTTTAGTTTGGATGAAATGCTTGAACTTATGGATGTATTGTCCAGAAGTACAACCGATTTGATGTGCTTATCTCTATGGAGTCGTGAGGTGTTGATGGAAAAATATCTTCCGGCTTTCCAAGAGAAAGTGCGTGAGTTGCCTCAACTCTTATTTGTAGATTTCGGCGTTATGGAGCGCTTTGATGACATGGTGGATGCAGATGACCCACTTGGTCAACTGGAGGCGCTTTGTGTTCAGCGACGTCTTGCAAGGTTGACTGGGGGTGTAGCGACCCCCAATTTATAATGTAAAGAGTTTTTTTTTCTTTTTTCTTCGTGGTTTTGTTCGCTTGTTTGGTATCTCTCTCTATGTACAGTTAAACGGGGGGTCATGTTTTCTTCCACAAAATTTTCTTTTTTCTTTTTGTCCGTGTGTTCAAAGAATATGATGTACATGTGTATGGTGAGAAGGGTGTCAGAGTAGCATGGAGAAAAAATGAGAGAGAAGGAGAGATGTGAAATGCAAACATGCACAGCCACCCCCTCCCCACACACAACGAAGTGGAGGAGAGGGTTACTAAATAGTGAAACAAGGAAGAAAAAAGAATACAGAGAGAGGAGAGCCTTATTATTGCTGAATCAGTGTTTTGTTGTGTGACTGACTTTTGTTTTGTTATTTCTTTTCTGTTAGACTACTTCCCCCTATTTGCTTTTCTTTTTCTTTTAACATTTCCGATTCCATGTAAGCTTTGAATCCAAAATAACAACAATATTACCACTCCTAATAATAATAGTCGCAAGGGAGCCATAGAGGACGCGATTTTCTGACTCGGGCGAAAACTATAAATATTTACTAGACGTATACGACAATAACTAGTGAGCCATGACCAGCAGCTCCACGCCCAGCTATATGACACTGCAAAACGGCGTGCGGATACCGCAGGTTGGCCTGGGTGTCTGGCGTGCGGAGGACGGCCCAGAGACGGCGGATGCTGTTCGCTGGGCGATCGAGGCGGGCTACCGCCACATCGACACGGCACACTTCTACAAGAATGAGAAGAGTGTGGGGCAGGGGATGCGAGACTCGGGTGTGCCGCGTGAGGAGTTGTGGGTGACGACAAAACTGTGGAATGCGGATCATGGCTACGATAAAGCCCTCGCGGCGTTTGAGCGGAGCCGTGAGCTGCTCGGCGTGGAGTACATCGATCTCTACTTAATTCACTGGCCAGGGAAGACGAAACTTGTGGAGACATGGGCGGCCTTGGAAAAGCTCTATGAGGATAAAAAGGTGCGGGCCATTGGCGTATCCAACTGTGAGCCGTACCATCTCACTGAGCTTCTCCAGAACTGCAAAACTAGACCCATGGTGAACCAAGTGGAGTTGCATCCGAAGCTTCAACAACGTACTGTGCGGGAATTCTGCAATCAACACAACATTGTCGTCATCGCCTGGTCTCCCCTCGGCAAGGGAGATAGAACTGGCATTCTGCAGGACCCTGTTCTCCGTGCGATTGCAAAAAAACACAATAAATCCACAGCGCAGGTCGTCATCCGCTGGGATATTCAACACGGTATTGTGACAATCCCAAAATCGACCAATCAAGGACGGATTCAAGAAAATTTTAATGTCTGGGACTTTCAGCTCACGGAAGCGGACATGCATCAAATCGATGCTCTCAACGAAGACATGCGCCTTGGTGGGCATCCTGATGTTTTTTTTCCAGATGGAGAAGAGTAAAAAAAAAAAAGGAGGGTATTCTATAATCCTATTGGCTTCTTTAAAATCGTTTTTGTATTTTTTGTTTCGTTTTGATGTTGTTTTGGTTTCTTGAGCGAGCGTGCGCGTGTCTTTGTTTGGGAGTAAGAAGATATGAGGGAGAATAAAACGCAGGAAACGGGATAGATTGCACTTGCTTATGCTTACGTTTTGCTTAACTGATATCTTGGATACCCTCCTCGGCCTACAGAAACATGATTTACTGCTTTTTTTCCCTCTTTTTTTCCTGTCTTTTTTTGTTTTTCTTTTTGTTCATTCTCATTGCTTTTTTAAAGCTCCTAGTGTTACTCAACAATGGCTGATGCACATCCCGCTCATGCTGGTGAACAGCGCGGCTTTGGCCGTGGCCGTGGAGGTCGTGGAGGTCGTGGCGGCCGCGGTGGTCGCGGTGGACGCGGTGGCGGCAACGAGGAGAAGGAGTGGGTCCCGTGCACCAAGCTCGGTCGCCTTGTGAAGGAGCAGAAGATCACTTCTCTGGAGGAGATCTTCCTCTTCTCGATGCCCATCAAGGAGCACCAGATTGTGGGCCAGCTCATCCAGGAGAGCGACCTGCGCGACGAGATGATGCTCATCGTCCCCGTGCAGAAGGCGACATCCGCCGGTCAGCGCACGCGCTTCAAGGCCTTCAACGTTGTCGGTGACGGCAACGGCCACATCGGCGTGGGCGCTCGTGTTGGCAAGGAGGTGTCGCTCGCCATCCGCGCCGCCACGATTGCTGCCAAGCTGAACATTGTTCCCGTTCGCCGCGGCTACTGGGGTAACAAGATCGGTGAGCCACACACGATCCCCATGAAGGTGACTGGCAAGTGCGGCTCTGTCGCCGTGCGCCTGGTTCCCGCCCCGCGTGGTACTGGCATCGTTGCGGCGCCCGTCCCGAAGAAGATTCTTGAGTTTGCCGGCGTGGAGGACGTGTACACAAGCTCTTGCGGCAAGACCCGCACGCGTGGCAACTTCATCATGGCGACCTTCTACGCCCTGCGCAAGACGTACGGCTTCCTGACACCCGACCTTTGGGCGGAGACGGAGGTCTCGCGTGACCCCACAGATGAGCACTCTGACTTCCTCACCATGAGAAGCAAGATAATTGCCGCGTGAGCGTGCAACCGTTCTATCACTAGCTGCATTTGTTTGTTTTTGTTTTTGTATGACTCATGTCTTTATTTACTCCTTTTTGGATATCATTTATTAATCTTCAAATTAATATGATGAGAAGAGGAATAAATAGCAGGCTAAGGATGATTTTTTTCTTTATGTTGCTCTTTTTTTTTCTTTTTTGTGGTGTGTTGTTATTGAGTTAAATACTTTTTATATGTCGGTTTGATGAATTTGCTTTGTTCCTTTTTGTTCTTTTTTTGTTGTGCTTTTAGGGTTGGTGTTGGCGACCTATATGCGGCGAGGAGCCCGCCTGTGCTTTAGGACTAGTGCAATTCGTAACCTTGGCTTTGGCACCAAGTTAAATTCGAGTGGTAGAAATGATTGTTTGGAGATTGTGGAAAGGTCGACATCGCCTGGAAGTTTGAAAAATAATGCGCCTCTTCCTGCAGTGAATTTGGCATTGCGTATTGTTAATCCTTGCCAAGAGTTCCCGGCAACGGCTGTTGGTGTTGAGCTGCTTGCTGAACCCAGTGATCCGTGCGTGACCTGGCGGGAATACTATTCCTTTGAAGACGGTAGACCTTACTACCATAATCTGCAAACTAATGTAACGACATTTAAAGTACCTTCTGGCTTAATAACAAAGTTTCCATTGCTTCATCGTCGTCAGGGGCTCTTTGTTGATGCAGAAAATCGTGTATATAATAAGGCAGTTGGAGAGAGCAGCGGAGGAGGCTCGGATAAGGGCAATGGAGGTGCGTCTGATGGACAAGGAGGGGGCGATTCCGTATCCCCGCCTGGTGGTGCTGGGAGTGGTAATGGCTCATTGACTATAAAGCAAAAGTTAACCGCGTATGGAGGCGGCGGTTTGCTGTTGTACCTCATTATACATAACCTCATTCTCGCAGGAATTTTTATCTCTCTTTATTTTCTTCACATCGACCTTGTAGGCATTGTAAAATCGTACGGGCTTACTTTTGGTGGTGCTCAGCTTGACTCTGTCCAGGCCGATTCTCAGGCGTTGAGCAAGAAGAAGAATCCGTCGGTTTTGGCCACGCTCGGCATTTCTATTTTACTGAACAAACTGTTGGTACCACTGGAGCTTGCCCTTACACTCATGGCGGCACCTGTTCTTGTTCCACGTCTAAAGCCATTAGCGGCAAAGATTATTCCTCGCGTGAAATCTTTCATTAATAAATATAAAAATAAGTATAAGAATAAATGAAGCACGTTACGGAGGAGAAAAATTAACCCCCTCCCCCCGTTTCCACCTCGTCTTCTTTTCTCCCATCCTTTCCCCTAAACAATAAAAAACGGAGGAGGAAAAAAAAGAAACGCAAAGGAAAAAAAAAGAACAAAAGCAATAAAGATGATAAAAACGGGTAGGATGTACATTCAGAGGGGGGAAATAATTCCCGAACTTTACGGCGCATATTTTCGCTCGTTTTTTTTTTTGTATAGAGATGGCTTCATGAAGTAGGTGATCGATGAATAATGGGTGGTAATGACTCCATGTTGTGGTCAATTTGAACACAAATGCAAGGATTTTGTAATATGCTGTCACGGATGTGGGGGAAAAGAACAACGTTTTTTTTCTCCTTCACTGTTTTCCTTCACACCACTTTTTATTGATCTGTTTGGTTTTATTTGTTTCATTTTTTTTTTTTCTTGTTCTTCTTCATCCAGAATCCACGAGCGATGGTGCACTACTCCAGGAAGCCTCAGGTGAGCTCGAAGAGCTCAAAGGCAAAGGTCAGTAATCTTCGTTGCCACTTCAAGAACACGTTTGAGACTGCCAATGTCATCAACGGCATGCCCCTTCGCAAGGCGCAGCAGCTCTACCGTCAGGTTCTTGCAAAGACCCGCTGCATTCCCTTCAAGCGCTACAATGGCAAGACGGGCCGCACCGGGCAGGCGAAGGAATGGGGTCAGACCAAAGGACGTTGGCCACGCAAGTCTGTGGTGGCGATGCTCTCACTCCTGAAGAATGCCGAGGCAAACGCCATCGAGAAGGGCCTTGACCCCAACAAGATGGTTGTTAAGCACGTCCAGGTGGATCAGGCTCCCCGCATGCGTCGTCGCACATATCGTGCCCATGGCCGTATTACGCCGTACATGTGCAGTCCCTGCCACGTGCAGCTCTTCATGACGCAGCCTCAGGAGCGCGTCCCTGTGCCGAAAAGCCAACCGAAGAAGTAAAGTTTTTGGCCCGATGGATTCATGAACTTGTTTTTATTTATTTGTTTTACTCTTCGTTTTTTATGATTTGTTGGTTTTCCTTCGCATATGATGTGATGGAAGTGCCTTCTTAGTCTTCTCCAGCTGGCCCCTTCCCTATTGGTGTGGGGTGTGCTATCTTACTATTACAACTAATAACGTCTGGGATTATATTTAAAAAGCACGTTTTCATACCATTTCAAATGTTTTTTCTTTTTCTTTTTTTCCTCTCTTCTTCTCTGTCTTCTGTTCCTCTATTTATTGCTTTATTTTTGTGATTAGAAAAAAAAGCAAAAGAAGAAGAGTGGAGAAGCAATTCCTCTCTCACCTTTTCAATAACAGCAAGAAGAAAAGAGACTGACAACTCAGAATGGATGACATTCCTCCTTTTGAGAGAGTACATGTGGCCGTGCGTGAGCGGAACATCGTGGAAAGTGATCTTTTAAACGTCCGAGTGCACCTTCAGACGGACGAGGACAAACTCGTCGCGTATGCGCCAGGATCCACGGAGGGCCTTATGTATGATTGTGACTATTTTTTCCCTTCTACCACGACCCAGGAAGATGTTTATTCCACCATTGGGACGCAGATGGTGGATCTTGTGGTTGCGGGTGTGAGCTGCAACGCTGTTGTCTTTGGTTTTACGGGTACAGGTAAAACTTATACATTTTACGGTGATGGTCAGGATGATTCTGAGGGGCTTATTTACAACACTGTAAGGGATTTGTATGACCGCCTTAAGGCTCAATCTGATAAATATGAGACACACATTTTGATGCGTCACTGGGGAATGAACCTTGATTCCGTGGAGGATAATCTTTGTGAGGACGTTGACGGAGAAGAGCCCATCCCATACGCGGTCTCTCGTGATGATTTGGATCGTCTTACCATACAGAATCTGAAAGTAATCGAGGTTCCGACTATGGAAGAGTTTCTGATTCAGTTAAGACGTGGAAGTGCAATTGAGATGCGTCGCTCCAATGAACGAAAAATACGATGGCACGGTTTTCTCCAACTTATCATTATGACGACAGACAAAGATGAAGGGGCAAATAATTTTATTCGTACAATGACTTTCATACACATGAAGGGAACTGATCGAGTTGGAGCCAAAGGAATCCGTGGTGACCTTCTTAGGGAAGGTAGCCGCATCAATGTTGCAGTCACACTCCTTGGTGCAGCAATTATTCATTCACTTGAATACCGTGAGAAACGCAAGCATTTAACTACATCACCCGAAAAGCACCGTGATCTTATACGGCGTAGCCAATCCTTCTTTATGGAATGTAAATTTTCTCGTATTATGTCTCAGTTTATTTGTGGATTTGAGGCCTCTTTTGTAATTGGATGCACAAGCCCTTTGAGGTACAATGAGTCCATTGAGACCTTAGAAAGTTTACAACTTTTTCGAAGGTTACAATGTGTCTTGAAGCCTATCGTTGTGATCTCTGATCGAGGAGTATTGCTTCGACAACTTCTTCGGCATGAGAGGATTCTTGGTGAGGATGCTGTGAATGAACTTTACAATTCCGATACAACCGGAAGACCTTTAACGGAGGAAGAAGAAAACATATTACGGATTCACTCTAAATTATATGACACGAGCCCAAGAAGGGGTGAAGAAGTTGATTTTTCACTGAATCGAGAAGCCGAACTCATTGAACGCTGTAAAGCTCGTGCACGCCGATTAACTGGGAAGGTCGAAACACATGGCCAACGAACACGTATCTTTCTTAATTCTAGCAAGACGGCATCATACGAAGGTCAATGGGAAGACGGTAAATTTGGAGGCTTTGGAGAGTTGCTGCAGAAGCGCAGCAAGTACCGTGGTGAGTTTCGTAATGGCCTGCGTGATGGTGAAGGAACACTATGGATTCGTGTAGATGAGAAATCACCGTGGGTACGAGTATATAGAGGTGAGTGGTCGGCTGGAAAACGGGATGGTTTCGGTGCATCATGGGAAGAGAATGGTGATGTATACGAAGGAGAATGGAAAGATGATCAGCGTAACGGTTTTGGTCGATTATTTATGTCCAACGGAGACGTTTTGAAAGGAGAGTTCCGGAACGGTCTTTGCGACGGACGAGCACTACTACTGCAGACGAATGGAGACTGGTACGATGGATATTGGGCCATGGGATTACGTGAGGGTCCTGGTTTGTGGTGCTATGTAAAAAGGCAGCAGTGTCTTTCTGGTGATTGGTCTAAAGGCATATGTAAATGTGGCACAATGTTTGATCTTCCTCATAAAACAACGAGTGAGCCTAGTCGCTTTATTCCTCGTCTGGGACTTCTACACGTGGATGATGTAATAGAACTCGAGCAACGAAAAATATATGATGATCGTGTACAGGAGTTTGCTTCCATGGGCCGTGTATGGACGGACTTTGTTATTGCCCCGCCTCTTGGTGCTGCTGTTTCCGTGGATATCGATGCGGGGAGGTCCCACATGGAGGCCACAGATGCTGAGAGGGATACTGCAGGGTGGGGCTTGAATGTTGAATAGTACATCTTATATTGCACCTTCCTTCTTATCATCATCATCAATGTAATGTTATAGTGTTGGCATGGGCCATTTTCTCGTTTCTATTTGAGTATATTATATATATATATATATATATATATATATATATATATATATAATATTTGTTTGCTTGATGACATGTGTGCGCTGAAAGGCTATTTTTGCAAATTTATCTATTTATTTTCTTTTTTATCATTCTTCTTCTTATTTTATGATGTCGAAGGTTGAGTTGTGTGAGGGGGGTGACGTTGTGAAAGTCATCGTTCACGATCTAACCAAAAGGAAAAAGAAAATATATAAAGAAAAAAAAACAACAAAAATAAAAAGAAATGCATGCCCGTCACGCGGCCCCATCCAAGAGAGGGGAGGCACCACCCCCGGCGCCACATAATTATCCGAGCTATGGAATGGCAAGCCGTCACCCCATTGAGGAGAGTGAGTACTCCATGCGAGAGAGTCGGGGAGAGTCGGTGACTTTAGCCTCTCCCCTCCGCGCATGTATAGACCATAGCGGGGGGAGGGAAGGTGTCTCCCTCTCCCCTCGAGCTGCGGGGATGCAGAAGAGGATGATGACTGCGCCTTCTCATGTATTGGACCCTCTGCAGTGGTACATTGACCACGCGGAGGCTGCAGAGTCATCAGGGCAGTTTGCAGAATCAGAGAGATATCTACAGGCGGCTTTTGAGCAATTACATCGTTCGGAATATATGCCACTGGGAATGACATGCAACGTTTCTACTCAGGATGATGCAAAACTAGAGCAGGATCGTCTGAAGACAGCTGACATTTTGAGACGTTTTGGGAAATTATTTATTCGGAAGAGGGAATATAAGCAGGCACTTTCTCTCTTGATGTTTAGCAGCCGTATCGATCCACTTACGCCTGTAACATATGTACTCCGAGGGGCTTGTCATGAACACTTGGGAAATCATGCGTCAGCATATGAGGATTACAAGAACTATTTCTCTTTATGTCCACCCACTATGGCGTTGATGGCTCACACGGGACAGTGTGCACTGAAAGCTGGACACTATGAAGAGGCGGAGAAATATCTCTACGAGCTATTGGAGATGACGAAGAAAGCATCATCCACTTCTTCTTCTGTTGCACCGTCTTCTGTTGCACCACCTTCTGGCAACTTTCTAGCTCTATTTGATTCACCTAGTTTTTACGAAGCACACGCATACTATTGTCTGGGACTTGTCAAGGAAAATCAAGCAGCCGAAGCAACATCTGCCTCACCTACGACATCCGTAGGCAAAAAAGCAGAAGAATTGACTAGGAGTGCTCTTGATTTCTATAAGTTGGCAGTGTCCAACTCGGCCTATATGGCAGCTCTTGAGGACGCTGCTGAGAGTGCTATTGCCGTGAAGGATGCACCTTTGGCCTTGGAGAATTTGCGCCATTTACAACGTTTGCGTGTCGACTGTGCACATTACTACTCTCGTGCAGCAGATGTATGTGCTATGATAAATGATACAGACGCTGAAGTAGAGGAGCTTTCTAAAGCACTAGACCAATATCAGCCAATACCAGATCGCCAGAAGACTCTTCTCCGTCGTGCTGCCGTTTACGCGTCCAAGCTGCAAGACCTTGACAAGGCAATCGTTGATCTCTCACTCTTGTTGAGTTTGCCTGGGGATGATCACTGTACAGCCATGGCATATTTACAACGCGCCAAGGCATTTGAACAGCGCAGTTGTGAAAATCTTCGCAGTTCCCGAGAAGATGTTGCAGCTGCCTTGCGTGACTACAACAGTTTTGTGGTGACTGCGTTGATGCATCCACAGGAGTTACCTGCTCCGCCCGAATGTATTACCGATGCAATGTTGATTTTAGCCAATGGGGCATTTACCGAAAAGTGTTATAGCCGTGCAGCACGTTTCTTTGCGCGTGCTGTTGCGAGAGGTTGGCAACCACATGAGGTCTTACCACAAAAACGCCAAGAACCCAAAACAGCAATGGTTACCTCTTCCATATCTCTGCTAGGTGTGGATCTTCTTACAAAGATGTACGTGGCGATTGCCCACACCATAGTAGAACAAGCCCCAGTTGCAGAGGACATGTTCAGAGTTCCGTATGAGTCACGGGAGAAAACTCTTGTACCATTGGCCACAGATTTGAAGAAAATGAAAGCGGCAGAACGAAAAGAGGCGGAGAAGCCGATGGTTCCAGTTCCCGCAGTCGGTTATCAAGTGGTGGAAGAACATTATCAACGGTTACGTATACTTGGGCCTACCGTCTTCTCTTCCTTGCAGTATGAACTCCTGGAGCTCTGGGAGCCGTATAGAACGGAGGTGGAGCGACTACGTGAGGACTTGATGCTCACAAGAAGTGGGAAAAAGATTAAACGTCGTTGAGGTCATCCAATAATTCTATGAAGCGTGAATCGGAGATGATGAGGTTCACGGTGACTCTGTGTTTTGGTTTTGGTTTGTTTTTTTTGTTTTTGTTTTTCTCATTTTCTAAAAAGGAATGCGATGAGGGGAAGTGGGAGGGAACTTCCATTTCTGCAGTTGACCACATGTACAGCTGAAACAAATGTAATAAATTTTTTTTTTTTTTAATTCCCAAGTGAAGTTTCTCCATACAGAAGTATGTAATTTGCAGTAAAAGAGGTTGTTAGTCATTCTCTACTGCCATGCTTTTCTTTTCTTTATTTTTCTTTTCTTTTTCGGTTGGGAATGGTTACACACTCACACAAGGAAAAGAAATGCCTTCTCAATGTAACCACTTCACAAAGACTATGAAAGAGATGAACACTTGTACGTGTCTTGTTTATTTTGGATGAAAAGCACAACCCACATTGCTGCCATACTCTTTGTATACAAGGACCACTGTGATGAACTTTTTTTGTGGACTTGGCGGAAAAGTGCAAACATGACCCTTGACAACATGACGTGATGACTCCTTTCAATATCGTATATTATTCTCTGATACTTTACCAGACGATTTGTTGGATCTACTTCGCATATCACATTCTCTACTTCAAATCCTTCGTCTGAGAAATGATGTGGCGGCTTTTACGCGATATTTTCACGGGCCGTTTTCTCATTCTGAAGTGGTTTATGCTACGTCCATTTCTTCGTTCGCATGGAAATTTAGAGAGGTGTCCAAACTCTTTAACAACGAAAAATAAGAAAATAAACTTTGTGTGCTAGTTTTTTTTTTTTTTCTAACATCTCCTTTTGTGTGATTTCTTGTTGTTGTTATTGTCGTGGGACCCTCCCACCATCTTTTCTCTACATATCATCCCTTGTATCGTGTGAAAAGTTGCTCTTTATTGGTAAGGATAAAGAAATATGTTTTGCCTTTTGACTCCCACTAACGGTGAATGACCGCTACCAATTTGGCATAATACTACTACTAATAATGATTCTTCTTCTCTTTTTTTCTTGCTTTTACCACCATGAATGATGACATTTTCTTAAAAGCTTATTTTCCAACTTACTTGTTTTTTTTTTTCCATTGAATTTTATTGCTGTTTGGCGGTTTACGTCCTACTGTGCCGAAGACTTCTGTAAATGACCAACAACGCCCTATACATACCAAAGGACGGTCCCCACCAGTTCAATTCCCATCAGGAATCATGGAAGGGATACTCCGGAGGTTTTGGAGAGAGCAACGTTCCTGTCTCCGGCTTCAATAGCTACCAAAAACCCTTGCGTGGAGGATATGATCAGAATTATTCACGTGGTGGTCATGGCCGTGGTGGCTCATATTTCAATGGCGGCGGCGGGTTCAGCCATGGCGGAGGATATGGCAATGATAGCGGATACAACCGCCCGATGCAATATCATACTGAGGGTAATTCCCAGCCGTATCACCGTGAGGAGAAGCCTGAGGATGAAATCTTCAAGGAGCACACGGCTGGCATTAATTTTGATCGCTATGAGTCAATTGAAGTACGCATAACACCAAATGATATTGAACCAGCAGGCTTGTTTGCTTCTATGAGCCTGGTGCCCTCGCTGAAGGAAAATGTTTCTCGTTGCCGGTACCAAAAGCCAACACCCGTTCAGAAATATGGAATTCCAGTTGTCATGAACGGCAACGATCTCATGGCCTGTGCACAAACAGGCTCTGGAAAGACTGCAGCCTACTTGGTTCCTCTTGTCAATTCCATTCTCGTGAATAACTTGAATACTACCCCTCAGGGACATGGAAGCCAATCCGCCCCTGCGGCTCTCATATTGGCTCCCACACGGGAGCTGTCAATTCAGATCCATGAAGAAGGACGAAAATTTACCTTCCGAACTGGTATCCGATGTGTTGTTGTTTACGGCGGTGCGGATCCCAGGCACCAAGTTCATGAACTCTCACGTGGATGCGGCTTGTTGGTTGCCACTCCTGGACGCCTGTTGGACTTATTTTCACGTGGCTATGTGCGGTTTTCTTCCATTCATTTCCTTGTGTTGGACGAGGCAGACCGCATGCTTGATATGGGCTTTGAACCGCAGATTCGCATGATTGTGCAAGGCCAAGACAGTGACATGCCACCCCCGGGAAAACGTCAGACACTATTATACTCAGCCACCTTCCCGACTGAGATTCAACAGCTTGCAAAGGAATTTCTTCAACCCCGCCATTATTTTTTGCAAGTTGGCCGTGTGGGTTCGACAACGGAAAACATTACACAGGACGTTCGCTGGGTTGAAGACAATAACAAGCGAGAGGAGCTCCTCCGACTTTTGCATGAAAATCAAGGCCAGCTTGTTCTTGTTTTCGTGGAGAAGAAACGCGATGCCGACTATTTGGAACGTTTTATTCGCAATAACCGAATTTCCTGCGCTTCTATCCATGGGGATCGTGTGCAGCGTGAGCGAGAAGAAGCCCTTAACATGTTCAAAACTGCAGCTTGCCAAGTACTTGTGGCTACTGATGTGGCTTCACGTGGCCTTGATATACCCAATGTGAGTGTTGTCATACAATACGACATGCCAAGCAATATTGATGACTACGTGCATCGCATTGGCCGAACAGGCCGCGCCGGAAAGTGTGGCCGCGCAATCTCCTTCTTCAACGAAAAGAACCGCAACATCGTCGACGATCTTGTTCCGCTGCTGAACGAGACCCGCCAGACGGTCCTGAAGGAGGTCATGGACCTCACCAAGCGGCCCAACCTCATGAACAACAACCGCGGTGGCGGCGCTGGTGGCTTCCGCGGGTATCGCGGCGGCAGTCGCGGCGGCTACGGCGGCTACCGGGGGGGCGGCCGGGGCGGCTACGGCGGTGGATATGGCAGCGGTTACGGCAGCGGTTACGGCGGCGGCTACGGCGGGAACATGGGTGGCGGCGGTGGTGGCCGGGGAGGCGCTTACCGCGGCTACGGCGGCGGCGGAGGCGGCCCCTTTGGCGCACCGGCAGGTAACATGCGTGTTGTTTTCGGCAACAACCTTAACAACTAAAAAAAGAATCTACGGGCAATACGGAAGTTGCGCCGATAGGAAATTATAAGACAATTACAAGGGTAACATGATGTTTCCTTTTTTTTCTCTTATTCCCCTTCTTTCTTTCGTTTTCATCGTAATGGTTTTTAATGGGAAAATGAGAAACAAGTAAATAAATAAATAGAAAATGCAATAAGAAGAAACAAAGCAAAAGTGAAAAAAAAATTAAGAGCACAGGCACAAGCACATACACGGAAAGAAAGAAAGAGTTGCATACAAAGGCGGAAAGTCAAAAAAAGAAAAAAAGTCTTAGTCTTACTGAATGAGTGGAAAAGGAAAAGGGGAGATGCACAGATATAAAATAGGCGGGATTTATTTAAGCAAGAAAAGCGACAAAAAAAGAGATTGAAGTTGTGTGCCTATTTCATATCTCTGCACCTCCCCCTCTACTTCCTCTTTCACTCCCTCAGTATGACTAAAAGATTTTTTTTTTGTTCAAGCTGCCGCGTCTCAACGGCTCATTTCCAAATGTGTTTGATGCTGCATACTGTTAGTGTATTTGTGTTGAATATTTCCGGAACGTAGGGCTTCTGGTGGCAAACGTTTTCTATGCGAGTAAGAAAGGGGACAGAGAAGATGTTGACTTAATACGGATGTGCAGTCTACATGTACGAATTCTAGCACCGGGCGGGGGGTTAAATAAATATGTGGTACCGAGGAAAAAGGCTAGACGGTAGACCCACACAAAGCGAGAGAGAAGGAAATAGAGAGATAAAGAGATGCAATAACAGAAAGAGAGAGAATAAGAAGAGTGGGAAAACCCACGGGGACAGGAAGAGGAGAAAACCAAAAGGAAAGGACACGCAGAGAATGCGCGAATAAGTATAAGGCGGTCTTTATAAGAAGAGACAATAACGTAAAAAAAGAAAGGGAAGTAGAGAGAAAGAGAGAATGAACAAAAAAATGTTTTTTTCTTTTTTTTGTATCAGAAAAAGAAGAAAAAAAGTACAGATAAAACGGGCCTAGATGCATTGAAACTGAAAGAAGATATCGAAAAAGAAAAAAAGAAAGAAGACAAAGAAAGACTCAGTAATCAGTAGAAAGAAACTCATAATTATATATATGAGTTTTGTATGCTGACATAATAACGCAGGATATACTAGGAAATTAGAAGAGTTCATCATATCGCCTAATTGATTTGATGATGTGGACGGGATGCCACGAAAAAGGATGAATCATCAAATTAATGAATGACTGACCAAAGGATAGAAGAAAGACGAATTTGAACGAATGAACAAGCAAAAAAGAAATAACAAAGATGACGGTGATAACTGGTGCCGGTAATGAATTGATCATGATCTTCGTCGTGCGTGTGCCAAATAGGAGGATATCGATTAAACTCATGACGTGAGAAGACGTATTGTGTATGTATGCGAATGCTTTTTTCTACTTTTTTCGCTCCCATTCTGTTGCAGACATATACGGATCATCGCATCATGTTCGTTTCTGAGAAGTACGAGTTTAAAGCGATGCGCTGGGTTCTTAATCTCAGATCAAAACTGTATGATCTTAAAAAGGAGAGGAGGAGAATCATGATGTGAGGGAAAATCTACAACAAAAGGAGAATTACAGGAGGGAAAAACAAAAACAACAAAGCAGAGAGTGATTCTAGGAAGGGGATTCTCCAGTAACAAAAAGAACAATGTTTTTGTTTCCTTGCTCATTCATTGCACTGAATAACGGAATAGGAAAGAAGGAACAGGAAAATTCGGAGGAGCTAACATGTGTGGATGCTCTTTCCGGCATACACTGTGAAGATGATACTCTTTGGACATGGGAAGAGATGGATGTTTTTGTCGATTCTTCAAGTATCCTTCCTTTCATGAAGATACCCACTGCACGACAACAACTACGACGAGAGAGTAAATCGCTTTGGAATCGATTCGCACAACTGACTTCTTTTTAGCGTTTTTTAAATTCTTAAAATAAAAGGAGAAGCCAAAACCGATTCCCAGAGAAATTGTTGTACATTCTTATTGGTAGTTTACTTGCTTCGAATTCCTCATGGTTTGAGAAAGGAAATGTGGAGTGGGGTTCGACGCATTACCGATCATGTTTTCTTTGTTTATTTGTTTGTTTCTTTTTATTTTCTTATTACTCATTATAAACTGTAGGCAACGCTAGGGAGTTTTCTCGTCTTGCATGCTACCTATAGTTGCTTTGGGATTTCTCTTGTCACTCTGTTGGATCGTTCGTGGGATTTATATTTACTTTTAGGCTCTATCTATCAGTACGTCTCTTCTGGCTTCAGTGATTTGCGGCTTTTTTTTTTTTTGGCTTCTGGTCACTGTTCTCACGGGGGATGACGTTTGAATTATCTCATGAGATGATTGGTGAAAATTTCTGGGCTCTGAGCTGAAGTTTTCTTTTCTTAATGGCAGCAAACTGCATCCGTCTGGTATGGATGTTTCCGATGCCTCTCTTTTTTTCTTTTTTTAATCTCTTCTATGCTTGTTCATTATTTGAAGCAATGACTAATTTCTTCCTTTTGCCTTTTGAAGAGAAAAAATTCTCTTACTCTGCTTGTTTGTTTCACACATCTTTTTCTCTTTTTATTACATTTCTCATTTTCGTTTTTTTCACCCTCCTTGATGCCGCTTGGTTTATTGTATGTACTCTTTGGTCGCAAAGGAGTTTATGAAGAAATAATGCATTATTTCTCCTAACCTTTCCACCCCTGCGGCACCTGTGTTTCTCACTTTTCACTGCGAGTCGCGATATCTCGCGGGTAATTCTGCTGTGTGGAAGACAGAGAAACATGAGGAGGATTACGAAGAGAAAATTAAGTCTGAAGTGATTGGGAGTATTCAATGACACTCTCTACAGGATGGACAGAAAAAGAAGGAGAGATAGAAAAAAGGAAGAACAATGTAAGAACTAGGGGTGGAGGAAGAAGAAGAATGGCTTTGATGAATATGGAGCCAACGCAAGGAAATGTATTTAAATTTTTTTTTGTGTGTATACCTTGTTTCGCTTTGAGTTTAATGCCTGGAGAACATATATATGCATGTGGAGGGACGAAAGAAAAGAAGGAAATAAATAAAAAACAAAAAGTTTTCTTGTTCTTCTTCTTGGAATGGTGATGAATGATCGTCTCTTCGATAAACAACAATGCCAGAATAATGGTTTGTTAAGAATAAATGCACACACCTGGAAAAAAAGGAGAAAATGAGTATATGTGTGTATGAGGGGAAGGAAGGGGAAGGCATCATGAATAATAAATGATAGAACTCTTCTCCTTGGATATGGCGGCATCTTTCTTGTTACAGTAATCAAATAGAAAGATGGTCTAATTGATTTTACAACGAAAGTGCATACACATGATTTATGGTGTTACTGTGTTTATCTGAGTTTGCTTTTCTTTTTTCTGTTGTTGTTAATCTCCACTTCTGATATATAAGTATGAGTCTTTTGTATGCAGTGCGTACGTGCGTTCATTTCTATTTCTATTTATGCCTCATCACAACCGATAGTAATAATAGTAATATATATTATTCTGCGTATTATTCATGTTTCTGCAAGCGTGCCTCGCCAATTTGAAGAAGAGGGAAAACCGCTTTATATATATATATATATATATGTATTCCCAGATATCTTCACGTGTCTTCCTTCTTTCTCTGCTTCTGTATATATTAGGGGCTTTCTTTCTTGCTCCGTTTTTTTTTTGGTGGAATTAAGTTTCCATCTGAGCACGTTCAGTGTTTACAGATGTCTTAGTGATGAAGAAAAGAAAGCGTTCAGGGAAAAGTGTATCATGTCTGAGTATGTCTCTGTGAGCTTGGGGCTCTGAGATTTATTAGTTTTTTTTCTCCACTTGTCTATGCCTCTGGATTCATTTATTTATTCACCTTTACACGTGAAATAGGGATAAAATTGTCTTATGATTTCCCTGTCATTTGCTGATGTATCATTTTTCTTTTTTTTTAAAAAAAGAACGCTTTCCAAATCTTTGTATTAAGTGGGCTGTCTTATTGTGAAGAACATAGGAATCGACAACTCTTTTGTTTTTTATTGTTAGTGCCTGTATGTCTGTCTGTCTGACTGTCTGTGTGAAACCTCTTCTTTCTATAATCATTATCATAGTCGTGTTTTCTTTTCTCCAATTGCTTGTTTTTTATGTAAGAAGAACGTTTTTGTTTTTCGAGGTGCTATTTCTGTGTTAACCATACTGATTGTCTACTGACATATGTCGTGGACCGCGGAGTTGACGAGACTCTTTGTGCACGTAGTGAAGTACGGAGAGAACTTGTTTTGGGTGAACTGAGCACGGCTGTGCGTGCGTGGACAGACGTACAGTTTATGGACAGGATAGTGCGTAAAGAAAAAACAAGAGCAAAGAAAGAAAAAAAGAAAAAGAAGGAGAAAAACCGTGTGCTTTGAGTTCCGAGTTTTTCACATTTTTTTTTTTTTCCTTTAGCCATATATTTCCGTATTTTGCTTTGTTATTTTCATGTTTTTTTTTTGTGTGTGTTTTACTTCTTTCTTTCTTTCTTTTTTTTTTTTGTGTGTGTGGTCCTCGTCCATTTTCTCTTGTTCCATATATGGGGAAAGAAGGAAAATGATGATGCAGAGAGAGGTCCAGGGTTCTCAGAATTGTTGCTGCTGTTTATCAAAGAAAGGAAAAAAAGTTGGTGATGGTAATGCTACTGAAGGAGAGGTTCATCAACAGGAAAAAGGAAAAATAAAATGATCGAGAGAATGAAACTATTTTATGAGCTCCGCAATAAATGAAGTTTTTTTTTTATTTACGGTTTGATTTTTTTTGTTTTTTTTTTGTTCTATATATGTTTGGTAATCCTGGGGATTTATGCCACTGAACTTATGACTGAAGAAACGCTTTGGGCTAGTAGACAGTACAAAAGAGAAGATGCAATAAAGAAAGAAAGAAAAAATAGCCTTTCTTTCTGTGTTACGTGCGCTTTGGACTTCACGCGAAGGAGAAAATAAGAATAACAACAAGGAAAAATAAAAAAAGAAAACGAAAGGAGATTTGATGGTGGGAGAATGATTGAGGAATGGTGTCAATGAGTAAAAGTGAGAAGAATTGAGGAAAAGCAAAAAATAAAAATAAAAGTTCGCAAGCGCGAGAAAAAAATAAGAAACAAGCAAACGCAGGTTCATTTGTCTCATGCAATAATGACGCAAGAGAGGAGACTAGAAGATTGTGAGGGTGAGGGGAAATATATGGAGAAGTGAGAGAGAAGGAAATATTTGCGTTCTCTTTGTCGTTCTCTACCTTTTTTTTTTCTTCCTCTCCCCCTTTCTTTTTTGACATCGTATAAAGTGTTGTGTGGATGCTATATTATAAATAAATATGTACCTAAATGATATCTTGATGTTGCTATAGGAAGTACCTCATGTCACCAGTTTTCACTTTCCCCTCTTATTAATGATAATCCCTTCTTTCCTTATTGCTCGTTTTCTTTCAGTTCTTCCCCAGCACTATAGTATGTGTGGGCGCATGAGTCTTCAGATAATCCGTGGATGTTACCTCATCCAGGCTTTTTTTTCTCTCTTTTTATTTTTGTTCTCTTTTGAAAATGACCCTTCGACTGGGATATCTTTCTCTCCTTATGTATGCCTCCACTCACACATACACATGTACATGCACAAAGCAATGCATTTATGTGCTGCTTTGTGCAGTTTTTTCCCTCTTTTTTTCAGCAATTCCTTTTTCCTTCATCTCTTCTCATTGCGTTTATTTCTTAAAGGTTCTTCTGTGCACTTTTGCAGTCTTTTTTTGGAGGAATTTTACTGGCGATGAACAGACTATATATATATATATATATATATATATGTTTCCATAAGCACTACTGTAAGAGTAAGAAACACTGTATGACTTTTCTGAGGAACTACTAATGTGGACCACGCACTCTGCTGCTAGTGCCGACCGACCGAATGGAATCGGTGTACCTATTTTTTTCATCATTGCTATTTTTGTCCCCATTGCCATGACTCGGCATGTGTTGTTTAGTGTTCTATTCACTACTTTTTCAGAAACAATGCCATTTGCCTGCATCTTTTCCGCTGTTATTAATATGATCCTCTCCATATTTCTCTACTTTATCACTACCTTTAATTATGGCCTTGTGACAACAGTTCTGGCCTACTGTTTGATATTCTTTAAAAAAGTTGTGGAAGCTTTAATGGATATATAATCTATCTACTGCCGGTGTATCTCATTTGGTTCCTTGTGCTCGCGGGTATACCGTCAAATCTTAACTATGGAATAATCAGGGCAATTAACAAGGTGGAGTCTCTAATGTTTTGCAATTCATTTGCCTCAACGATGTGTGTGTATTGCTGGTTGACATTCATTGAGATTGTTGCTTGTGTTATTTTTTGGGGGGTTAACGTTACGTCCTCTACTTCTTATATTGGAGGTCCCTGGCTTTGCGCACCCAACTCAGACTCATGTAAGGGAGACGACATCTCAGCACACTACACCCACAAAAGCAGCTCAGGGGAGAAAACGAAAAGGTGTAGACATCTCTTTTTATTTTCCCCTTCTCTTTTTTTTATATTTATTTCTTAGTAGATCCTCTATAAAAAGCACACTGAAAGAAAAATGCAGAACAAAACACTGTGTGAATTAAAGGAAATACTCATGTAAAGTAGAAACTTTGGAGGAGTACAAAAGCGAACAAAACACGCTTGGACTCAATTTTTATTTTTTTATTTTTATTTTTGGAGCAATGTATGTGGTTGGAGTGGAGCAATGATGATTCTGGGTTCAATCGCCCTTCTTTATTTTATTTTAGTATTATCTGCCCTTCTCTTTTTTGTCGTGTATACTTTCGTTCAGAAGGGAGAGGGAACTGGTCGGCTGTTGTATGCCTATTGTGATGCTGGTAGGGGCATAGAAAAAAAAAAAGCATAGCGTTTGATGAATTTCCAAGAAGCGACCTTCTCTTTTGTGGTTTTAGCTGATCCTGCCTCATCCCCCACAGAGAGCGATGTAATGATTCCGTGCGGATGTCATTACTAAAATATATTTGGCGCGTGTGCATTTTGTATCTTGTTTTTTTTTCTTCGTGTTTATTTGTTTGTCGTATAATTTTTTCTTTTTTTAGTGGTTTATTTCCAGTGACAGAAGTGTGAGAGACACAGAATACAAAAGCACTACAGAAGTCAGGGAAGAGGACAAGATCGCTGAGGGAAGGGAGAGCGGGAGGAGGACGTGTGCAGAATGGCAAAGGACGACCCCCCGAAGCACTCAGCCCCTGCCGATGACAATCGCATAGACGATTTGATGGGCCCGGACGACGGAGGCAACGCACGTGATTCTGGAGACGGGCCGGAGGGCAAAGTCGTCTTCACGCCGACGGCCGCCCGTGTGGATGTACACCCTCTTGTTTTGCTTTCGCTCGTTGATCACTACGCACGGGTGAATACGAAGGTGGCACAGAAGCGCCGCGTTGCTGGCCTTCTTCTTGGGCGCTACAAGCGTCTACCAGATGGAACGCAGTTGCTTGATATCAACAACAGTTTTGCTGTGCCATTTGACGAGGACCCGCAGAATCCGGACGTGTGGTTTATTGACACCAATTACGCGGATGAGATGTTTCATATGTTCCACCGTGTGCTTCCCCAAGTGCAGGTTGTTGGCTGGTACTCTGCTTGTCCGTCGTGCGCCGTTCAGCCGAACGACATGCTGCTTCATCTGCTTGTTGCTGATCGCTTCACCACAAACCCGGTGTACTGCATCGTGAACACGGACCCCAGCAATAAAGGCGTTCCTGTGCTGGCGTACACGACTGTTCAGGGCCGTGAGGGCGCCCGCTCTCTGGAGTTCCGCAACATCCCCACGCACCTGGGGGCGGAGGAGGCGGAGGAGATCGGCATCGAGCACCTGCTGCGGGACCTGACGGACTCCACCATCACGACACTCTCTACGCAGATCCAGGAGCGGGAGCTCTCGCTGGCCCATCTCAGTCGCGTCTTGCAGTCCATTGAGGAATACCTGCACGACGTGGCGGAGGGCCTGATGCCCATTTCCGAGGACGTGCTGAGTGTGCTGCAGGAGGTCATCAGTCTGCAGCCGCACATCTACCACCTCAAGACGTCCACGGAGATGATCCGGCACTCGAACGACCAGGCGATCGCCATGTTTGTTGCTGCAATTGGCCGCTGCGTTGGCACCCTCTATGACGTCATTGCAAATCGACGCCGCATGAACCGCGAGATGATGGAGGTGCGGGCGCGACGCGAGCAGGCCATGAAGGAGAAGCTGGAGCACGAGCAGCACAAGGCGAAGGAGGCCGCTACAACAGACAACAGCAATAATACTGATGCGAAATAGTTGGGTGAGAACACCAACGGAAGGACGAACTTGCAAAGAACTGAGCGAGAATGAAGCTTATGGGATTGTATGTGAGAGAACGCATATAAGACTCTCACTGAGATGTGTGTAGGTAGTTTGGATAAACGTGATTGTTATTTCCGGTTTTTTTTTCCTTTTTTGACGATGGTTTTCTTATTCTGTTCTATTATTAATTAATTAATTAATTATATATATTGTTTCTGTCACTTCCCATTTTCTTCGTTGTTTCTCTTCTTTTTTGGGTTAGGTAGTAAAATTGCTTACTTATGTATTGAGCAGAAATGAGAAGGCATGCAACTTCACCGTAATTGTGGTCGACATTGTCTGCGTGCACCCCCCCTCCCCCATCTTGTTGTGTTGATGTGTGCATCCGTGGCTGCCGCCACCTTCCCAGTGCAGGCAGCAGACGCGGTGGACGGGATGAACAATCGAGATGTCTCTTCTTTTCGTGCTGATGATTATCGCCATTCTGCTGATATCACCTGCGAGTTTGACCGCTCTGTTCAAGGCCCAACTTGCTGCCTCCGCAGGTTTTATTTGTGCATCTGCTGCCTTGTTTAACATGCTTCTCTCGATGTTTTTTTTGTTTTGTTTTTTCAGCACCGCGTTGGGGTACGCCCTTGTGTCCGCCGTGTTAGCCTACTGCGTGGTCTTTTCGACTGCCCGTGGTTCCTGCGAAGTGTACAGCGCTTGTTTTGTCTCCCGCTGCATTGTGTTTTTTTCTCGTTCTTTTGGAAATTCCGATAGCATGGGGGATGGACATCATAAAAGCCAAAAGCAAAATGAACTGCGTGATATTCTATGACACAGTTGCCTCAGTGACGTGGGTGGGTGGCTGACTGACATTTGTAAAGATTTGTGCGTGTTTCAAAATATCCCTCATATTTCTGACTCTGTTGCTGCTTGTTGCGGTTTCAGTGGGCAGTGAGGGTGATATTCTTCCGTCGAGTGTATGGTACGCACTCGATACATAGTGTGTTGTGGGGGGGACCTTGACAAGGAACAGAAAACGCCGCCCTCCTAAGTTTGCCTTTGATGGGATAAATTAATTGCAGAGCACTTTGTTTTTACTTGTTGATTTATTAATGCATTTGAATTATATACTCTAATGTTTTGAAGTTAATTTTAGAGAGAAGTATTGCTTGCCGTATTTAATGTACAACTGGGTGGTGTGTCTGTTTCTGTGCAGTGAAGAAGACAATAACGAGAGGAGTTATTTGTTTTGTATTTCTGTATCGTTGTATATACACATATGCGCTCTATCTTGTCCTTTGGTGTTGTAACTGTGGATGTGGATGAATTCACAGGAAAAAATAACATTCAGTTGAGTGATTCTGTTCAATAATTGATTAAATACACACGTACAGTTATGAACGTGTTCTATTTTCTCTTGTTTGGCTTCTTTATCTCTACATGCTCATATGTGTACGCTTATGCATGAACCTTTTTTTTCTTTTTTTTCTTTTTTTCTTCTGGTGGTGGTGGTGGGTTTGCTGCAAGGTCCTACTTTTTTTTTCTTTCTTTTCTTCCTTTAAAGGTAAGTGTGCCTCTGGCCTTTCCTCGCAAGAGGGGCAGGCTGACATTAGACGAGGTCGCGACCAGTAGGAAGACATTGGTTGAAAAATAAAAGCAAATAGGTATCACCACACAAACATAAGAAACATATAAAAGAGAAGGAAAGAGAGGTCCCAATATAAAAATTAGATCAATTTTTTTTTCTAATTGTGCACTAGAGAGATTTCTTTTGTAAAAAAAAACAAAACACCTTTGACTCCGGGGAGCGTGTCGTTTGTTCATTCAGACACAAGTAACATATATATTTATTGATTGATTTTGTTTATTTAAAAAAGAAGGTTGTGGGATGAGCGTAGAGGCTCAACACTATGACCCGAGTGCGTACGGCAGCCAACACGTAGGCGGCGACGGCGCGGCCCCTGTCGTCCGCGACTGCCGATGTGATGTTTGCCAGTCTTCGTTGGGGAATACGGCGGTCTGCTGTCGCTGCGGGCACCCCTCCCAGAGGCCCCCGTGTTGTTGTGAGGTCTTCCGTGAGGGTGCTGCCGTGCCACACCAGCACCAGCACCAGCAGTATGGTGCTATGCAGCGGCCGCACCAGAGGAAACAAAAGCAAAGAGAGGGAGATGATGAACTTCTGCAAGAGACTTATCGATCCTCGTCTCGGCGTTGCCTTTGCTGCATACCAGAGCAGGAAGAGCTACAGGAGTACGAGCGTTTGAAGAAGGAGCAGAAATACCGTTCAATGCGGGCAGAACGAGAACAACTTCAGGCTGCGTTGTATGATGATTTGCGACAAGGCGTAACCCCACGGCATCTTTCGTCGGCTGAATTTTCCTACAGACCAAACACGGCTCAACTTCTCCGTTACTCTCAGGGATCTTTTTACCAGCGTGCCGTTGCGTTGGAGCAAGAGCGCCGGCGGCGGGAGTTGCGTAGGGAAATTGAGGCAAAAAAGCGAGAGATGAGTGCGCGGGGACGCATGCATTATTGTCATTATCATCCCATCGTTCCCTATCCGTCAGTACGCGGCACGACGCGTATAATTGGTTCAGGGCGGCAGCTATCACGTGGGCGGATGATGCGGGGCAGCCCTGTGACTGTGCTCCCCGCAACAGGCTTAAGGCAACACCATGACCTTGGTCGCGGCGCCCGAACGTCAACTTCCAAAGCAACGCTGTTGCCACGTGGTGGCGGACGTGGCAGCCGTTCCCCACCCACAAGTGCGAGGAAGCACAACAAGGGAACAGATCCCCACACCCGAAAGAGCACCACAGCTCCTGTGAGTGATGTTGGCGAGGGTACCGCCACTAAGCCTTCTGAAGCACGTTCTCCCTCGCGTTACAGATGTAAAGAAGAGCAGAAAAAGATTTCTGCCTCAGCAACACCATCACGCCGTGGCGGTGGCTGTGGTTGTTGCTGTGGATACGAGTGCCATTGCAGGCCTTGCTTGTGCTGTAAATGTTATTTCAGGGCGAAATCAGCCGATGCCATTTCCACTGTTCCCCACACTACAGAGACCACACCGGCAGTGACCACAGAGCAAAAGAGAACTGAAGGGGTCAAAACTTCTGCACCACCACCACCCCAGCAACAACCCGTTCCGCGGACAAAGGCACAGCCCTCACCGAAATCGCGCTCGCGTCCAACTTCTGTTGAGCACGGTAGAAAGGTTTACATTACAGACGATGCGTATTTGTCTCGCCGGACGAAAGTTATAGAGCAGCTGGAGAAGGATGGCTACGTGAGACCCCTCAGCCCAAAGACGCGCAGCCCCAGTGCACCGCTGCCTGAAAAGGTGCAAAGATGGGCCACAACGCGTAGCACTAGCGCCCATCGCGTGTGTGTCTGAGAGTAGAGTATGTGTATGTGTGTGTGTGTGTGTGTGCGTAGGGGTGTGGGTAGGGGGTGGAACAAAACGAAGAAAAAAAGAAAAGGATTGAAACGAGCAGGAAAAAATAAAAAAGCAAAGGAAAGTGAACAGAGAAGAGAGAGAGAGAGAGAGAGAAGTAATAAAATATGATTCCTTTTTTAGTTTTATTTACGTGTGAAATTCTGTATTTTTGGCTTTTTGTACTCTCAACATTTACTGTGTCCCTTGTTTGTTTTGTTTATTTGATTTTATTTTCTCTTCATCTCTATCTCTCTCTCACACCTTCCCTTTCTTTTTTCTTTTTCTTTTTTTTTTTGCTTGCTCTCCCCAATGAAGCACTCTTTCTTTCTAAATCCTTTTTTCAGCCCCACTGTGTTGGGATTTTCTTCGTTCGCCAAGATTATCTCTGGCCTTTTTTTTTTCGTGTGTATGTGTGTGTGTGTGTGTGTCTGTGTGAGTGAGTGTTTCTCTCCATTTCTCTGTGGCTGATCTCCTTGATCCAACTGAAGTAACTCGTTCGTCTTTTCTTCCTTTCTTCTTTTATATTTTTATTGTGATTGGGAGAAGAGGGAGGGAAGTATCATCAACACAGTATAATCTGCAAAGAAAATTAAGAACAGGAACAAATAATAATTAAGAAAGGGGAAAGGAAAACTCTGGGAATACATCGATTTGGTTGGAAGAAATAAAACGAAGGGATATCAGTAGCGATAGAGTTAAAAGAAATAAGAAGGACGAGAGAAGAAGACACGGGGAAGGGAGTACATCACAGCTCCTAGCTATTCGCACGAGGACGAAAAAGAGAAAGAAAATATAATTCCAGACTTAAAGGGAATAAGGCAACATTACTGATACTGAGAGAAAAGAGGGAACAAAGAGGAAAATAAAAAGACAAGTGAGACAAACGAACAAAAAAAGAAGAAAGGAAAAGGAAGGGAGAGGGGGAGAGGGTACCATCTTGGGAAGATATGGCTGCTTATTCCGGTTGTGAGAAGGGACAAGGTATTCACCTCATTGCAGATGACGGCCAGTTGTTGTCGGAAAAGGAGATCCAAGACTACTTGTTTTCTGCTTTGGGCGAGGCTCAAGGGAGCGATGCGCTGCACCGTGTTGGCGTCAACTATCACGTTGTAGGTGTCTTTGGTGGGCAAAGCAGCGGGAAGTCTACACTGCTGAACTATCTCTTTCAGACGCAGTTTCAGACGATGGACGAGTCAAGGCGACGAGGGCAAACCACAAGAGGTGCATTCCTCGCACTTGCCGACTTTGAAGACACGCATGGAAACGGGAAAGATGATGAGGTTGTTGGAGCAGCAGAAAACAAAACGACGGGTGAAGGATTGTCACATCTCTTTGTTGTGGATTTTGAGGGCACAGATGGTATTGAGCGTGGGGAAGATCAAAGTTTTGAGCGCCAGCTGTCGTTGTTCGCTCTCAGTATTACAGACACACTTATTATCAACATGTGGGCAGTTGATGTAGGCCGTTATAATGGGGCCAACATGAGTCTCCTTCGTACCATTTTTGAAGTAAACTTGCAACTGTTTTCACATGTTGGTTATATAAAGGAGGAGAAACCTACACTTCTTATTGTTTTGCGTGACTTCACAGAGGATCCGTCATATACCTTATATTCGTTTGAAACGGTCCGTAAATCTTTTGACACTATATGGAATGAAGTTGTAAAGCCGGATAACTTTAAAGACTCCAGCATTGATACCCTCTTCAATCTGCGTTATCATGCGCTTCCACACTATAAATTACAGCGCCACGCATTTGAGGAGGAAGTGAAAAGATTTCGTGATTGGTTTTACCTCTCAACATCAGAGAAGTATTTATTTCATAATAAAGCCATGCTCCGTGGTGTTCCTTTGGATGGAATTCCCTCATACATTTCAAGCTGTTGGGAGATGATACGCACGAGCAAAGAACTTGACATTCCTACACAACGTGAAATGCTTTCAAAGCATCGCTGTGAGGAGGCGAAGTGTGAAGCTAATACTGCATTTATGAACATTTGTCGTGACTATACAGAACGTTTAGAACGTGGTGAAGTTGTATCACGTCTTTCTCATGAACTGGAGCGAGAGATAGATAATCTTCTATCTGAGTTTCACACCCATACAAGGTTATACCAGGCAAAAACCGTGCGGGAAACAGCGACTGAACTCGAGGAGCAGCTGCTTGGGGCAGAGTTGAAAGTTCTTGGCCAGTACGCAAAGGCCCTTGCATCCAAGGTGGTTGCGGAGTTAGACGGCACAGTAAGTGCTTCGGTGGAGAGAATATTACGATGGCTCATACATGAGGCTAAGGACATTCCATTTATCAGCGTGGAGCATGTTGATGATGCAGGAGGAGAAAACGGCAAGTATAGCGATGGAATGGGTCAGAAGGACGTGCTTTTGACTGACAATGATAAATGTAAAGCTCTTGTGGTCGAATTTTGGAAGCGCCTGTGCCATTCTCTTCAGACGAACGTGGAGGTCCTTTACCAGGATCATTTATCTGATCAACGGGAAGGACAATCCCCTCGACGCCATGAATCCTTTGCACATCTCGTAGCAAAGGATGCGGCGGTGCAGGAGTCCGTGGCGCAGGCCGTGTTGGATGCAGTGTATCAGAAAGTTCATCGTCGATTTGCTTCGATGGCTGAAAATGCAGCGGAAACAATTCATCAAGCTTTTGAACGTGCTCTTATGCGTAAAAGTGATAGTACAGTTCGTTTTTTTAATACGACAAAAGCACTTCAACGGAGTGAGCTACAAGCGCGCCAAGGTGGTCTTGTGTTATTGGGATGCATCTTGTACTACCGTCTGAAACTTGTTAAATGTACACCGAAAAAAATGATGGAAACGAGTGATCAGATCAGCCGTGCCGCTGTTAAGTTGCTTACTCAGCGTGAAAATGTGATGGTTCGAGAAAACAGTGCTGAAGAAGAATTCTTTCTTCGCTATACAACTATTTTTGAGGCCCCACGCTATCCGACTGGCATTCCTGTCTCAACAACGAGCCTTGCAGACACGTTAGCTGACGTTGTTGATGGTGATTGCGTGTTGCTTACTCAACAGGCAGTTCAGCGAGCATTTGACTTGTATACGCAAAAGTGTGAGTTTACAATGCAGGTGCAACTTCGCGCCATTGAAGCTGGAAAGCAAAACCTGCCTGTATGGGTGCTGCCTATGATGCTGATATTGGGATGGAACGAGATTTGGTATGTTCTTTCATCTCCCTTCCTTCTTGTCGTTTTACTTATTGTCGCAGTGACCTTTTTCAGGCAGTTTTTCATCTCTAAATGGGCATTGTTTGAAGAAACAGGACCCGTGTATGTTGTGGCGCCTATTCGCATCGTACTGCAACAAATTAGGATGATATACCAATCCGTGCTTCCCACGTTGCCGAATAGACCGTCAGGAGACAATGTACAATACCGTGATCCAAACTCCATGTCTGATGTGAGTGCATCTGAGGGTTTTTTTAGCGCAGATACGCCGCCGACCCTTACGGCATCTTCTGGTGCTATGCGACAAAGGAATAGAGCAGAGCCCTCAAATAATTGACACGCTGCATGTCCTCAATTAGGCGTACCGGGCTAATGTTTTTTTCTTTTCTTTTCGCGTATATATGTGCGTGTGTGTGTGTGCTTGTGTTTTTTTATGTTCGTCTTGTTTGTTTTCTCTTTGCTCATCTAGTAGTAGTTTTTGTTGTGTTGTTAGTGTTATGTTTTGTTTTTTTTTCATACCACTTCAGGGGATGGGGGAATATATACACGTATATACTATCTTTTTTTTTTTCTTTTCTTGCTTGCTTCTGCCATGGGTATCATCTCTCGGTCTGTGTTGATGCCTGATGTTGGGTATGGTGTATCATGACTGAACCGGAAGAAGGGAAGTCAGCGAAGAGAAAGAAAACGAAGAGGAGTGACAAAGAAGAGAAAAATAAAACAAATAGACACGACTCATATGGATTTTGAATAGATTGACTGTTTACAATAGTTTTGTTTGCAGTTACGCTTTTTTTTTGTCAAGGAATTTCCTTGGGACGATGTGGAAATAACAACATGTGGGAGTTGTCTCTCTCTCTTTTTTTCTCTATTTCTCTCGATCTGTGCGTGTGTATCCGTGTGAAGGAAGGGGTGATGATGAAATGAGTGATTCTTTCTCTTATTATTCTCCATTTTTCTTTTTGCCCTATATATTTATATTTATATTTATTTATTTATTTATTTCTTGTTTTCTCTGCATTGAAGAAGAAAGGAACTATTTACATCCCGCAAAGTAGAACAAAAAAAAGAAATCAATTATAGATTAACAAACTTCCTCTTCCGCCAAAAGAATAAACAGAACTCAAAGGGTGGGGGTGAAGTGAGAGGAAAACAACTAACCAAACCACAGCAACTAACAAAAGAAAAACATGTCGGTGAAAGTCCCGTATGAGTCGGTGCAGTACCAGTCGCACCATCACTGCCAGTGTGACTTTTGCAACAGCCGCCGCAATGTCAACGCTAAGAAGTTTGGTGTCAGCAGTAAAGTCGCACAGCTGCAGGGGATGCGGCACAAAACCAACTGCTGCTGCAGCTGCCATGATGTTCTGGCGCAGCAGTCCTTTGGTTCAAAGACGGCTCCATCATTTGAACTTGATGATCCAGAGCACCATGTAAATCAAACGGAGCTCAATGCCAAGAATGGCCGTACAGGTCTTCCTTACGGCGACAAGTACACTATTGCCGCGGGCAGCACACGTGGACTTCGTGACACTGCCGCTGCGGAGGCCCGTCCGAAGAGCAAAGAGGAACAAGAGAAGGAAGCCATGGAGGACCTTGACCGTCTTGAGCGACTTCTCATTCTTGAGCATAAGGCCCGCGTGAAGACGGTAGCAGATGCGGAAAACCTCGCTTTACTTGGGTCTACAGGCAAAGGCCCGCGTCCACAGCCATTTGAACCCGCCCGTACACCATCTGCGGAGGAGAGAAAGGATAAAACAATCCCAGAAGGCAGCCTGGTGTATCAAGCTGGCGACATCCATGAGGCGTATGATAATGCTCAACGTTGCTCTGTCACACCTCCACCACATTGCGAAGCATCACATCGTTTGCAGCACGCCATGAACGACGTGCGGGATGTGGCACGAGACCCAGTTAACCGACAGAACCCGGCTGCGTTACAGCGTCTTTTGCACCGTCAAGGTGTTCCCGGAATGACACCTAAATCAGGAGCCTTATCAGAGGCGGATTTTGCTGCAGGTGCCAATGGCGATGCATCAGGTACCAAGAGGTTCAATTATTTTGGCCCACGACCAGAGGGCGCTGGTGTTGTGTGGCGTAAAATTCAACCCAGCATCCCGGAGGACACAAGCACGGGGGTTGGTGGACTTGGCAACGTCGACAATCGTCATCTATGGAAGTCAACATTAGTGAAGGGTGGTGGTAGTGTCATGCCTGCCACTGTTGATACTACTAACAAAAAGGGAACTGAGGCTTCTGTTACCCCTGAAAAGGCATCTCCCGGTGCCGCTGCCGCTCTTTCATTGCAGCAACGACAGGAGGAAGAAGCCCATGCACAGAATGGTACTGTTTCGCCCATTCCCGTGGTTCGTGACTGATGTGATGTCCGTATGTAATTAATCTTCACCTACTTTGAACAGCTTCAGCAATCATTTGGCTTGTATTCTGAAGATATTATGAGGAGAGAATGAAATAAAGAAGGAAATGGAGAGAGAGAAGACGAGCAATTCTGAGAAGAAAAGAGTGAGGAAGAGGAGGGTTCCCAATGGCGGAGAAATGATTTATGACTGCGTGTGGGGTTGTGTAAAGCTTGGTGGACGAATGGAATTTTTAACAGGAATTCCGATTGACATAAATGATGAGAGAGAGAGAGAGAGGCACAAAATAATCCTGCAGGTATGATGTGTATCTCGTCTTGCTCTTACTAACCTGTCAGGATCGAAGGGTATATATAATGTATATAGGCTTTTTTTGTCCTGGTATCTGTTTCTGTTTCTGATTGTTTTTCTTTTTTTGGATTGTTTGTTTGGTCTGTACAGAATAGAATGAAGACAAAAAGATACTGAGAAACTGAGATGTATTAGCTTTCGTTCTCCTCTTTGATACTGACATCGACATATTTCACAAAACAGACCACCCAAGAGCAAGACCCAATGGGAAAGGAGAGTAAAAAAAAAGAACAAGGGAACAGACAACCACAGAAAATGATTAATTTATCTATCGGTTTTTTTTCTTGTTTTTTTTTCTGATTTCTTCTTCCCGAGGTGGTGATAATAACGATATCTGTAAATGGAAGGAGGGAAAGTGACAAAAAAAAAGCAAATACTCTGGCTCTCTGTGTGGTTGTGTGTCTGCGCGATGTGAGCAAGCGGTAAACGGGGGAATATATATTCTTTTCATCGTTTTCAATCAGATGTATATATGCATGACTTATAATGTTTATTTATTTATTTATTTATTTGGAACCATGTGCAAGCTATACTTGTTTATTTCCCTCTCTTTTTTGTTCGCTCACTGTTCCGTATGCTGTTGTTCTTCTTTGCATCCTTTTTTTTTTTCTTCTATGCTTTTCTCGCTTTTTTTTTTCTTTTGACTATTAGTGCTATTGCGTACATCTACCCAAGCATAACTTAATACACCGGTGGTGCGGTTGACCCCTCTTTGCAACAATGATTCGTGATCAGTGCAAGGCGTACTGCCAGTGCTCCTACTGCAAGCAGACGAAAGGGCACACGGGAGCTAAGTCTGACAGTATGAGGCTTGCTTCTGGGACCGGTCGTTCCAAGGACGAGTTGTACCTCCGCACTCTTAACGAGAGCCTTCGGGCGAAAAGCCTCATGGCCAGTTCAAGGAATGCTCACAAATTTAAACCTGATGAAATGTTGCAAAGCACTCGGGGCGACATGGCGAAAGCAGCTCTCACTGTTCCTGTGCGACGCCGCGATCGCTTGCAGGAGCTCCTGATTCTTGAGAACAAGGATCGCATAAAGTCTGAGCGCATGCTTCGACGCGAACGCCGAGCGATGGGTTTGCCGGATGACATGGACGAGGGATGCCAGGACCGCGCGGTTGGCACCCACGACGACTTCCCAGACGCAGGCGTGGTAAGTAAAGCAGCTGATGTTGATATGGTCACGATGCCGCCGGCGTGCTCCGCGGAAGAAGACTTGCGCTCCGCACTACAGACTATTAAAAATATTACTGAGGAACATAATGCAGGAGACCCCAACAAAGCACTCACATCAGATCACGTTTATCAGCTACGCCAACTTGTACATAACCAAGATAAAAAAACAAAGAAGATGCTCGCTGATTGCCCTCAACAGCCTCACGTTTGCAATCACTGCTTTGCTGTCAATGTTCAGGGGACACACCGTTGCCAGGTGCCACCGATGCATGTTCTTCAAGACTCACTTCTCCCATCGATTCACGACCAATCTTCACGCCGCTTCAAGTACAACACACACCCGTACGGAACCGGTGTGGTGTGGCTGCCACTTGATGAAGAGAAGAAGCAACAAGAAAGGAGAAGTGTTATTGACGCCACTCCCCCTGCTAGGGAGAAAGAGAGCAGTCCTGGATCCGACGAAGCGGACTCAGAGTATCAATATCCAGGAAGCACTCATAACAAGTATTTGAATGGAGCAAGAGCTCATGAAGGGGCACCCGTAAGAGATGGATTGCCTGCAACCCCTGATGGACATGGCGCATTTGTGGACTCTAAGGGTTTGGATGATACAAACAACAAAGGCCTTCAAGTGTCTTCTGCTGCAGATAAGAAAAAGAATGGAAAGGAGAGCCCCTTGTATAAAAGCTCTGCTGCGCTCTGGCGTACCACTAACCAGGATCGTGCAGCGCAGATGCAGCGTTTCTTGGAATTTAAAAAGATGCAGGCAAACGCGTCCCGTGTCTACGCTGAGAGTGCTGTGAGGCGCCCTGGTAATGCCGCTGATGCGATTTTTGCTGGAGATCAAAATCGTCCTTGATCTTCAATATGTGCTAGATGCTCATTCAATTAGAAGAGTACTTCACTTGTCTCGAAAACGGCGGCTTATATAAATCGCGAAAATATCATGTAGATTTCTTTTTCTTTTTTTAGTTCCGTTGGATTTGTGAAGGTTGTGCATGCTTTTTGTTTCCATGGTTTTTGGTTTTTTATCCCTTCTCCTTACCATAAGTGAAATATCCATAATGTACAGATTATCTCTCTGACTTCAGCTTTTTTTTGAAAATCTTTTCTTTTTCTTCTCCGATTTCTCTTTTCTTGTTTTTCTTTGCATTCTATTGGTTTATTGACTTCCCATTTTTTTTTTTGGCTTTCCTCGTTTGTTGTTGTGTGATTGTCGTTCTTCTGTATTGAGGATGTGTTTTCCTCCGCTATGCACACATAACACCACTGAAACGGACTTATTCCATGAAGGGAGAGTTGAAGCGAAAGGATGTAAGCGTGGGGTGCACATTTGTATGTTTTTGTATTGTAGAAGATTTGCCGCATCAATGGGATGGAGGAAAATAAAATAAAACATGTGGGGACCATGAGGAGTAACTGGAAGCAAAGAGAAAATCATATTGAGAGAAGAGTAAGTGTGAGGGAAAGAAGGAGCGAAGGTGAGGAAAGAAAGTAAGAACAAATGAGGAGAGCGCGAATAAAGTACAAAAAAAAGACGCAAGGGGAATCTCACAGATTCAGAAAGAAGAATCCACATAAGAGCAATTTAGCCTGATTTGTAGGGCTGAGTTCTCATTGTCTTTTTTTCTTTATTTTTTTTCTCCTGTCTTGTTGTACTTTTATTTACTATGTAATACCTCTTCTGACCCCAAAAATGAAAAGGAGGGGGGCAAGCGTGTGTCTGTGTGGGTGGAAGGGAGGGAGTAGATATAATTCATCCTGCGTCTTCCTCCTTCCATTGTAATTTTCTCCAATTTCTCCACGTTTCACTTTCTGTTTCGTATTCCCTACTTTCCTCTTTTTTCTTCTGGTTTTTTCCCCTCCGCCAGTAAAGTTTTTATTGCAGGTCTGTATTTCTGCAAGAATTCTCCCCTCTGGGACTTTGGCTCCCGTGAGCAGACATCCATGCCGATCAAGGCGAGGCCTATTGACCCCGAGCGGGCCCGGCTTGCCGCGCGTGGCCAGCTGAACTGTGGACACACAAAAGCAACAACAACAACGGCGGGGTCTCGCCCCACCGCACCCTCAAAAAGGAGAGGGAACAGTAGTCTGGTGGACGGCGACTGCAACAGCAGCAGCACGAGCTCCAGTTCCAGTGAGAGGAGCCACAGGGAAAGGAAGGCCCGTGGGCCTGTGGGTCGGCAAGCTGGGAAAAATGAAAAGCACGACAATAATAATAATAATAATAATACCTCACCGGCATTTTTGACATCCGCAAAGGGAGTTGAAAGCGATAGTGAAACGTCTAATAGTGACCCGGAGTTGTACCGAGCAGCACGGGAGCGAACGGAACGGTTTTTATACCCAAAAGGCCGTCATGTTTTAAACACCACCAACACTAGTTGTAGTGGTAACCTTGGTGATAGATTAAATAAAAATGAAGATACGATAATATTGAATTTAGATAAAGAATCACTTGACAGTGTACCTCCGCTGAGAGCTGCGACAACGAAAGACTCCTACCATTTGAAGGAAGAGAATCAAGAGACGGAATGCCAAAATGGAATTCATGGGACGGAATCAGAGGATAGCGAAAGTCCCTCACCTGCTCATGCTGTGCAACCACTTGTTGTACAGGAGGCTCTTCGAGGACTACAGGATACGACAGACAGTGCATCACAACGCGACTTTAACCGTCTAATGGATCTTTTTGCTGCTGATGCTCAAAAAGAGCGTGAGGAACAACAAAAGAAAGAACAGGAAGAAAAACAGCAAAAGAAATTATTGGAAGATGCTGCCAAGAAGCTGAAGACGGCAGCATCTGTGGTGACTTCGACGGGTAAATATCAAGAGGGTGATAAACAAAGTAGGAGTGAGATTTCTGTGTTAGATCATCTTCCACCACCGCGTACATTTGAAGAGTTGCAGGAGCGTGTACTCCTTCGACTGTATGATGTAAGTGAAGAAGAGCAAAATAGTGAATATTTCATTGCCTCCGATCACATGGCAGAGGCATTCACATTTGCTGCACTTGAGGTAACACGAAATGAATTACAAACAGATTTCGATGGTGCAATTTCTTCCGGTATGCTAATGACAGTGAGCGGCAAACCTGAATTTTCTCGTCCCATTGGAACACCACTTTCTCTCATGGAGATTATTGCCATGGAGCGTGCACGTCGCAACGCTCAGGCAGCTCGACAGAATGAAAACGGTGAATTACCTGATGACCCTAATAGAAGTACATTGCTTTATACAGATGCCGAAACTCTTGCAGCTAATGCAGAGGAGTCATTGAACCGTTTTTTGTTGGCTGTTCACTGCATTGAAACTGCGGTACGAAATCGACGTGTGACAGATGAACTTGGACGTTTTCTATTTCTTCATCATAAACCTTTCCTTCAAACGGGTTATGAAAAAGGATCAGCAGGTGATGATGCAATTCGGGAGTTCCCACATCAGGCGCATACAGTATATATGCAGTATGGCCTATATGTAAGTAAATTTTTAGCAGGGCTTCTGAATCGACGGGTGCCCAAGTTCAGTATGGAGGAATTTGTACTGACGCTCTATGACTCAAACGTTGACGGGGAACAGAACAATATGACTGATGGCGAATGGGGTTCGATGAATGTCTTATCCTATCCTGCGTGGCGTTTGTTAGAATCCATCTCCTCCTTTGAAGAGTTCTGCAGCTTCATGGATGACTTCATCGCTGAGGAGTACGGGGCGGAGAAGGTCGCCTCATATGATGACAACGGGGGAACTGAAAATGATGACAGTAAAGGTGTGAAGGTCACTCGCTGCGATGGTGACGGCGCAGTTGTGGCGGCCGGCGCGCGGGGTATTCGTGCGCTGCTAACAAAGACAAAGGGAAGGATGACGAGGCGTGTGACATCCTCCACGTCTGGTGACACGGAGTGGATGGGGCTTCCCAATGATAGTGCGGAGGCAGTTGTTGTGGCCCCCACAGTACCACCGCCACATGAAGAAAAGGAAAAGGAAAAGAAAAAAGAGGAAAAACATAATAGAAAAATCATTCCGGGGGGGAACTTTGCGCGTACGGAATTTGCTCCCGTTCTTGCCATGAATCCCAACTCTTCCCTTTTCATAAACTCTCGCATTCCGTCCTTAAGCACCTCAACCTCACCACCACCGCCACCACCGGCATTATCGTCTTTGTTGTCTTCACAGCGCAGCAGCAAGAGCCTCGACTCAGTTCATTCTTTTCCGCGTCTTCCGCGTGGACAACGACGACCAGAGGCAGTGCCCGGACGAAAGTTGCCGCCTCTGTCCTTAGTAAAAGTGGAAGAAAAACAACCCATGATTTCCACAGTCCCGCCAAAACCCAGTTTGAGTTTAGATACTGATACTCCTCTTGCGAATGCCTCCAAAACGGCACCGGTTCCAAAAGGGCGCACGGGAAGGACAACTTCCTCTAATAGAGACAACAAGATATCTAGTGAGTGCACGCTTCCCGTTTCTACAGGCGCTGGCGCCAAACAAAGGAGTAACAGTAAACATAGTAGAAGCTGCGGTGGTGCAAGGTCTACTAGTACCACTGCTGGTGATGTGACGAGGACAACAACTACTACTACTACCACCACGACCACAGCTGGGGCGCGAGGGAAGAGGAAAAAGAGTTTATCTGGTAGATGATTTTTATTTTTATTTTTGGTTTCGGTGATTCAGAGTATTCCAAGTTATTACTATTATTATTTTTGCAAGCGATGCTAAATTCAAGTAATAATGAGCTGTTGAAGGTGGGCTGTGATTCAGTTCAATTTCTTCCCTGTTTTAATTTTTTTAATTTTTAGAAGCTCGCGGAAAGAATGGATGTTGTTTACAAGAGGGGGTGGGGAGGAGGGGTAAAACTGGGGTTTATACTGTATATTATTGTCATTATATTGTATATGTGTGTTTGGTTATCCTCAATATTTGACTTCTTAGATGTAATGTTATAATTTGCATACGTAAAGAAAAGTTAATGAGGGAAGAACTTTAGAGTGATCCCTTTCCTTCTTTTTTTTCGAGTGATATTCCTAAACTTTCACCTCCATGCTTTGCCGTCACGCTGCAGCGTTTTATGCGTGACGTAAACATTCAAGAACGCCCCCTTGCTCGTTACTGAATAAAGAGTTACAAGTGCATGTTCGTGATTGACTTTCGTGTAGAGTTATGGAAAGTATGAAGAAGAAAAATATAATAGGAATCGTAAGGAGGCGTTTTTGTCTGTCAGCTACATGGAGATACCTTCTCTTTTCCCTTTTGACGAAATTTATTTATGTAGTTATTGAGGATAAGAGAGAGGTCCCCTTAAGGAATATATATTCTCGTTATGTATTTCTCTCGCTCTATCTCTATTTCTCTGTGTTTGTGTGCTTTCTTGAGGAGAGATTATATGATTTTTTTTTCTTTTTTCTTGTTCTTCCCTTTTATTTTGTTTTTGTTATTGGAAATCAATAAATTACAAGAAATAATCCGTGGAATGCAAAAAGAGGTGTGCTCCAGGGCGCGTTGCATCGTGAAGTAGGAGGAATAACAACTGGAAAGCAAAAGTAAAAAAAAAAAAACATATAGTGTCCCCGCACCGAAGGGCACCGCAGAAGGGCAGGACGATCGCCCTTCTGTTTTGAGAGGCCCGCGAATGTCAACAAGAGTTGAGGCGTCCCCCGCCTCCACGTGCCGCTCGCACCACAGCCGAATAGAGCCGCGCGGCCTCCCGTCGTTTGCCCCCTCGCACTATTCAGCGACCACCCGGAGGGAGAGCGAAGTCAGCGAAAAGACGCCGCCGCCGCGAGTTCAACCCCGAAAGCGACCTCCCAAGATTTATCTGTGCATTGGTCTAATCCTTCTTCTTTTTCTTGGGTGGCGGAGTGGTGGTGGCAACATTGTGAGGGGGGCATTTGTCTCTCCATCAATTAAGATGGAAAATGTTATTTCTCCACTAAGGCCTCGGGTTAATGCATCGAGTGAGTTTATCCTTGGCGTTTACAGAACTGCGTGGGCTGGCGCAACACGTTGCATCCCATATTCCCAACCTGTATTCGCATGGTGGAGGAATTTGGACCTGTCTAATGTCTTTTCATTTAATGGCCCGCGCTCCGTAATGCTTCAAGTAAATGATGTTGCAGGGAAAGCGTGGTCCTATATGCGTCATTTTATGACTGATAAGTTATTACCGTTATTCAATTACGTGACTCAGTGGCTTTTTCTCCGGGTAAATGTAGCAGCTCACTCCCTGCAGGAAATTACACTCAATGTATTCCAATGGGGATGTTTAAATTTATCTGCATTTCTCAGGAACCAAACAGGTTTTCTTTCGACAAAGAATGTCACCCATACACGTAGCGTTCCCGCTACAACTCATACAACCAGTATTGACAATATTCCTCATATCCCTATTTCTACTAAAGCTCCTAGCACCAGCAATACTACTACTACTACTACTACTACTACTAATACTACGATTGCTAATGCATCAATATTTTCTGAGATCAGACGTGGGATGAGGACTTGGATGAACACTATGGGCAAGTTGCTGTTTCCGCGTAAACAGGACGTGCTGCACTCTTCCAAACTCCTCCGTCCTCTGGAGGGAAGCTGCAAGATATCCAAAACACCAAATGGGAGGAAACAAGCGATAACAACGCTTTCTGTCCCTGAAGAACCGTGGTCATCAGCCAGAGATGCATTGCACAGTGAGAAGATGCGGAAGCAAAAACAGAAACACCAAGCAACTGCATCTGAGAAAGTGACTCTCATTTGGAAATGGCTCACAAGTAAAGATCGTTCGAGTCATGTGAAATCCTCTGGGGACCATTTGCAACAAAAGAGTCACGTCCTTGAGAGAAAAGATTCGGCACAGCCTACTGAGGATGTTCAGGAAGATGCATTAGCATGGATGTTACGAATTTTGTTTGGTCAGCTTTTTCACTCTTCCTTAAAAGAATCTCAGCAGAAGTCACCCTTAGGACAAACGAGTGGAAAAAGGATGTCTCCATGTGCTGTGGTACAAGAAACGGAGAATGCCCAGCAACCGGGGTCGGATAGTGCAGAGGGTGTAGCACCACAGCCGGAGAATGCCCAGCAACCGGGGCCGGATAGTGCAGAGGGTGTAGCACCACAGCCGGAGAATGCCCAGCAACCGGGGCCGGATAGTGCAGAGGGTGTAGCACCACAGCCGGAGAATGCCCAGCAACCGGGGCCGGATAGTGCAGAGGGTGTAGCACCACAGCCGGAGAATGCCCAGCAACCGGGGTCGGATAGTGCAGAGGGTGTAGCACCAGAGCCGGAGAATGCCCAGCAACCGGGGCCGGATAGTGCAGAGGGTGTAGCACCACAGCCGGAGAATGCCCAGCAACCGGGGCCGGATAGTGCAGAGGGTGTAGCACCACAGCCGGAGAATGCCCAGCAACCGGGGTCGGATAGTGCAGAGGGTGTAGCACCAGAGCCGGAGAATGCCCAGCAACCGGGGCCGGATAGTGCAGAGGGTGTAGCACCACAGCCGGAGAATGCCCAGCAACCGGGGCCGGATAGTGCAGAGGGTGTAGCACCACAGCCGGAGAATGCCCAGCAACCGGGGCCGGATAATGCAGAGGGTGTAGCACCAGAGCCGGAGAATGCCCAGCAACGAGTACCTTATAATGTGAATAAGACATCTGTATTTTCTTCTTGCTGGTGGGTGATTTTGCAATACAGTTCGGTTGTTGTTTTTGGAGCTGTTTGCGGTGCTGTTGCTGCTGTGATCTCTCTTGGACGGCAACACTCCGGGTTTCGTGGACAAGTTCCTGGTTGTTGTTTACGTGCGATATGGCAATTGTATCTGGCTCGTAGTGAGCTTGTGGTGGAAACATTTGACGATCGTTTCGAACTTCTTCTAGGCGTCCTCCGAGTGAGTTGTGAGGTGTCACGTGAAAAGTCAGTTGCGTTCCAAAGTGTAGTGGAAGCGTTCTTAGCAAGTCGCGAGTTGTATTTTGTGGACATTCTGGATGGCATTGCGGTGTGGGATAATATGAAGAGGGAATTGTGTGGTGTAGACGCGCGCTATGCTCAACGACTGTGCAGGATGAAGTGGTCGTTTCAACTGGACAACGTCGTATTGTTAGAGGCGCAGCGTCGCATGGCAGTTGCTTTGGATGAGGCACGTGAGGCGACTGAATTGTGGAAGCATATGGTCACACTTTTGGAGCTCCGGGCAGAAATTTTTATGATGAACAGGAATGATGTTAAGGAAAGAGCTGAATGCACATTATTAATTGGGAATCCGGCAGCTGAGGATTCCCTTTCTGATGATGATGTCGGAAACATTCTTCCTGCTAGCAGCAATCATGATAATAATTGTAGTGATCCGCGGGAAAACCACGACACGTCCTCTCAGTGTTCTTCTTTCTCTATGGAGAGGATAGAGGAGAGAGAAAACAGTGAGGTGGAGGAGCTTCTTCGCGACATGTTGCTTAAAGAGAACCGTGAGAAGCATGCCTTGATCCTCCAACTCCAGTTACTACGACGCCAACTTGCAGAGCATTCGCAAGAGATATCTGGTGGACAGCCATTGTTTCCCATCGACAGAGGAGGTGGTGAAGTTTCTACCGGCCGTGATCGCTTTATTCATGAGTTAAATTCACTGCTCCCTTGTGACGTAAACTACGAGAACGTCCACAGTCATCGTCAGTTACATGATGGGGGCATTCATTTCGAAGAAGACTACGGTGGTGGTGACAGTACTAGTAGTTGGTCCGCATTAGGGTCTAGCTCTCATTCTTTACGTTCGCGGTGGCGGAGGCCGCAACTACCTAGTAGACTTGGGCATTCTTTTCCTTCCTCTATTGGGCCGAAAGAATAAGAATTAGGTGATGTGATTGAGCGTGCCAATTGCTTGCGATGCTACCGGGGTAGGAAGCGGCCGCCACTCGCCCCTGCGACATTCGATGGGGTGGATTGATGACACCAGAAGTGGCAATGCCATCAAACCAGAGTGAGTGAGAGACGGAATGGAGAAAGCATTCTCAACTTTACCTTTGTCATTTCCACTCTCTTCATCAATTACTGATTCTTGGATTAATTCGTTCCCTACACCGTTCATTGCGAACCATACGGCGCGCATGAGAAATGAAGAAAACGTGGGAAGAAAGGAGGGGCATGCCTTGAGTGCATCACCAGAGCGACCCATTACAATGCGACGTAAAATTCACTCTAAACGTGGTTATCGTGGAAGCGATTGGTCTGACCTCAATAACTTGGAGTATATGAACATAGTGGTAAAACCCAATATATATATATATATATATATATATATATATGATTGTGTGCGTTAAATTGTATATCGTTATATATGTGCTTTCGTGTGTTTTTTCGTATATATATATATATATATATATATATATATATATACATGAGTTGTGTGGGAGAGAGAAAGAGAGCGTGCGGGACAGATAAACACCCGTGTGTGTTGTGAATGACTGATCAGTTTTTTTAATTTTTATTTTGGGGTGAAGGGGAAGACGGCAGAGTAAATTTTTTTTTTCGTTTTGATTTTAGCTTTTGTGGTTGTACATTGTAAATTCATTTTATCTTGTTTATATGTATATGTGTATGCAACTGTATTTCTTTTGCATCTTTATTTTTTTCCCCCTTACACTAATAATAATGGTAATAAATAGCATTCTTTATTGCTGTCAAATCCAAATTTCTGACGTTAGAGTCCTTGAGAGGTTGAGTAGGAAAGAGCGAAGAGCAAGAAAAGAACACAAAAAGGAAGAGTGAAAGAAGGACAAAAAGCAAAATAAAACAAAACTCACACGCGCAATCGAAGAAGGATAGAGGGAAAGAGAAGGAGAATCAAACAAAACACACATTCGCATATACATACATACATCCGCGACAATAGAAAGCGAAGGGAAGGAAAGAAAAAAAAGAAGAAGAAGAGAGGGGGCGAACGTGAAACATGTTGCTGTACTTTGTGAATAGCGTGGTGAGCCATGGCACTGTCAACAAGGAACTTCTTCTGGCGCACCCCTTGTTGCCCATTGTCGCCTCTGCGTGGACTGATCCGCAGCATTTGCTTATCACAGATGCTGAAGGCGAATTGATTGCCGATAGCGGAATGCAAATGAAGTTAATGGATGGAGGCAAAATAACTTCGCTTGCGTGGCATCCAACACAACCAGCGCTGGCCATCGGGTGGTCGACCGGAAGGCTCATGGTGTGGTCGCTTCCGCCCCTCACAAAGACATTTGGACCCGCGGTTAACTCGGGCCCCCTTGTGGACACTGAAAAGGCATTGGCGCAACATGACGAGGGCGCGGTGACAACATGCGTGTGGTCTGGCAGCGGAACGCACCTTTTGACGGCATCAGCGAAGAGGCGCGTGGTGGTCTGGATGGTGGACAGTACTGCAGTGAACACTGCATCCAATGATAAGGATGAGGGTCCAATGCTGCAGTTTAAATTTACTCCGCTCTGGTCTGTTCCAACGGAGGTGGTGATTACTTGCGCACTGCACGCAGGCCCTCCTGTTGTGTCGTACATTCAACAGCCAATGCAGGACCGGGAACGGCAAAAGAGTGCTTCTTCCGCGAACTTTGGTTTTGCCCAGATACCGTCATCTCAACGTGATATGGATGATGAAAGCGATGATTGTGTCTTTTTCCTCTCCTGCCCTAATGATAAGCGTGTTTTTGCACTTACTGAGAGCCAAAAGCTTTTCCCACTTTTAACATTGGATGAGCCACCAATGACAATACTATATGACTCAAGGGAACGACAACTTGTTACATTTGGCGTCGGAAATGTAATTAGCGTGTATAACATATTCGATACTTTTACGCCAACATTGATACTTCGTCGTAAGTTGTCAACCCCAAGTGTAAAAGATACGACTGAACGATTTACATTGACAATGCGCTGGGCTTCTTCAGGAGTTCTTGTGTTTGGATGTGGTGATAATCGCGTGCGTTTCTTTGATATTCGTGGCGACCGTGTGTATGTTGTACAGCACCCGTCTCTTACTACGACGCACATCACACACATTTCGACCTTGGAGAAGAAGGGATTATTAGCCATGGCAACAGCAGAAGGATCGCTTGCAGTATTTCAGAAGAGTGCAAGCAATGATCATAATGGTGGGGAGTCCTCCTCTGGTGCAGTTTTCAATGCGGATGGTGCAGTATTAAAAAAGGAGAACGTCACAAAAAATAACATGGACAAGAAGGCAGATATTGATCCGGCTGAAGAGTGGGAGTTGTTGACAGTTGTGGACATGGAGGGACGCGTGGATCGATTATGCTTCACGACAGCAGGTCATATTGTTGTGGCTTTGGGTAATGGTCAGATGCAAGTTCTTCGTGAAACAGTTCGAAAGCGTGCATGGGATGGTGTTGTGGCGGCGACACAGATATCTATGGAGATGGCTGTAGTAGAGACCATCACAGGTTGCCAATGTTTGCTGAAAAGCAGCACTAAGATTCGAGGAATGGCAGCCGCTTTTCCATTCATTGGACTTTGGAATGGTCAGCAAATCGACCTGTATACTATAAATGAGACAGCTTCAACAGGGACATTGACAAATTTTATTCCCACAACAAGTTCTGCCTTTGCTATACATCCTGATGGTGTTTTTTATGTGAAGGACTCCTACCGCATCTTATTTGCAAATTTTCAACTTGTAACACTTGGTCAAATCGCCTTCACCGAAGCAGAAGGGACTCCGACTGTGATTGATGTCATGGGTGACGTGGTGGTGGCGATTTCATCTACAAATGCGATGCGCCTTGCCCAAGTTAGTGGGCATGAGCTGCGCCAGCTTGGCCCCCCGAGGAAACTCACGCTGCCGGACAAAGGTATCGTGGTGGCGGATGTGAAGGTCAACGCCCAGGGTCGTCGCATCGCACTGATGACACGACATATTGCGGATGATTCTCCAGATAGTCGTATTTGGGTGTATGACTGCGATACAGACTTGATTACATTTTATGACTTTGCAGTCCGTGGCGAGATACCGGATGCTGTTTACTGGAATACACCAGAGCCTAATAGTAACACGATTGGGGAACTTGGTTATCTTCTTTTAGCCTGTGAAACACATCAAGTAAAACATAAGCATGTGAAAGAGACATCTGATGGTGTGGAAGGGAATCATGAAGAGTCTGCAAGCAACAGTACTGTTGCAAATACTTCTGCTGCTGCTGCTGATAATAATAATAATAATAATAATAATAATAATAATAATAATAATAATAATAATAATAAAGGACAATCCCCATCACATGAATCACTTGCAGGCGCCACACCAAATGCAGAAGAGAAGGCATTAGGTATGGAGGCAATGCCCGACCTTGAGAATTTTGCAGAAAAAAAAGAGCGCATGGAGGAGGAGAATTATACGAATGGGTTTAGTACAGTTAATCCACTTGCTAACCGCACACATTCCGTTGTGACTCTTTTTGCAACCAATAAGGGCCTGATTGTTCATAATGCTGTCCTACTAAAACGGTATCATATTTGTCTAGTTGGTCTCACTATTCCTGACTTCTTATTGGCTTCCATTCGCATCAATGGGAACCCAAGCAATCCGGAAGATTACATGATTGAGCAAAAACGATTACGTGACTTTGAGGGGCTTAAAACAGAAAAAGACGCGGTAATATTGGAGGCTCTTATGAAGTTCAGCTATTATTCCACAATTGGAAATATGGATGAGGCATATCGTTGTGTTAAAACGATAAAGAATTCTACGGTATGGCAAAGTCTTGCACGAATGTGTGTCTTCTCAGGCCGTCTGGATGTTGCAGAGGTTTGTCTTGCGCAGATGCAGGACGGTGTTGCTGCTAGTGCTCTCCGTGATGCTCGTACAAATTACCCTGATGAGAAGGACGTGCATCTCGCAACTCTTGCATGCAGCCTTGGATTAATGAAGGAATCTGAGGCTTTGTTACGCAAAGCCAAAAGGTTTGATCTCATTACGGAATTGCTACTTGCATGCGGTAAGTTTGAACAGGCACAACGGCATGTGAAGCAGTTTGATCGCATCCACATAGCACCCGTGGCATATAAATATGCACAGTTTATGGAATCATTCTCTGATTTTGATGCCTCAGTCATGTGGTATTTTAACGCCAAGTGCCTCTCGACAGACATTCCCAGAATATTTTTTCAAAGTAATCGTTTGAATGAACTGCGTGACCTTATCCTTCCACCAACCAATAAAGCGATGAGTGATTCGTCTGCTAATGCAGACAATGCAGGAAATCAGAGAGCGGAGGAGCATGGCAACATAAATGGTAAGACGGAGAGGGAATCCGAAATAGACCCGACAACAGGATTGCCAGATAGCAACGGAAAAGCAAATGGATATTCTGCAGCAAATAAGAATGATGAGGATGCACGAACTGCTTTTCAACGTCTTTTTGCATACAACAAAGAGTTGCTGATTTGGTGGGCCAAACATTCTGAACGGCGACGACAATTTGGAGAGGCTTTAAAGTTCTATACATTAGCAGAAGATATTTTTAATGCTGTGCGATTGCTTTGCGCGGATAGTCCTTCAAGAATAGAAGAAGCAGTAGACATTGTAGATAAAGAGATTGAAAAGGCTCAACAGAGAGCGAACAGTTTGGCAGGGAAATCAGTGGGAAGAAGAGAGTCATCAGCGACAGAGGTAGAGCCTGTTGGTGCAGCGTTCTTTATTGGTTTACACTATGAGCATTGTAATGATGTACCAGCAGCATTACAATACTATAAATCTGCTGGAGCGTGGCGTGCTGCTACGAGAGTGGCAAAGGCGGCGCAGCGATACAGTGATTTGCTTTCTTTATCACTTGCGAGTGAGGATACTCAGTTAATGCTCGATAGTGCGGTATATTTAGAGGCAAAGGAGGCATATGACAAGGCTGTGGAGTTATATCACCGAGTTGGGGACGTTCAAAAGGCCATTGATGTATGTATAAAAGGCGGACTCTATGATACTATGCATCGGATCAGTACCACCCTGGATGCCCAATGTGATCCCGAAGTATTCTTGCAAATGGCTGACCACTTTGTTGAGAGCAGACACTACAGCAATGCGGCAGAGATGTACATATTTGCCAAGGCATTTCCCCGAGCTCTTGAGCTTTGCACAACGAGAGGGGTTCCACTAACAGATGAGATGGCAGAGTCTATGTCCTCTGATGCAAATTCTCGCAATTTACCAGAAGAAGAACGGAATGCGTTACTACGACAGATCGCCAGCATTGCCAAGGACCAGGGAAATTGGAATCTTGCCTGCAAGAAATATACACAAATTGGCGATCGACTCAAGGCAATGAAAATGCTAATGCGTAGTGGTGATGTAAATAAAGTTATTTTCTTTGCAAATCATTCTCGAAACGCCGAGATTTACACTCTTGCAGGAAACTTCTTACAATCTCAGAATTGGCACTCGGATCCGAATATATATAAAAATATTGTCCTTTTTTACACAAAAGGAAAGGCTTTCGGGAACCTCATCTCTTTTATTGATGCATATGCCCAGTTACAAATTGATGAGAATCGTAACTATTATGAAGCCTGGCGTGCCCTTGATGAATGCGTGCATATTTTAGAGCGTAATCAAAATGTTGTATCCCATGGAGGCGCTCTTATGGGAAAAGAAGAAGGTCTTCGTATGCGCCGTAACATTGTTTCAGAAGTTGTAAAGGCGCTAAAACTCCTCGCTGATACTGCAAATGGAGAGGCAGAAGCAAAGGAACTTATTGCTATATGCTCTGACCTCATAAAACGCAGTCGACCAAGTCATCCAGATTGTGCTACAGTTGCTGCAGCCATTCGTATTGGTGATGTTTTTGCTCTGCTTGTACGGTATTACTATGAGAATGTACATTTGGCAAAGGATGCAATGAGGGTTATAGAGAGTATGGTAAAACATGGAGTGGAACCGCGTTTCTTTTTGGAACGAGATTTGTTAGAAAAGGTTTGCGCCGCAAATGGGCGAAAAGTCGCTGAGTTTGTTAGTGAAGATAATGGACCAGCTCCCACGAAAAGTAAAACATCCCGTGGAAACATAGAGGAGGACCCTGTGTGAGAGAACATAATGTATAAAAGAGAAAAACAAAAGCTTCATTTAGTGAATGAACAGATAGAGTTATTTGTTTCTATGTAACTCTGAGAACAAGGAAAACAAAAAGAATAAGGCAAAAATGGGAATTCATTAACGAAGCAAAATGATGCAAAGGATTGGAAGCCATTGCATAATAATAATAATAATAATAATAATAATAAAAGGGATGGACTGAAATCAGCGCCTGATCTCTTGTATGCTAATTTGTGTTAGAAGAAATCATTTAATGGAGGGTGACTGAACGATTTCTGTCCGCTTTTTTTTCTGCATCTCTGCATTTTCTTTAGTTTTGTTTCTTCTTCTGCCTTGTAGAAAAAAAAAAAACTGCTGTGAAGAGAGGGTTATTGCTGATAAGTATGTGTATTTCTCTTATTCTCTCCTGGAGGTGAATTTATGTGCGGTATATATATATATATATAGTTTTCTGTTTTCATTTCTTTTCCCCCTTTTTTCTTTTTCCCATATATTTATTTATTTAACTGTACAGTGGTGTCTTTTCTATCCGTGTGAGGAAGACGGGACACTTCACTCATAGATAGCGAAGGGAAGATGAGTGGCGATGTCTCTGGGAATGACGTGATGGTTGGGGTTCCGCACCTGCCCGGGTCGGAGCTCAGGTGGGCCTCATCGAACACTACGACGGTTAGAGAAAAACGACCCCGCCGTCGTGACGAGGATCACACATCGTGGCGTCAGCTATCATTGGCACCATTACCATTCTCATCGTCACGATGGAAAAAGCAGCAGCAACAGCAAGAACAACAACAACAACAAGAAAATTATTACTCTGGACGAGTGGATTCCACATCACGAGGTTCCATCCCCAAAGCACGACTGTGTAACGTGGAGTTCCCGTCGTCTTCTCGATTTAATGATAGTGCACGAATTCCATTCCTGACTGGCGGAACGGCGTCATCATCATCATCGTTCCGCCCTTTTTCAATGAATGGAACTAATAACGGTAACTCTAATACTTATGTTTCTGTGGGTGGTGTTATACCGTTAGATTCATCCGTCCCTTTATTACATGCTACCACAACCGAAGAGCGTTTGTTTGGACAGTCGGGACGTCATGTACCGCGTCCCGAGGCCCGTGTTGTACACCCACAAGGCTTTCGTATCCTCAAGAGCAACAGCGCTGTGGAGCGGCCGCTGCGGAGTTACTTTCGTTTGCCTCCTGCGCCAAGTGCACGCTTGCATGAGGAACGTATGCAGACGCAAAGACAATTAATGGCAATGGAAGCAATTGAAGATGCGAATGAAGAACGATTTTTTGGTGCTGTCATGGATGGCTCGCTACATCAACCACGTATACTACTTGATGGCTTTATGCTTCTTTGTGCAGGAGGACAACCGGAACCAGAAGCAGTCGAAGCAGTGACACTGGAATGCTCTCACCTTGTTGGAGTTATTGAAGAAGATTTGACGCATTTTCAAAACCTTCGTTTTCTTGATGTGAGTGAAAATGAGTTATTGTTGGAACATTTACTCTCACTTACAAGTCTTGAAGTAGTGCATCTTGCATACAACAATATCAAGTCCTTAGCAGGCATTACACGAGTAGTAGCGGAGCAACAACAACGTTCTGCAAATAGCAGTAGTCTCTATGCTACTCGTAACGGGTTTCGTGGGTGCGGTGTGGGTGCGGCACAAACTGGCAGGGCTCATGATAGTAAATCCATTCGAAGTGCTGCGGCTTATTATGCTCAAGGAAAGCCAACAACTACAGCAAATCAGTCTGATGATGAGTTTGACAGCTATGCACCAACTCGGACAAAGAAGAACAGTAGTGATATTAGTGAAGTTGAATGTCCTGGATATTATTCACCACATCAAAAAGTCTTGGGATGCCATCAAACATCAGAGTGCAGTCTTCATGACGTTCTCCTACCAAACCTCCATGCTCTAAATCTTTCTTTTAACATGATACCTCCAGGGGATATATTGCATCTCTCATATTTTCCGTGTCTTGAAAAACTGGACCTTAGTGGAAATAATTTGCGCACATTACCAGAAGATCTTGCGGACCTTACAGGTGTGACACACTTTGCACTTGAGCGAAATTCTTTTCAGGATGGTAAAGCAATATTTGCATCATTATCTACCATGCCAGCCCTCGTTGAAGTGAACCTTAATCACAACAAATTACATTATGTACCTCCGCTCTCTGTGAAGGACGGACGTGGACTCTGCTTTCCTTCTATTGAGGTGATTGGTTTGGGCTTCAATTGTTTTGAGACCGTACGAGACATAGCGGCACTCAGTGAACTGGTACGGACACTACAAAGAGTGATGCTCGCAGGAAACCCTATTGCACGCAAGAGAAGGGAGCGCAGTGCAGCGCAGTCACTTTTTGCCACAGCTGTAATGGATCTTTACTGGGAACAGGCTGCTGTGCGACATCCTGAGAACAGACAGATGAATTCAAAAAGTGGCATGGGAAGAGATGGACCACTTGGAGATAGTTCAATGCTGCATTCTGGGCGAGAAGATAATGAAAGTGATGAAAGGGAACTGACAGTAGGTGAAAGCCATGGATGGTGCAGTCCTATTAGCTCCTGGAGAAAGGATAAACAAGAGGCGGAATCCAGAACTTCTCATTATAATACAGAGTCTTATGAAGTGGGTGAGGGTGATGCAGACTTCAACGCTCATGACACTGCAGAGAAGCCAGATACTCCATTCATCACTATATCACAAACAGACGGTAGCGCAAATAATAATACCTTTTGGTATGATGATGCAGATCCGCTTCCTTCTCAGGGCACACAGACAATGGGTGATGACCACATCCTGCCAGAATTGCCAACGCCACTGTTGAGGTTTGTAGAACTTGTGTTTGATGATGCTGTAATGCCGAAGCAGAAACTGGGCTATTTTTACTCCAAGCAGCGCCAAGCAGCGATTGGGGACCCAACACAAAGGTCACCTTTGGTGCATCCCAAGACGGGTCTTGTCACAGTGCCAAATTACACGGAGTTTATGAACATTTATCGTCTTATTGGCGAACATCCCCTATCTCGCCGTGGGGTTTGGAGGCGTCAGTACGCCACGGCCCGTGAAAGAAGACCAAGGCAAAAGTTCGACATCAGGGTGCCACAGCAGACAGACGACGATGCAGAGGAGGAAGGAATTGCTACACCAGAGCCTATTCCTCAGCAGACCACGGAAATGGGTGGACTGGAGGAGGAGGAGGAGGAAGAAATTGCTACACCAGAGCCTATTCCTCAGCAGACCACGGAAATTGGTGGACCGGAGGAGGAGGAGGAGGAAGAAGAGATGGATGAATCATCATTAGTGGAAGGCGTGTCCCCGCATGATGTTGTTTTTATGACTGGCGTGGCGTTGCAGGTTGAGCGTGAAACAAGCCATAAGAGGAAGAAGAAGGCGAAGAGAAGAGCAAGCCAGGTTCAGGTGCATGAATCTCCCCTGACTGAAGACTTTTCTGAAAGTATGAAGGAAAGAACGGAACTAGATGGAGAAGAAAAAGAAAGGGCTGAGAAGAAGGAGGAAGCACATAATCTTGACCATGATGCCGCAGATGCTAAGGAGAAAAAGGCGAAAATACAGGTAAATCAGGAAATGAAGAAGCCTGAGCGGCCACAAGATGGTTATCCGCGGAGAAGAAAGCAGCAACCATCGTTGTCTGGTGCACAAGAACCTCCTAGTACGAATGTTCGTGTTCTTATGAATGAACTTCGTCGCATGTTGCGACGGCCACTTCCACCCTTACCATCTGGGTCTAGAAAATAAATTCCTGCTTTTTTTTCTTTCTCTTTCTGTGTGTGTTTGTGTTTGCTCACAACAAGCATTTTTGCATTTTTTTTCTCGTCATCGATTGTAATGACACGGATGTATTCGGGGATTCCCCGGTGAATTATATAATGCGTGTATATATGTATATATGTATATATGTATAACCCCATAAACTTTTTATGCATACATTTCGTGTGCCTCAGATTCTGTAATGTGAAGCGAATGGGCCTTTTGTGGTGCAGTGTGCTCTGTATTTTATGCTTTTGTTTCTCTTTGTTTCTTGTGTATATGTGTTTATGTGTATGTGTCTGAGGCGGATGCAGTAAGGTGTGGAGATTATGTCTGAATTCCTACATGTCGCGTTGTCTCCCATTTTTTTTTTTCTCCCCCCGTCCTCACCCCCTTTTTTTTTAAAAAAAGTGTTTGCATCTGTTTCTCTTTTGTTCTTTCATGTTTTATTGGTTTTGATGTATGCTCAAAAAAAAAAGAAAAAGAAGTACGTGAGGCCGCTGGGGAGGAGGGGGTGCTAGACGTGTTTCTCTCTAGCATATGCAGAAGCAACAAGCACGTTCAGCCTCTACACATTCAAAGGTACCGTTGGCATGCAACCACCGAAAAGTTTCCTCTCATCCCACGGCGGTGCGGAAAAAACGATTATCACCTGCGCCATCACTAGTGGAGCAATCCGCCAACATAGTTCGACCGACACGACGAGATGACACCAAACACGACTGTGTACACAAATCACAACCAACCCTTCAGGGTAAGTCTATCAATCGGATCCCAACAACTTCCTCTTCTGTCCCCACCACCACTTTGCAGCATGTGCACAAAGTGCCTGTATTCTGCTCGCCATATTACCGATGGTCACCGCTTCATACCACCTGCACTCACGCCGTGCTGGAGGAGCACAAGGCTGTCATTGACTGCTATGAAGAGAATGAAGGTGAAGGTGGTGAAGCCTGTTTAGACAATGAAATCAAGACTGCATGGCTTGTGACCGCAAAGTCTCGTTGTGATGCGTTGTTGAACTTTATACAAGATCATCGTTCTTTGTATGGCTCTTTGGATGCGGACAAAATTGAAGAAATTGAAATTTGTCGATTGCGACTCTCATTGTGCGTGAAGAAGGCCGAGCGGTATTTAAATTTAGATTCGGGGCAACCATCTTCAGGAGCGATTTTGGACTTTACTAGAAGTTTTAACCAACCCACTGTGACTCATGCAACAAAGCGTATCAGCTTTGCGAGACCTTTATTTAGCTTTTTTTCTTCAGCGTCAACGCGTGAAGGCGAAGGACAAATAGGTAGCAAATTGAAGAGCTCAAGGTTTTCATTTTTGGTTAACGAGAATGATCCTGAGAATAAAAGTCCTCCTGATCTCCCATACGCTGGTAGAACCAGTGGTGTATATTACGGGGATATTTCTTTTTCAGGAGATGGTGGTGTAAATGCAACCCCTATCGTTGAGCATATTCACGAAGATGACTCCAATGCATCTTCTTCGACGCAGCGTCAAGAGCGATTAAAGAATCCATCCAACACTGAAAACGAAGAAAGGAGTGCAGTGATAGCAGATTTCTCTCCTCGCAAGCCCATCATTACACCCGTTATGCTTCAGTCCAGTACGTGTTTGAGGAAAGGAGCACAAGGTCGGCAAAGATCCTCGTTATACCGTTATATGCTTGCGTTGTGCTTTTTCTTTTCATTCCTGATTGCGTACTGGTGGTGCACTAGGCAGAGCTGATTCATTTTTGTTTTCTGCATTGAAGAGGTGGTGTAGGGGAGAAATTATGAGTTGCTTTTTGTTTCTTGTTTTGTGTTTTTAGATTGAGTCATTGGGTTTATCAAGGATTAAACGTAGATTTCTGTATTATTATTATTATTATTGTTTCTATACAGTTTTCCTCTTGTTTTCTTTAGATTTATTGGGGGAGATTGGTAGAGACTGTTTGGGGTTCCTTGGAAGTGTGCGAGCCACAAGTAAATTATTCGTGTAGATGGAAAGGGACACAGTTTCCGGAATCCATTTTCTTTTTGTTAATGTACATTCTCTTTTTTTTCTTTTTTTGCGTCTTCTTTGCTCTGCCTGGTTATTCCTCCTTGTTTGCTCCCCCAATACTCTTTCCATTCTACAAACCTAGAACATTCAGCTTTTTTTTTCCTTTTCTTGCCTTGCTTTTCTCTTGCTCTTATTCCTTTTTGATTTACTCGATAAGAAACGAAACAATGGACAGCACCAAAAAGGAAGAGAAATATGAGATGGCGTCGATTCTCGTGCACGAGGAGGAAAAGCCGCGCGGCAAGCGTCAACACCACAGCCACACCCACCGCCGTCACAGTGACCATCGTCCCTCGAAGGAGTCGTCTGTGCAGCTTCCCCCGTTTGCGGACCTCGGCACGGCCGCAGCGGAGCCGTCCGTTCTGCCGCGGCCCCTCGTGCCCGCGAGGGGCATCGACGTGACTGTGCGGGGCGTGCTGGAGGGCGCCGTCTGCCACGAGGCGGAGAGTCTCTTCGCCCGCACGTACTGGGTACACGGCCCCGACTGGACGCCGCTCTCCGTCGCCGCCGCCACCGGGGAGTCGAGCGCCACCACGCCGCTCGTGACGCCGCTGGAGGGCCAGATGCAGAGCGAGGTGATCACGCAGCTCTCCTCCCGCTCCTCCGACCCGTTCGCACGCTTTACGTGGGCCGCACCGTTTGAGTGCGCTTTGCGCGGTACCAACCCACATGGATGGCCGCAGCTTGTCGTGACGCTGCACACAGTTTCACGTGCCTTGCCGACGAATAAAGCACCACAGTTACATCGTCCAAGCAGTGGGGGAGAGAAGTGCTTGTCGTATAGTCGTTGTTTTATTCCGCTGCGCAGTGGTACATATCGCAAAAAACTGCCACTGATGCAATTAGTGCCAAATACAAAAAAACAGTCATGGATTAACTTTTTTACAGGGGATTACTTAGAATTGCGGGACCCGGCTTTTCTCTGTAGCGGCGAGGACCGTGGCATACTGACAGCAGCGCCACTACATGGGCATGTGTCCTTGTGTCTGTCGGTGATAGTTAACGGGTTCATGGAGTGTGGTATTGAGCCATAATGTGTGTGTGTGTGTGTGTCCATGGAATAGAGATGATTAAGAACGACATGGTGAACTGTGGTTGAAAATCTTCTTTTGTTATTGTTGGCGTGGAGGAAAGTACATGTTGAGCAGAAGGAAAGAGACATCACAGTCTTGGGTCTGATGACTGAGTGACGATAAAGTAGTTAAAAGTGACAGATCCCACAATCTTGGTGGGAAGTGAAGAGGAAGAAGAGAACAGATGAACTTCGGGATGTGACTTTTTTTTTCCACCACCGCGGGTGGACATTTCTTTATGTGGTCCGAGGGATGTTTTGATATGTATGCTGCTACCAAAGATCGATTTCCGCCTCTCTTTATTATTCACATTTTTATTGTTTCTTTTTTTCTCTTCTGTCTTTTGATGTATCTACATGTACATGCGTGTATGCCGGAATTTCAAGCACCGAGGAGAAAGAAAGGGGGAAGGCGAAAAAAAAACAAAGAAGAAGCTGGGGAAGTGATTGGAAGGAAATTAATCGGTTCGATTTCTCAGTGACTTCCCCCCTTCCCGCCACCCAGAGGAGGTCAATTCTATCGTTATAATAAATTTAGAAAAGGAGGAAGTGCCAGTAAGTAAACAGCAGAGCGGGAGGCAAGATCTCACTACATCTGGAAGAAAAGGCGGGACCTGTGAAGCTTGAAGGACTACTTAAGTAAATTACAAGTGTATAAAATAAATAAATAACTATATATATCTTTGGGTACAAAGAAAAAAAAACAGGTGAAAACTGAAAGAACAGGGATTTCATACCCCCTATCAATTTATTCAGAGAAAAGATCGTGCACATAAAATGAGGGAGCAAAATGGGGCGCATGGCCGTATTTCGGGTTGCGTGTATGGTTCATTGGCACCGCGTGGTGCACTCTTTGCGGGCTTGTTTCTTTCGATATTACTGTTGTTGACATTCCACCTTCCTGCTGCTGATGCTGCTTCTGTTGCGTCACCGCAGTGTGCGTGGGTGTTCAGCGTTTATGAGGGCGAGACTCTCACGAGTGTGCTGAAGCGCCAGTGGAATCATGACGCCTGCGACGGGAAGTACGTCACGCTGAAGACCGTGGCCCCCGCGCTGCCGGGCTTCGGCGTCCCGAGCGCCCACCTCCTCGCCGTGCAGTACACCCCGGGCGAGACCGGCCTGCGGGAGGGCGAGGTGCGGTACGTCTCGCAGGAGGTGGCCGTGACGTGCGACGTGTTCACACCTCTCTGTGAGAAGGCCACGGTGTACTACGTGGTGCAGGGCACGGTGACAAGCGAGCCAACGACAACAACAACGGAGGCACCGACGGAAGTGCCAACTGAGGAACCAACAACAACAACAACAACGACGGAGGCACCTGAAACTGAGGAACCGACAACGACAACAACGACAGAGGCACCCACTCCTCTTCAGCCCACGTGTCCCGTTGATGGTGTACTTCCAGTAATTGAAGCAGAGACAAAGGTACCCGCAAGCCTTGAGCCACTTAGTTACGTGGACAATTGCGTTGCGCCACAACGGTTTACCATAACTAGCGTGAGTGATATGCATGAGGATTACTTTTCCATTGGAGAAGATAACATTCTGTGGTTTGATCGCAACGGTGAAAACCTGGATGAGGGTGTTTTCCAGGCTAACCTTACCATTTACTGTAATGAGATATCGTACTGCTTTGATGTTCAGGCAACATTTATTGTTGTGAAGCCTACTACACCTCCTTCACCCGAGATACCACCGCCCAACTGTACACTTGGATACGGATTCCATGCGAGCTTTTCCGAGCATGTTTCTCTTACTATTACACCACACGAAGGAGATAGTTGCCCATCTGGTAGCAGTACTGTCTTTACCCTCGTATCATTACCGAAGCATAACCCGGAAGAATTCAAACTGGATAAATACACGGGTGAGTTTGATTACATTGCCCCAGTTGGACCAGGGGTTACATCAGATGATTTTGTATTTGTCATCGGTTGTATTACTAAAACCGATAGTGATGGTGATGACGTAATGAATCACTCCGTGTGTGTCGGACGGGCGAGTATTCTCATAACATCATCTCCAACGCCTAAGCCTGACACATCATCAACAGGGGATGGGATTTGCCCGGGAAATTTTGTGTTTGACTATGATGAAGCAGTCGATGAAACGAATGGCATATCCAAAACATACAATCTTTTTATGAAAATCAGCAGTGATGGGGATGATTCCTTCTGCAGCGGCAGTAATTATACATCAGCAAATATTGAGTCCACCACAGTTAATGGAACTCTTACTAGATTTAATGATAAAACGGGAGAGTTTCAGTATATGCCATCTGGTACATCGGAAGACCATTTTGACTTTACCTTAACTTGTGATACAGGAAGTGTATGTCATGGAACTGCTCGTATGAAGCCTATCAAGAACCCCAACCCGACACCGGAAACTCCATCTACTGTTTATAATCTTGGAAATATTATTTGCAGGGGAACGTGTGACGCTGATGCGTGGCGTTCTTCGCCTCGCTATCCAGGTCTCTTTGATGTCACGGCTGGGCCAGATGGAGGAGGCAGCCATGTGACGCCTCGCCGTGATGGCAAACTTCCTGATGATATGGATTTTGAAATCCACATGGATGGAGACTCTCTATTACTACGGTCCTACACAATTATTGGTAATATGGCTGCACGATTTGTGACTTTCACACCTATAGGAAGCACAGGAAGCGAATTTCTGACATCGTCTTCTGTACCCAAAGGTGCGAATCCTTCTTTTAATGCGGTGTGTCTTGACCAGCAGGCTGAGTTTGGAGATGCCTCGTCGATATGGACTTGGGCTGGTGAAAAAGACTCTGATGATGGAGCTTCTCTGCGTGGGCACATCAATGCAGAAACGAATGCATACAAAAGTGGAGAAAATTATTTTCAGAAATTTGGTGGAAAACATCGAGGTTGTGATGTGTTCCGCATTGACCCATGCAAATATGCCCCAATGCTTACACCAATTTCTAGAAGAAGCACTGCAAATAGTGATAATAATAATGATAATGATGACGGTGAGCCTGCTATCGATTGGAGGTTATATGTGAATAATTGCGATGCCACGTGGGTTGGAAATATTTCTCTTCATCGTCTTCGCATGCTGCGTAATAGTGAGACGAATGAACCACTTTTTAAGACTGTAAACAGCAGTCTTTTGGAGGGAACTATTTACTCTCAAGTTGTAAAACCAGCAAGTTGGGTTCCACCATACAGGGGTATTTTGTCGACACATCGTGCGTACACACTAAGTATTTCTATACAAAACTCCGTTGCTACGGACTTTGAAGTACATGAGATAAAGTATTCGGCAGTGAAGATGACGGGAGTGAAGTCTCGAAGGGAAGAACAAGAGATACGAAGAATGGAAGCGAAAGTTTCGTCGGTAGTGGAATTGCCGCGATCCTCTAGTGATTCTTCCAAAGATTTCTTCAATGTCTCTGCTGATGTGCGGTTTGTTTCTGGAGAAGATTCAAAGACGAGAGAGCGTCTTTACGGCTATTCCATTTTATTATATCCATATCAATTAAACTACTCCCGTATGATTTATAGCGTTCCAATGTTGGTTCATCTCGACGCTACGCAAGCAAAATTGACGGAGGTTCAGTTATTGAATTTTTCATGGAAGTCACCAAACCTTCAAGAATGTGATGAATGCACAGGGAAAATGCTCAGCTGCCTAGGTTCTGGTTCTGGCCTTAGTCTAGACTGTGATTCTATCATTCGTTTTGAGGCAGCTGGAAGGGTCTCTCTTTTTTCACAGTTAGATGTGGCAAGCGCACGAAAGGATCAGTTTCTTAACATTTCCCTCGTTGCTCGTGTTGTTGGAAATGGAACATCAAAATCTGCTACCAGTTACCCTGAGGGCTTCTTCTCATTACGCTTACATTTTGCCAACTCTGAGACTATTGATATTCGCGTGGAGCAGATGACATATATGACAACTATTAACTCTATGGCACGTCTTGACATGTGCCGCTCCTCCGCATATTGGCCTGTACCAGATGTTCTTGGTGAATCCGTCCCTGTTAGACCGTTTAACAACACCCAGACGTTGTATGATTCCCTTCCCGGGGCAGCTAAGAAGAAGAAGGACGGTAAATTATATTATGGGCCTCCAAAACCTTTACATGACGATGCTTTCTGTGCAGCAGGTAATGAGGCACGTCGACCGAGGCCTGTCGTATTGACTAAGACGACTAGTGTAGTTCAGGAAGATGGCACTACTCATCCTGAAGCACACAAGTTAGAGTTATCACTTTGTACAGCTCCAGATGAGCAAGTATACGGTGTAACCGATTGGGTATATGTGACGTTGACGGATAAACAAAATCCTTTGGATGTATCAACTTTGAGGGAAATGTCACTGGAGTATCTTATTCTTTCCGTAGATGCGGATGATGTTTTGGGTGGAATTCAACCTGGTGATAAACGCAGCAGTACTACTCGTGAAGGAGACTCAAGGTTGAACTTTGTACTCGATGGGAATGCGTTGCCAGATAAATTAAGAGAAACGGAATCGTATGAAAAAGAAGAGGAAGAACATTGGATGAGTGGTAAGACTGCCGTGATGGGGAAATCAACGGAGTATTTGCCATGGGAAAAGTACGCTGCATACTTACATTACCGTCGTGTTCATTTATGCTTACCCCAAGAAGATAAATCAGCGTCTGAGTGTGTTGAGGACCCATTTCACTTTAGTTTTATTCCAGGGACTCTTCTGCATCGTGATAATAGCAAAACCCGTGTAAAGTTTACTCTTTATGCAGGTCTGCGCTATACGCCTGCGAGTGGTAACGGAACCTCGTGGGTTGAGGAGCATGTTGCCATCATTCCGGTTTCTTCGAAGATTTCTTCGGATTTGCGTTTTGACCTTGACGTGTATACTCCACGCGTAACCCCAGAATCTTCTGGCGGATTGGGCAAAAAATCATTCCGAGCATTGTTCATTGTTTTATCTTTGCTTATCGTGGGTGTATTGGCGTTTGGCGTCTACATTGAGACACACTACAAACGTCTCCTGCATTCTACAAGGCGTCGTTTGCGGGACCAATTAATCGACAACAAAATCAACCCAAGGGCATCAGCGCAACAATTTTCACCGAGGCAAGATTCAAACGGAATGACCCCTTTGAATGGCAGAGGAGGACGTTCGGCTAGCGCGTCCGCTGGGATGTCGCCGGAGAATGGGTTGGGGGACAGAGATCTATCGCCGGCGCCCGGCTTCCGAACGAAATATGGATTGGTGCAGTTGGAGCTAACCCGCGTACTAGAGTCGGATGAGGAGTTTAGCCGTGCAGAGTCTGCACCCACTGCAGGCGAGGTAAGGAATGAGTAGCTGTCTGTTTGCAGAGGGGTGGAGTGTGAAGGAGAAGAAGTAATGAGATGCGTCTGGCGGAAAGATGTGAGAAAGAGAAAGACAGAGAGAGGGAGAGGGAGAGGGAGAGGCATTCATATTAGTGTGCTTTCGTGAAGACGATGGTGATGATAGAGAAAGGGGTGAAAGGAGGAAATGAGATAGATTAAAACAAATAAATGAATACTTGGCCTTAAGGTGAGATTTATGTCGTTTTCTCGTTTTCCTTTTTCTTTTTGTTGCTATTGTTTCTCTCCCCCCTCCTCATCTTTTTGTTCTTTTTTTTTTGGTTTTGTTGTATTAATCCCACTGATGGTGTTTTCTCTTCCCTTCCTCTAGACAATACACGTACGTAGACCCGTATTATCTATGAATATACATACATATACATACACATGTCTTGGGAATATATATATATATATATATATATATATATATACAAACTTGGTGCTTGATTAATACTTTTGAGATATGGTGCGTTGTGTATCTGGCTCTGTGATGAACAGTGATGAAATGTTAAGTCGCCTGTGTGCATGTGTGTGTATTGGCTTGCTTGTGTCATCTAATCTTCCCTTTCTTAGGATAGTGTGTGCAACAATGATATCATCGACGTCCCTGTTGCTGATATTTCTCTGACACTCCCTTTCTTCGCCGCCTGTAATTATTTCATTCATGTTCTTTTTCTTTCTTGTTTTATTGTTTACTTACTTATTTTGCTTGACTCGCTCTCTCTTTCTCTCCTTTTTTTTTAAAAAAGTTCATTCTTGTTGATAGTATATATATACAGAGTGGAGAAGAACAGAGTTTTCTGTTTCTTCTTCATTCTGTGTGTGTGTGTGTGTGACTGTGACTAAAAGGGTCATTCTCCGATCCACATTTCGTATTCTCTGCGTTTTGTGCGCGGAATCGTTGAGAGAGAACCGCGACGGGGGAAAAAAGAAAGAGGAATACTGACACGTTTGCCGCCCACATTTTCTTCACGTGTGCGTCTACTTTTCTCGATAGTCTGCCTTCCAATTTGAAGGAGCAGAAACAGTGGGACCGTTGTGCACGCTACGATATCTGACGAATCCGAGAGAAGTTATAAAGTGCGTGCAACGAGGACTAAGAGGGAATAAAAAAAATATCGGGGGCCCATACATACATACATACATCGAAGGATAAAAAAACAAGAAGCAGAGAGAAAATAAATAAATAGAAAAGAAGAGAAATAGCGCACAAGAGAAGGACCAAATAGTGAAACAAAGAAACTAAACGAGTGATAATAAGAGTATAGTGTGGTGTGAGGAATATTTAGAAAAAAAAATTTAACCAAAAAAAAAACAAAGGTACCTTTAGGTGGTGGTTTTTCGTCCAGCGTCTGACCACGTGAAACAAGAGATGGAGAAGTACACAAAGGTACGTCTGCTTGGAAAGGGCAGTTTTGGGAGCGCCATCCTTATCAAGCGCCGCAGCGACAATGCGTTCTTCGTGATCAAGGAGGTCTTTCTCGGTAAGATGAGCCGAAAGGAGCGAGAGGAGGCACGTCATGAGTGTCGTGTGCTGCAGCAATTAAATCACCCAAACATTGTGCGTTACGTGGAGCACTTTGAGAACCGTAATAATTTATATATTGTGATGGAATACTGCGATGGTGGCGATCTTCATGAAAAACTCAAAGCGGGAGCCATGAAGGAAAGTGTTATCTTGTACTATTTTTCTCAAATCTGTCTTGCGATGGAATATCTCCATGCACGTCATATTCTTCACCGAGATATTAAGACAATGAATGTGTTCCTTATGAAAAATGGATCTGTTAAGCTTGGGGACTTTGGTATCTCTACAGTATTAAGAAACACGATGGGCATGGCAAATACTGTGTGCGGTACTCCTTACTATTTCTCACCTGAGATTTGTCGCAACAAACCGTACAATGATAGATCGGATGTATGGGCACTTGGCGTACTTCTTTACGAAATGGCCACTGGGAGACATCCATTTGATGCTAATAGCATGCAACAGTTGATGCAGCGTATTGTCAAGGGGAATTATAAACCATTATCGTCGTCTTTTTCTTTGGAGTTTCGCAAGATGGTGGATTGGTGCCTGCAGAAGGATCCTTCAAAACGACCGAGTATCCGACAGACGCTCGCGCTTACCATTGTGCGGCGTTCGCTTGAGCAACTGGAAGAGAACCTCATGCTTGCGACGCAGTGCAAGGTTCGACTGAGGGACATTATGGACTTTGATCTCGGCCAGGATGAGAGCCACGTGGACAACAACAAGACAAACGGGGAGCAGAAACAACTCGCGGGCCGGCCGCACGGATGTGTTTCCCCGTCGGGCGGGCCCGCGCAACAATCGCCGAGGGAGGCGGCGGCCGCGCAACAGGACAATGGGCGGCAGCAGTCCCCCCATCTTCATCTCTCGCCTGGGGCGGAGGCCGCGGTGGGGCTTCTCGGGCAGCAGCGGCCGGCACAAAATTTTGCTCTTCTTGGTCCCAAGCCCGGCGTGGCGGCAGCGGGAGTCGATCACAACCGCATAGATAACTATCGACGGTATTTGATGGAGCAGTATCAACGAAAAGTGAACGCCGAGAAAAATGCCAAACCCGCTCCCGGGGCTAACGGTTGTGGGACTCCACAGACGCCAGTACCGTTACCCGCGTCCCCAGTTCATTTGCCTGGAAAGCATCATCAGCAGGAACGCCAAGAAGAACAGAAGCAGGATCCACAACAACAAGAGCAACAACAACAACAACAACAACGATTGCAACGGAATGTGACTCCTCCTCCTGCAACTGCTGTGGATCCTAGAAATCACAATCAAGATGACGCATCAAGAGAAAAACTTGATGGGTTCGATGCGAGAATGCGGCGTATAAACGCAATCATGGAGCGCTACGCACAAAATGTGGACTCCAAGGCTCGTGATACAATTCATGCATATATGAAACGCAAACAAGATGAGTATATGCTGCGACAGAAGCAACAACAAGAACGCCTTCAGCGTAGAGCGGAGATTCGGAAACGGGAGCTTGCGAAGGTAATTGAACATCAAAATATCCTGGCCAAGGGCGATGTAGCGTATCGACAACAACAAAGGGCAGCTAATCAAAATCCTCTTTCGTTACAAAACCCTGTCTCTCCTCGTAGTGGCTCCCCTCCGTCACCGCAAAAGCAAAAGCAAAATGCTGTATTTGGGCGTGATCCACGCGCAGTGCATCGGCCTGCAAAAGAAGTAGAACAGCCTATTCAGTTACAAGTGGCTGATCCTGTTCAGAATAACAATAATCGCATTGGTAACAAGCAGCGACGCGCCGAACACGTGGAACGAAAGAAAAAGAAAGTGCTTGCAGCAAATTCTCCTCGTTTGTTAGCACCTCCGAAGGTGCGACAACAACAACAGCCTCATGACCCGTCTGCCAGAAAAGAGGTTGCGCAAGCTCCTCAAGCTGTTTCTGCTGCTGCTGCTGCTGCTGTTGCCGCTGCTGCTGCACGGGCTGCTCGCATTAACAACGATGACAGAAATGGTAACATCAATGGAAAGTTTAATGCCCCTCAGCCATTTGTTGCTGGGCGTGCAGGTGCGGGTGTGGATGCGGTGGGACATGGAAAGGGTTGGAGAGCCGTAGATAATGTTGTCTCTAGGCCCGAACCGTCAGCAGCCAAAAAATCTCCACCTCCGTCAAAACAGCAACAGCAAGAAAAGAGGAAAGATCTTGGAATGCTGCGTATTGTTTCTGCGCCAATTCTAGATACACGCATGGTGATAGGTTCCAATCCCCCAGGCGATGATGCCGGAGATGAGAATGAGAACATCAACAGCGAGAAGAAAGCTGTTGTACCAAATCGTCATCAACCTAATGGGAATGTGCGTCGTAGTAGTGCTCCCTTGCATTCCCTAACTGAAGAGAGACGTGCGCACCCTGGCAGTCCATGTACTTCTCTGCCGAATGTTGGTAAAAAACAAATTATTCGTCCCACTGCAGCAGCAGGTTTTATGCCACATGGAGTCTCAAACGCACAACAACATCTTCAACACCAACAGCGCAAGGCTCTGGGGAGAGATTTTTCCTCTCCAAGTGGTTTGGCGATATTTAGCAAGCAACCATTTTTGAATTTTATTTCAAAGGAAGAATTGCCAGCTGGGGTAGATCAGCGTCATAAATTGGAACAACAATGTCGACAGCATGCGCAAAATGCAGAAAGAAAATTACCACAAGAAAAACAAGCTGGAAAGGCAGATCGAGCATCATTCTGCCAAACTCCGAAAACTGGGATAGAACCCCACAATAGGAATGGGAAACGAGGAAATAGTATCGGCCAACTTGTGGATGACAAGCAACGCAAGGAAGAGCAACCACCAGCAGCCCTTGCACCACTTCAAGTGCGGCAGCGTCAACCAGTTTTGCCACGGAGTAACTCCCCTTCATTTGCGTCTTCTCCATCTAAGGTATCTGGAGCGGCGCATACTCCATTTGGTCGGCCTGTGGCTGGGAAACAGCCTTTACCGTTAAACAACGCTCCTCCATCGCAACCGGGAATTGCACAAAATCCAGGTGTTGTGGGTTTCAAGGTGCCTCCACAGTCGCGTGTACCCATGCCTGTACCAACGAGGGCCCGCTCAAAGAGTATCAGTGTTCAAAAATCAGTTCCAGAAGAGAGACCTATTCTCCTCGATGTTGACTACGGTGTCTCACCAATGGTTGCTGTCAACAACAACAACGCAAAGCAGGCTCCTGCGGTGGAGTTGGGTTCAGCACCTGTCTTATCCCCCATTGCTGATGGAGGATTAGAGCCACCTGATGTATTACCGCAATGGAGAAATGTTGCCAAGAATAATGGATGCCACAGGATGCCGCTTCGAACGTCCTTTATTCATGATGTGTCGAGCTTTCCATCACATGAAACGCAACCATTCAGTGAAGAAGATGATGTTCTTGCGGCCTTTCAAAAGGCAAAAGGTTCAGTCTCAGGTGTCCCTAGTATTCTTGAAGTACTACGGCCTCTTCGTGATAACGTTACAGAGGATGCAGCGGCAGTGCCAGAACAACGTCCAAACGTATCGATAGCATTATTGAAGCAGAAACTGCAAGAATCCAATTTGCAATTAAGTTTACCTGATTCGTTGATCATGGGATTGCCTTTGCCAATTGGTGCAGAATTATCAAATGAAAACCAGCTTGACGGTGCTCACCCACCGAGGTCACAACGTTCATCAGTAGATAATACTGAAGAAAATGTGTCTTTCTCTTTGCCTGAAATTAGTCACCGCGATACTGCTCAAAAAGAGGAACATGCAGCTCTTGTGGCGCTTGTAGACGGTATTAAAGCTAGAGGTAGTGAGGATTCAGATCACGTTGAGATCAGTATTACATCAACTGACTTAACAGGTGAGCCTTCTCTTGATTCCTACTTGGCAATGCTTGATCACTTAAGAGGTCTTTTGCATCGTTCTCCGCGGCCCTCGAAGGCTGGGGACTCTGACAAAAGGAAGAAAGAAAGCAACAAAAACCAAGAATCCCAAAAGGGAGATGATGATGCAACGAAGAAGCCTTTAACAGAGGCACATGTTGCAGTTTTAGAGGGGAAGGAAGAACCTCGTTCTCCACCTTTGAATGCCAGTGAGGTCACCGTGTCCATTACCGATGACTTACCGACACCAAAGCTATTAATTGTTACAAAACAAGGAGAAGAAATACAAAAAAATTCCTTTAAACAGGGTTCGTATTTGTTAGATCATGCCGTGTCGGAGGATCCGACTGAATATAATAATAATAATAATAATAATAATAATAATAATAATAATAATAATAACAGATCGGATGAAGAAGACTATAACAATACTGCTGAAGAGGAAATTACCGCTGATGGTGATGATGATGGCGAAGAGAATGGCGATGATTCTGGTTTTGAAGATGCTCTCCCACTTTCCCCAGTACGATGTGCAACAGTAAGTGGTACGTATCGCCTTATCCTTGAAAGAACTAGATATTTACCAGCAGTTTTGGCTGCTAAGGAGCGAGAAGACCATCATGAGGATGAGAATCAATTAAATGCTGTGGCAAGAAGTGAAAAAATAGGCCATATAGAACATAATGGTGTTGCTGACATAATTGAAAATGTTTCCTCCTTATCTCCTGACTTTCTGGAAGAAGAGTGTAGCATTGGTGGTGACTATACGATGCACATCCTACATTCAAGTAGTGAGTATCCTGGGGTTGTGCCTGAGAGTGATGATAATGAAATGAGAGAGTGAGCCACTTTGTTTCGCTCTCATTTGTAAATACAAATCAATAAATATACTGTTTTGGGTGTGCGTCCATGTATAGCCGTTTTTTTTTTTTAATTCTTGTTGTTGCTGTTGTTTTCTTTTGGTTGGTAGGTTGGCTGATTTAGGTACGCTGTTGTGCTCTCATATTTAGTAGGAGATGACAGTGCCGTAATATTTTTCTTTCTGTTTCTCTCTCTTTCTACCTATCTATCTATATCTATATCTATATATGTATATGTTTGTGTGTGCATGTGTGATTGCTGTTTTCTATGACTACTGTCCCGTTGTTCTGATGATTGATTGCACAAGATGGGAGGAATGATTCTTTTTATTGCTGAGTTAGCACTGAAAACAAAAAGAAAATTTGTCAAAAATAATAATGATAATGAAAATAATCGGAAGCGGTCTAGCAAGTTTCTGCTGTAGTGTATAAGGGTTGTGTAGGGTATGTGGGTCATGTTTTTCTCTCTTTGTCTTGTGATTGTGTTAAAAAAAAAAAAATAGTGACGGAGCTTTCTTTTTTTCCTCCTTTTTTTGGGGTGTGTGTGTGTGTGTGCGGCAGGGCAATTCATATTTTAGTTTATGTGCTTTCTTGTTGTTGCTTTTTTCCCCGGCTTAATTGTTAAATTAGGGGTGATCATATTTTTATTGATTGGTTGATTGCTGCTCGTTATTCTCATCTTTTCTTTACCGGTTCCTGCCTACATTCCCCTTACGATCTTTCTTTATTCCATTCTTCCTCTCCTACACGACGTATCTATTTTTTTCTTCCCAAAGACCGGCATATGCATATATATATATATATATATATATATATCTGCTTTATAGCTTGGTTCACCTTGTTATTTTTGTTTGTTGCTTGTCTTTGAGATGAGGTGGTGACAGCGTTACGAAAGAGTGATCCAGACTCATTGTTCAAGACTTAATTTGGTTTCTGAGTGTCACTGAGTTCTTATTTTATTACCATTGGATATGGATTCTGATGCTGTTCGGAGTGGGACTTTGTTTTTTTTTGTTGTTCTTGTTTCTACTCCTACAGATTAATGGAAAACATTTTTATCTCTCTTTTTTTTGTTTAAGTTGTTTTCTGCATCTATTTCCACCACATATTTTAATCCCATTATCTTTAGTTTTGTTTGTCTGCTTGTCTGTGTGTGTATGAAGTGTTTTTTTTTTGTTTTCATCATGTAATGCAGCCGATGCATAATGGTAAGCCTATACATCATCGTCTTTTTTCTTTTCCTTTATTATCTTGACAAATGAACGGAGAGGTGCTGTTTCATGCGTGTGTGTGTGTGTGTGTGAAGGTACTGGTATGCTGTTTTGTTTGGTTGCTATTACTGCAGGTGTGATGGGGAGACATGTAATGTGTGTCTGGCTTCGCTCTGAATTTATCATCACTCCACATGGATGCAGAGAAAGGAGAGAAAATATAACTTTTTATTTATATATTTATTTCGTTCAGTGGTACGTGTATATGTGTTCTTTTTTTTTTTTCTGTGTGTGTAGGGAGAGAGGCAGAGAAAAGGAATGAGGAAGAAAAATGAGGTCCTTGACGTGAGATACTCTGATCTAGGATTTTGGAGTTACAGTTTTTGTTTTGCTTTGTTTTTGTTTGTTTTTATTTTTACTTGTTTAGCGGGATATTCAACCCCAGTCCTCTCATTACTTTCAAGATACGGAAGAACACATGTGTCATAACAGAAAACAAATATATATCCATGTATATAGTTATTGTTATTTTATTACCGCATTGTATGTCGGTGTGTCGGCGTAATTGCCGGCAATATTGAAGTGAACACGTGGATAGGTTGACTTTTTTATTATTTGGTTGTGCCGTGTGTTGTATGTCTGTCTTTCTCGCCTTCTTATTATCTCTTTTCCTTTCATTTGCTTTGCATCTTTATTTATTTACATTCAGTCTTACATTTGAGCCGCACGCACGAGGAGGGAGAGGAGGAGCGAAATCATCATCATCGGCAGTAGTGGCGGTGGTGGTCGCGCGGGGATGCAGCCGAAGTTATCCGGCAGCGGCGACGCCTCTTCGCTCGATAATTTCTCCCGTGGCGCCCCGGCAGCCCGCCTCGACGGGGTGTACGACGAAACGGAGGTCGTGACGGCGGCCTCGTCGCTCTCGCGGAGTGTCACGTTTCACGTTGTGACGGGGCGCTCGGGGGAGAACAGCGGCGCTGTCTCGGAGACGAGAAGGCGGGCGGCGGGGGCGGGCGGGGAAGGCGGGAGTGGTGCCCCGCGCTTGAGTGAGGCCAGCTGGGAAGAGGCGGAGACAAGTGCTTCCGCCTCGGCCACAACTGCGCAGAGGAGCAGAAATGATGATGCGTTGAATCAATCACTTCTTCTTGGCAGCGCGGTGGGGAAGAGGACGCCGCCGCTGGCAGCAGCAGGAGGAGGGGTGGTACATGGTGGTATAGATAATAGAAGTGAGAGTGATCTGGATATTCCAATCCCGCGCCCGCCCCTGATAAATATACCGAAGAGGCAGCCACCACATCCACAAGGGAGAGTGAGGCGCACGGTTACGCCGGATGGGCGGCATGCATGGGTGCTTTTTTCTCCACGACTTGTGGCCCGTGAAACCACCGATTCGGTACAAGGACAGAGCCATGTTACTGAGTGGTCTGAGAAAGTGGTGGCTCCCCCACCCGACCATCTTCCCAAACGTGTGATAGATTGCATTGCTGGAGGGAGGTCAAGTGCACAAGGTGTGAGCGTGAGGAAAGAAACAGTTTTGAACCGCCAAAAGCAATCATTAATGAATGAGGCTGATAACAAAAATATATCTCGTGAAACAAAGGTACCTCGACACTTCTCTGTTTCCCCCAGCTTGGGGAAGGATGAAGCGAGGATTTATATTGACAAAAATTCCCACAATAATAATGAAAATAATAATGTTGAAGACGATGGTGGTGTGTGGGCAACACTGCGTCGTTGGCTTATGCGAAGGGATAGAACAGTGAATGGTAAGCTGCTCTATACAGAGAATGAGTTTATTGCCGCCGCACAGGAACAACGAAACAAACTCAGGGCTGCCGCAGACAGTCTTCTCTCCCTGTTGCAGCCTATACGCACGAGTGGTACTAAATGCCCCTCACGATTGTTTCCACTTCCTCGGGGGTGGCCGTCTTCGGGCTCAGGCTTATATTCAGCTATGCCAACGTCAGGTGTAATGCTCCCGGAGACATTGAAAAGTATCGGGAAAACTTTGTCTCCGACGAATAGTAGCAAGACGATAAGTGCTATAAATAATAATGATGACGATGACGATGCCAGTACTGTTTTGTTTCAAACGTTCTCGGGACCATTGCACTCACAGTCCGCGGCAAGTAGTGCGAGGAATAGTGCTGGGAGTTTACGGTTTATTCCTACCAATACCAAAATTGATGTGAATGAAGAAGATTATGTGAAGGCATTCTTCAATCTTCAGCCCCTTCCCATCCACGAAGCGAATGACACCATCGCTTATATGTCTTTCTTGTACAATAGTGCCACAACTGCCCCAGTTGCCTATTCCTCACGCGCAGCTTCATGCTGTGAGCCAAAGAGAATAGAGGAGGAGGAAGTAGAAGATGACCAGGATGGCAGCAAGGAAAGGTATGATAATAATGATAATGATGAAGGGGAACTGACAGGGAGGAATACACCAGAACGGCAAAAAAGAAAAAGTGTGCAGAGCAGAGCAACACAACTGAGGCAACAGGAGCGTGAGACTGCGGGAAGGTACGGCATATGGTGTACTGTAGAGTTTCTTATGAGAGACACGACCTTGCCTGCCACAGGGAGTCAAGAATCGCCAAGATTCTCGGCCAACGTTAGGAACAATTGTAAGGTTCAAACTGAAGCTCAAACTCCACGGTGGTGTGTTCAGATGTGTGGAGGTGCACTACCGCGGCGATATCTTTCTGCTCCTTCCCTTTTGGAAGACTCTACCGATTTCAAGACAGATAATGATACCATAGCGCCCACTGTAATGGCTGCACACTTTGAGGCCATTTTCTTTCCACAGCCACCTGATGATCCTTTGAACATATTTGGTGTTCGCATTATGGAAAGTGCTGCGGCTTCATCAACACCACCCATTTTGTCTGTTCCTCTCACTCCTCAGCTTCTTTGTCCGACGGAAGTAGCACAGTATAGACGGATACTTCTGCAACAGGAGAAGCGTATTTTGTTGACACATAAGCAAGAAGAACGTTTTGTGTTTGGAGAATATGACAATAGAGAGGAACTTTTTCTCTTGATTACGCTTGTTACAGTAAACATGACTCAACGATATACTTTGGATCTAAATGTGTGTCTTATGCCTTGTCGAAGGGTTCGTAAAGACTGCAAGAGTTTTAAAAAGAATGCTCCAATTGCAGAGCTAGTGGAAGTTCCACTCTTTCATACGGATACAAAGATTACTTTGACACGACGAGTCCATGGCACCAAACTTACCTTTATTACCAAAAATGCGTTTCTCAAGGCATATCAGTCACTTTTATGGGCAACTGAAATAAATATTACTGAAGTACTACATTCTACCACTGGTGTACCTGCTTATTTAGGTGGAACCCATGGGGGAGAATCAATGTACATGGCACTTAGTTGCTTCGCTTCCTCTACACGAAAAGGTGTGGATTGTGGTTTGACTGAGTACCGGAAAGAATGTGTAAAACATGTGACATCTGTTCTTGTGCAGGAACGTGATTTATTTGGGAATACTTCATACCGATTAGACGATTTTGTGTTGGACACAAGTTCTTCTCGTAAAGGAAAACGAAAACCATTATCTTCAGCTCCAATACTATCGCTTTCACCTGATACTCTTTCTTCTGCTGTTGCATTCGACGACTACGGTGCTGTCTACCGTGCGATTCATACACCCAGCTCGCAGATATTCGATGTTCGTGTGCTTCCCCGCAATAGAACGCGGCTTCTCTGGGCGGATGCCAATGCTTCTGGAGAAGGATATGCCCGCGAGGGTGGTGTAGTTTCACGAGCAACGATGGAGGCGGCGCTTGTGATGGAGTATCTCTCTCGCATGCCGTATCAGAACCCCATTGCCACCGTGTTATGTGATGCACATAAATTTTACATTGCTTATGCGCCTATTTTTTCAGCCTTTTCTCTAACGAAGCATCATGCTTCCATTCCTTCCACCCCATCATCCTGTCCACGTGATCAGGGTTTTGCTGTTATATCGCTTCAGTCTTTCATAGAAAATATATTGCGTTCTCGAAAAATCTCTGTTTCTACTCGTTGGGAGTTGGCCCGTCTTCTCGCGGCACAATTACTCTTGGCACTCATTTCACTTCATGGAAAAGGCGCTGTTCTCGGCCCTTGTACACCAAGGAAATTTTTTGTACGATACATTCCTGCAGCAGCTGCTAGTTGTTGTTGTGGTGATGGTCATTGCGATGAGGATTATAAGTTCACAACAAGAGATTTTCATCTTGTAATTCCTGATTTCTCTGTTTACTCTGATGCATGGGTTTATGAGCGTCAACAACCGGGCGTTGTGGAGTATGTTCCCCCAATGTATCTTTTCTCTGTTGCCTACAACACAACGCTTGAACTATCTGGGGATTCCGAATGGACTGCTGGAGACGACTATTGGACGTATCTTTGTGTATTATTCGAGCTCTTTTCTGTAACTGGTGAGCCACTTGTGCCATTGTGTTCACTGTTTAAAGACCAACAAAAACAACAAGAAGGAGTCCAGCGACCTTCTGCAGGTATTGCTACTCCCTCCAAAAGAAAGGATATTTGGGACTTTTGGAAATCTGTTTTTACGGAAGCGACTCCGACATCCTCCTCCTCTTCGCGTTTGCCTACCGACGCTGTGAATCATGGACAGAGTACGCCGGAGCAGATATTATGTGAATTCGTAGAGTCGCGAGTAGAGAGCTCCATTATGCCTCATGTGGAAGCATGGATGATGATGGAGGAGCATCAGGATGAGCTTCCCGACGGTGTATTCTCTTCAGGAGCCCGTGCGACTGAAAATGAGAACACACACTGTTCTTCAGGGGGAGTTGTGTCTCTTACAGATGCCTATGTAGCTGCCTTGCACACGGAATCTTCTTTTGGGGGTTCAAAAAAACATGGTAAGAGAAATGGCGGTTCTTCCACTACGGATCCTGCGGTGGCTGTGGCTCATGCTGCACGTATGATCCAATCTATACGGACCTCCATGTTGACATTAAAACATATTTGCCGGATCCTTGTAGGCATGAGCTTAGTCTCTTCGGCGTCGTGTATTAACAAAAGGACACGCTGTTTAGCACGTGCCTTATTAGAGCATCCGTTTTTCATCGGAATTGACTTTGCAAAGCTCTTTGATGGTAAAATGGAGGTACCACATGCAGAATATCTCTGTAAGAAACTGAGAAGTAAGAAATGGATGAGTGGAGTACAAAAAATGCCTACTACGAAGGGGAATAGAAGTAAAAGAGACCTGTCTCTTGAAAGCAGGCAACAAGTACAGCAACGGCCTTCCTTATCAAATGCGGCGGGGGTACATCCATTGTGTATTCCTCTTTTTTCACTTCCCATGGAGGGAGAAGATGAGGAATATCAACAACAACAACAACTGGGAGGTGGAGGTACCTGTAATGATAATAATAACAATAATGACGTGGTGGTGGCAGGTGGACCGTCATCATCGCCATCACGTAGTCCGCGTGGTGGTATTTATGGAATTTACAACACCAGTGAAATTCAAGAAATGAGACAACTACAAGAAGATGTGCGTCGAACTGTGAAGAGCACTTCCTCTTCAGATAAAACATTCTCCAGTGCTTTCCTTTATGCTGGAGCAAAACATGAAGGGGAAGAAAGGAGACGTATTCCTTATTCTCAAAATTCATGGAGCCGTGATTTTGTGACTGCGCCAGAGAAAAATACTTTGAAGAAGAATGAAGGAGGGGAAAGCACTGGTCATTATACTTCCGCCTGGAAGCGATTGAAACGCGGGGCGGAAACAGCAGTAACAAAAACCGGAGCAGGAGGAGGACGGGGGACTTCTGCAAAGAATTACGATTTTCACCACGTTGAATATCCGATGGATTATCGGTTGCCCACAGTGCCCGATCCTACAGGGGCCTACATGAAACAAACTCTTCCCCGGTCTGACTCCTCACACGCCCGAGCACTTGCATCCGCAGATCCACTGCGCCATGATGATCCCGAAATGGAAGACTGTCGATCCCGCATGGATGGGGCGGAAGAGTTTCTTCAGGTGGCAAATCTGCAGAAGAAGGGGCAAGGTGCCCCACCACAACTGCAGTCGGTGCTGCAGAATCCAGAAAATTGCTTTCTCTTTCGTGGTGACAAGTTTGCAGATACCCCTGACCAGTTTGATGAGGGAAGTAAGTCTGTAAATGTGCCGGGGAAGGAGGGTGTAGTCGTCCCCTTCACAAAGAAGGAAGAAAACGAGCCCCAGTATGACCAGTATGGCATTAGCGGCTCACCGAAGTCTTGCAGCACGCAAGGCACAAGACGGCCGACAAGTCTGTTGGATAATTTGACTGATAATAAAGCCATAGTTAACACATCTGGTGATTTCTTAATTCGTGTCCAAGTCGATTCAATGAAGACAGTCTTCTCTAAGAATGCAAGGATGGACTCAGTACGATATAAAAATATGACAAGCAATGATTTTATGTTGGTGCATTCTGACGGAGAAGAGGATTATATGAAGGAAAAGAGTGAGGACAAGGAGAGATCGATTCTATCAGCTTTGATGGGGATACCACCCCCAGTACCAAGAATGTCTGGAATATCATATCACAGATATAACACTCCAGTTAGTTACAGTAGCAGCACATTTAAAAGTTCCACATATACGATGTCCGCGTTATTACCCGAAGGCTCACAGACCAAGGAAGAAGGAGCAGTACAGGGCTATCGGAATCCTGATGATATTGTTTGGGAACTTGTGGATGACGCTGATGAGGATGAGGCCGTTGTTGGAAGATGGTGACATTGACTCATTCTTAGTAATGTGTTGGGATATTTTTTCTTTTATTTATTTATGTTTACAATGTGGCTTTGCTTTCCTCCTGAATATATAAACTTGCAAGTGTACATTCTTTCTCTCTTGCGAGCTCTGTGCCTTCTCTCCATTTTGTTCTTGTTATCTCACATAAAAGAAAAGTGGCAGGCGAGAAAAGCCAGGCAGAAGAAACGAGGTGTCGCTATTTCCGTACATAGAATCTTAATTATTTGTGTATAGGAACTGTTGCATATTTTCTCCCCAAAGGGGAAAAAAGAAAACCCAAGCAGGTTAAACAAACTATAGAAAAGGAGACCACACTGAGCAAAGTGAGTGAACTTGGCGGCATAGTTTTCCTTTTTATTTTCGTCTTTTTTCATCTTTGCTCCTAGCATTGAGCACAACTGCCACAAATTTTTTCCCTTGTCGCTATAGGCATTCTTGATCATTCTCTGCATACATGAACGTTGACCTCACAGACAAGTCCATCTGTGAGCTTTGCTTCGATCGAGCGCGGGCCTCAGATGAGGAGGTGCTTGTCGCGAGCCGTGTGAAGTCATTGAATGCCTCTAACAACTGTATAGTACGTATCATTGGTCTTGACATCCTCTTTTGCCACCTTGTCCAACTTAACCTTGCGCACAACAACCTTGGTGGGAGTAGTGGTAGGGTTAGTAATGGTGGTGGCTGTGCTGCTGCTGCTGGGGATGGCGGCGACTGCGTTTGGATGGACGCTCTTCCCCCCTCCCTGCAGGTGTTAAACCTCTCCCACAACAGGTTAACTGCGTTTGCCAGTAAAAGGACGATGATAGAAACTGAGGAGGATAGAGTGGAAATATCGTTGAAACGTCTGCGTTATGCATGCCCGATCACTTTAGCTCTGTTTTTTAACCGGGAACGATTTCCTCATTTGCAAGATTTGGATCTGTCGTATAATGCATTGAACTTGACATTGGATGAGAGTGATGGTGTAGAGGAGATGTGGCAAAGAGTTGTAGAAGATCCCGCTGCGGTAGATGATAGATCGGGTGAAACTAATCATAGTGCGCGGTGGTCACGGTTGACCACATCCGCAGTGACCATCCTGAGATTGGACGGCAACCCAAACTTGTCTGCACTGAATGGTGTGCTGTGTGGAATGGAGGCCTTGACGCATCTCTATGCAGCAAACTCTGGAGTGTCGGATTTGATCGCAGTCTCTGCAGCGGCCACGTTTTGCCCCAAACTGCATGCTCTTGACATGCATGGTAGTCCCGTGGTAGATGCGTTTATGCATGCCCCACGTTCAAGTATTGCTACCTTTCTTGAACTCTTGCTTCTCCCTTTCATCCTTCTTGAGGAAAAGGATGATAAGAGTGGGGAGGAGTTGGAGAAACGTTCTGTTCTTCAAAGCATTGTTCGGGAAGTTGCACAGCAGCATCTTGAAAAAGTAGAATGTGCACTTGCGAATCAAGAAGGCTTTGAGGGGAATACATTGGCGGGAGTACTGTACGCGGCGCTTTTGCAGCAGGTCATTCCACAAGTTGTTGAGTTGGATGAAGGTGTGGATGTGAATGCAGCACGACAAGGACTCTTGAAGGCGGCACGAGAAGTTCTTGAACAATTCATAGAAAATTATAATAGACCAGTCTCAAATTCTGAGGTTGTCAAAACTCCATATTCTAAGAGTTCTCTCAATAAAAAAATATCCCTGGAGAAACATAATCAACCACATGTGGCTGTGCACCCTGAAAGGCAAGGAAAACTAACTGTCTTACCGAGGGGCATTGATGTACCACAAAAATCTTTACAAAGCCCAATGTGTGATTCCACCTCCAGTTCAACGAGAGGGAGAGAAATGATGGTTACGGGTTTAGAAGGTGCCAGTAGATGTACTTCTGTCTCCGGAAGGTCTCACAGTGCAAAGCGTATGCTTAAGAGAGCTGCAGCGTCTGCTGCACAGCTTCGACCGGCAGTGGTAGTGACAGGCTCCACCAAAACGACGATGGCGACGAATACCAATACTAATACTAGTAATACCTCCACAATGACTCCCCCAGGTAACGACGTTGTAAATTACACAACGGATATAGAGAATAGAATCAGCACTACGTTTAGCAAAGAATATGGATCCATGACGGCCACAAGTTCCATCAATGCTAGCAACAATAGCAGCTATTATGATGATGGTGTTAGTAAATCTGTCTTAAAGGATGATAGTAAAACATCCAGTAGTGAGAAAAATGGGGGAACATCTCATGCGTTTCACACTGATCCCCATTTCGGCACAATTGCTGCTACTGCTACTGCTACTGCCACTGCCAATCTTGGTGTTGGAACTCACAGTGAAAATAGTAATTTTTATGAAGAAGGTGGTATGAGCAGTCGATTTCAGCGTGCTCTTGCTGCTTTGACACCAATGTTGGCACATCGACTAAGAAGTGAGGGTTTATCTGCTCAGAGTAGTGCTAGTGCAATGAAAGACACTAGTCAGTCATCAAAGGAGGATTACACCAATTCAATGTATTCGACAAGCGCAACAAACAGCAACAGTTTAACAGCAAAAGATGCACTCTTACAGCAGGCGCAAACTCTTGAAAGGGCTCTCTTGACTGTGCAGGATCGACAACGTGGCTTGCAAGAGTCTGTATCCCAATTAAAGGAACAGCTTCGTCATGATAGGCGTTTTATTACTGATCAACGTAAAGAGACGACGCGTCTTCGAATGGAAATAAACCTCCTCATGGAGTCAAACAAGCGGTTGATACATAGGGTGAAGAAACGCCAAAAGGACATCGTTTACGGGGCAAATGCTCTCAGGCGACGGGAAGCAGTGGCTCAGCGAAAAGCCGCACTAGAGCGCATTGAGCGGGAGGAGAAGTCGTTACAACAGGCCGAGCGACGACTGCGTGAGAAGGTGGCGTTGAGTGGGGCGTGGTCTCATACAAATCTTCAGGACACTACCGGATCTGCAGTGGATACAACAAGAACAACAACTCATGGGATTGAGGTGCGGCCACTGCGGAAGACGCGTGCAGATTTGCTTCGTGAGAATGCCGTGCAGGAGCGAATGGCAGCAAAAAGTCAAGAAGATCCATTTTCATACTGCCCAGAAAGATTCCGTGTGAGTAATTATGGTTTAGATAGTGGTAGTGGTGCTGGTGAGGGCAGGAATGGTTTCTTGAGGGATGCTAACTCCAAGACTCAGAGACATCCTCTTGCGCAAGATATGAAAAGGCGTAAGAGTGCGAATCTTGGCTGTGGTCAAAGTCGTGAAGAGGAGCGCATTAACGGAAAGACGACATGGCGGAAAAATGAGAGCATCTCAATGTCATCATCGCAAATAAGCGCATCAGCAAGGGCGGAAGAAAAACGGTCCATGTATGACAAAGGCTTGAGTCCCTACGACGATTTTGAGAAGGTGAAAGAAACGGATAATCATGAAGACAGTAATAGATATTCTCACAATTCTTTGCAGGGACTTTCCCTCCAACAGCTTTTTGAGGAGGCGGCAGCTATACAGAAACGGCAACGTATCCTTCATCAACGGAAGTGTGGTATGTATGATGAGGATGAGGATGAAGCCGATAAGTTTTATTCAAGAGATACTGAGAATGGGGAGCATGATGCTGTGCCGTTGCAGAATGACGTTCATAATGATAATAATAACAACAATCTCATTACGTGTATGGAAAAGCAGATCCAAGTATCAATGAACGTTGAAATGATGCAAGAATTAGGTAAATCCACGAAGTGTGCTACTGACAATGATGCTTCATGGAGTAGTAGTGGTGTCGTTATAAATGAGAATCGCAGCAGCCATGTGAATGAAGTGAAAAATTGCATTGATAGCAACCTCATTTCTGATGACGTGTCGGTGGATGTGCTTGTGTCTGTGACAGAGAGTCACTTACATGAAGATCTCGTCATTGCTACCATGTCCCCAACCGCGACTACTCTTAGTACGGCTGCGGATATGAAGAATGAGAGATGCAACAAAGTCTTACATCAGTGTGGACAAGAGCCAGAACAACAGTTTAAGAATAGAGGCGAGCCTTTAACGATACCACTTCCTCGTGTTGCAGAGGAGCATTTCTCCGCGGATGCTCGACAGATATATAATGAGATACTGTCCCAGCACCTCAAGCACCAGAAGCAGAAGCAACAACAACAACATGTGATTTTGGAAAATGTGGAAAGAGGAGGAAAGGAAAAACAAAAGAAAGAGGGAATAAACAAGACTGAACAGTCCTCTTGTTTCTCGAAGCTGAATGGTTCATCAATAATCAATGAAAGTTGCAGTACTGTGAATGAAAAAGAAGTTGCAGAAGAAGCCAGCTCATGTTGTAGTTCCCTTAAAAAAAATACATGATCAGGATGCTGATGGTAGTGATAGTGGTGGGGCAACAGGACGTGTGCTTTTTGACTAAGGCTATTAAATATAGAAGAAAGGAAAAAGAAAAAGGGCAAGGGACGATTTTAGCCCTTGAAGGGAACCCTATCCTCTGTTACTTTTTATTCTTCCTTTATACTTTCCTTTTGCCCTTTGCCTTTTCTCCTTTTCCTTTCTATACATTATTATTAATTCTATTATATGTCTAATGTTGGCATCAAGTGAATATTATGTTGACATGTGCACGTGTGTGGATGCATGCATCGAAGTTCTGAGGCTTAACATGTATTCCCATTTCCTTCGGTCTTTTTTTCTGTTTCCCTCATTGTGTTTTTCTTTTTCCTTTTGTTTTACAAATTCTCTTCTCTCCGTCAGGGAGAATGAGATGATGAAACGGAAAAACACTGAGGTTGACAGACAGAAGAGAGAGAGAAAGAGAGAGGGACATACACACAATCATCATCAACTCCAACAACATGAGAGCGCAAGAATTTCTCTCTTCCCTTTTTATTATTTTTTATTTCTCCTTCGCTTTCTTTGATTGTTGATGTTCTTTACCTTCTTTCTTTCTTTTTCTTGCGCTTTCTTACCCATCCTTTTTTTTTTCTGACGGAATCTACAGTAGAAAAAAGTATATGTGACTGGTACTATGTCAGGTCAAGTTCAGTATTCATGTACATACCAAGGCTATGAAGGTACACTTGTGGCTGATGCAATGAGTTGTTGCTTCAACAGTGAGTTTGTGAAAACAGAGTTTCTTTGGGAAAATGTGAAATGGATTCGTGTGATGACAAGGCATGTTAAAGATGTACCCACCTCTGTGCTCGCCCTCAAAGTGATGCGGGTGAGAGGTCCTTCAGGACGTGTTAATAATAGTGGCAAGCATTATTTTTACCATCTTGTGGATATTGTGGAAGTGGCGAGGGAGCTTCAGGCACTTAAGTGCGCTGCATCGGCGTCAGAGGCTCCCAGTAGGGCGTCACCCTCCGATGTGATTGCTGATGTAAATGAAAACAGCGTGAGTATTCCTGGTGGTGGTAGAAGGCCTGTGCCATCTGCTACCACTAACAGTGGTAGCGTGGGTCCATATCAAGCGGCAAACACTACTGTAGGCAACATTCGTCATGGAAGGGAAGGTTCTCTGCTTTTTCCAGAGAAAGCCATGACAGCTCCTGCTGGGGGTGCCTCATTGTTTTCCCGGGCCGATGAGGATTTGACGAGTTTGTCTTCCACAGGAGCGGGAAGGAGAAATGCGAACAATCGCGATAATGAAGGAGAGGCTCTCGGAGGGAGGAGTACTACAGCAGGTGGTGGTGTGATTTTGTCTTCAGCACAATCTCGTGGGCATCCAGGGACTCGAGTGAATGCACCAAGTGGAAAAAGACGAGAAAAGCAATGGGGGGCTGGTGGCGGGTCATTTTTCTCTCGATGCCAGGATTGCTTGTGCAGTAACCTCTTTGAAAGTCCACTGCACACTTTCTTAACGTTGGGATTAGTATTAACGGTGCTCTTTGTTTTAGTTCTCGTCCCGCGGCTGTTGTTGGGTGTGGGGGACGAAAACCATTGGCACGAACCACTTCCCGATGATATGGTGAATCATGTCTCGCATGCATTAGAACGACTACAACAGTGGCGTACAGAACTTTATGATATGGTGCTCAAAACAAACTCGAAACAGGGTATGACTGCGCCAATGATGGCGACGGTTATGCAATCTGCACCTCCTGTTACTGTGACACTGAAAGATATGACAGCAGCTATTAGAGAACTTCTTGCACGTTATGTATCAACACAGCAAGAAATGATTGCAGCACGACTACATCGTGTACGTCGTGAGTATGATGATATGAGTTTGGTCTTCAATGAAGAGCGCTGTTTGCTAGACGGTGACATAGATGATCCATTGTTTGGCTTTGGAGAGGAAAAAGACACGAGTGGAAATGATGCCGATGATATTGATGATATTGATGACAATGATAATAATAAAAAATGGTTCCAAAAGAAAAGTGAAAAGAAACAACCACCACGTCGATTTTCGACAGCACATATCAAGAGTGACATTAATCGTTTGAAGGGTTATGTTTATAAAATTTTCAGCGGTGTAAAATGGTTGTTTACTCGACTTATTCATTTTCCTAGTCATCATAAAAAGCCGGCTATACTATCTTTTTTGAAGGGAGTTACATCCAGCAATGGGAATAAACCACATGGCCGTTATGGTGTATCCACAGGCAATATGAAGAATCAGGATCTTGTGCGATATACAGAGAGGCTAGCGAATGGACAAATTGTTACGCAATATGTTACACCTGAAGAATTTGAAGACCGCCGTACGTGTTTAAGACTCACTCGAGATCTTCTTCGTCTCTCAAAACTTATTGAAGGACTTCTTCTAGAGTACCAGGATGTAGTAATGGAACCTCTGTATGAGACGTACCTTCACCAGGTCTTCTCAAACCTCGACGAAGCAAACAAGGTGTCATTATCACTCGGAGCTGCTACGGGTGAAACGATCATACCCGACGAACTTGAATATAATGAACTATTGGCAGGTGAAAATGGCGGACTTCTACGCTTTATATTGCTCCGTCGACATGCACTTTTTTTTCTTCACTTGGACCCTTTGATTCAGTCTGAGGGGGACAGATATCATGAACTCATTCGGACGCCACAAGAAACACGTTTCTATGCTTCCTCAAAATTAAGAAGAAAAAACGGTAAAAATGGCAACAAGACTTCTTCCATGGAAAGGATGCCTACAAGGGAGATTGTGGAGGACATACTTCGGGAGTTTGTGAAAAGTACCACTCGAATCAAACGTAGCAGTGTTCCACATCTTGAAGATTCATTGGTTATGATGCGAAATCTTCTTCGAGAGCTGCAATATTGGCACGAACATGAAGAAGAATGGCAAACAATTATCTCATGGAGACTTAATTCATCTTCTAAAAACCAAGGCGCTGCGAACAAGGTTGATGGTGTAAAAGAAGAAGAAGATGATGAGTATGATGAATACTTTCAGAAGGCTGTTAATTCCTTGCCTTTCTTCCGCGGTCTTTGGTGCTTCATGAAGCAGCCTTTGATGTTTCCAGAAAGGCCGAAGAACAAGGCAAAGGAAACTGCCTCTTCTTCTTCACCTTCCGTATCTACTCCCTTTGAAGAGCCTCAAGGGGAGCATGACACTGCAGCAACCAAAACATTAAATGAAGAGGATACATTGGAAAGAGAAAATGTATTTGTGAATGACTTTGAAAAACGAGAAATATTGGATAGGGAAGAAGATGGACAAGGTGATGAGAATAAGAGAAAAGAAGATGATTACATGGGTTCCGAAAAAAAAGGAATGGAGTCTCAAACGGATCCCTTAGGGGGTATGAACGAATTGCAAAGACAAGAAGAAGGTAAAGAGATGGCTACGATGGAGGATGCGATAAGAAGGGAGGAACTAGAGGCAGAAGAAGAGCGAGAAGAAACTGAGGATGATGATGATGATGACATTGATTCTGGAATCCGTACAATTGAACTCTTATCACAGAAGGCCAATATTCGATGGTTAAATGCCTTTGATCTTTTCCTTCGGTCTCATGAAAATCCGCGGAAACGACAGAGTCCAAATAAGAGGGTAGGACTGTATGTAGAGAAACAATATGAAATGGATGAGGAAGAGGAGGATGACAAAGTCAACATGAGGTATATTCGGTATTACCTGATAAAATTAATTGTACGGGCAAAACATCAGTATGAGAGGTTACCAATGTCTGACTGGATAAATTCTCTAACGCGATCAGGTGTGGTTGCCGAATCCTCACAGCAGTGCCATCCTTCAAGGAAGTTGTCATTGTGGAGAATATTCTGGCCGCCCTCCTGGTTTTATGGAACCAAAACTATATCACCACTGAGTTGTTGGCTCTGGCGACTGAAGGCAACGGATCCGGTGGTTCAGAATCTTTACAGAGACGTGCTGGGAGTACCGTTAGGTGATGTAGAGGATTTACCGTGGATGCTCCTCTACATTCTGTCAACGCCATCAGAGTTATTGAGGATCCAGCACAAGGTCCACATTCTCTTCTATACTATGAGTTGGTCTTTTCTTGTAGTGCTTGCGGCGGTCATCATGGTGGCTGTTTTTCTTTGAGCTGTTTGGAAAGTTGATGACCTAAAGAGAAAAAAAAGAAGTAATAAGAGTGATGATATGAATGTGAAGAGTGCTAATGAACAGGCAAATAAATGAAAGGAGTGTACTCATCCATTACATATAAACACATATATGTACACGCAGAGGGAGAAAGAGAAAGGGTAATGTGTAGAGATCAAAATACCCACTTTCTATGCATCAATACACGATCTATTACTGTTAATTGAGATATAGTCTTCCTTTCTTGTTTTTTTTAAAAATAATATCTGTATATATGAGTTGAACTTCCTTCTGAGAGGGTTGTCTGAGAATTCCTCTTTTTTTTTTGATGGTGTTTTTTTCGTATCACTGCCTTCCCTTTTTTTTTTCTGGGTTTTGTTTTTGGACTGAATTGCTAAGAGAACGGAGATAAACGCGAGGGAATTCTTCTGGGCCCACCCATTGCCATCATTTCATCTTCACGCTCATAAAAGGAAAGGTGATAGAGAAATAGAAAGAAAGGGAGAAAGGTATTTTTTGTCCATAACGTGGTGCTACGGTAATTATATTATATGTCTAGCTTGACTGGCGTTGCTGCTGCCACGACGACGCTGCCAGTGGAAAACTGGGGTGCTCTCCGGTGGAGTACGAGTCAACAGGCACGGAAAAAATCAGATGAGAATGGCGAGAGTAGCGCGACGTTGGCTAACGCAAAGAACAAGGAGGAGAACGGTGCCACAGTAGACAGTGAAAAGGAGGCCGTGCTTCAACTCGTTTCTCTGCCGAAGCCCCAACATCATAGCAGCGGAACGCCTTCGAATGTTGTGGAGAAGCCCCTTCTTCAGATTCCTGTTTCAGCCATTGTGAGTGCATCGGCAACAACGAAAAATGACCTCTCTCTTGCATTGCGACCACAGTCATCCACGTCAACGATGCGGGGCGATGGCGGTGCAAACGTGGCCGTGGAATTGACATCCATACGATTTGCAATTCCTAATGTTTGTGTTGGCCATGAGCAGACAGAAGAGGCGGGACGTGAATTGCTCGCTGAAACACAAGAGGAGATTAAGAAGTATCAATCTCGTCTCCTTGGTAATGTTCAAGGCGGCGAGAATGGGGATGCGGATAATCAACTGTTGATGGTGTTGGCTGGGGGACGTCGCAAGGATGAGCGAATTATTGCGGTGCTTGACGACATCACTTTCTCGTACCCATCTGGGCGTTACAAACTTATTCTGTCGAACTATTCATTGGTTCTGGAAGATAAGAAGCGTGCTGCCGCAGCAAGCAGTGGTGCTGGTGCTGGAGTTGCAGCTTCCATTCCCCTTAGCGATGTTCTGCAGCTGTATCTTTGCGACATTCCAGACACTGGTATGGGGGAGGGGGAAAATGAGGATCTTGCGCAATACGTTGTGATCATCTTGCGCAATCCATTAAAAATACGCACCACAACGTACAATCATCTCGTTATTTCTTGCCCTGCTGGGTTTGTCCTTGACGAGGCCCACCCGTGGCGCTCGGAGCTGGAGACGCAGGAGGAAATTGATCGCTTTCTCTCTACTCTGCCACATAACCAAACGAACGCTGCAGCTGCCTCATCAAGTGTAAAGAATGAGGATGATAAAAAGGTGGTAATCAAGAATACGTTTTCACCAGTAATGTCAGGTCGGGTAAGTGAAATTCTTATCCGAGTTTTTAAGGCTTTAACAGGTGTAACAGCCCTCAGTGGGTTTAACAAGGAGTACCAAACAAGCAAAGGACACTCTGCGTTACGCTGCCTGCACCAGGGCGCTCATGGGCTTCTCTTTGTTTTGCACTCGGCCATCCTCTTCTTGCATCGCCCCGTGACGCGTGTGCTCCTAAGTGAAATCTCGCACGTGGAGGTGGATGAGTCTGAAGGAGGAAACACCACATTTCAAATTGTTGTTTATGGCAAGTTTGGCAAACGTGCCGGTGCCACGGCGGATGCCAAACTCGTCTTCGCCGCGATAGAGAAACGTGAAAAGGCGGCTCTCTTGGACTACCTTGAGAAGAAGGTAACTGTGCGACGCATTGGTATGACAGTGGACGACGATGATGATGACGACGATGATGATGACGAGGAAGAAGACGAGGAGGATGACATGGATGACGATGACAGCGCTGACGAGGATGAGGATGAGGATGAGAGCGACGAGGAGGACGAGAAGAGGGAACGTAAGCGTTCTCGGCACACAAAGGAAAAGAAGTCCAAGAAGGAAAAGAAAGATAAACATCACCACAAGAAACATAAGAGAGACAAGGAACATAAGAAGGACAAGAAGCATAAGAAAGAGTGAGTGAAAGTTCTGTTCTTGTTTTTTTTTCTTCTCTCTGTGGACACATACGCTCCTTTCTGCAGTGTATGGGGAGCTTGCGGAAATCACAGAGATGACAGAGAAACAAACAACAAAACGGAAAGAAAAAAAAATAAAGACAGAGAAATCGGAAATATAGAGGCGAGTATGAAATACTTTTTAATATTTCCCATGATAATTTTGTGGCAATAGCACATTCCTGTCAAGTAAGGAAAGAAAAAGTAAACGTACATATATGATTGTGTGCAACGTGTTGTTCTTTCTATTTTTTTTCTTGTTGTTGTTTTGGTTCTTGCTTCCTTCTCTTCCTCTCCCTCTGTGGGTGCCTGTGTTTATTTTATTTTTATATTATCTTTTCTTTGAATGATCGTTTTTTGTTTTTTTTTGTCCCGTTTTTTTTTTCTTGTTCTCCGTCCGCACGAAGGCAGCTGCAGTGTAAGTCGGGCCACATGCGTCATGGCAGGCGGCTCACTTCCCCGTGTAATCAGTGAATAAAACCGATGAGAGTTCCTGCGGCTTTGGGTAATTCACGCCGCTGAGGTGACAGTGGAGCCGCCGTCGTGGTGGGTGGAAGGCGGCAGGCGGATTATAATGACATGAGGAACAACAACTCACTCAATGGTGTTGGCCATGATGTGAGATTTGGGAAACGAAGGGAGACGTTACATTGACAGTAGTAACAACTACATAATGCTCTCGGCAAGTAATCAAAAAAGTGCGAACGAAAAATGGTGATAATAGTGATAATAATCCAGCCCGGCATCTCCTTTCACAGTTGGTTGATATGAGTTAGGCACTATTGGCGTGTTTGGAAAATCACCCTTCTTCTTCTTGCTCCATGTTCCCACAACAGCAACAGCAGCGGCGGCGGCAAATACTGCTTCATAACACCAAAGCTGTTTCTAGTATGTGCCAGAGTTCAGAGCAGCAAGCAACATTAAAAGCACAGGACATTGGACAGATAGTAAAGCGTGTAAAAAGTCATTTTGCAGAAAAGACTTCCTCCATGGAGTGCAAGGAGAAGGAACGAACTGTAATAATGGCAAACCCTATAGGGGAAATTCAGCGACTAAAGCAGCAGGGTGAAGTCTGTTCTTCTGCATTACCCTCTAGCACGGGAGGTACAAGAGCAGTATTCTGATGGGAATAACGTGACTTGCTTCTCACTTATTTTTAAACGACGATGAGGGAAAGGGTGTGGGGGACGGTTTAACCTCTTTGTTATGGGTCTAATTGTACAAAAGAAAAACCTGTGATTTCATACGGTATTAACCTCAGTTCGTCTGTACGGGTGCATATATGCACTTTTTCCCCTTTTTCTTGCTGTTGATCTCATCCTTGTTTTTTATCCTCTGGATGAACCCTACCATGTCGAGGCTTCTCCCCCTCCCCCTTTTTTATTGCCATGAATGTGGCTTCATTTCTGTTGATGAATATCCATAGAATTATTCGGCTTTGTACAGCTTTACTCCTTTTAAATTATTTTCTTTCTTTTTGTTTTTTGACGTCCTTTGTGTTGGTTACTGAGAAGACAGGTATACGAAGGGAGGAAAGAAAAAGAAAAAGAAAAGTAACGGGGAAAGAAAGAAAGTTGTGTCTCTGTGTGTGTTGTGGAAGAAAAATAAAACCGAATAAAGTAAGATAATGTATGCCGTCAGTATATCACTAGGCTCTAGCAGCGCTGTGGTGTCCATTGCTTTTGCCACGAGCGCTGCAGCAACAGAGGCCACTGCGCCGATTAAAGTTACCGCCAACTCCGCTGGTCATCGCTCCACACCCGTGATGTCTGCTTTGGCAGACCACGATGAGCTTTTGTTTGGTGAAGATGCTCGTGCCTTGTATGCACGCACACCCAATCTTGTGGTGCCGTACTTGTTTGCCTTTGCTGCAGTGGCTGAGCAACAGCAAAGGCGTGACGGTGCGAACAACGATGCGAAGGGAGATTGTGTTGCCACCAGACTTCGAAGTGAAATTGAGGGGGTTGCAAGGAGGCACTACAAAGGATGCTGTTCACTTGTGAATGGAGAAGGTGATAAGGAAGGCCAACTTGGTTTCTTGCTGAGCAATCAGAGTGATAAGGCGGAAGAAAAGGATAACTTTGTTACAACACAAGATGTACTTGTGGAGTTCTTTAACCACGTGAAGAAACATTCTGTGGACGGTGCCTGTGGATTAATAACCACAACTGACAAAACCTCTCTACAGGAAGACTCATCACAACAAGATGAGCAACCAAAAATTATTCTTACAATTGTGGTGCCGAGGTATTTGTTTCAAGATGAGCTAACTATCTCTAATACTGAGGATGAGAATAAATCTAATAATAATAATAATAATAATAATAATAAAGATACACGACGATGTGATGCAGCAGCACAGTGGGTGAGAAAGGCAATTATGACTTCTCATTTGGGTGCTGTCTCTGCGCATGTCTCGCTGCTTTTCTCGGATGAGGCTGCATTATTGGCAATGGACGCTGTCTCCTGTCGACCGCACCCATCCCATCCCATGTCCGATCGTTATTTCCTTCTTCCTCCTTCTGCATCATCCACGACAACAACGGGAGGGGCTGATGGCGTGCCTGCTTCACCATGGCCTTATGCACGTGTACTTGTGGTGGACTGGGGAGCTCTGGGTGTGTCGCTGACCTGCCTTCGTCTCGAGGGTGGTTGTCTTGTAGAAGAAAATAATAAGCCCCTATTTCTTCGCGCCTGCCAAGGAGCTATGAATTCCCAGGAGGAAAGCACTGGCTTTGCTACAACATCATGCGGTGGCGGTGATGCTGTCACGTTTGCTCTACGTGAAACTCTCTCTAGAACATTTGCACAACAGCAGCGCCGTGTTTTGGGTTACCAGTCTCTCAGTGACTTTCCTGCTCGCGCCCAGCGCCGACTGCTCCTTGCGGCGGAGGAAAAGAAGGTGGCATTGAGCAAGGCAGCACAAGTGCCCGTTGAGATTGAGGCATTGGCGGAGGGTGTGGATCTGCGGGATGGGGTGACATTCTCTCGGGTTCGTGTCGATGCCGCACTTCGTGGGGAGTGGAAGTTCATTGAGTCGTTTGAAAAAGTTCTTGCGGAGTATCTTCATCTTTTTGAGCAAGAGAATATCAATAATAATAATAATAATAATAATAAGGATGGGGGAGAGGATAATACTGTTATCGACGCCGTGGTACTCTGTGGAGGAATGTTGCAAATGCCATGTATTTCTCAGTCTTTACGACATATTTTTACACAGCGTGCATTGGCACCAGGGGGAGAAGCTGGACCTTTGTTTGCACGTAATCTTGTTATCATGGAGGCTGGAACAAGTACAACGCTTGTGGGGGACGATATGAATGATGGCGGAAAGATTTCCCCCCAGTCCGTGGCAAACAGAACTATATTTGGAGCAGAGGAGCTTTCCTCCGTGGGTGGATGCTTACACAGTTATCATCTGGCACTCGCAGCCCTTAATGAACGGGAACATGGATATCGCGATAACGAAGGAAAAGGTAAAAATGGAAGGAGGAAGTTTATTATTGGTAGAAAAAAGAAAGAACGTGCTGAAGTATCACGGCGTGTATGGCGTGCTCTCACCCTCAGTGATACTGATAACAGGCATTATAATGAAGTATCAGTGTTAAAGCATCCAATTCTTCTTTACACGCAGATTAGTCTGGACACTTTGTGTTCTGCCTTGGCGCTACAGAAGGAGGAGAGTGCTCCTCTTCAAATTCCTAGGGCGGCTCTGTCTGTCCTATTTGCCGCTCACACTCTCCTTCCCGCACGTGTTTTTGTACCGTTGGCTGGAACGAGAAAGGGCCCATTTGCTCTTTATCTGTTTATGGGTTCTCAGGAGTTTGGACTTGAGCAAGAACAGCAAAAGGAACTTTCTTCTGTTTTTCCATTGAATGATACCTGTGTGACTCTGCCTTCAATTAAGGATGAGGAAAATGATGAGAAATTGAAGAACTGTATCGCCTTCACCCTGCAAGAGTCTGAGAGAAAAGAGACTCAGTCCACAGAGTCTGAGTGCTCTACTGTTTCACTGCAGTTAGTGATCCAGTTGGTGCGCATCCCCGCGGAAAGCTCTGAGTCACTCGTTTTGAGTCCAAATGATGTGCGGGCGAGCGTCACATTAAATCTGGGTGGGTAGTCGTGATGGATTTGGCAAATAGTGGATAAGGATGAGGAGGAGAAATTAGATATTGTTGATCCCTTGTTTTTATTTTTATTTTTCCTGTGTGTCTGTGAATGACGTGTAATTAATAATTAATTAAGATTGTGGAGCCACGGTGCATTCGCTGAAACGAAATAACATAGAAGGATTGACACTGTGAGAACCACAAATCGCTCTATAGACTAAAATTTATTTTTAGTGTTTTGGATGACTGCAGTAGAGGAGTAGGTCGGTAGGGAATGCCGCACCGAAGTGAAGTGAAGCATGGCATTATTTGCGTCTAACTGTCTCTCTTTTTTTTTCCCCCGTAATCTATATTTTCCCCAAATTGGTTCGCACTCAAGTGAAACTGGCGGGGGAGAAAAGACACATAAAGAACGGAGAAGGAAGGAGAGGGGGAGGGGGAGAAAATTTTAAAAAAGAATAATCGGTTGTATGACCACTCACACTACGAATGGCGGCGGTGGTGAGGGGGGCACTGGGGGGAGTAATGCCCATGAAGGCGGTAATGGGAATAATAAATCCAAAGTTCCCTCAAAACCCCCAGGAATTGCTAATGCCGTACCACCACCCAAGAAGAATATTCATTTGCTGCGTCTAGCAACGTTTTATAACACTCGCATCCCTCTCGGTATTCGGGAGTTTGTGTTTTTAGGTCCACTCCTACTTATAACGTTTGTTATAGCATATAACATTCCAGTGTTGGTCCCCATTGAGAAATTTACACAGGGAATCACGCCGAATACAATTCCCATGTCTGAATACACTCTGGAGCCAATCCATGGTGAAAAGGGCGAGTTGAAAGGATATCGTCGCATCCTTAGACGCCGTGATGACGCGTAAGTTGTTCTGTAACGTATTATTATGATACCTGGTTGGACTTTTTTCCCCCCTGTCTCTTGTTGTTCTGATGACGTTATTGATATGGTGGTGGGTGTCGATTTGAGCGGAGGTGTTGAATGAACCTGAGAAGCTCTTTTTTTCTATATTATCCTAAACTCTTTATATGCACCTTATCTCTGTCTGTGTATGATGGTGGATCGCAATGTTGTTGTCCTTCTCCGTTGAAGTACACCAGCTGAAACCATCCCATGTTCACCCTTTTTTTTTTTAGTCGTTTTCACCTTTCCTTTCTGTTTTTTTTTGATTCCTTCTGCTTAAAACACACAAACGCATACACACACACACACACGGAAAACGACATAGACTTTTTTTTCTTTATTGATAGGGAAAGGAGGAATTTACAAGGCAGCTTTTTCTATGCGACTCACACTGGACATCATCCGTCGCGCTCCGCAGTTCACCAATACGCTGCGGCAGCGTGAGATCGATCTCCGGGGTCTCGGCTTGACTGTTCTTGACGAGCGGTCACTGCTCTTGTTAAACGACAGCTTTGACGTATTGAACCTCTCTCAGAATCCTCTTGTGCGCTTAGATTATTTTCCTGACGGTGGCTCCTCTATGGGGGCAAGCGGGACTGCAGATCCAGCAAAGAGAATGATGCTTCGTTTGAAGTCTCTTATTGTCCACCGGAATCGTCTTTCACATGTAAGCGAGGTGACGTGTGCAAATGTGCTTCCGAACCTGCAAGCCTTTTTGGCGGATAACAATGAGTTTCGTGAGCTGCGTGATCTGTTGTTTTTATCACATTGGCGACATCTTGAGATAGTCTCTATTGAAAATAACCCAGTGACACTTAAGGAGAATGAGGCACGGCTGCGGGCGTTTTTGATTTTTCTTTGTCCGAAACTGAAGCTTGTTAACTACCAACGGGTTACGCAGGCGGATAGAGAAAATGTTGAGACAATGCGAAAGGAGTTTGAGGAACTCGTGAAGGGGTGTCGGCAAATTGATGAAAGGGGCCGTAGCGGTAGAGGCAACGAGATGGGGGCATGCAAAGAAGATCGCGGCGGTTCTGCGACCAACGGTAAGAAAATAAGAAAACGTGGCCGTGAGGCGCGTGCAGCTGCGGCCGCAAATACACACAGTAGCGATAATGGATCCGACCACGTGACTTCTTCGCCCGTGCCTTCCGCGGTGGGCTCCGTGGCTCCCGCGCTGGACCCCGCGCATGACATAGACGACGACACCCAGGCCCGCCTGGAGGCGTTGGAGGCAAAGATGATGGCCGCAGAGACAGAGGAGGAGTTGTTGGAGATACAGCAAGAGATTATGGAGCTGGAGGCGGCTACAAAGCAACAGCAACAGCAGCAGAAAAGGGAAAAATCGAAGAAGACACGTACCTCCTGACTTTTACAACACGAGTAAAAAGGACATGGGCAAGAAAAAAAAAAGGAGTTGGAGAAGGTGAGATACGAGGACGAACAAAAGCAAGGAGAGAGAGAGAGAGAGATCTAAACTCATTCATATACTTTTGTTGAACATGACTTGATGGTAGGAGAAGGGTTGTGGAGTGATTCGTTCTTCTTATGTCTTTAGTTTTGTGTTCTTGTTTCACTTTGACTTTCGCCATATATGTCTTTATCTGTGTCTGTGTGATTTCTTTTGTATGTCTCGTGCCGTTTTTAATTGTACTGGCGAATTCTTATTGTTAATGAAATTGCTCTTTTTCCCCTTTCCCCCGCCCTCTCCCTTTTTCTTTTTTCTTCTTTACGAGGATTAGTTTTTTGGAACAGACGCAAAAATGTGGTGCATCTCTCGGTGTTTGTTGTGCCGCACTGGTGGAACAGTGGCGATGGCGGCATCATCTTCAGCAACCGATACTTCCCGGTTTTCGTTCAGCAAGCGGCTGACAGAGCTGGAGAATGACCCGGAGTGCGCATTGGGTGGAAAAGAATATGCCCTCCTGCGTGAAAAACTGCAAGTTTATCGCAGTCTGCAGAATACATATGCAGTCAAACAAGACGACATTGAAAGGGCAAAGAGGGCGGCGCGGTATAGTGGCTTGGAGTTCACACCGAAGCCTGTGAGAAAGACACCTGGAGAGAATGCCAATTCGCGGCACTAATTTGTATGTATGTGTGTGTGTGTGTGGTCATGGAGAAACATGCATGAGGCTAATGGACTATACATATATAGACATACATGGCGTAGCTTTGGAAAATAACTAACTAATGGGTTATTCTCTCTTTCTCATTATCTTTCACTGTTGATGTATCTCTCCTTGTGTGTGTATGTGGGTGTCTGTCTTCAATGAGGTGTCCACTATTGGTTTATTTATTATTATTATTATTATTATTATTATCATTATTTCATTTTTCTTCTTTTTTTTTTTGGCCTGCCTGCCTCTCTTTTTCCTTCCTTTTTTTCTTCTTCACCATTTCCACGACGCAGATAGTACACGAGAATTAAACAGAGCGTCAGGCCAAAAGAAAAAGAAAAAAGTCAATTGCAATAGAAAAGGGTGTGACTGCGAGGATGAGCCGAAGAAGACAAAGTAGCAAAACCACAGGCATGTCGTCTCATAGGAGAACATTAAGTCAGACGACATCCCTCCGGGGCATGATGCGGGAGGAGATTCCCGCGCTTCCGGAGATGCCGTCGTTCTTTCCCGACCCGGTTGCCCTCGACGCGGAGGATTGCCACTTGAAAGTCCTCCGCGACGAACTCTTTCGGCGGGAGTACGACGTGAGCAGAAGGGCGATTTACCACATTATGCAGGATCAGTTAGAGCAATACCAACAACAACTTAAGCAGAGACAAAAACGATGTGGAAGCATGGATGGAAGTCGTAGTTTCTCGGAGTTGGACAGTTTACGTTTGATGAACAGGGAGGGTGAGGAGTCTCATACAAAGGCACCTTCCTTGGAGAGGGGTTTATCATTCTCAACTGCCGCGTTGTCACCGGCGTTGGATACGGAGGCACTTGCCTCCTTGCGGTCAGCAGGTGCAGCGGGAGAGAGAGTGACTCCGAAAAAGAATAAGAAGGAGACCACAATCCAAAAAGGAAGTCCTGCGAAATTGACACGTGGTCAAGAATTAGGGACATTAACGCTTTCTTTTTTTACAAGACGCAATGATGCGAAGACAGGATTATACAAGGAAGAGGGTTCTCTACTGCGGCCGAACCCTTTCACACAGCCTGTATTTCTTGGAGAACCTTTTCCAGCTTCACTATTTGCATTGGCGGAGGAGGTGGGTATGATGAACCCCACGACCGAGACGCGAGATGCAGTAAAACGTATTTCTGAGGCTCAAAAAATCCTAGGCCTTAATATTCTTCCTTCATTGACTGTTTCGTTGCCTGATGAGGGTCCAAGCACACATGGAGGAACATTAGGAGGGAATGGTGTTGGTCTTTCCTCTACCTTGGATGCAATTTCTCGCATGGCATCACCACAAGCGATCCCTTCACCGCGCTTTCTCTCAACATTTCCTTTGGCAGATGCATTTGTTCTGGAGGCGGAGGAACATCTTGCGGCAGAAATGTTTTGTGAATCCATTTGTGAGGATATTGTAAAGCGTGCCGCAGAAATGTACGTCTCCCGCACATTTGATTCCATGGCAACTGCCTACACGGCTTTCTCTGTCTGGGATGAGGTGTATAATTCTGTGGTTCATTCTTTTATTCCTCATAGCCCTCAGGAATCTATTTTAGAAGAATCTCTGCCAGCTGCTCTTGTTCCCCCTATCCGACGAATCAAACCGAAGAAAAAAATGGCTGGTGCTGTGGTTAGTGTTGTGCAGGTAGATGCAACAGGGAAGAGTCAAATAATGGGCACAGCAATGTTAAAAAACAGGGAGGTCCCATATCTTGGATTACTTCCGGAGTGGGCACCAACTCCATCGCTCCTTGATGCAGATGCCATTCTTTCTTTCCATCACCGAGGAAAGGAAACTTCACGTCCATTTACTGTCGAGGGTGCCTCAAAGCTGAGGGGCAGGTTGGGGGGACGACGTCCTAGTTCAACCTTTTCTGAGTTTCTCAACGCATCCTTAAAACTTGGGAAGAAACAAGAACCCCAACCGGTGAGTGGAATAATTAAGAGACGTTTAAACCCATTTAAACCAGTTGCAAAGAAGAGTGAAGAAAAGGATGAAGCAACGTATTCTAGAGATAGTGACAGTCCTGGAATTCCTCCTCAGTCTATTCCTGTGGATAACTATGCTCGATATGCCCTTCCAAAAGCTGCAGAAACTCTTAAGGAGAATGAAGAAAAGAGAGAAGGGGAGGAAGAAGCAAATGGAGCATCATCGCAAGTAAGGTCAAGCAAGCAGAGAATAAATGACAAGACCAACATTCATGTAGGGCGACCGAGTGATTCATATCGCAAAGAAGGAGGTGTTGAGGAGGAGTCACGTCCTACGCCAAGCAAAGGCAGTACATCTGTACCAGGTGATGTACTTGGAAAAGATAATCCTTCAACTGGAAAAAATAAAAGTAAGAAACGTCGTAAAGAAACTATTTCTACCAGTGAAGTTCAACCAGATACAACTACAGGAACAGAACTTTCTACAAGGGCACAAACACCTGGACAAAATGTAGATGATGACTTAACTAAAGCTTTACGTCAACTACCACGTGGTTACTTGTCTCCCAGTATGACACTAAATACTAGTAGTATTAATAATACTACTACTGGCGCATCTCACCGAATTACTGTACCGGATGCTCTTGTATTCATTGAAGACGATCATGTCACAATATTCTCTACATCCACAAAGAAGAAAAACGAGGAAAAAACTAGTTTAAGTGGTGTAAGGTCCTCAAGGGCATCAAAATCATTTCTGCATGGTGGTTTCAAGGCAGCTCCCTCTTTACATGATAGTGTAATAAATAATGATGGAAATGCTACTCTTTCTGTAAATATCATGAAGGGGGGTCAGACAACGATGAATTTAACACCAATCGCAGCCACTCAGGAAGGTGAAACAAAGCCCGAAACAGAATTAGTACAAGAGGACCAGGCAAAGGAAAATTTGGCTCCAAGTCATGGAGGTCGTTATTTGATTCTTTCACGAAAACAACAAAAAGCGTTAGAGGAACGTCAACGTCGCCAACGAGAAGCGGCCGAGCAAGCTGCATATGAAAGTATGTTTGTAACGCAAACTTTACCTCCTTCCAAGGGGCCGACGGAAGAGGAAATGAACCTTGATACTGATGGTGCGATAAATCCTCATTCAGACAATGAACAGTCAAGGAAGATTGTTCCTGAGCCGGGTGTTATTGTGGAGCGATGGCCCACTATACAGGCAGAGAAGGATGCAAAGAAGGCCAAGATGCGTGGGCGTCAGGCCAAAATGGTGCAACAACAAAATGCAATGGCGGATATGGACGTGGTGTTGGCTGACGGCGGTGAATGGATTTTGCCAGAGGGGAAATACCGTTGGTCTGGCTTTGATCCAGCGGCAGAGGAAAGCAGTGCAGCAGTACCAATAGCAGCAGCAGTAAGAGAGTCAAAAGGTGAGGGTGGACCTAGAACTGTGACTTCAGCGCAAAAAACGAGGCTTCGACCAGCAAAAGAAAAAGATGCGAAAGAAGATGCTGAAGGTAGGGGCACATCGACGACAAGGAAATCAAATGCAAAACCTACAGTGAAAATTATGGGTCGTACTCCACGGCAATTGCCAGCGGTGGTCACATCCATGCAGAAGGGCGGAAAAATGGAGAAAAACGAACAGCATCAGACAACGATGAGCGGGACTGCAGAAGACGAAAGTAGCAATACGGCAAAAAGTGGAATAGTCGCACAAAAACATGGAAAAAAATATCTACAGAGGTCCAAGAAATTACCACGACTCCCACATCGACCTTTAGACAGTGACCAAGCAACGCATGATACACCTAGATCTTTAAAAACACCACAAGCATCGGATGTAAACAAGATACGTCAATTGGCGTCTATTCTTAAGAAAAACTGAATTCCATAATCATCATGTGGAAGTGCTGTTTAGGAATCACTGTACAAGTAGTACACCTTCACACATTTGAGTTTTTTTTTTCTGTTGCCGTTGCTGCTGTTGACAGTGACTCCGCACGCATACAGACCACACAGCACTCCTTCTTGCCCTTAAGGTGTGGTTGGCTGTGTGTGTGCGTGGGTTGGCGGGGTAATCGTGGGTCCTATGTATGTAAACCATTCATCTCTTGATGGATCTTTCTTTGGTATTTACTCGTTTGCCCCTTTCAGTGGGTTTTATTTCTGTTATATTTTTGTTTTCCTTTCCCTGCGAAGTGAATGTATACATGAGCCAGATACTTGTTCTTGTTTTCCTCCTCTTTTTTTTATATTCTCTCTCGCCCGCTCGCTTCATTCTTTTGTTTCTCATGGTGTGCCATTATTATTGATATATTTTTGGGGGGCTTTTTTTTTTTAGGTGTCACGAAAGAGCCACCGATACCGGAGAGAAATTTGTAGCAGGGACATTTCAATGAAATCATTGAGTGCGTGGATGTGGATGTAAGTGTAAGAATGGTGTGAAAGAAATATGAAGAGGAAAGAAGGGAAGAGAGAGAGAGAGAGAGAGAGAGGACTGTTTTTTAACTGTTTGTGTGTGCGTGGCTATGCGCAATATGTAAGGTAATGCAGTATTTGACTTTTTTTTTCTTTTTGGAATTGTATATGTATAATGTGTATGTACATACGTATGTGTTGACACGCCTTGTTTCATAATTATTAGCACTAATGTAACGATGATTTATTCTTCTTTTTTTTTTGTCGTTGAATTTCCTCCACTATGGTTTCCTTGCATACAGTGTACTACAGGTAACGGGAGTCGTGTGCTTGTGTGTCTGTGTGTCTGTGTGTGAGAAATGGTTCGTCGTAGCGACAGGGCCGTTGGAGGAACGGCACGCAAGAGGGCGGGGGCTGGCGACCCTCGGGCTCACCGCGGCAGGAGGAGGGGCGACGACGACGAGGCGCTCGCAGTGCAGGAGAGGGGCGTGCTGAACCGCAACAACCCGCTCATCCCGCCGGAGCTCGACGAGGACATCGACGACGACTTCGCCTTCAACAGCGACGACGAGGAGAAGTATGGCCACCTCTTCCGCAAGGCGACAACCACCGACGCCGCGACGGCGAAGGGCGGGGCGAAGCAGAGGAAGGGCACAAAGGCGAAGAAGGCAAGCAAGCACGCGGACGACGACACGGACGACGCTCTGGTGCTGCAGCAGCTCCGCGCCCTCGGTGAGATTGAGGATGATGATGATTTGGATTTTCACGATGGGCGTGGTGCTGGACGTCGAGGCGGCAAGGACGACGACGACTACATTGACCTGGCAGACATGCTGGACGCGGGGCAGGAGGAGGAGGAGAGAAGAAGTAAAGACCGAAAGAAGAAAACTAAGAAAAAAATAGATGAGAGCGGTGTTGCGAAGAAACGTCGTCGTGCGCTTCTTACGGAGGAGGCAGAGTCTATCTATGGTCAGGCTGCTGCTGCTGCTGAGGGTACATACAGCAGTACACTTCGACAAATTGTGAGCACTGCCCCGGATTCATCAGCACGGTCGCGCCTGCAGCACAGTCTTGAGAACAAACGGAATCTCATTAGCGTGGATGCAGATGAATATAAAAAGTCAAGACTGATGCGTGAGGAGGTACGAAAAGTAGTCTCTGAGGATCTAGCCAAATATAATGCGTTTCTGCGAGAACAGCGAGAGTCCAAACATGTGCAGTTACCCATGCCAATGCCTGAGAGTAATCCCGTTCCAAGGACTCTTGGAGCCATCTCTGCTGCTGCAGAAGATCTTTTCACTTCTAGTAGTAACGGAGAAAAGACAATCTCGTCCTTGGGAACCCCAGCAAGTGGTGGTAGTCTTGGTGGAGGAGGAATGGCAGGAAACGCATCCCGTATATCTGCATTTCGCCTTGCTGGCAAAGTAAATTCTCTCTTGTCAAGCGCGGGGCTGTCAAGATCAGACCTCAGTGCACCTTCTGGAGAAGACGGCATCATTCCATTGGACAACGATGATGATAATAATAATAATAATCAGATGGGATCAGCACGTCGCGGTAACGATGATGGAAATGTACCGACAAAGGGTTACATGGCAAAACTAAAAGCCATGCTCTCATATGAGAATGCTCGTCGCCGTCGATTAAACCGCATTAAGAGTAAAACGTATCGTCGTATTCTTCGCAAGGAGAAAGACCGAGAAAATGAGCGACGGGAAAGAGCGTTTGAGATTCTGCATCCTGAAAAGGCACGCGCCCGATTGGCAGAAAAGCTCATGAAGGCAAGGATGGAAGAACGTGTAACACAAAAGCATAAAAATACAAGTAAGTGGGTGCGCCATGCTAAACGTTTCGCTAACTTTGACGGCAATACCAAAGATGCCATTAATGAGCAGAACCTACTGCACCAACAACTCATGCAAAAAATGGAAGAGGATGCGGATGAAGACGCATATCTCAATGCTGCTGAGGATGGTTCTCCTGACAGTGAGGCGGCGTCCAGTGAGGAAGAGCGCGTTGTGGATTACCTCATTGCTGAGGCAACCGCAAATAAGCAACAAGAGGGGAAGAGTGGACAAGCGGGAAATAATAATAACAAATTGACTTCTTTACTTTGGCGAAGTATAGAGGAGACTCAAAATGAGGGAAGGGAAGCTGGTGGTGGTGGTGATACTGCACGTATGACACCCACTGAGAAGGCTCGTGCAGACCTTCGGGACATGAAGTTTATGCAACAAGCAAAGCAACGTGAGGAGAAGCGTTACAAGGATGTGTTGGACCATTTACAAGAAGATATTCTTCGTGACCTGCGTGGTGAGGTCGTAACCAAGGATGATGAACCGCCTGATATTCTTGATACCGAGGATGAAGAGAAGAAGGAGAAAATCTCGAAGGCCAAAACTCAGCTCTCTACAACTGTAGACGCAAAAGTTGGGCACAGAAAGTTCTTGCGTAAGACTGACGCGCAGAGCGGTAGAGAAGTGGTGGAGAATATTCAGTTTAAGCGTCACCGTGGTATTGATGCACGTGGGAATTATGAGGGGAAGGAAAGTCATGGCAATGCAAGTAGTGCAGAGGTTGCGGAGGATTATGAATCCATTAAGGATGATGATGTTGGTGATAGCAATGATGGGGAGGGGAATGAGGTGACAGAGAAACCTATAGCTCCTCCTCCTCCCACAAATAATAATAATAATAATAATAAAACGAAGAAAACCGGACAAAACAAAAAAGATGAGTTTGCAGGTAATCGTCAATCCAATATATCTTCTCTTAGCAAACTTGGTAGCGATGCCAGTTCCCTCACAACGACGCGCAAACGTACAACCAGCACTCGTATAACTCTTCTTCCGGAGGACGTTAAACGGCCCCGTGAAGAGAAATCAGCAGCTGACGCTGAAGGGGAAAGCATGAATACCAAAGCCAAAAGAAGAAGAAAAGGAAAGGAGGCTCAACAACATGAAGCTGCGAATAATGGTCAAGAACATGAAGGAGATGGAAAAGAGGAAGAAAGGGAAATGACACTGCAAGAGCAACAAGATTATCTCATTGCCCGTGCTTTTGCTGACGACGAAGTTGACGCCGACTTCCTTGCAGAGAAAAACGCTCAAGTTGAGACGATCATGAAGCCCGTTGACAAGAACGCCACACTGCCCGGCTGGGGGGAGTGGGGCGGCGAGGACGAACGCCTCAACAAGCGCCACCAGGCGAAACTGCAAGCGATGGATTTGCAGCGACAAATTGAGAAATCAACACTAATGAAGAGCCGTGCGGACGCGGATCTTGATCACGTCATCATCAATCACGACGGCGTGGAGCTCGTCCCGGACCGCATGCTGCTGCACATGGTCCCACGGCCATTCAGCAACCCGACAGAATTTGCGCGGTCTATGCGGTATCCGCTTGGCCCCGAGTGGAACTCTTCTCTCATCTTCAAGGATGCAAATCAGCCACGCGTGGAGGTACGTCAGGGTCAAGCAGTGCTGCCGCTTGATCTCTCTCTGCGCGGTAGAAAGAAGACCGCAAAGACGAAGAGACGCAAGACACAAGCGAAGGCCACTTCTGCGTAACTCCATCGTGCTCTTGTAATGTGCTTCGTTCCTTCTTTTTTCTCTCTCCCTCCCTATATATATATATATATATATATATATATATATATATATATATATGGTGATCTTCTTGAATGTGTGGATCCCTATTTTTAAGTAACGTGTTTAATCTGGAAGCAGAGAATGAGAAAGTAGAAGGTGATGCCTTGTTTTATATTTATACCTTTGACCCTTCTTTTTTTTTTCTCGCTCCTCGTCATTATTACTATTCGTTTAAACAAAAAAAAAGAACAAGAAAATAAAAAAGAGGAAAAAAAAGAAGAGATGACGACTTTAAGAGTAATCACATGCATCTTTTACACTTTACTTTCACTATGTCTTTCTGTGAGTGTTATTATTGAGGCTATTATCTTCTTTTCCCATATATTCCGCAAGAAAAAAGATGTAGTGATAATATTAGCGTCTTTTTTTCTTGTGTTGTGTGATTTTCTATCTTCTTTTCCCCTTTTAAAAATTATTTACTGTATTTCTCTCTCTCTCTCTCTCTCTCGCTGTATGTATTTCTGCGTGTAGTGTACAGATATACATATAGACATAGGTATATTTATCTAAAGGATAAATATATTTTTTTTTCTGTTATTATACTGTATATTTCATGAGCACAGCGGAAAGTAGGATTGCGGCTCTTCTCTCCGTTCTCTCGGAGACTGAAGATGCGATGCATTGCCCCCTCTCTGAATTTGCACGTAGTATGCGTGAGGCCTCTTGGGCGCAACAGCGTCATTTAAATGGTGGTGCAGTAGGCAGTGGGAGACCCATTGAGCTGAGCGACGTGCTGGCCGAGCGTTCGCTGCAGCTTCTTCGTGAGGAGGAATCAATACTCCGCGATGAGGAGGTGGTGCGGATCACATACGACAAGCTGCGCGCGGAGATGGCCCGCGTTGAGGCGCAGCTGCAGAGCCTCGGGCGGCGGGCGCAGGAGGTGGTGCAGCAGAAAGCCTTCTGCAGGGTGGCGATGAATCTTCTTGTGAGCGGCGACGTGCCAGAGTTCTACACGCCCGACACGGAGCACGTCGTGGGCGCCCCGCGCGAGGACGCCGACGCGACGAACAACAACGCCGCAACGACAACAGTCGACGGGACGGAGGCGGCGCCGGAGGCCGCACCGATGAGCTCAACGTCACCGAAGCGGCCGCACCGGAGTACCACGTCGCTGAAGGGGCGGTCGGAGTCCCAGCCACAGCTGCAGCCGAGTTTAGTTGAGAATGGCTCGCATGGGAAGAGTGCTGCCGGGCGGTCTCCATCAACGGAGAGGAATGGGGACAAAAATGGTATTGTAGAGAGTGGAAAGGCTTCTATATCACCTCCACAGGTGAAGGGGAGTTCTCGTCTGCACGGGGTGAGCGACCCCACCCCAACGGGTACTGCACTTCTTGCCATGCTGCGTTTACCAGATGTGAAGGAAACGACTCTTTTGAATGCGATTGAGAGCTATGATGAATATCATTTTGGAAGGCCGATAACATGGCGTGCTAAAAAACAAGAGGAAGTACTACCCGTCTTACTTGGCATGTTGAAGCACCTCCCAACCCCACGTCCGCCTATTCAACTTGCAGAATTGCGTATTCTGGGGCATATTTTTCGTTCTTCCTCTTCGAATCGAACTGCCAGCGAATCAATTCTCTCCTCTTCGCAGATGTCAGCGTCCCTTTCAGAAGGAATCGTAGGCTCCATGATATATTCTCTTCTGACCGAGGGCCAAGCTGTTCCCATACTTACACGTCTCCTTCAAAGTGTTAACAACGATATCAAATGTGAAGTATTGGAATGTCTTTTACCTCTCATTATAAACAGTTCTACAATTTCGAATGATGCTGATCATAGCACTGACAAGAAACGGATATTACCTGACACTCGAAAAGAATTTATTGCTGCAGGTGGATTACAACCGCTTGTAAGTATTGTGACATCCTGTACCTCAGAGGCTGTGCTAGAACGATCTCTAGTTTTGCTATGGAACCTTATTGCCCGTGATGATGAAGAAGAAAAAATTCGTAGTGAAGTACGACGCCTTGGTGGATTACGTGTTGTGCTAGATCTCCTGTATACAGATTCTATTCCTATTCTAGACAATGCTGCTATGACTATTGGTTACATAACCCGCGAGGAATCATCCAAGATAGAAATTCGTGAAGCTGGTGGATTGGAGAAAATTACTGCAACATTACGTCATCCATTTGAATCCATTCAAACCAAAATGGCAGGAGCTGTTTGGAATTGTGCAAGTAATGCTGAGAATCGGACCTATTTACGCCAAATTGGTTGTATCCCTGCTTTATTAGAACTACTTAGTTCACCGTACGAATTTGTACAAGAAAATGCAGCAGGTGCCCTTTGGAATCTAAGTGTGGATCCTGAAAATAAAGCACAAATTCTTGATTATGGTGGCATTGTGGAGCTTTCCCAACTTATTGCCAAGAGTAATAGTGTGGGTGTGGTGGAGAACGCCTCAGGGACATTATGGAACTGTAGTGCAGCCGTTGAAACACGACCTGCCATCCGTAAGGCTGCAGCTATACCAATATTACTCTCCGTGTTAAGCCGAGACTCACCTTCTTCAGCACGGCAAGGCAATGGACTAGTCCTGGCAAAGAAACCGTCTACATCTCTTCCTATAAGTGATAAAATTCTTGACAATGTGGCAGGTACACTTCGAAACTGTGCTATCAATGATCAAAATAAACCTGCTATTCGTGAGGCGGGCGGAGTAGAATTATTACTTGGTAAACTAGAGCAAGGAATTTCAAAATATCCAGCATCTATTCCTGCGCCCACATTAGATAAAATAGCATCTACATTATGGATATTGACAATTTCTCCTGAAATAAAACATAGTGTGCGCTTGAGTGGAGGTATTCCATTACTCGCAAAAATACTTGAATCTACTTCTTTAACTGCGGCGAAGAAGAAAAAATCCAAGGTTATTGTCCAACTAACAATGAGTTTGAAGGAAAAAATTGTTGGCATATTACGTAATTGCTCTACTGTACAAGAAAATCGACCAGCGATGGTCGCTGCCGGTGTCGTTCAAGCTTTAGTGTATGCCGTGGAGGACTGCTATATTTCTACGTCTACAGAAACGAATACCAATAAAGCAACATCCCAACAGTCAGGACCATCTTTGCAACTCAAGGAAACTGTGGCTTCTGCACTTTGGTATTTATCACGAGATGACAAGGTCACACCTCGTGAAGAAGGCGGTCTTGAACTTGTGTGTCGTCTTTTAAAGGAGCCAAATCAACCCTCTGTTGTACTAGAGCAGGCGGCCGGAGCAATCTCTTCATTGACTGTTAACAATAATGACAATCGAACAAAATTACGTGACTTTGGTGGTTTAGATGCCTTATTACGGGTTATAGAAGAAAAGACACCTCTTGCGTTCCCACGGCAAGCCCGGACAGACGCTGTTGGTAGCGAGGCTGTTTCTTCAACGATAAACCCCGCAGTTCATTCTAGCAGCGGTACCAATAAGGCTGAAAGTACTGTTTCAAATACATACGCTGTTTTAAATACACTTCTTTCTATTCGTAATAGCACTTCTTCAAATGAAGGAAACCTTCGTTATGTTGCCGAGTGGCGTTATCGTTGTCAAGGAGGAGAAGCGAGGACGGCGGGGGCTTCATCGTCGTTGCCTACATCTTTTACTGGGTGGCTCTTGTATATTATTCAGCATGGATCAGATGACTGTGCGCGGGAGGCGGCTCTTTGTGTAAAGAACCTGTGCAGTCAACCCAAGGCACTGGAATCATTGCTGCAGCAAGATGCAGTGGAGTTGCTTGGTGGCCTTGCAGAACGTGGATCCTCAGACTCGGTGAGACGAGCGGCTGCGATGACGTTACATTCCCTTGCGCGAGCACAGCGTCGATAAGTAAAGTCAATAAAAAATAAGAAGGGCAAAGGGAAAAGAAGAAGTACAGAAAACCTGTGTTTCTATGTGCCAAAACGAAAGAAAAGAAACAGGCCCACGTCTCGGGTATTAACAGGAATGAGATGGGGGAAAAAAAAAGGGAGGAAAAAAACTCAAAAAAAAACAGGATTAAAATCGGTAAATACTAGAGAAGAAATGTAGATGAGTAGGTGAGAGAGTCATGAAGGATTGAAGAGAAGGATGCTTAGCCCTCTATTGCTTGACTGTTTTATCATTGTTATTTTTGCTTTGTTTGGTTTTGTGTGCGTATGTGTGCATCTACTTGATATGTTTCTCTTTTCCCTTATTTCGACCACGTGTGAAGGTTGCTTCACATCGATTACATATCATTCCTCCTGAAGACAGAAATACGAAGAATAGGGGAAAAAAAAAAATAATCGTCTGCACCAGTGCAGCGAAATAATGATGGGAGAAAAATCTGCCGTGGGGCAGAATAGAAAGGGCGAAAAACGGAAGGGGGGGAATGAGATAGGAAAGAAGAAAAATATATACTTATAGAGAGAGAGAGAGAAAATCATAACATGGTGGATGTATATATATATATATATATATATATGCATTTAAGTTTAGGTTTCCTTTTCATTCCACATATCTTTTGCCTTCCCGCCAGTATTGGCGATGGATTGGTTTTTCTTGGTGAATGAAAATCATGTCATTATGGACGACCCACTTCAGCGGACAACCACCATCCAGGGAGGGAGTATCAAGAGGGAATGAAAGTGAAAAGGCGAAAACACATAGACAAACATGCAATTTTTGAAAGCACATAAAGTCGAATATATATGGGTGTATATGTGTTTTTTTTAACCCCTTTTTCTTTAGAATTTGTGTTGGTACGAATAAAAAACGGGAACTGTAAACAAAAATAAAACGAGGATGAATGGAAACTCTCAGGAGTCAGCCATAATATTTAATGTTAGAAGAGGGAGGGAACAATGCCCCCGCCACGCAAGCAAGCCAAGCCTTGCAATTGTGAATATTTGTTTTGGTATTTGATTCAATTATCATTATTTTTGTTATTATTTGTCTTCTCGTACAGCTATCTCTTCTCGTCTTTCTCATACATATCTGTGTGTTTAATTCGTTGTTTTCTTTTGTTATATCGATGGTGTAGATGTCTTTCAATAACTCCAGTGCTGCTGCGATTAGCAGCACGAATAACGCGGAGTCTGCTGAGAGAGGTATTCTACCACTCTCCGTCAGCCTCGGTCCCAACGCCGCACTGCCGTCCGATGACTACGTACGCGTGGTTGCTCTAAGTGGTGGCGGGGGATCGAAGAGAGAAGTTCCACCGTCGCGGAATAGTAGTCATCGTGACAGTACACAAAGGAACGGTACGCACCCTCGAAGCACAAAGGTACCGCCGGTAAAAGAACCAGTGCGGTGCGATTTTGCGTTGCACCTGCGCGGGGCCCGCCACTGTCGCCTGCTGGATGCCATGCTGGATGCACACGATCTGCATATGAGTACTGTTAGCACTGCTTCGGTCGACGGTGTCGCAAGAAACAAAGCGGAACGAAAGAGTAAGAGTGGTATAAACAACTTGCCGTCTGTAGTGCTTCCACAAGCAACAGCTAATGGATGCAAGGCTCTTTTTGTGTACCTAGATTTGATCACTACACGTGTGCCCTCAACAATCTCTAAACCACTTCGTGCACCACTTGAAGATATTCTTCAACCCTGGGAACTGAATTTTTTACTGAAACATTGCATGGATGAGGCGACGAGCCGTGTAATATTTCAAAAAATTAGTGGTGACAAAGACGGTAATGTGGAAAAGAAGAAATACAATGGAGACGCCAGGGCAATGTATCACTCTGTAATTGTAGACAGAGCACCAGAATCTTTAAACTTGCTGATAGAACTTGCACTATTGAGTGATTTTCTTATTGTGGAGCCACTGCGGCAGTTGACATGTGCCTTCCTGGCGTCCCTGGCGCTTAATGTATCTTCCGAGGCGGAGCTGTTACGACTTTCCGGACTGCCACGTGCCATGACGGAGGAGGAATTAGATCCACTTTATGTGCAGTTCCCGTTTTTGCGCCCTGACACCGCCTCCGACTGCTAGCAAAGTTACCCAATGTTTTATCGTTGTAAGGCTCTCATTCTCGCACTCCCTTTGAGGAGTACGAAGAGAATAGGGGAGATAAAGTCATGTGAAATATATTAACTTGTCTACCTACACGTCAAAAAGCGAACAACGAAAAAGATATGAGATACCGGAAGAAAAAAAAAAGAGAGGGAGATGAAAGGAAGGAAATATGTGTGTGGTGGTGGTGGGAGGAATGAAGAAGAAATTGTGATTGATTTAGAGGAACCGTAGTACAAAAAGGCAAATTGATGTAATTTTCATGTGAAAGGGAGGGAAAAAACAAAAACAAAGAAACATGACTGTACAGGGTCTGAAGAGGTGTACAATCAGGTTTCTTTGCTTGGTATCCATACATATTTTCTTCTAGCCTCTTTTTCTTTTCTTACTGTTGTGTGTATGTGTGTGTTTTTCTTTTTCTCTGTTGGATCCGTGAATTTATTTCTCGGGTGTTTTTTTTTTTTCTACCCCTCCTTTTTTCTTTCTTTTTGCGTTCCATTAATACATCGGCAGATATATATATGTTGTTGATGCGTTTTCTCGTTGGTGTCGCTCTTATTCATAAAGATAGTGTTTTGTCAATACTTTCTTGTTTTCTCCTTTTCTCTTTTTTTTTCCCCTGCGTGTGTATGTGCTGCGTTTGCCACCAACATATATATATATATATATACACTCACACCTAGGCAAGTGAAAATAAGAGGAGAACTGATAGAGAGAGAAGAGGGAAAAAATTGAAGAATTGTTAGTGGTGTTGGGACCACTTTCATAGGAGTCCTGTGTCTGTAAATCAGACAAATAAGTCCAGGGGCTATAGTGGAAAAGAAAGGGCGATCGAAACCTCTTTTTCTTCTTTTTTTTTTGCTTCCAGGGCAAAATAAATCCGTGTGGTACAACTGAAGGTTCTCGTGAAAATAGCGGAAGGAAAAAAGGAATCACATAATAATAATAAAAGTGAAAAATACAAAAATAAAAAGAAAGTACACACACAAAAAAAAAAGGAATTGACTCTTCTTTTCTTTCCCAATGAGTGACGACGAAAGTGAGAAATATTTTGGTGGACTGGGAAACCCGCGGAACACCTCCTCCCCGACGAGTAGCGACTGTGATGAGGAGGACGAGGTTGACACGCTGAACAGCAGCACCGCCACCGCCGGGCCGCCGGGGTCGCGCCGGACGGGCCGCTACCAGTGCCCGAACTGGGACACGGGGTCGAGTATGAGCGGCAGCTCCCCGAGCAGTTCAACGCAGCAGGGCTACGAGCGGGGAGGCGCGGCTGGGCAGACCGGCAACTTTCATGTCACCTCGGACAAGCGTTACCTAAACGGCAAGAGACGCAGCCTCAGCAGTGCAAGTAATACTGTTAGTCTCATTGGCAGTGCCCAGGAGTGGAGTCGGTCGTTTTGTCTTTTCAATCCTGGGAGGCCGAACGTGGCGTCACGAGCATCACTCCAATATAATCAAATGTTGTTTAGTGGAAAACATTTTGTTCCGGGGAATGGAGTATCATCACCATTGAGTGCGACTCACGGAACTGCAGCTGCAGCGGCGCAAGATGGTGAAGCCCATCGCCCTTCTGTCTCCTTTAGCATGTCATTCAATCATGGTATTGGTGGACCTCATGGAGACAGTGCTGTTTGCCGAAGTACAAGCACCCTTTTTTTGCCTGGGCAAATATCCCCATCGGTGTCAACTAGTCCACTTAGTGGGGCGCATAGAACTGGTCGACACTCTTTTCTTATGGGAGCAATGAACAATCAAACGACTGCATCGTTTTATGCCATGGGTGGTGCGGCACGACACTTAGGTAAAGGTTCTCACCCTCTTACTTCACCGGCACGTAAGGAGCTAAATATGCTTTTACCCATATTGTGTTCTCATTTGAGTCTTCTGGGAACACCAATCATTACTGGCAATGTTGGTCGTACTATGGATTTGCGTAAAGGACCACTGATTGGTTCAGGAGGATTTGCCAAGGTATATGCAGGAATGGATTGTGTGAGTGGTAAGCTTGTGGCTATAAAAGAAATTAATATTGCGGAAATTAAGGATGAAAAGGCATTACGAGCAATTGGAAAGGAATTTGGTATTCTCAAGTTACTTCGACATCCTAATATTGTGTCATATCAACTTTTTGAACACAGTGCTTCACAGAAAGTGTGCCGTATTGTAATGGAGTTACTTACTGGTGGGTCATCACTTGTTTTGCTTGGAAAATATGGGCCTTTACGAGAACCCATTCTTCGTAAATTTACCCGTCACATTCTTCAAGCCATTCAATATATCCATAAAGAGGGTATATCGCATCAAGATATAAAACCAGCGAATATTCTTGTAAGTGATAAAGGCGTTGTAAAGTTGTGTGATTTTGGATGCAGTAAACGTGTGAATGAATTAAGTAAATCTACAAGTTGTGTTCTGGGGACTCCGTTATATATGGCTCCGGAGTTTATTAAAGGAGAAGCGACTCATAAATCGGATATTTGGTCTATGGGTTGTTCTCTTTTTCAATTGGCAACAAATCTGTTACCGTGGCACCATGCTCATGTACGTGGTAATCTACAATTGATGTTTTACATTACAAGTACAAGTGAAACACCTCTTGCGCACTTCCCGTCAGAATATGCTCTGGAGTTTAGTCCGGAATTTAAAGATTTCCTGGAACAATGTTTTATCCGTGATGTGAAGAAGAGACCTGAAGCAAGGGATTTATTGAAACATCCATGGATCAAAGGTAGCCGTTTAAATCCAACCCATAATTCCCCATCTACTCCTGTACTGGGAGAGTTAGGCAGTCCCACTTGGCCCTGGGTAGCGAATACTATTGAAGAGGAAATACTTTGCCAACATGAGTTGGAGGATGTGTCAGCTAGGATTTCAATTGAAATGTGCCATGCATGGATGATTGGTTGTTGTGCTTCAGATATTTCATTTCCTCAGCTTCCAGTACCTATACAACAAGAAAATCCTCAGCAACAGCAACAACAACAACAACAAGCATTACTAACAGATTTGAGGTACAGAAATGATGATTTGATGCTTCTGCAACAATCACTGGAGCGTCATATGGATTCACAGCCAGGCGCATCGAGTAGTCAATGTCAAAGCCCGGCAGTGAGTGCACGTGGGGGTGGAAGTTGGGTTCCGATGAGTCCTACCGTATCCTTAGATGCGACACAGCATGATAACTTCAATTATTCTGTTCCATTGGGGGCATCAGAAGGCTGCTTTGTAATTCCACCCTACAGTTCATCACCGGCATCTTCTGCAGCACCACAATACCTTCGTATTAATGCATACGGCAATCTTGAGTTTGTCCCTGTAGATGATGATTTTGTAGAGGTGGATGCCGAAGTGGATGATGCATTAGCGTCGTCATTTAGGCAAGTAACTAATCGATCACCTAGTACTACTTTTCCTTTGAGAAGCTCTTCTCCAACTAATGATAATGCTACAAGCCAGACTACTACAGGACAGCCCCACCACCGTAGCTACAGTTCTCAGAATAATAATATTAGCCATGGTGGATTTTCTCTTCGACGAAGTCCCGGTAGTCGAACCAATCGTCAAGTGACTGGGGTGTATAATCAAAGTGTGTCATTGATGTCCATTTCATCTTTTGCTTCTCGTGGGGTTTCACCGTCGCGTCATTCACAAACTGCGTCAACAGCATCGCTGACAACATCTCAGCAGCTTCCCAGTCTTCTTATGATGGCTGGTTCAGTCTCTCTTCCTGTTGGTGGGACTTCTATGAATCACAGCAGTGATGATATCTCAGCAGAGGCTCAAGTATGTGGCACATCTGGCTCGAATATATGCCGGATTCCAGAAAATGTTCCTGTAGAAGCAGATGGTCGCCTACATATGTCACTTTCTGTTCCCACAGGAGCTTCTGAACGTTGCGTTAACATTGAGCTTAGCATAGACCCTGGCGATGTACAGTGCAAATATGTAGAACGACGCCCAAGTTACGTGGTAGCGTTCACTGAAGATGTGAAGTCTCAAATTGCTGCCAAAATGAGTGAATTGGCATCAAGCACTGTGAGTAGTCCTACGGATAGCCAATTGACTGACAGGGGAAGGAGTAATGAAAGCCGTTCTGTCTCGCGCTGGTCATGCGTTTCGTAGTTACTCTGTTTCTCCCAGGGAGCTCTAGTCGGTTTCCCTCCTCTCCATTCGTCTCGGTTTTTTTTCTTTTTTTGTTTGTTTTGTTTTCGAAGTTGATCCTCGTCTTTCCTCTGTGTGCATGTGTTGTTTGCTGTAGTCTTGTTACTTGTTTAAGTTTTACGTTTTTTTCTTTTGCTTTTTTTTTTTTCTAGCTGTAGTGTTTTTTTTTTCTTTGAATGCTGGAGAGAGAAACTTTCCAGATGTTTCAGATATAGCGAGAGGGAGCGTGCATGGGGATTTGTTTCTTCCGAGGGGTAAGAAAGAAAAAGAACTCCCCCAAAAAAAATAAAAAAAAGATTTTGATTCTTGATCGAGAGTGGTGTGCGTGTGGATTCATCTTCTTTTTGTTGTGTAGTTGTTAAGCACAACTCTGTGTAGGCGTGAGGAAGCGAAAATGAAAACAGTGAGGGGATTTTTTTTCGTTTTTTTTTGCTGGATAGACAACAACGACGACGAAAAAAAAATATAGTGTGATCTAAAAGAAGAACAACCAGAAGGGAACCAAACGAACAAAAGAGAGATTCAAGGAGAAGCGAAGTAAGAACGACAGAAGAAAAGCGTACTTCTCTTTGAGAATTCCATTACACACAAGATCAATGAGAGAATATTTATACATATATGTTGTGAATGCGTTGGTTTGCATATATTTTGCTTTTGCTCATACCTTTCCCACTCTAATATGGATATACAGATATAGTTGTATTCTCCTCTGTAACTATTATTATTATATGTACTTTTTTTTTTTCTTCATTTTATCTGTCAAAGAAAATGTTGGAGAAGGTTATGGATTCCATCTACATCGTCATGTCGTAGCCTCTGGTCTTATGCACCTAAACTGTTTTTCGGATGTTCGCTTAGTTCTTGTTTTTTTTTTGAATTGCTTATCTACGTTTTCTATCTGCGCACATGTTGGGACAGAGTTTTCGTGTTCAAGCACGAATATATGCATATATGTGTCTGTTTTTTTTCTTCTGTTCTGTTCTACTGTGGGGAAAAAAAAGGAAAGCACACACCCATACAGCCACGTGCTTGGTGGTGTAGTGTGTCATTCATACTCTTAATTAGACCAGTGACGGCTGATTCTGCGGTCGAATGGATTCGTTGGTTGCGGGTGCGGCCGCAGGTCTCGTGGTGGATCTTACTCTTTACCCGATCGACACGATCAAGACACGTCTGCAGTCGAAAAGTGGATTTTACCACGCGGGTGGGTTTCGCGGGGTGTACAGGGGATTGAGTACTGTTGCCATTGGCTCTGTGCCGGGCGGCGCGGCCTTCTTCGTTGGCTACGACCTCACAAAGCGAGTACTTTTAAACAATAACGACGATGAGAAGAAGATGTCTACGTGGCGTCAATTGGCTTCACAGGCGGTGGCGGCCATGATGGGTGAAACATCGGCATGTCTGGTGCGTGTGCCTACAGAAATGGTGAAGCAACAGCTGCAAGCGGGACACCACCATAGCATCAATCGTGCGCTTTTATACATCACGCATAATATTCCACCAAACTCCGCAAACGCGGCGATACCAACAAACATACGTTGGCTTGGTCTCCCGCTGCTCTTTATGGGCATGCCGATCATGCTCTTACGTGAGCTTCCCTTTGCCGTGGTGCAGATGTCATGCTATGAAGAACTTAAGAGCTTCTTCAATACAGAAAAGCACCCACAATATCTGCCGTTGTGTGGAGCAATCAGTGGTGGCACCGCGGCGTTTGCCACAACACCGCTGGACGTACTGAAGACGCGCATTATGTTGGGACAGGTGGGGAACTCGAGTGCTACGTCGCTGCATGGAACCGCAGCTGTTCGAGCGGCATTTCACGAATTGTGGAGTGAGGCGCCACGGGTAACCGATAAGTGGGGGCCGTCACAACGATTTTTCCGTGGAGTTGTGCCGCGTGTGTTGTGGATTTCACTGGGAGGGAGCGTCTTCTTCACCACGTACGAGACCGTGCGCAGTGGTTATAATTGGACTGCAACAGTGCAGAACAATATGCTTTCGTGATATATATTTGTGTGATGAAGGTATTTCTCATGTCAACTGAATATTATTACTATGAATATCGATGATAATATCTCTCTTCATGGAAACAAAAAGCTTGGCGAAATGAAGCTCTGAAAATAAGGGGAGAGAAATAAATAGGCACCAAGAGGAGGAAAGGAAAAGGGTCTTCATATGATGAACTTCGGTAAATAAGAGAATGCATATACATACATTTATTTTGAGGAGTAACGGTTAATTATTTCTATTGGCATCAGCACGTCTTCCTCTTCCCTTTTTTTTTGCTATTCTTCATGTCTTTTTCTTCTGTTTCTTTTCTTGTAATATGCATTAAGGCATATATATTTATATATAAACAAGTTTGTGATTCCTGAATATTTTTCGCTTTGCGCCTCGGCCCATGTGTTTCCTCTTTCTCCTTGCAATTTCCAGTGAGACCATGGAGAAGAAGAGTGAGGGATAGGTAAACAATTAAACCAAATGAGAGGCTGAAAGCCGATAGAATGTTGAGTATTTGATGCAGAGAAAGACACGAACAACAAGAACAAATATATATATATATATATATATATATATATATATATATTTAAAACTCATATCGCAGTGCAATTATAATCGGGCTTGGGTGGGATGGATGTGGAAGCACATGTGTGTTGGCCTTCTATGTGCTTTGCTTTCCCCCTTCCAGTTTGCTGCCCGTGTCGCACCACCGCTTTCTTTTTTTTATAATGGTTTGTCCTGTTTAACGTGATCCTTTTCTTTTCTTTTTTCTTGCTGTTGTTGTAGCTGTTGTGTTAAGTTGTCGCTATCTTTGTATCCGCAGAGATTGCGAGCGTAGAGGTGACGGTGGGGATTTTTAAAGGGTGGGGTATATATATATATATATATATATATATATATCGGAAGACTTACACACACGCGATAAAACTCTCTGGACTAAAGGAGGGAAGCTGGAATAAAGAAATAATGCACCGCTGTAGGGGTGGCTCTGCTGAAACGAGTTCGCGTGGTGGTGATGGGCGTGGTCTTCACTCCTACTCTCGTCAAGCTCCAACACCACCGCCACCACCGCCGCTTGGCCACGTGGCTGTGAGCGGGGGCAGAGATCGACAGATGTCAGCGTACCCGCTACCGCCGTCGCGGCATAGGAGAGAAGGGGTGAGTGCTCATAGCTCTTTGCTTGGCCCACATGTGTTGCCGACACACCATCAGTTGGAAGAGTACTACCACCGTTATTACTCTCATCATTCTCAACACCATCACGATCGCCACCGAAAGCAAGTTGTGAGGACGCCGACTGAGAGGCATTGTGGGCGAGACAAGACGTCGACAACAATGTCCAGCTGCGGTGGGCACACCGTTGATTCCCGTCCTCCTCCATATCCGTCCGAACTCGTGGCAAATGTTGTGAATTCTGATTCAATGGCCAATCACACGCATAATCGAGGGATGCAAAAGGACGAAATGACGTCTCATAACTTTGGTCCTGCTCGTGCTCGTGGTGGTTCACATAATGATGCTGTGCGGGGTGGCACCGGTTTTTTTCAACACCGATTACATTCGCCGTCACAGCTATGCCCTACTAGACGTAATCATCAAACCGAGAATGATGATGAAAAAGAAGGGACTCGAAACGTTTATAGTAATCAGCGAACGGAGAAATGCAAAGGCCACATGGGTGATGGTGATGGCAGCGGTGGTAGTAGTAGTGGTAGAGGACGTGGTGGAGAGAGACGTGCACTACCTTTGGATGTATCGGAAGGGCAATGTCAAGCCGGTGATGTGTTGTTTGTGAGGAATTCCAGACATAAGCGACTGGATTACGAGCAAACACAATATCCTCAGATGATAGAGAGACTCTTCTCGACTGGGCTGCATGGCTATCAACACCCTCCTCCATATCATACAGGGGAAAAGGAGTTTTCTCAACCTCCTCCCTCGTACTTTGAATCATCTACAGTGAAAGCCGCACCACCACCCCCATACCGAAGTTGTCCACTCCATAAACATTATCATTCTTACGGTACGATAAAAAAAGATGATAATAATAATTTTTACTCTGTCGATACCGACACTCCCTCGCGTGAGATGAATTCGGAAGTGGGCATGTTTTCACAACAACATGAGAATATCCGAGAAACAAAGATAACTGAGAAAGATGGTGGAGTAAAGAAAAGACAGATAAAAGAAAACACCGAGTTGAAATTGGAGCACACACGTGAAAAAGGGAAACGTAGGCAATCATGTGATGAAAACATTTGTTCAGATACTCTGAATGAAGTAAAATCCTCTTCCAATATGGACCCATTATCCAAGGCCCCTCTGGAGTGTGTATCTATGCAATCCCAAGGGACATGCCATCAATCAGGGATGTATAAAGATGAGAATAATACACCTTTTCTTATTCCTCCACAGCGTGAATGTCATGCTGGACGTATAACATGTTGCTTAGACCTTGATAACACATTGGTATATACTTTTCTAAATCCTCCGCCTTGGTGGGATCCAGAGAATAATCCACTTCATCTTGAAATAGATGTTTGTCCAACCTTTAATGCAGAAGAACAAGAATTTGATAGAGGGGGCTCTAGAGAAAACACATGTTTTTCGTCAATCAGCAATTCATCTCCAGATCCTGTTGGAAATGATACTGGTATTCGTGTAGTGAAACCTCCTTTACGAAATAGAGGATCTGCTGCACGTCATCGCGATCGCCATTATGTATGCATAAGACCACACGCATTGGAATTTGTTCAATTCTGCCTCGACAAGTTTGAGGTGGTCTTCTTTACCGGCGGCACAGAGGAATACGCGCACCGAATCTTTGACCATTTGGAGGGACAACGCCTTGCTCATCGTCTTTACCGCCAGCACTGCACAGCATGCGGGGATGGAATGTACATGAAAGATCTTTCACAGCTTGGGCGTCCTCTTGATCGTGTTATTCTCTTTGACGACCGCGGACCCGATGTAAGTTTTCAGCCTGGAAACGTACTTTTTTGCGAGCCTTTTATTCTTGAAGGTGTGGATGACGCTTCCGAAACTTCTCGGTCAGACAACGAATTGCGTGGATATATAGAGTTTCTTGATATGCTTGCGCGGCTTCCGGAGGGAGTGATGCTGAAGGCTGTGAAGATGTATCAGGAACAACTACAGAAAAGATGCACGACGCTAACTGTTGACGAGAATCAGAGACGGGAACGCGCCGCTACTTCGGACACAGAGGAGGCACACACGTGATTGAGACGGCGAAACCAGGTGTCTGCTAATTGAACAAACAACAGCAGCAACGAAGACAACAACTGTGAAAAAGAGAAATAAAAAATTACCAGAACTAAAAATAAAATCGGATGTATGTGTCTAAAAGGGAGAGCCTGGTTGGAGAATATGCTTACTCACATACGAACGCTTTTTGCTTCTTCACTTCACTTATTTCCTCATCTGTTCATTGACGCATTGACGGAAAGTTTGGCAAAGAAAAAAGAAGGAAGATATAGCTCAAGAGTAAGAAAATAGAATATATATTTATAAAAACAAAACAAAGCGATAAGAGAGTATGTGAATATGAAAACAAAAGGGAGGGAAAAGATAGGTGTTGCATTTATTATATATCGTCAATGTTATTATTTTAGTGTATTTTCTTTATTCTTGATTAGATATAAGTATACACGGAAAACTAAAAGAAAAATGGGAACGTTACATTTACGGCTAAATATCTAGATTTATTTTGCGTGGTTGTCACGGGGGTGCAGTTGAGGGGAACTTCATTTCTGTTTTTTTTCATTGTATTGTGTGATGATCTGTTCTGTGATATATACGTGGATTTTTTTTATTGTATGTATTTGAATAACAAATGAATTCTGTGGATTATAGAGTGGTGTCGGGATATTTGGTTTTGGGTTTCTTCGTGATGTGTTTAGGCCTTGGTGTTTTTTCCCTTTTTCGGTAGTCATGCCGTGTTTTCTTTTTACGACGTTTTCCTTCCAGACGTGTATGCATGTACGTGTTTTTTTTTGTTTCATTTTTGATTTTCTCTTTGCTGAAGAGGTCCACACCTTCTTTCTATTTTCCATCTTGTACACAGTCTCTCTCTATTTCTTTTCGTTTCACTCAGCCATCGGCTTTCTATACTGCTATTGATTTCGTGTTGTCGTTGTTGTTTCGGTGCTTTAGGAGCTCATTTCTCTTATTTGTTGCATTACTGCGGAAGAAAAGATGTTTCTTGGGCGATATGTCTAAGAGACCGGAATGAAGAAAAAGAAGAGAGACAAGGAATGTGAGGGTTAGCTGTATGTGAATATTTATGGGACTCTTTTTGATTTTTTTCTTTTTCTTTTCATGTGCATTTGCTTTTTTTTTTGTTACTCTGCTGTTAGTTAGTTTTTTTTTTTTCATGCTCACAGCGTCATACTGCTTCTGTAAATTTTTTGCTTATTATTATTATTATTATTATTATTTATTTTTTTTTGATTTGTTTGTTTATTCATTCATTGATCTATTTCCACTTCCATTGATACAGTTGTTGTTTTTTTTTTTTTTGAGCGGGGTAACCTCCTTTTCTTTTCTTCTTCGTTCCTTTTCTCTGGCTTCCCAAACATGAATTCTTGAGTGTTTACGATCCCTTTCCATGAGGCGCCCGGTAGCTAGGGAGGGAATGTGCGTGCATAGAAATAAAGAAAATCCCCTCACTGTCTGTGTGTATTTGCTTCTGTGCATTTTCCCTTGATGAATGTGGGGGAAAGGAAAAGGTTATGGCGGGGCGAAATCCGACTTGCATCTCTATGATTGGAAGGAACTTTCGCTCTCCCCCTTTTTTTTGTTACGTGCTGCGTTAATTTCTCTCTTAGTGTTCTTTTAATTACAAAAATAAAAAATAAAAACAACAAGTAAAACAAGAAGAATGTGATTTGGATGTGTGTTTCTCTGTGCCATGAGGGAGTTTGATTGTGGTTAGTCTCATGATGCACTTGGTGTTTTTTGGTGTTGTTGTTTTTTATTTGTTTTCTTTCCGCATTTTGTGATGCTTCTTTTTCTTTTTTCTTTTTTTTTTTGATATTCTCATTTATACAAATATATGTATTTTTTTTTTTCTTCTTCTATTCATGTCTTTGTTATATAGATGATATGTATATCCCTCTTGACTTCAGCGCAACTTCCCTTGTTGGGCAAGTCGTTCACAAGAAGAAATGAAAAAGAGGGTGCACGCGTCCATTGTGGTTCTTTGTGGAATCTTTCTTGGTGTTTCTCGTGTATGTATGTGTGTGTGTGGCGGAGAAAAAATGCTTTGTTGTTATTCATTTGATTTGTGTGCTCTCTTTGGCGTGTCTCGGGTTAATAAACAAAAAAAAGAGGACTGGTCGAGTGAGTTGTAGAAAAAGAACACTCTGGTGCATGGTATGGATGCATGGGGAAGAAGAGTGCTTGGAAGGATTACGTGTATGTTTTGTGGTTGAATTTTTTTTTTTCCTGTCACTGTGTGGCTGTTTATGGTGTCTTTTGTTTTATTTCACCGTAATATTCTTCAATTTGTGTAGATTACCCCCTTCTTGTTGCAAACCCCTTCATTCCTTTCCATTCTATCTTTTTTTTTTCCTTTTCTTCATTGAAGTGGTGGGATTGCTCTTTTTTGTATTCAGGCACTCGCAAACATTCATCGTCATATCTGTGCCGTACTTCCTTTCTTCCATGCTTTTTCATGTATTCTGTCTTTGTTTTTTGTGGGATCCCTCTTCTTATTCTCAACTTAGAGGCAACATTGTTTTCTTCCTTTTTTCCTTTTGTTGCTTTCTCCCTCTGCCACTGCCACACTCCCAGGCAAACATAAAACTTTTCTTTCTTTCTTTCAGTAAAATTATTTACCTGTGTTTGTTTATTTGTTCTCTGAATGTGTTCTCTCCGTACACGCATTACTCATGCAATGATTCCGGAGTCCTCCCTCTCGAGCAAAACCGGTAAACGGGGGGAGAGTGATATGAGAAGCGGAAATGAGAAATAAACGGAGAGGGAGAATATCAGAAGTAAAAAATAAAAATGGAAAACAAAAGTGGGTTGGCATCTAGTCTCCTTTTATGACCACTTTTTTTTTCCTTTTTTTTTTATGTATGTGTACGTGTGACCTTCACGACCATCAGGCGACGTTACATTAATAACCCTGGCGAAGCCGGCCACCTCTGCGTGGTGCCAGGGACCAGTGCCCTCTCCGAGGGGAAGCCAGGAGCCTGCGACCGTGCCTTGGGTGCGGTTAAAGGCTCTCGGCGTCGGCAGGCAGGTCTGGGGTAGCGCTGTGGTTGGGAGGCCTGAAACACAACGAAGGTTAGAACGGCTCCACAGCTACACGTCCCTGCGTGTAGCGCCATCACTCGCACTGAGGATTCACCTTTGGTAGCTTCTCCAACTGTGCGGTGATGTAGAACTGAACCCGGGACCGATCCTGCGGGGAGCCCAGTGGAATGTGGGGGAGGCTCGCGCAGGCGAAAAGGATCCCGTTGGAGAAGTGGTTGAAAGAGGAGCGTGTTGCGTGGTCTGTCCTAGTTGAAACGCACTTTTCCGCGCCGGAATGCGAGACTTTTAAGCCTTCCTCCTACTCCCACTTTGGTTTGGCTAGGTCGTCCAAAGGAGGACGGGCCTCGATTCTTGTTCAGGATGGGCCGGCGTTATTGCTGATCCGCGTAGGGCGGAGGGTGGTTCAGAGATGGTCTCGCTCACGCTTCAGCTTCCCGACACGTCCCAGCTACGGATTATTGCTGGGCACTTTCCGAACGGAAAGAAGGTCTCAGCCGAGACCCTCGCGCTCCTAAGCCATGACCTCACAGATGGGGTACCGACGGTTGCGTGCTTAGGCGTGAACTCTCATCACCCGCTGTGGGGCCCTTCGAGGCCTGCAGATGCGGGAGGTGAGCGCATCGTGGACTGGTGCCTTGAGCACGGCATCATCTGCCACAACACCGGTCTCCTCACGTGGAGGAAGACCAACGAGGGGCTGGCGCAACCCGCGCCCGACATCACATTATCGCATGAAGCCACGGTGGCTGACTGGAACGCGCGATTCGTCTCCGACAGTGACCACGCGTGGATCACCTTTGAGGTGCAAGTAGGAGAATCCCAAGGCCGCCCCATCACCTTCAAAGGATCCAAGCGCCCCTGCTTCTGGAAACAGGCGAACTGGGCTGAGTATCACAGATGCGCCAGCGCGAAGGCAAAACTTGCCCGCAGTGCACTAGTGACAACGCGTAAAAGGATTAAAGAATCCAGATGTGCTCGCATGGCCCACAGGAAGAGATGTCACCGGAAACGCACCCGGCTCGGTCAGTTGAAGACCCCACAGCCCCCACAGATCTCAGCGGAGGACAGGAAATGCACCACGGTGCACAGTCGAGCATTAGAACTCAGCTCGATCCTCCGCAGGGCAGTCAAGCGCAGTGTTCCGTGCGCTGTGGCTACGAGGCACCCATTTTGGACACCGGAACCAACCCAGCTGGATGAGCAGATTGAGGAGTGTCGAGACGTCACTACAGCACAACGTCTCATTCTTCACAGGAGGAAGCGCCTAAAAGAAATAGCAGTGACGCGATGGAGGGAGAGATGCCGGGACCTTGACACGACAGCAAAGGCCAACTGGCATCTGGTGCAATCGATTTATGCTCCGCGTCCGATCGCTTCCCCTGTTCTCGTCGGTAAGGATCAGCCGCCATCGCGCAAAGCAAATGCTGACCTGCTAGCGAAGATGCACGCCGAGAAATCTACACGTCATCCGATGGCGCCCCACCCGGAACTCCCTCCGCTCCCGCACCGCCCCTTCGCCAGGATAACAATGGGAGAACTTTCCGCGGCACTTCGGGACCTGCATCTCGGCTCCGCCCCGGGCTCCGATAACATCCACTCGGAATCCCTGGCCAACCTTCCAGTAAAGGCACGGGTTGCACTTGTACACTTGTTTAACGCCACAATTATGACGGGACAAGTGCCTGTGTCATGGAAGAGCGGAACCATTATCCCGTTGCTAAAGCCCGGAAAACCTGCGGATGATCCGGCTCCTTTCCGCCCCGTTACGCTGACGCCGAACCTTTGCAAACTACTGGAACGCATTGTAGCGAGACACACCCGCGACGCGGTCGAGAATCAAATCCTACCACAGCAAGCTGGATTCCGGCCGCATCGCTCCACACTGGATCCCCTAGTCCACCTTCTGTCGAAGACGATTAATCGTGAGCGGGGCCAGAAGGTGGGCGCAGTCCTCATAGATTATGCGCGGGCTTGTGACTCAGTGGATCACGGATGCATCATTTGGGCGATGGGGCGCTACGGAGTAGATCCGTACCTTACACGTTGGGTGGCTGACTTCCTTTCTCGACACACTGCCAGGGTAAAGGTACAGAACGTACTTTCTCACCCTGTGAAATTCACCTGTGGAGTTCCACAAGGTTCAGTCCTCGGGCCGCTGCTGTTCACCATCGCGATGAACTCCCTGAGCGAGCGACTGAACAGGATCCCAGCACTGGAGCACGCCTTCTTTGCTGATGATCCCACCATCCAGACCACGTCAGCAAACACGGCCGAAATACAATCCACCCTGCAGACTGCACTGGACTGTGTTTCGACGTGGTCGGACCAAAACTTTATGGAGCTGAGCGCGCCAAAGACGAAGTACACTCTCTTCGGCTCTCCCCTTACAGGGCGACTCTCCTTGTTCATCGAGGGTATCAAACTGCAGGAGGACCGTCACCCCAAGATACTTGGAGTGGTGCTCAACCCCATCAGAGGCGTTTGCAATCATGCTGAGATCACGCTGCAGGCGGCAAAAACCCGCCTCATGAAACTCAAGGCAATTTCCTCCACGATCTGGGGGCCCAAGAGCGACGTCCTGAAACCGTTCCATCTCGCTCTTATACAATCAAAACTGCTGTATGGCTCCACGGCATGGTGGCCGGCTGCTTCGGACACGACGAAGCAATCACTCGAAAAACTACACTGCCATGCAGCAAGTGCGATTGCTGGAGTCCCGCGGGGAGCATCCCGTGACGATGCCTTGAAAGAGGCAAGGCTAGATACGCTTGAGAGTGCAGTCCATTGGCGCAGTGTAGAGTACTACTTAAACTCCACCACAAGAGGAGGGTATCTCAAAGAAATAGCGGAGGACATGTTCACGCACGACCACCCCGTCCACGAGGCATTACGCTACGTCGAGCAGGCATGCAGTGCAGTGGATGACTTTTCGGCGCCTCACTCCTCCAGCGACCTATGGATCGCCCCACGAGTGTACTTCAATACGTCCGCTCCTGGTGGATTGACGGCAGATGCGCCTGACGACGAGAAACACGCAGCATGCGTGGATAGAGTGAGCCGCTTTATCGGCGCTCATTATACCCTCTGGACAGACGGTTCCGTCACTGCCGATGTTCATTCCGGTAGCGCAGCCTTACTTTACAAGAAAGACACTCTTATTGGCACCCGCCAGAAAGGCGTCGGCCCCTTAGCCCGCAGCTACCGCACGGAATGCGTCGCGATGGAGATTGAACTCCAGCTGCTCCTGGACACCCTCCCGCACAGAACGAAACCCCGGCGAACCCAAGTGGCAGTCTTCACCGGCTCCCTCTCGCTGTTAAGCGCGCTTAAAACGGGCCCCACTACGGTCACAGATGGCATCCTCCGAAGAATCTGGGCCCAGATCCTTACCTTAACACGCAGGGGAGTGAGACCGCCCTTTCAGTTCATTTTTGGCCACGCGGGAGTGGAGAACAATGAACAGGCCGATAAGCTAGCGAAAGAGGCGGCAAAACTTCCTCAAACTGCCCCGGCATGGGTCACGGACATCGTCACGTCCATAAAGAGACGAAAGAAAAGGGACGCTGAAGACAACCCTGCACCTCTGGAAACAGTGCGTCAACAACTACTGAGTCACAACCGACCTGCCCCAAGAACACCACCATGCTCAGGCATGGTGACAGCATCTCGGCCCAGTTTCGCACAGGAGTCTCCACACGCTTTGGATGGCTGCACAGAGTTATGACAGGCAGCACCGACCCCCAGCGCAGATGGTGTGCGAAACTGGGCGCAGCTCCCCTGTCCGTGGAAGTTCCCGGCGTTGACCCCCCACCACCCGAACCGCCTCCCGAGCCACCACCCGCACCGGAAACAACCCAACTGCCCCAAGTAGATCCGGTATTGGCGACGAGAGCAAATCAAGCTCTCTTTTGCCCCATATGCTTTCGCCCATTCTCCAATAGATGCAATGCCCGACGACATATGAGTTGCATACACGGCATGACTCCCGCGGAGTCCATGTCTGCCGCAAAGTCGGCACTCGCGGTCCCGCCAGAGGGGCATTATATACGATGTCCCCACTGCCCGCACCACACGCAAAGCACGGAATATTTCAAACAGCACATGCTCGCGGAACATCCCCTCACGCCCCCACCGAAGGCTGGTATTGTAGCCACAGCACTGTCAGCACCGCTACTTCCCACTTTACCGGCACCTGTCCCAATCCTTGCGGCAGAGCCTCCCGTCAAACGTCGTAAACAGGAGCTTCAATGCCCTGCACGCAAGAAGGTTTACCGCGAGAAGCGCCGCTTTGAAAGCCACAAGTGCCTACTCACCACGGTTGCCTCAGTAGAAGAGATCCCCACCGTACAGCTCGCGGATGCCGAGAGAGAAAGATATCAGTGCCCCTACTGTGTCAACAGTTATGTGCCGCACTGCTTCTCTCAGCACCTGGCAAAGATACACCCGGATCGACCCGAACCAAAGCCCCCAGAAAACCCCAGCAAAGTCAACGCCACAACATTCGAAGTCGATCCGGCTACAAATCGCCTATACTGTCCGTATTGTGAAAGTAAGCACCATGTGCGGTGGGCATTACGGAACGTACGAGCACATCATCCGGGGAAACCCGAGCCGCTGCTCCCTCCAATGTTTGTGGGCAGCGGACGGTACAGATCCCCTCCCCGCAAAGAATCAGAATCAGATGATGCTAACGCTGTGCGAGACGCTGGACGAAAAAGGTGCCCCTTCTGCGACAAATCATATGCGTATATCTGGCTCAACGGGCACGTACGCAGCGCTCACCCCAATGAGCAACTGCCTGAAATTGAACCCCGCTCCGCACCACCAAAGAGAAGACGCCTACAACCAGAGCAAAGCATATGGCCATGTGACGAATGTGAACTGCAGTTCTTCAGTAAAGACGCACTGCGGGCGCATAAAAAGGCGAAACGCAATGATGATGCGCCCACGCCACCACAAACCGATGCGAGTACCCATGGATTTAGATTTGGCGAATGCGACAGGACGTGCGCAAGTCGCACTGGGCTCACCTACCACGTGCAAAGACAACACCCAACGCACGGGGTTGGAGTGGAGATTAAGGGCGGACAAAAGGAGAAGACAATCGCCATTGTGACAAAGACACTTCAATGCCCCCACTGCCCCGCGACTTTCGCCACCGAAGACACACTTCGTGCCCATCTATGGAAAATTCACGACCAACATGAGATGAAGAAGAACCACCGCTCCTGGTTTAAGCCTCATGTATGCGAGGAGACCCCGGCTCACCTTCTGCTGTGCCCTGGTCTCGAAGCTCTTCGCGCCAAGCATGGTATACCCTCGTTGGAAAAACCAGCAGTATTCTTCAGCAGGGAACTCGCGAAGGTGCTGTGCGAGCTATTCCAGCTCGACGACCCCTGCCCTACACCTCCTGAAACAAAGTCTGAGGCACCGAGTTTGGAGGGTGATCAAAGCCGTAGTTTATTGTTTTCTGGTTTAATGGATTCTAGTTTATTGGTTTCGAACTCCCCCTCTCCGTATGTTATAGTTTCGTCGTCTCCCTCTTGTCCTCGCAGGTTAGAGGCGGAGAAGGCGAATGGTTGTTTACTGAGGAAGCGCAGTCGTTCCTCGGAAGGTCATGGAACCAACGGAATCTGAGCCCCTTCAAAGCTGCTCGGAGATGTGGTTCGAAATCATTGTATGGAAGGATAGGTTGAAGCAAAACAACCCTTATAGTTTGGTGGCGCTACATGCGTAGCGGCAGCATGGGTACATTTGAAAAAAAAAATTACATTAATAGGTTTAACATGTGCAATCTGTTTACTTGGGAGATTACTGGTTTCTCTCTCTCTCTCTCTCATTCCTTCCCACTCACTCACGCGCATCATCATAATGATCACTCTCATTATTATTATTACTACTATTACTATTATTATTATTGTCTGAATGTCATTGTTTTTTTTTATGTTGTGATGTTTTTCTGCTTACATGAGCTTGTCAAATTCTCTTCCTCCTCTGTCATTGCCACATCGCCAATAGGTATCAACTAGTCTAGACATACACCAAAAAAAAAAAAGCATCATATATATTTATCTCTCTCTATATATAGCGTTGTACAGAAATGGGAATAGAGTTTTTTCTTCTTGTAAATAAACAAGGTCAGACACGTCTAGCGCAGTACTCCACCTTTATGTCTATTGCGGAGCGAACCGCTCTTGAGGGGGAAGTTGTACGAAAATGCCTACAACGTCGTGAAGTAGATTGCAGTTTTATTGAGCACTTACATTATAAACTCATCTACCGTCGCTATGCTTCTCTGTTTTTTATTGTTGGCATTAACAATACTGCTCTCCCCTCTATGGTGGTAAACGTCAATAGTGGTGCAACTGCAGGAAATGGTGGACATGCGGCACTGCCGTGTGAAACCAGCGGGGGTGCTGACAACATACAGGAGGAAGGAGAATTGGCGATGTATGAATTTATTCATTTGGTAGTGGAAACATTTGATAAATATTTTGAGAATGTCTGTGAACTAGATGTCATGTTTAATGTGGAGAAGGCCCACTTTATTCTTGAAGAGATGCTTGTGAATGGGGGAGTGGGCGAAACAAATAAGTTGCTTGTTCTTCAGCCGCTGGTGCTGATGGACAAAGCCCCCCGCGCACTGTAGAAAGAGAGGAAGAGAGAGAGAGTGTGTGTGTGTGATTTGTTTTTTTGTTTTTTTTAATTGCTTATCGCGCCGAGTAGTGGTCCATTTATATTCCCCTTTCACTTTTGCACAGTCGTTTATTTTTCATCCTTGGAGAAGGAAAGAAATAAAGAAATAAAACGAGATACATTTTGTAAATGTTGTTTAAACGCAACTTTTTTTTTTGTTGTTGTTGTCGTTGTTGTTACCATTTTCTCTAAGTTTCTCCTAATATTTTTTTGTCTTTTTCTTTTTCTTCTTTTCTTTCCCTGTGTTTGTATTCTGTGCGGGGTGGGTGGATTCATCTTCCACGTTTGTGATGTCATTGATTCAATGTCAAGGTTTATATAGGGCAAAATCAAAGGCGGGTGAGTTCTTGACGTCCACAGGAATAGTTCTCACAGAGAGAGAGAGAGAGAGAGAGAGACTGTGTGAAAGATAAATAACAACAAGAAAAGGAAAAACAAAACAAAATAAAAACAAAAAAAAAAGAGATGGTGGTGGATCAAGTTGGTGTTCGCACCGTCCAGGACAAGGCGCTGGAGGAGCGTCATAGCGCCTTAATGGAGGCAATTGCGAAGGAAAACCAGAATCCTTTTCAACGGGCAGCGGATTCTCTGTTAGGTGGAGTAACTCAGATATACAGAGATTATTTGTATACATCTGGAACATTATTATTGGCGTGGACATGGTGGGGGCTGTATCCACGCTACGCACGTTTTCGTCAGAAGCACATAATGCGTTTCCGTCGTAGGTCACAAGGGGAATTTTGCCGGTGGTTTTTCTACACACGCCACATACCCAAGTGGGACAAGAAATACCTTCAGCGCGTGGAGTTACCGCGTCGAATGCCACGTGGGATTAGTGCAGAAGGAGAAACTCTGTCGCACGCAAATACAAACTTGACTTCATCATCATCACTGTTAGCAGTGCCACATGATGCAAGGGCGCCCACTGTGATGCCTGAGCACAATGGAATGGATAACTGTCCAAGAAACTTTATTAACGTTGGTAGGACTTCTGGGGCTTCCTTTGCAGGGGGCTCTCGTGGAAAAATGGAGACGGCTATTGTTTCTGGAATCACTGAAATAAATGAATGCTTGCAACACCAGCTAAAAGAGCGACGTATTTTGAGTCGCGAGGCTGTTGACCCAGACACGCTACGAAATGAAGTAAAGGAATTGATTAAGATGTCAGGTGGCGTCGTTGTGCTCAAGGAAACACATGAGACAAGGAGGTCTGTTCCAGTCGATCGGGAGGTGTGGTGGGTGTCGCTGGAGGAAGCACTGAGGCGAAGGGAGTGGTGGTTCTGGCTGCAGATACTCGTCTTTGCCCGCATTTTTGAGGATCTCCTTGACATGCCGGATATGCCTGATCTTGTTCAGTGACGTTGGAGCAAAGAAACAAACATACCAAAAGGAAAAGGGGGAGGAGGGAAAATGAAGAGAACACTTTGAAAAACGGACGTGATGAAATGGAACTTTCTGTGGGCTAAATGAAGCCTGTAATGGGGGAATAGTAAGAAAGGGAATAAGCATCTGACCAGCGTGTTTTATACATGAAGATGAGGCTTTTCTTGTTGCTGGTGGGTGTTGTTGTGAGAACTGGGAAAGGACTCAAAGAAAAAAAATGCGGTCAAAGGAAGCACGAGATAAATTGCATCCCCCTTTTTTTTTCTTTTTGTCCTGTTACGTAAAGAAGAAGAAAGCGAAAAAGAATTTTTTTTTTTAGTTTTTATTTTTTGGCTCAATTGCCTCTTCAAAACAAGCGTTACAGTGATAACAGACAGCAAGAACAAGAACAAAAAAAAAAGATGGCAGACGAGGCCTCCGCCGTGCATCAGTTCTGGAGCACGCAGCCGGTGATTCAGCCCGGCGCCGCCACGACGCACACCGTCGGCCCGATGGAGGCGGTGAGGACGCTCGACGAGGTCCCGAAGGACCCGCTGCCGCTCGCCTCCACGCTTGAGTGGTGGACGCCGGACCTCAGCAAGGCCGAGGACGTGCGGGCAATATATGAGCTGCTGCGCGACAACTACGTTGAGGACAATGATAGTATGTTCCGCTTTAATTATTCGGAGGACTTTCTGCGCTGGGCCCTCACCCCGCCCGGATACCACGAGTCGTGGCATGTCGCAGTTAGACGCAGGCGCGACCAGATGTTAATGGGATTTGTCTCTGGAATTCCAATCACAATGCGCATGGGTACTCCAAAGAAATTACTCGAGAAAAAGAAACTCACGGAACGCAAAGACCAGCAGGAAGCGAAAAATGATGAAGATGTGCTTAATGATAATAAACAGGATGAAGGAAAAGACGGCGAGGAGCAACATTACCTTGAGCCTCGTACTATTTGCGAGATCAACTTTCTCTGTGTGCATAAATTACTGCGAGCGAAGCGGTTGGCCCCAATTCTTATCAAGGAGGTCACACGCCGTGTACATTTGATGGACATTTGGCAAGCAATTTACACTGCGGGGAAGATGTTACCAACTCCGTTCACCACCGGCCAGTACTTTCATCGCAGCCTAAACCCTGAAAAACTTGTCGCGATTGGTTTTAGCGGTGTACCACAACGATACAGTAGATTCCAAAATCCAATCGCAATGCTGAAGCGCACCTATCAACTTCCCAATGAAACGAAAACGCCTGGCCTTCGGCCTATGGAAGCCAAGGACATACCACAAGTGGCACAATTACTCCGCGATAAACTGACCATGTGTGATGTTGCCCCGGTATTTACAGATGAAGAGGTAGCGCACTATCTTTTGCCTCGCGAAGGGGTCCTGGTAAGTTACGTTGTGGAGTCTTACGGTAGTGGAGGTTCTAGAAATAATAATGGTACTGCTAAAGACGGACGGGAGGATGATCTCCATCATACTGGTGGTGGCGGTAGTAGTAATAATAGTAATAATAGTAAGAAGAAAGAGAACAAGGATAATGCTCGTAAACAGAAGAAGCAGCAGAAGAATGAAAACGAAAAGCGCATCACAGATTTCTTCTCATACTTCTCACTTCCATCCACCGTTATTGGCAACAGCAAATACTCCATATTAAACGCGGCTTATGTATATTACAATGCCACGACCACAGTTTCCATCACACAACTAATGAACGATCTTTTAATTATAGCGCGACAAAAGGGCCACGACGTTTGTAATCTCGTGGACATGATTGACAATGGTGAGTACATAAAGGAGCTGAAGTTTAGTCGTGGCGACGGCAATCTTTACTACTACTTCTACAACTGGTCGTATCCAACGATAGAGCCGTCTGGAGTCGGTTTATTCATGCTGTGATGATGTGAGGCCAAGAGTCAAGTTGGAGGAGTGTGTGAACTATAGGGAGAATGAATTACTCTCATGGCTGTTTGGTGGAAAACAAGAAATGATGGAAAATATTACGGAGACACACGCCCAAACATATGCATACATGCATACATACATACTTACTTATAGCAATAATGAAAAAAAAAGAAGAAAAAACTAAAGCAGAAGAAAAAAGAAAGAAAAGAAAACCAAAAGAGGTAATGAAAGAACGACAACAACAAGAAGAGGAATGAAAGTGAGGGGGGAGGGGGAAATTTCTTCTTTTTTTTTTCTTGGGAGGGATGTGTGGCTTACAGGGATTTCCATGCAGAACCTGTGCTGTTAGTAGAGTAGGTCTGCCGTTTCTTTGTAACCTTTTTTGCTTACTGTAAAGTTTTTTGGGGGATGGAAAGGCAGAGAGAAAAAACTGTAGATGACTTCTGTTGTTCCTTTAGATGGTGTTTTCTATGTGCTGATGACGGAAATGCAAGTAGATCCTACATCCGCACAATAAAAAATAAAGAGGAGAAGGGAAAAAAAAACGATACGAATACTGTTATCATCTCTCCTCTCTACGGGTTGCTCTGGGAATGCCCTCAGTGCATTTATTATTATTATTATTAATTTACTGTTGGTGGGGAAGGAGGGCCTGTGCCCCAGAGAAAATGCTTGGATATTCAAACCAACAACAACAACAACAAAACTCTTGTATTACGATGATGTGACTATAATTAATTTGTTTTTGTTTTTTTACTTTGTTTTCCATATGCGCTTCTCTTCCATGATTTTGTTCTTCTTGATTGTGGAGATGAATCGGTGAAGTGAGGAGACCATCTTTTACACACACACACACACACACACACACACACACAAAGAAAAAGGGAAAACAAGGATTGAGGCGGTGTGTAAACGCTAAGAGGAGAATAAAGACGCAACACGGGGCAAAAGAAGAGATATCGCTGCTCTGTCGTCCTTGTCATCTTCTTCGTGATTCCGCCTTACCGCCTTTTTCATCTTTTTTTTTGATATTTTCTGTCTGTCTCTGCGCCTAACAAAATGAATAACAGTACTCTTAAGGCCCCGCTGCCCATGACGACGGTGGTGAGGCGGCAGCAGTACTACCCGCATGTCCCCCCTGAGCTGCTCTTCAGAGAGCACGCCGGCAAGTTTCGTCTCTCCGGCCTCACGCTGGCGGCTCTGCTCGACGCGGTCTCCCCGCGCGTGAACCCCGTCTTCCCCCCGTTTGTCGACCGCACCGACACCAACGGGGGGGCGAGCGACGAGTTCATGCGCACACTCGTGAGGGAGGCGCACCGCCGCCCGCCGGTGCCGCGCGACAACATCAAAGAGTTGAACCCGGTCGCCCAGCACGAGAGGAAAATGGACAAGACAGGGCGCAGAATGAATGCAATGGTGACGGCATCCTCAGCGATGTCGTCCTCGTCCACAATGGAGAAGAGAGCTTTCGGAGAAGATGATGATAATCATGCTGCATTTGTGTTTGAAGAGGTAATTACGTCGCGTCTCACGGCTGTCGCAACGCTTCGAAAATCTCCCAATGATATTCTAAAAAGATCAACATCTAAGGAAGAAGAGAAAGGAGGAGGGGGTGATGGTTTCCAAAAGGCTCAACATTCCCATTATGGAAAGCGACAATCTGACGCCAGTATGGAAGATCGTGAAGCCTTGTGGGGTTACAGTACTGGTGCGGTACTGCTTGTGACTCTGCGGTCATATGCGGCAGATCTTCGTAATCGTCGAGAGTACGAGACATTACCCCTTCGACTGAAGAATTCATGTACACAAAATAAATTGGGTCAGAATTTAAATTCAGTCGGTAGAGACTCTGAAAGTCTTTTCTCCAGTACAGAAGAAAATCGTAAAACTATTAATGCGACCTCTCAAAGTTATTCGCAAGACCGTGATATTTTTAGAAATATAGGTGAGCGGGCTCCACGTGGTGTTTCATTACTAGGATACCATCAATCGGGGGGAGTATATTCTCTGGTTTATGATTCCTGTAATGATCTTGCCATATCTGGTGGAGTTGACGGAACATTATTGGTGTGGGATGTGCATCAGCGATATCGAGGAGCGTTACGTGAGAAATATTTGCGTAATGAAGAGACGCGGAACGTGCGTCCTACACAACAATTTGCTGAATATATTCATACACGACGTTTAACTCAACGAATTTCGCATGCACATCGTGGTGCTATTAGTTCTTTGGCTACTCACTGTGAGTTATTACTTAGTGGTGGAGTAGATTGTACTGTAAAAATATGGTCATGCCAGGAGTATGTGACCCTTTCTGACCACAGAGCGCCGCCACAATATGTTGAGCAACAAGTATTTAATTGTAACGGCTGGGTGCGGCATATTTGGTCTGCAGCAGGACGAAATGTACAGGGAGACGATGTGTTGATAACGGATGAAAGTGGTGGGATCATTGGTTTTCGAGGCTACACAATTTCTGAAGAACCCATTCTACAACCTACTAGTAGAGGGAAAAAACTATTAAATGCCTTAAGAAGAGCTGCAGGGGGAATCTCGGAGGTAAAACTAACTCCAAGAAGAAGAAGAAGTAGTAGCATGGAGTCAAATTCTTCACATCGGTTCCCTATTATTACTATGGGCCGTATGGGGTCTGGAACTTCTCGTATTTCTACTAGCAGCAGTAGTGGTGCAGTATCTAATGAAAGAGAAGCCTTAAAGCGTCTTCATCGAGGTTTTATCACACGCATCTTACGTGTTACACGGAAACTACAAACTCTGGGTGAAGAGGCACGATTAGCCACCTCACCGAAAAACCGTTCGACTGTAAAGGATGAGAGTACAAGTGCCATAACACGTCTTATTCCTTTGGTGGAGCGTAATCTATTTATAGTTGTGGGATATAGTCCTGTAATCCGATTTCTTGATGTGACTCGTTTAAGTGTCGCAGCGGTAATCATGCATCCCAATTTAAGTGCAGAAACAAGTGAACGGAATAATGGTAACACCCAATCGAAGTTCTCCGAAAACTCTCAAGGAATGGGTAAAGGACATCCAAATGGCAGCAATAATAACATTAATACTAATACAAATACAAATACCAATTATGTGCAGAATGATTATAACCGAACAAATGGTAACACAAGTAATAATGTCGAGGCGTTACGTTTTGTGGATGTCTTATATGTTAACTCACATGATTATCTTCTTTTATTAGACAATCGTAATACCATTTTTGTTTGGGATAATGTTGAAAACAAATATATTGCCTCCTGGAAATCCCCAGAGAGGGATGAAAGTGGAAAACAAAATATTGCATTTCGTTTATTACCTTGTGGAACACGACATTATGAATCGGGAGATGTGCTTGGTTCAAAACGAATGAGTAATCAACATCGATATAGACCCAAGAGGCGTATGGCTTGTTACTACGAACGAACAGATCCTTTGGAAGAGGACTTGTCGATGGACAAGGACTTATCAGATGTCACCACAATACCTTTTTACCTTGTATGCTCTATGGGTATGGAACTGTGTACTGTGGTTCTTGAGTCAGAAGCACGAAAAGAATTTCAAGCACATCAGGATGTTATTGTGGGGATTTTCCTTCGTGAATCCATACCTTCGTCTCTCCATGAAAGTGGGAGGGAGCCTGACGACTATGAAGATGGAGATAATACTACGGACATATGGCGGAAATGGGGAAAATGTGCGGATATCTTTGCAAACACACTATCCAATAGAATGCCACGTCATCCTACACAGGGGAGGAGGAGTACGGACACCTTGGAAGATTTTAAATGTATTGTGTCTTCAAAAGATTTTCAAAAATCATTACGTGAAACAAAGGACAGTGATCGTACTCATGTACTATCATGCTCTGTAGATGGTGATGTTCGTTTATGGGGAGCTTCTTTTGAGCCTCTCATTGTATATCGTCATAATAATGTTATTAAAAAGAATTCTGAATTTTGTACCACTGTTTTACATCCCCTAGTGGATTGCGATAAGAGTATTTCCCCTTTTGATGCTCCTCCGCGTATTGTTAAAAGAAAAGATGGTGTGATATGTAGGGTGGAAAATGCTGGATCGCATGATATCACAAGTTTTTATTTTAATTCCCGCTGGAATTTAGCTGTAACAGGCCACGATGATGGTAGTATTTGTTATTGGTCCTGTGGAACACAGCTTGAAAATTGTGTTTGGCATAAAGGAATTCATCGTAATACCGTTTCTGGTCTTGCGGCGGCTTGTCTTAAAGAAAATAAAAATGGTTTAAGGTCATTGGCAAGACTGGGAAGTATTGCTGATGCTTTAATACCCCCTGAACCGACTGAGTTTCTTGTGACGATTTCCTTTGATGGATGCTTGGCTCTGTGGGAGTATCCTGAACAGTCCAGGGCGGAACCACATGGCCGAAGACGTATTAGTTTTAATGAACTTCTCTGTGTTGCCTTTGAGGAAATCAGTGGATTACTGATTGTTGGTGACAGCGCAGGAACAATTAGCTCTTGGTATGTAAGAGGTCTTGAGCCATACCATTCTATTCCATCACGACCCCCATCCCCGTGGAAACCATCAGCTACTATTTCTTCTTTTGGTTTTCCTACGCAGGCGATGGATAGCGGTTATTTGGCAGTGTTGGAACGTCAACGTAAAAGTAAGATTAGCGATACTACTACGAGTAACACGACTGCTAATGGTGCTGGTAGCAACGCTATGGGGAAAAAGCGGGCTGGCCACACGGAGGCTGTGACGGCAATTCTTGTGGATGGTGTTCTTGTCTTTTCAGGCGGTGAAGATGGACGTGTATTTCTCTGGGATATTCGCAAGGGTGTTCTTTTACGAGAATATTTTCTACTGCACGATGCAGGTGACATTGCACAGCATTGTAGAAACCGAGAATCTAGTTCATGTGGATCTAGTTTAGTAGACAGTAAGGATAGTAACCCTCGTTTCTCAGAAACTACAAGCGTTGCTCCTCAAAAGATAATTAGACCAGAGTATACAGAAAATGTTACATGTATTGCATTACTCAAACGACGAAATAGAAATTTCATTGTTGGTACGCGAGAGGGCTGGATATATCAATTTGAGCAGAAGAGCTCCTATCCTCAGTCCACATACAAACATACATCATCGGTGAGGTGTATATGTGTTCTTCAGGAGGGATATGTGGAGAAGAGAAATAATAGTACACTGGTTGCATGGGACGACTACTCAAACCCTCTTTCGAGTGAAATGGATCAAGCATTTGAAATTGTTGTCGGTGATACAGAGGGGAAAATGTCTGTAATACGAGAGCCCCATTTTTTCTCCACCGTGCTAATATAGTAAGACAAAGAAATCAAAAAAAAAAAGATGGCCATGTTTCCGAGATGAGGAGGAAAGTAGGGGAGATGTGCTATAGCAATTATTCATTTATCTGTAAATAAATATTTATAGCTCCAAGGTGCTTTCAATGTATATTTTTCTTACCACTTCTTTTTTTTTTGCTTCTCTAATCGTTTTTTTCCTCCTGTTACTCTGCCCATGTGTTCATAAAGTGAGGTAAAAGAAGAGAATATAAAATGGCTTCTCCTTAGCTTTCGTGCTAGTCCTCTTGGAGCATGTTGAGGCGCCTTTGTGATTCCTACCAGAGACTGATGGTGCAAGCAAGATGGTGGTGTGACGTTCACACTGTTTCTCTATATTTTCAGAGCTCGAGAGCCGTATTCTGCTTTTTTTCCCCCTCTCCTTTTGCTTTTCAATTTTTTTGGTGGCTGCTTGCATTGCGATCCACTCTTCATTGCTGGTTTGGATCTCTCTCTCTTTTTTTCCCTCTGCATATTGGAAAGAATGAATGTGTGACAGAGAGAGATAGAGAGATGGGACGTCCTTTGGAAATATATGTTTATATTTATATGTATTTATGTTTATATTTATATGTATTTATGTTTATATTTATGTGTATTTATGTTTGTATTTATGTGTATTTATGTTTGTATTTATATGTATATATGTCCAATTTTGTGTTATTTATGTATTTTATTTACTGTGGCTATTATTATCTGCGTCCTGGTGATTCTTCGCTCTTGTTGTTTATTTTATTTTATTTTTTTGCGAACTCTGTTGTTTCCCCATTTCTCAGAATATCATTTTTATTATAATAATTATTAGTTTTTGTTTGTTTATTCTTCCTCCTTTTCCTCCTTTTCACTCTTCTTGCTTGGAAGTATAAAAACAAACAGGAGCACAGGGGCAGCAAAGAAGAAAAGGATAAAAAAACGACTGTGTATCTTATTGGAGGAGGAGGAGTGCTGAATGACGAGGACTTTACGCACTCGGCGATGTGCCAGTGATCCGCTAGTCCTTTTGTTCATCACGCTTTGCATTACGTGCATTCTCACAGGGATCTCTTTTATGTGCCTGCCGGAAACTGATGAAATTCCACAGACAAGATCCCAGCGATGGTTTGACACATACATCGAGAAAGCCTCCGCCTTTATTGGTGATGTAACTCCACCGCCCAACAACAGCAGCAGCAATGATAATGACAATAGAGTAGAAAACCACGCCTTTTGCGAGACTATGATTCAGTGGGTGTGGGAGGAAGTGATACCGCGCCGCTACAACGCGGAGTTTCGAGAGGCGCTTCTATCGCAGCGTCGTCGACACACTGCGGTTTCATTGGGCAAACCGGAGCCCAATCAGAAGTATGTTGTGTGGTCTCTTAGTGGAGGACTGGGTAACCGCATTCAGGCAATTTCTAGTCCTTTTATTACTGCCCTATTATCCGGGCGCGTGCTGCTATTGAAGGACTGGCTTACTCCAAATAAATCACGTGCAAATTTGTCCACAAAACCAGCATTGCCCCCATTCATGAAGAATGACAATAGTTCTTTTGATGCCTTCCGGTATGAAAAATTACGAGATATTTTTTGGTTTTCTAATAATGAGGAAAATGCTTTTCGTATAGAGAACGAAAATATGTTTTGTAGTTTATTTCCCATGATGTCATCAACTCAGTTCGAAAAAATCTACCCCGGGGAGTTTAGGGATCATAACGATTCCAAGGAAGTTTCACTCTATAAAGAGGGACATGCGCAAATTTGGTATACGTACGAGCCATGATAAGAACTTACTTGTTTGGAGTAAATCTGCATGTGGGGATTTTTCTCCTGGGGATCATGGTGTGGATTTTTTCTCCAAACAGAAATTTATTTATGTCTGGACAAATCAGTACTTCCTTCCCATTTTTTACGCTGACAACCGTACAAGGTCTATTTTTAAATGCATGGTTTAAGAAAAGTCCATTTCGTTTATTAATGCCTTTGATTTTTCTTCCAGGAAGGCCCATAATCTATCGGGTTTTGCGTTTTATGGAATTACATCCGTTCTTAAAAAGACGCTGGTTTGTGGGAATGCATCTGCGTTGGTTCAGGAAGCACGAAGGAGGCCCCCTTAGTAGATCATTTTCTTTTTGTGCTAATGAGCACATTAAACAAAACAACCCGTCGCTACAATCCTTTTATTTGGCTACGATGCACAATCAGGCGAAAGTGTATTTTGTTCAGAATCCACTCAAAGGTGGGGGGCGCATTGTATATATGCAATCTCAACCCAGTGGGGAGGGACAAAGCACGGGGAGAGGTGCTCCCCTGGAGATGAACGCCCTCGCAGATTTAGTTTTGTTGGCTTTATCTGATCATCGTCCTTTATCCCCGGAATTGACGTATGGATTTACTGCCGCTGCGGTCGGAGAAATTGACTCCATCACGACCATCAGAATTGGCAATCCAGGGAGTAGTTTGCCTCAGATGAATCAAAAGGCGAATTGCGTTAAGGCAGATAAAGACGTGACAGAGCCGTGTTTTACATCGTGTATTAGGATTGATTTCATCGGAAAGTGTCGTGGAGAAATGGGCTGTTATTTGGATGACTTGCCTCCCTGGTCACTCCATTGTGGAACTAATAGGCGAGGTGAACTACTTCGAAATTGCTTTAGATATAACCAATGATTTGGTTTTGGTTTTTGTATTGTTTTTGCTTTTGTATCCACACGTATGCGAATGTGTATATCAGTACTGTTTATTTTTATTTTTTTTCCCTTCTCAGTTCATTTCCTTTTTCTTCTTTTGTCGTTACGTCTGTTCTTTTTTTTTTTGTAATCTTGTGATCTGAATGAGAAGAGGCAATAAGTGATGGGGACCCCATGGTTGCAGATGGTAGCCACTACCCTCAGTAAACATTGAACTTTACCATCTTTGGGAATTCTGGTTTTTCTTTCTTATTTTGTTTTACTCACGACGGCAGTGACCCTTGGTTTGAAAGGCTTAAACTGAAAAAGTTTTTTTTTTTCCTGCACTTTGCACGGATGTCTATCCTAATCTGTACCTCACGGACAGTGTTTTTAATTTTAAATTATACATTACACAAACAAGTAAATAATTCCTTGTAAGTGTTGTGATTAATAAAAGGAAATTCTGTGATTAGCATCTAAAACAATTTTGTCTTTTCTCCTTTTTTCTCTTTTGGTGCACTCTACAGGGTTAAGACTCTGGTCCGTTGGCAGTGATGGAAAGTGAACTCAGTTTTGATGAATCATTGGAGCGTTTTGACTTACTTCGAAGACATCTTTTTGAGAACGATGATACCTGGTATAATATGAGGGTTGAAGAAAACCGAATCATATGTGGAAACCGCAATGAAAAGAGACCTAACCCCGCACCACAAGATCCAAAGAGGAGATATTTTAACTGTTTTTATTATTCATTCAGACAACGTGACAATGAATTTTACCACGCATTCCTTAACGACGTGGCGCAAAAGGAATGGGTGGAGCGGGAAACATTGAATCAATATGAACAGGAGGAGTTTTATGGTATTTGCCGTTACGCAGGCAATGTCTTGGGTGTTCCCGAGTGGAGTTGTCTCTATTGCACATCGTTACCGCCTTTTGAAGCAGAGGTATTTGGGCGAAGAATGATTATAAGTGAGTTTTTTCAAATGCATCTGGAGGCCCTCACTGTTCTTGAAGCTCTTCATCGTCGCACTATATTATTTGCAGAAGAACCCCTCGCCCGCAAAACAGTGGAAGGAGGTGAGGTCCACGATTGGGTTGAGGCTAGACGCTGCCAGGTAGAACGAGAACAACAAGAAGAACGAGCACTTGAGGTAAAGGAGTGTCAACATGACTTGGCATATCATATTTGGAAGAGGAAGCAAGAATATCAGGTGTTCTTGTTTGAGCAGAGTGAACAAGAGGAGAGAATAGATGTCGAGCGGCTTCAGCGTTTTCATGCTGGTATACTTGCGCAGGTTTACAGTAAAGAGCTTAAGGAGGCACGATATCATCAGTTGTGGTATGAGAAGAGACAACGTCTTCTTTCTGCAGATTTAAGCCGCACTATTATTGGAAATGAGGTTACCGCTCGAGCTGCTATCATGCTCTTGCAGCACGATCAATTCCGTGCATTACAGGCAGAGGAGGTTAAAAGTTTTCTTTGGACGAAGCGTAATATTATGTTGAATGAGCTCGTCGATCGGGAGCGTGGAGGTGGAGGCTGTGTGTATGCTTATATGTAAATTATAACAAAGGAAAGAGCACAAAACACTCAAACCAACAATAAAAATAAAATAAATTAAATTAATAATTTACCTAATGATCTATTCGGAGAACTTTGCAGATTTTACTAAGCAAAATATATCTCCATAATGTAAATAATAATAATAAAGGTTATGTGTTATCACCTTTACCTCTTTCTTTCCTTCTTTTTTTTTCCTGGCGGTGTTCTTATTTTTATTCTTGCCTTTAAGAGAAGAAAAGATTCACATTTTATTTATCCCTCTCTGAAGTTGTGTTGTTTTTTTGGTTTTTTCTGCGAACATCATTTGGGTGAAGAGCGAGAAGGGGAGAGAGAGAGAGAGGGAGGGAGGGAGGTAAAATGGCCATGGCCTCCGGACTGACTTCCTCTACCGACCTGCTGTGCTCTCAGCTGAAGGGGGTTCGTGCGGAGCGTGGGGCTCTGGTGTCGTTCCGCGATGCCCCCGCCTTCGAGATGGTGATGCGCCTCAACCAGCGCCACAAGGGGAAACTCGTTTCAGCCATCATGTCGAAAAACGAGGCAGACAATAAACCCAACTCTGAGGTTTCGGTGCAGAAGGTGTTGGGGGAGGAGGAGAATTGCGGTGTGACTCATACTACTCGTAATTCCGAGGAGACTCGTTTAGTTTTTGTGCCTGAGACCTATGAGATATTTCTCGAAGATGAAATGCAAAAGTGGTTGGATCCTTTTTATAGTCGCAGTGAAGCTGCCAAGTCGAAACGGACTCGAGGTGATAGAGATGACTCTAGTAGTAGTGAGGATTTCATGGATGATTATGGTGGGAGGGGTGGAATGGACTATGATTATTCATCATCTGACTAAAGGGAAAAAAATTGTCGATTTTGTTTTTGTTCCTTTTCTTGTTTATCTCTTTGTCTGTCTATGGTGTTTTACTCTCTTTCCTTTGTTGTGGTTGTCAGGCATTTTTTGTTTCATTGACCCTAGCCGGCTTCTTCCCTCTGTTTCCATAGTACAAATACATATTTGTGTGCGTTTTTTTTTTACGACTCATTTTTTTCTTCTCTCTTTTTCCCTCTCTTTTATTCTCCTTTGCGTTTGGAGAGGGACTGGAGGCAAAACAGGAGAGGGTAGGGAGGAGAAAATACAAAGAGAAAACGTGGAGTTGTGCGTGTCTCTGTGTGTTTTCTCGTGTTTAACTTTGCATACATATAGGGAGAAATATTGAGAAGGAAACAATTAACGGGAGGATTTATTGTATCCAGTGCCAATGGTGGTTCAGCGTGATCGTTCCAATGAACTCTATAGTTTGTTCGAGGGCATGAAGAATGTGGGAGGGGGCATTCCCCAAGACACGTCCTCTACTACTCTTGTGCCGGCCGGAGGGATTTCACTGCAGCCACACAGAGGTTTACACTCTAGTAATGAGATGCAGCTTTTCAACCGATTTGCCCAGGCGTTTTCTGCGGATCTTGCAAAAGTGTCAGAGTCGATTATGCGGCTGACCAAACTCACCCAACGGCAAAGCGTCTTTGAGGACCAGTCATCCGAGATAACGGGCCTCACACAAATGGTTAAGTCGTCGTTGCAAAGACTTCAGATGGATTTGGAAACGCTTGAGGAACTCAAACAACGCGCGATTGATGCACAGAAAAATGCGGCAAGCACAAGGGCTAATGGAGGATCCTCTGAATCTCATAGTTTGTGGAACTCTGCTGCGGACAAAAATTCCGCCGTAAGATCATCTGCAAAGCATAATGATACCGTGGTAGAGACGTTGCGGACGCGACTCGCGCGTACTGGACAGGAGTTTCGCACGACATTACAGCAACAGACACGGGCAATGAAGAATAATGCACAGCGTCGTCATATGTTTACTACAAGTGAGCGTATGCAAACATTTGAAAGTGCACTGTTTCAGGATCAAGAACGGCACCAAGCTCAGCAACAGCAACTTATGTCAGGAACTAGTAATACGCAATATTATAAACAACGTGCAGAAGCAGTTCGGGAACTCGAAGCCACTGTTGTTGAGGTAGGTGAATTATTTAATGATTTTTCTCGTCTTGTACAGGAGCAGGATGAAGTTGTTCTCCGAATTGATACGGATGTGGATAATGCGTTACGACATGTGAACGCTGGAAGCAATGAGTTGCTGCGCTATTTGGCAAATCTTAGTTCAAATCGTGGATTAATATTAAAAATTTTTGGTGTTCTATTCTTTTTCTTACTTTTCTTCGGCCTGGTTGTTGTGCGATAGACCTGACGAATGAAAAATCACATGAGAGGTGCCTTAAAGGAAGAAAAACAAATGACGGACCTCTGGAAAGATGCGTGTATGTGAACGTCGCAGCGCTTTTGTTTTCTTTGAGGTATATGAGGAGGAAGCTGTATATAATTGGTAACTCGTAATTACGTCTGCTTTTTACGTTCTATCTGTGTGTGTGTGAATATGTGTGAATGTGTGATTTCCCCCTTTCCTTTTGGAGTTCATCACTGTACGTTGTGTTGTGTGTTGATTTTTGCTAAATGTAAGGAGGACAAGGTGACGGTAAATTAGCAAGGACAACAACAGAAGAAAAACAAAAAAAAAGACAAGAAAAGTAGAAATATGATTCCTCCAAAGTTGTTGCCCTCGCAGGAACTTTCACTTCGTCGTATTACTCTGCAGCAGCATGGCTTGGTCTCCCACTTTGCAAGCCATGACGCGGGCACTTTGAATGCGTCCATCCACAGTGCCAACGTGAGTGGAAGCAGTAGTTCGTTTCCGAGACAATCCGCATCTCGCAGTGAGTTGACATCGCCGTTGACGCTCAGCGGCCCAGGACAAGTCAGCTCACCGTTTCTTCCCACAAAAACCCCAAACTCTTCTTTTGGGCCAATCACGGGTGGTGGGACGAACAGTACCGCCCCGGCCTCTATTGCGCGACCGGCAATCCGGGATAGTAAGAAGTGGGCCTCGGCCCTTGAGAATGTCGCTGGATTTGATTTTCCAGAGCACCAACTGCATGCCTCCCAACCGTCTACACGAGAGCGTATTATGGTTCAATATGTTTCAGATAAGTATGATCGTCAGTGGATCGCACAGAGGGAGAATTCAAAAATGACGACGGCCAGAGCAATCGCAACAAAAGGGAAAACAGGAAGTATTGACTATCCAAATGCTGCCTCTTCCTCGGCCGTCTCATCATCACCAGCATCACGTCATACAATAACTATTTCTCTTCTTGAAGATTTGATAACAGCGTTTGAATTAGGAACCTATCTCAATCCTGAGATTCCTATACAACGACAGCCAGTCTTAACTTTTGATGGTGTCATAGCCACAGGGGCAGATGCATCAATAATAGAGGAGGTGCGTGTATACTGGCTAGGTAAGCGTCAGGCACTGGGTGGAAATATACCGTGTATTCCGAGCATCCATATAAATGTTGCGGAGGATAATCAAATGTCATTATGTCATAATGATGTTCTTCAATTTTGTCCTTTGCCTTTTAACCACAGGGAGTGGTCAAATACGGTATTGCAACGCCGTATTCCTCATGCTCATGAGGAAAAGAATATGAAAGATACTAGCAGTGGTGTGGTTAAAGTTGAAGAGGGAAAAGCAACAGGGCAAAAGCGTCGACGATGTGACACGGGTCAAGCTCTATCTGGTGAAAATACAATCTCAGAGAATGCGAATGAAGCGGCTTCAGAAAATGAGGAGTGGCGTGCACTCTTAACCTCCGGATTGGAACTTGCTCGGGCAATATTGGATCGTGAAGAGATGAAATTGGTTCAGACACACGTTGAGCTCTATGAATTGGCCTTTCTGAGAAAGTTGGCTATAGAAGGACGCCAGTCCACGGAGACTGATGCTTCAGCATCCCTTCACACACCACGGGTGAGTGATGAGGCATTGGAAGAGGATTGGCTGGGTGAGGATGCGGTGGCGGTGGGGAGTGTGATGGCAATTGGAAAGAGACTATTTTGACCATTGGTGTCGGTCCCCCTGTTTCTCTCTCTCTGTGTGTTTGCGTGTGTGTCTGTGGTTGTTGTTTCACCTGCTCTCATCCATATGCCCACCGCAGGTGGGGTTGGAGAGAATGTTTTTTAGTTTTGCTGTTCGTTGTCCACTCCCTTGACTCAGAGTCTTTTTTTGTTGCTTTGCGGTATTTTTATTTTCTTTATTTGCTTTCGGTTTCATTTTTTTTTTACTTCTGTATTTTTTTTTCTTGTTGTCGTTGAAGTTGCAGCTTCATTAGGAATATATATATATATATATATATATATATATTTCTGTGTATAAATATTTTTTACTGTTTGTGTGGAGTTATTGTAGGGACACACTAAAAGCGAAGGAAAAAAAAAAAGAGGTTATAGTGGCCTGGCAATTTACATCAAGCAGTTAAGACTAAGAAGAAAGAATATATATATATATATATATATATATATATATATATATATATAATATTGATAACCATACTGAATGATTCGTTCTCCGCAGCCGCACCTTCCTCAGCAGGGCCTCGGTGGTTACGCACCCCAGCAGCAACAACAGCCACCGCGAGGAATGAATGCACAACCCCAACCGCAAATGGCGCAACAGCAACAACAACAGCAGCATCCACAACCAGAGGAGCATCAGGACGTTGTCCACGATACACAGTTTGATTACTATGGACAACTTCTCGCGACAGCAAGCTCGGACCGTACTATAGGCATCCATGTTGTTCAAAATGGTCAACTGCAGCGTATTGCTACTCTTACAGGTCACGAGGGTCCCGTCTGGATGGTAAGCTGGGCACATCCACGCTTTGGTATTGCTCTTGCCTCGGCTTCCTATGACCACAAAGCAATTGTATGGAAGGAGTCCTCACAGGGTTCCCGACAGTGGATTCCTGTGCATGTTATTGATTGCCATCATGGCAGCGTGAACGCCGTTCAGTGGGCTCCAGAAAGTCCAATTGTAGCGACAGCCAGCAGTGATGGAACGGTGGCAGTAACAGTGTACGAGGGTGGTGCTTGGCGTGAGAGCCTAAAACTCAGTAATAATAGCAACAATATTGCTCATGCAATGGGAGCAACATGTGTTTCCTTCGCACCTCCACGGGCTGCAAAGAGTGATATGGTCTTGTTGGCTTCCGGTGGTTGTGATTCACAGGTGCGTTTGTGGTGCCTGCATGGCGGCAATCCAACGATACATTCGTTTGAACTTTTGGACGTTTTGGATGGTCATACTGACTGGGTACGTGATGTTGCATTTGCGCCTCTGTGCAGTGCGACAAGATATGCAATTATTGCTTCCTGTGGGCAAGACAAGAGTGTCATCATTTACCGCAAGTCGTGGGATGAGGTAGCGTTACTCATGCAGGACAGACGATCGAACAGTAGCACAAGCGGGCATCAGTCACAATCGCTGAGGGACATTGACACCGCATGGGAGCGCACTGTGGTGCTCTTCGACGAGCCTGTCTGGCGCATTTCATGGTCCCCCGCGGAGGAGATGTTGGTGGTGACAACCGGCGACTCGGAGGTTTATATCCTCCGCGAGGGTGGTGAATTCACGCAGCCGTGGAAGAAGACACCTCTCAGTGAGTACCAAACGCAATAGAAGGGAGAGAGAGGGAGGAAAGGCAGGGGTGCAAAAGAAGACCCTGTGGAAGAGAGAGAGAGTGTGTGTGTGAGATAGAAGGCATCCGAACGAAAAAGTGAGGAAAGCAATAAATAAAAAAAAGGAAGGTGAGGTGAGGGCGAAAAACGATGGCAATAAAACAGAGGAACAAGTTGTCAGGAGAGAATGAGGATTAAGTAATTGTGGGTGAAGAGAGACGAATGTCTTCCCCATTTTTACCTTCACCTAAGAAAGAAAGAAAAAATGGACATTCGCTCTTGGGTTGCATTAATATATAAAAACAAGAATTAACTTCCTTTCTTTGTTGTTTTTCTTGCTGTATTATATATATATATATATATGCATGTCTGGGCGTGTACGTGGAGGAAAGGATTGATGGGTGGGGGAGTGTCTAAGTAGAGTTCTTTTAAATATAAAAATACATACATACAGAGAGAGAGAGAGAAAGAGAAAGAGATTGGTGAAGTGTGCATGACGATAATTGGGATAAGAATTTATACTCATCTTACCGCTCGGTGTGTCTGTGCGTCCCCTTTCTCTCCCTGCCTGTTCTTGTGCTCTTCCCACTACCATCGCACACACACTTTTGGCCAGGTGTTCCTTCTTCCTATGCATATGCTTTCTAATGATGGACAGCAGAAGAGAGAAAGAAAATAAAAGGAAAAGAAAAGGAAACGAAAGAGAACAACGAGAAGAAGAAATAATTGAATGCGGGATGTATCAGTGCTTGTTCTGCTATTATTCTTTTTTTTTCCGTCATCTTGGCTAAGCCTTACAATCTGCTTAATTTGCATATATGTGTATATGCTCTTCTTATAATGTCGTTCTTTTTTTTTCCCCCGTTTATAAAAAAAATACAAAGAATAAAGGGTTGCCTTTGTTCTTCAATCGTAATAACACTAGGCACAAGGAGCCCTGACTGGTTTTGTTGTATTTGTTTCTTTTTTATTCCGGAAGAAATCGATATACAAACAAAACTAAAAATAAATCAATAGAAGGTGGAAATGAACATATTGTTAACACAAGTCTGAACTGACTCCGGTTTTCAGTGAAGGAGCACAAGACAGAGATACACCACTCTCTGGTTGCACTTTATTCCAGTGTCGTCATGGGGACATTTCCATGTCTACGCGGGATGTCATCTCCACTCCCTGTACTACTACTACTAGTGGTGGTATTTACCTGCGGCGATGTTGTATTCTTCGGTGATGCCTTTCTGTTTCTACCAGGCATGCTGGGGATGAGGTCCGAGTTGTGGTCAACGGTTTACATTCAGAAAACGGGGTTCCTTATTCATACTATGACCACCGCTCACCATTTAAACCCCCTTTTGAGAACTCAGCTGCAAAACATTCTCATGATGTAAGTTTTGCTGCTCTGTTCAGTGGTGAACGTCCACAGTGGTCATCTTACACTTTGAATTTACTTCACGATAAATGTGATCAAATATGTTCAAAGTTCTCTCCAGCTCTCACATTGAGTCAAGTGGAGTGGATGGAAAAAAATTGGTTTCAAGAAAGTACCGTGCACATCTTCTTCTTGATAGCCTACCAGCACATAATAATGGTTCATTGTTTTTCCATACTCAATGCACTGCTGATTTTTACAAGCAGTGGAAGAGGTTAGCTGATCTGCAGCGAGGGTATTACCTTGGTGTTCCATTTAAATGCACAGGAGGAGAAGTGTATCTCAACAATCACCCGCATTTCATTCTACAGTATTACATGCTCTCACCGGAAGAGGCCATTAATTATGAAGAGAAGGAATTATCTGACGGAACAAAAGTTCAGCAACTCAGGAAGCGTTTTGAACAACTACGGAGGGAAGAAAGGAAAGGAAATAGGGTTTCAACTCAAAAAAACATTTTGGAATAATAAATGGACGAAGAACATTGCTTCTGCTGAGGAGGAGAAACTTTATACAATAGTTAATGTTGTCGTAAGACCATACTCTGTTGACTGGACAAAAGTCAAAGGGGACGTTCCAAGGAAATGTTCTCCAGAAGACGAAATGTATACTGAATATGGAATTATGAAGAGCGTCAGAAGGTTCAATATTAAAATTTTGGAAGGAGGAGTATATTTCCCTTTGGTACTTGACAAAAACATGGTCGGACGTGAGGTAATTTGGACATACTCAGTGGAGTGGCATGAACAGGAAGACATTCCATGGGCTACTCCTTGGGACGCATATTTTAATGTCTCGAGTGTTGGACCCACCTCTCGTGACCATTTTATGTAATTGTTATATATTCTGTGCTAATTGTATTTTCCATGGCAGCAGTGGTTTCGCCGATTCTTTTGCGTGCCTTTCGACGTGACCTTCTCCGGCATGATTATTTACTAGAAATTGCCAGGGAGGATTCTTTACAGATGGTTGCAGATGAATATGGGTGGAAAATGGTCAGTGGGGATGTCTTTTGATTACTAAAGCAGGTTGAAAATTTTGTCTTGCTCGTTGCCTCTGGTATGCAGGTCTGCTTTAACATAGGTAGCCATGACAATCATCGCATTACTTGGTTTATTATCACCTGAATATCGTCGAGCACTCGTGTATTCATTTTACATGCAGTTTTTTGGTTTCCGGATTCTTGAGTGGATGCTTTCTTACATGGTTGTTAAACTCCTTTCGGTTGCCTCAGAAGTGGCTCTTGGTTACAAAACATGCATGTGGATTTCCCGGTATTGTGTACGCGATCATTTTGCTCTGTAATATTGTTCTTCGAATGGCTCGTAGTACTGGATCTTAACCGTCTTTGTTCTTTGTCAAGGCATTCATCGCATGGTTATTTGTTTTTGTTCCATTTACTTTTTTGGGTGCCATGGCTTGATTCACGTATTTCCCAGAGAAGAGGCCGCGTCGTGTAAACTCTGCTATACGACCAATTAATACCTCATGGTTACCCCCTCTACTTCAAAGTAGATATCTCCTTCTTTACTCCGGCGTGGTGCCTTCCATTGTGATTTTTTTTTTTGAGTTGTGACTCATTTTCATTTCTTTTTTTTTTTCAAAGATTCACGTATACTTCCTTTGGTTTCCTCGCTGTGATATTTATATTATAGTTCTTAACCTGTGGCCTTATATCAGTATGTATCGTCTATTATCGTCTTTCTGCAGAGGATTATCGTTGGTGGTGGCTGAGTTTTATTGCGTCATTATCGTGTGGTCTCCAGTTTTTATTATTTGTCTTTTATTTTTACTTCACAGTTGTTCAAATGACATCCGTGACTGCAGCATCTCTTTACTTTGCGTACACGACGCTCCTCTGCATCATGTATGTGTTGTGCAGTGGTGCCATGGGCTTCATGGCCGCTTGGGCGCTTGTCACTGTGATGTTCTCTTCAGTTAAATCTGGTTAGAACTCATGGGAAGGTCATGCCATGCTTGAGTGACATTAGACGTAGGAAGGGAGAGAAGTAAAAAAGGAGTTTAACAAATAAAAATAAGGAGAAAACAGGAGAATAAATAAAGAGATAAGCCACGATATGGCTATAATAATAATAATAAAATAATGCCCTTCTTATTTTCTGGGAACTATACTGAACGAAAAATATATACACAACAGTAGAAATGAACAACATGGAATTACCTCTCCGCGCCAAAATAAAAGAAAACACGATTATTATTTTTTATTTGTTTGCTCCCTTAAGATCTTTCTTTTGCTTTTGTAGATTTCATTTTCCCTCTGCATTTTCAGAAACCCTTGTTTGTGTGTTTGTTTATTTGTCTGTTTGTTTGCTTGTGGAAGGTTTATGAGTTTCATTCTTTCTGCTGCTCTCTAATAGTTGGTGGGTGAGGGAAGAATGTTTTCTGTGTAACTCTTTCAACACATAGGGAGTACTTTCTTTTTTTCATGGGGATTTTTTTTTTATGGAATAGTCTGGTTTGTGTTTTCTCTGTATTGTTTTAAAAGAGGAAAAGTAAAAAAATAAAAATAAAAAAACGGGGAACAGTACCAGCTGTAAGAGTTATGTGTGCCGTGTGGGTATCATTAATTAACTAGCCAGGGCGAAAGGGTACACCCATTTGATGGACACGCAAAGAAAAGAAAAAAAAAATATATATATACGGGGTTTGGCAAATATCATCCCTGTTGGTGGCGTCATCTTTTCCCCCCTTCTGAGTTCATCTCTACATATTCCTCTCTTTTTTTTTATGTTTATTTGTTTGTTATTCATCTTTTCTTTATTAACTTCGCTGTTGGTGCTTCACTTAAATAGAAGTGCATGCAAATATGATTCTCATTCCTTTTCTTCTTTCCTCATGTATCCATTGATATCCCGGACTGAAACAACAATAAGAAAAAAGCAAAAAAAGGCGACATTACTATTACGACTAGTAGTAATAGTATTGGTTTAAAGGTCCGTGGAAATACATTGCCCAGGGAAAGAGCAATGGCTAGCAAAGTGGAAGGCTCTGAACCGGCTAGGCGTGTGCCGCCGTGGATGTTGATGCCTGGCGGCCCGAAGAAGCCAAACCACGCCGTCTTCCGCGCAGCGGTATCAAAACTTGTGGAGGAGAGGCGGGCGCTCCTTGCCGAGGTGAAGGCGCTCCGCGCCCAACTGGGCCAGCGTGAGGGGCGCGAGGAGGAGGAAAAGGAACTCAACGAGCTCCGCGCTCGCGTGAGCGAAATTGACAATCAGCGAAAGCTGGAGCAGGAGATGCGCTTCAAGAAGAATGAAGAAATTCAGAGAATTCAAAAGATACATGACCAGCGCCTCGCGCGCCTGCGCGAGTTGTCTGACGACTTGGGCGGATTCAAAACTCTGAAGGAAATTGATGACGCCATTGCCTTCATCACTCGCAAGATGGAGACAAGTGGCGGTGGCTTGTCAGCGGAGAAGCGGGCGGTTCGGCAGTTAAGTAAATTGGAAGAAGCGAAGCGTTACTTGGTTGAGCTTCAGCCGCTTTCGGAGGCTATTTCTGAGGCGAAGCACCATGAAACAATACTGCAGCGTGAGTGGCAAGAAATCAATGAACGCATTCGTCACTTGAGGACCGAGTATAATGAGCAGCGAACAACAAAACAACAAAAGGAGCAGGAGTTACGAAGCACTGGGGCAAATCGTTCACAGGTGTACAGCAAGTGTACTGAGATTAGCAATAAAATTTCTATAATAACAAAGGAAATAAATGCTCTTCACGAAGAACACAGAAAGGCCATGGAGACATGGGATAAATGGGTAGAGGAGGCTCGTGCGAAGTATATTGCCAAGATGGAAGAAGAACGGAAGGAACGACATCGACGATACCTCGAGCGCAAGAATGCTGCCAAAATGGAAGCAAAGCGAGCCCGCGCGCTTCGCAATCAAAATCCTTTTGAGGGGGAGATAGATGCCTGCAGAACGTTGCTGCGCTACTTACAAGATCAGAAAACAATGGTGCAGCGTGAGGAGGCGGAGTTGGCTCGTAAAGAGGCCGCTGCAACCTTTGACCCTTCCAAGTTCCTTCCTGAAGGTGCCGTTCTGCTGAATGACGGCAAGAGGAACGCGGAGCCGTATAAGGGGGGATCCTCCCTTGGTAAAAACAACATGAAGCAGCATAAACAGAAGCAAACTGCAAAGAGCGCAGCTGCAAAAAGTCGTGTTTTGCAGCACACGGAAGAGAAAATTCGTCTCTTTCAACTTATTAAGGAAGAGCCACCTGTGAGTTTGACAGCCATTGATGAATCCGTGGAGAGGATCCGGGCCAAACAAAAGGAATACGAAAGCCACATCAAGACGGGTGAGCTAGAACTCTCAAGCGACGACGAGGAGGATGAGGAGGAAGAAGAAAAGGAACATGCGGATGAGGAGGAAGAAGAAAAAGAACATGCGGATAAGGAGGAAGAAGAAAAAGAACATGTGGATAAGGAGGAAGAAGAAAAGGAACATGCGGATAAGGAGGAAGAAGAAAAAGAACATGCGGATAAGGAGGAAGAAGAAAAAGAACATGTGGATAAGGAGGAAGAAGAAAAAGAACATGTGGATAAGGAGGAAGAAGAAAAGGAACATGCGGATAAGGAGGAAGAAGAAAAAGAACATGTGGATAAGGAGGAAGAAGAAAAAGAACATGTGGATAAGGAGGAAGAAGAAAAAGAACATGCGGATAAGGAGGAAGAAGAAAAAGAACATGCGGATAAGGAGGAAGAAGCGGAGAATGATACTGTGATTGCAGATGCCGCTGAGCCGGTGGAACATAACGACGAGGAAAAGGTTGAGGCATAAAATAAGTCAAAAAAGAACACAAACACACATTTGATTTTTTTTTGTTCTCTCTCCTAACTGTATGAAGAGGATACTGCCTGTTTGCTCTCGCGTACGACCAATATCTGTCTTCTTCAAAATTTAATGGGCGATTCCGTTTTTTTTCTTTGTCTTCTTTAGAAGAGAAAACGAAGACGGAAATAAAGATGGTATCAGGAGTACCAATGAGAGGACAGAGCGTATACTGGTTTAATCTTTCATTTAAAAAAAAAGGAAAGAAAGGAAATTTGGAGAGTTCGGGAAAACGAGAGAGAGAGAGAGAAAGAAAACCGAAATAAATAAGAAACATGTATTTAGAGAAGATATTTAAGAAGAAAGAAGGACACGCAAATTGAGGGGAATTGGATACACATAGCCGTTCATAAAATTCTTTCCTGTGTGCGTTTTTTTTTTCAACTGAATAATGTGATGAAATAAAATGGGAGGGGAGGGGGGGGGGAAGAAGAAAGAGCAATTTGATGGATTCTCACTGGTGTTTCATGGGGTTTAGGGGGGAAGGAGGAAGAGGAAATTGCTATGTGCTACTACTATTATTCAGTAGACAAGAACAACATGACATCCCCGTATGTATATATATATATATATATGTGTGTGTGTGTAATGTCCGTCTGTCCGTACCTGACCCCCTCCCACCTCCCCTTTTTTTCGCTAGCGCCGGTTTCACTTTTCTTTCCTCTTCGGAATCTTCTTTCTTTTTTTTTTATGAATACTTGTGTAAGCGGTTCTGGAAGACCAAACAAAGAGTGTTATTAAACGGCAATAAGAACAAAAAAACATGCCCCCCCTCCCCAGACACACACTTTTTGCGTTATTGCTGCTATTGTTGTTGTTTTCACTTCTTTTCTATTTCTCTTTTTTTATTATATATTGGTATAAAAGACAGTGTGAATAAAACTTGAGAAAAAGTTCATTGTTTATAATGTCGCAGCTTGCTCACAACGTTTCGTTATCCATATTTGAGCCTATCGCTCAGTACCGTGCCAACCGTATTATATGCACAATTGGCCCTAGCACGCAGAGTGTTGAAGCACTGAAGGGTCTTATGAAGAGCGGAATGTCAGTTGCTCGCATGAACTTCTCGCATGGCAGTCATGAATACCATCAGCAAACTATTAACAATGTGCGGGCCGCAGCAGCTGAACTGGGAGTCCACGTTGGCATTGCGCTTGACACGAAGGGACCAGAAATTCGTACAGGTTTGTTCGTGGGTGGTGGCATTGACCTCGTTCCAGGTGATACTGTGCTGGTTACAAGTGACCCTACCTTTGAGAAGATTGGAACAAAAGAAAAGTTCTACATTGATTATCCCCGTCTTGCCACAACAGTACGTCCGGGGGGTTTCATCTACCTCGACGATGGGGTGTTGATTCTCAAGGTGTTAACCAAGGAGGATGATTGTACTCTAAAGTGTTATGTTAACAATGAGCATAGGTTGACGGATCGTAAAGGATGTAATTTGCCGGGATGTGAAGTGGATTTACCAGCAGTTTCAGCAAAAGACCGCGAGGACCTGAAATTTGGTGTGGAACAAGGAGTTGACATGATCTTTGCTTCTTTTATACGCACGGCAGAACAGGTGCGTGAGGTGCGTGCAACACTTGGTGAAAAGGGAAAAGATATACTTGTCGTCTCCAAGATTGAAAACCATCAGGGAGTGCAAAACATTGATGCTATCATTGATGAAAGCGATGGTATTATGGTGGCACGCGGTGACCTTGGTGTGGAAATCCCCGCAGAAAAAGTTGTTGTGGCACAAATGATTATTATAAGTAAGTGCAATGCAGTTGGTAAGCCTGTTATTTGTGCAACACAAATGCTTGAAAGCATGACAGTAAATCCTCGTCCAACACGTGCAGAGGTTTCCGACGTCGCCAACGCTGTATTTAATGGAGCAGACTGTGTTATGTTGTCAGGAGAAACTGCGAAGGGAAAATATCCAAATGAAGTGGTGCAGTACATGGCTCGTATCTGCATAGAGGCACAAAGTGCTACAAACCAAGCTGTCATGTTTAACAGCGTCAAGAAGATGCAAAAGATTCCCATGTCTCCTGAAGAAGCAGTATGTAGCAGTGCTGTAAATTCCGTGTATGAGGTTCGAGCAAAAGCCTTGCTTGTTCTCAGTAACTCCGGTCGTAGTGCGCGCCTTGCAAGTAAGTACCGTCCAGATTGCCCAATCATCTGCGCCACTACCCGGATGCGAACATGTCGGCAGCTCACCATCACTCGGTCTGTGGATTCTGTTTTTTATGACTCCGAACGCTACGGGGATGATGAAAGCAAAGAAAAGCGAGTAAATTTTGGCATGGAATGTGCCAAAAAGAAGGGCTACGTTGTACCGGGTGATCTCATGGTGGTGATCCACGCAGACCACCAGGTAAAGGGTTACCCGAATCAAACTCGCATCATTTATGTCAGCTGACAAGAAAGAAAAATCATTGGAAGAAAGAGGCCGTATTATCATGATACATGCTTGTATATATTTCTGAAACGGATCATGGAATCATGGGGGCAAAATCGTAGCGAGGGAGGAATCACGCACACACAGGGAATGAAGGGTTGCGCATCAAAAAAATATAATGCAAGGTTTTTTTTATCCGAAGGATTGGGAAGAAATGAAAAAGAAAAGAAAAAAGCGGGAAGGAATTCACGACGAGGACAAAATAATTCAAATCAAAAGGAGGGAGAAGGAAAGAAAAACACACAGGAGAAAAAAAAGAAAAAGGAAAATGGGCGGGATATATGCCTGTTCCAGTAAATGGAATTTCCTTTATTTATTTATTTATTTAATTTTTTTTTTTGATGCAGCTGATGAAGGGTTTAGTTGGTTGTTTAACAGGACCAAAATACAAGGGAAAGGGAGAAAATGATGTGCGCATCTCACTGGAAACAAAGTCGAAATAAATTAATATATATCTGTTGTAAAGAATGGAGGAAAAAAAATGAAAAAAGAAGAAGCTTCTGTCTAATATTTGATGTTGTTTTGCTCGATCTTATTATTGAGATTGCTGTATCTTTTTTATTTGCCTTTTCTCTCTGTGAGATTGTGTGGGGATGTCGGTATATATATATATATGTATATATGTATATATGTATATATGTATATATGTATATATGTATATATGTATATATGTATATGTATATATGTATATATGTATATATGTATATATGTATATATGTATATATGTATATATGTATATATGTATATATGTATATATGTATATATGTATATATGTATATATATATGCGTGTGTGTGTGTGTGTGTGTGTGTGTGTATACTTTAACACTTTGTTGATGCGAAGCATTCTGTTCTTTTAATTATTTTTCTTACAAGGAGCAATGTGGATTTGATGTATATATATGCATATGGATGTAATGTGCACTGCGTGTTTGTTTGTGTGTCCACTGTTCAAATCCTCTTAAATGAGAATTTCCTTTTATTCCCTTTTTTTATTTATTCTAAGCTCCACTTTGGGATATACACAATCAACAGGGTTAGCAATGCAAACTTCATCGACGTCATACAACAAACTGGCGTACCAGACGATATTCCCGCAGTATCTAGATGCCAACCTGACCCCCAGTGAGGGGCGACGCCTGACGAAGCGGCAGTCCGTGGAGAACCCCCAACTTGAGGAAATTGCGATCGTTTTGGGGAAACTGGGCTACACCGACTTCTTCATTGACCGCAGCGTCGCCCTGCCGCGCTCGCAGACATCAAAAACGTACGCAGTTCTTCCCAAAGGATGTGTGAAGGTGGCGATCAAGCGGCCCCAGTCGGAGCACTATATTCGTATGAGCGAGTTTGACACGCAGACGCGGGGCGTGACGGTGGAGGGAATAACTAGCAAGCAGGAACTGCTGCGCCGCGTGGGAGCGGCAATTAAAGCAAGTGGGGCTCCTCGCCCACAGCCTCTCTCTGTTGCCGACGTTGCCGCCGCTGCATTGAAGAAGAAATAAGACACATGATGCGATTTGTAAGAGTATTTAAGAAGAGGAAAGAACAACAACAAGAAGGAGCAAAAAAAAAAATATTAACTCTTTCAATTTTTATCTTTGACGAGTATATATGTATTTGCATATACTTAATTGGATGTTGTGCCGCCCTATGAATTCATACCGTGGCTCCCAATGTCCTTCAGAAAAAAAAAGTTGTACCTTGCCTAAAAACTCGTTTTTCCATTTTTGTATTGCCGCTTCTCACCCTCTTTTTCCATTTTAGTAGTCAAATGGCTTCGCTAGGTTCTGATGTGCAGGCAACAAGTAATGAATTAGTGTCTGCCATTGAAGAATTGAAAGAACGACGAGTAGAGCTTGAACAAAGTATAAGGCGTGAGGAAGAGGAACGAAATCGAATGCTGGCTGAAATAAGCGCATTGAATGCTCGACTGGCCGCAATCGATGAAAGTCTAAAGAGTAAGATGAGTACAAAGGCTGTTCTTGATAAAGTTATTCATGAAACATCGGAAGGCTTCCGGGGTATTGTTGAAGCATCGAGGCAATTACTCAGCAATGTGCGGGAAGAATCGTCTGGTCTTCAGCATTGCCGAAATATATAGATTCCAAAAAGAGGGAGGTGGAGGTGGGAAATAAAAACAAAAACCTTGTGGTATTACCTCCAAAATTAAGGCGGTGGGAACATTTCTTTCCCAACATCGAAGCCCCAAGATCCTTCATGCATTGAAACAGCCTGTGTGCAACATCCTTGTTTCTTCTTTCTTTTTCTTTTTGTCTCGATTTTGTTCTTCACGGGTGCTAGCAGCAGCAGTAACAGGAAATAAAAATAAAAATAAGAAAGACGAACGCGCCGCCGTTGATAGAGCCTGGCTCTTGTGAGAAATCAACGCGGATTTGGCGAATGCCAGCATCCGGAATGACAAAGCGCACGACACTTTTCTCCGCAAGGCATGGCGACAGAAGCGGGAGAAGAGAGGCAGGAAGAAAACGAAGGCAAAATTTAACACGATGAGGGCTCCGACGAAGTCTCTCAAAGAAACGGGTCGCGCAACATCTTTTCCCTGGGTGGGCCGGGGCCCCCCCTGAGGGGAAGCCAGGGACCTGCAACCGTGCCTAGGGTGCGGTTGATGGCTCTCGGCGTCGGCAGGCGGGTCTGGGGCAGCGCTGTGTTTGGGAGGCCTGAAACACAACGAAGGTTAGAACTGCTCCGCGGCTACACGTCCCTTTGCGTAGCGCCATCACTCGCTCTGAGGGTTCACTTTTGGAAGCTTCTCCAACTGTGCGGTGGTGTGGAACTGAACCCGGGACCGATCCTGCGGGGAGCCCAGCGGAATGTGGGGGGCTCACGCAGGCGAAAAGGATCCCGTCGGAGAAGTGGCTGAAAAATTCGTTCGCCCCCACCGAAGGCTGGTATTGTAGCCACAGCGCTGCCCGCACCGCTACTTCCCACTTTACCGGCACCTGTCCCAATCCTTGCGGCAGAGCCTCCCGTCAAACGTCGTAAACAGGAGCTTCAATGCCCTGCACGCAAGAAGGTTTACCGCGAGAAGCGCCGCTTTGAAAGCCACAAGTGCTTCCTTACCACTGTTCCCGCAGCAGAAGAGATCCCCACCGTACAGCTCGCGGATGCCGAGAGAGAAAGATATCAGCGCCCCTACTGTGTCAACAGTTATGTGCCGCACTGCTTCCCCCAGCACCTGGCAAAGATACACCCGGATCGACCCGAACCAAAGCCCCAGAAAACCCCAGCAAAGTCAACGCCACAACATTCGAAGTCCATCCGGCCACGAATCACTAATACTGTCCGTATTGTGAAAGTAAGCGCCATGTGCGGTGGGCATTACGGAACGTACGAGCACATCATCCGGGGAAACCCGAGCCGCTGCTCCCTCCAATGTTTTTAGGCAGCAGGCGATACAGATCCCCTCCCCGCAAAGAATCAGAATCGGATGATGCTAACACCGTGCTGGACGCTGGGCGTAAGAAGTGCCCCTTCTGCGACAAATCATATGCGTATATCTGGCTCAACGGGCACGTACGCAGCGCTCACCCCAATGAGCAACTGCCTGAAATTGAGCCCCGCTCCGCACCACCAAAGGGAAGACGCCTACAACCAGAGCAAAGCATATGGCCATGTGACGAATGTGAACTGCAGTTCTTCAGTAAAGACGCACTGCGGGCGCATAAAAAGGCGAAACGCAATGACGATTCGCCCACGCCACCACAAACCCATGCGAGTACCCATAGATTTGGATGCGACGTCTGCGACAAGACGTACGCAAGTCGCACTGGGCTCACCTACCACGTGCAAAGACAACACCCAACGCACGGGGTTGGAGTGGAGATTAAGGGCGGACAAAAGGAGAAGACAATCGCCATCGTGACAAAGACACTCGAATGCCCCCACTGCCCCGCGACTTTCGTCACGGAAGACACACTTCGTGTCCATCTATGGAAAATTCACGACCAGCATGAGATGAAGAAGAACCACCGCTCCTGGTTAAAGTCTCATGTATGCGAGGAGACCCCGGCTCACCTTCTGCTGCGCCCTGGTCTCGAAGCTCTTCGCACCAAGCATGGTATACCCTCGTTGGAAAAACCAGCAGTATTCTTCAGCAGGGAACTCGCGAAGGTGCTGTGCGAGCTATTCCAGCTCGACGACCCCTGCCCTACACCTCCTGAAACAAAGTCTGAGGCACCGAGTTTGGAGGGTGATCAAAGCCCTGGTTTATTGGTTTCTAGTTTAATGGATTCTAGTTTATTGGTTTCGAACTCCCCCTCTCCGTATGTTCTAGTTTCGTCGTCTCCCTCTCTTCCTCGCAGGTTAGGGGCGGAGAAGGTGAAGGGTCGTTTGCTGAGGAAGCGCAGTCGTTCCTCGGAAGGTCATGGAACCAACGGAATCTGAGCCCCTTCAAAGCTGCTCGGAGATGTGGTTCGAAATCATTGTATGGAAGGATAGGTTGAAGCAAAACAACCCTTATAGTTTGGTGGCGCTACTTGTGTGGTGGAAGGGTGGGTGCGCGTTAGATAGCATTTTATTTTGTTCTTAATGCTATTTATTAAGTCGTTTGGCCGTATTTATTTTTTCCTTTTTTTTTTACCTTATTCGCAGTATTTGAAAACGCCGGGCGGTGTTGTGAGTATATTTTCTATTTTTGCAAGCTTTGTTTTTTGAGTGAGCAAGAAAAGCTTTCCACCAAAGAAGATGGTTTCATTGTCGGCAAGGGAAATGCGACAGTTAAAAAGGGATGGGAACACGACTGTCAGGCTTGGAGCACCTTTGCGCACTTTCCCATGTGTAGTCCACTCCAATTTTCTATTTGGCATACCTCCTTTCCTTAAAAATAAATAAACGGCAATAGAAAATAAATAAAATAGAAGAAAAAGACAGAAGGAAGTAAAAATGAGATTTGGATCAGAGATGTTTTTTTTTGAGTTTTTCGTTTGAATGTCAAGCGAACACGTTAACCCCCACCTAGCCAACAATACCAAGAACAACAAACCACCGCTTTGGCACACCCTCCACGAGTTTTGCACCCAATACATAGTTCCACATCGCCATTGGGCGTTTACACACGATCTTATTTTCGTTTTTTATTTTCTTCCTTTTGCTTTTCGAAGTTCCCTGTTGTTTCTAGTTCTCCACCGCTCCCGCGCCCCTTGGAGTTTCCGTGGTTACGTCCGAACTCCGTTTACGCCAATGTTTTTTTCTTCTTCTTTTGTTGCGTTTTTATCAGACTATTTTCCACCTACTGTTGGATAAGGGAGTCTTCATTTCCGAGGTACCGCACGCCTGACCCAACGGGCGATTGTAGCAACATAACAAATGGTTTTTTAGGATAATCAATGAGATCCTCACATTTGTTGGTTGCCGACGCCTCCTTTACCTTCTCCAACAAGGTAGCGTCATTGAAATGAAATTGTTCCTCTGGCGTTGGGAAGTGCTGAAGCAGCATTGCGACCGCCTCCGGAAGATTCTCCTTGAGAACGAACAAGAAGCAGTTCGCCCCTGCATCAAATGTGTAGGCCAATGTAGGTTTACCCTTTTTGGCGTTATAAGCCTTCACAAGACGAATCATCGCATAGCTGTCCTCGGTGGCATATTGTATCTTGGGCTGCGTTGTAGCGCATATTTCCTGCAAGTCATCGGACTCACTCATGGCGACTTCTGCAAAGATTGAAAAATCCTTGGCTTTAATGGCGTCGGAGACAACCCGCATGCGCTCGGGCACAGTTGTGGCAATACGTTTGGGCATCAATGGAGAGGTCTGTAAAGATTGTTGCATTCCTGTCGTGCTTGAGGTGTCCTTTTTTCTCCCCTGGAGGACAGCACAAAGAACTTGCATTTCAGGCCAATACTTCTCGTCAACGAATTGGGTAGCCAGACAGTCTGCGCCATCCGCCTTTTCTCCCTTGTTCCAAATCACAAATCCTCCGAAGGCGCTACGGCAGGCGCTTCCAGATCCCAGGCGAGCAAGCATCGAAACATTTAAGCTGGAGTTAAAGATCCGCACCAGGGCGGCTGCCAGGGCGCAGTACCCACTTGCCGAAGACGCCATTCCAGCGGCAGTGGGGAAGTTGTTCTCTGAGACGATATATACCCTCTTGCTTCTTAATGTATCTGGGCATGTATTACGTACACACTCTAAGACAGTTAGAATTCGAGGCGTATCCCGCACATTTGCCCTTTCACCGTTAAGAATGAGTGTGTCTTCATCCAAATCGTCTCGAAGCTGCACAGTCGTCTTGGTACGGAATGGATGAGTCGAGAGGGTAATGCTGAAGGAATCGTTTGTGGGGAGAATAAGTTTCTCTCCCCCCTCCCGTTTTCCCCAGTATTTAACAAAGGCAATGTTTATCGGCGCCTCCACAGTTACTTGCAAATCAGACATGTAAGATAATGATGTATTAGTAAAAATATAAATATTTTTTTTTTCTTTTGGTACTATATCCAAACAAAACAAAAGAGCTTAAAAAAAAAAATAAAGAAATAAAAAGGAGGTGGGTAAGAAGAAAAGGAAATAAACAAGTGCAAGAAAACAAAAATAAAAAAAATAAAAAAATAAACAACGTGTGGGTAAATAAGGATCTTCGTGTTGTCGCTTTACAGTCGTTTCAGAAAGAAAGATCATAATCCACCACCACCACCACCACCACACAAACAGACACACAGAGAGAGAGAAAGAGGCATTCCTCTATCTTTCTTGCTCATTGTATGAAGTATTATAAAATTCATTACACGGCACAAGTTATTTTTAGGATATTCTCACCTCAAATATGACTGAAGAAGACTCACGGCTTGAATGTGTGCAGCATGAGAAAAAATAGAAGAATCATATGGATGAAGCACTCCCACGGATACATCTTCGCCCCAACCAAACGCAGATAAAGGCGACAAGGCCTCCTTTATCTCAGATTCTACACAGGCGTCTTTTTTTGTATGACTTTCACCTCCACTACACCCCGTCAAAAACTGTAAAGCATAAATTGCATCATCTTCATGAAAAAATTCCACAACAGACCGGAATGACTTTCCGTCCGCAGAAACACTAAAAGAATAATCTGTCACTGGCCCAATGTGTCGAGTAAACTTTACAATCAGGCCGGGAGGATCAATAAATGTCATGGGAATTTGTACTGTATTACCAATACGCCTGCTTCGCCTAGTCACCTCCACATCCCTTGTGGATTCTTTCTTGTCGTTTTTACCCTCTACTGGAGCAGTGGTCGGTTTATCATTTCCTCGGAGCAATTCCATAACCTCTTCGTCTGTTTTACCTATCTCCTCTTCAGCTTTTTGAATTTCCTCCTGAACATGGCAGTATGATTCTTGTAACTGACGCAGTTGCTGAACGAGATTGTCGTGCTCCTCTCCCTCTGAAGCAGAAGCTGACAAGAGTGCAGGTATGGTGTCAACAAGAAGTGCATCCATCCTTAGATCTGGTGGCATTTTATGATTCCATGGAAGACTTGGATTCTCCACCTCCTCCACCTCTTTTTTTTCTGCGACAGCCCGCACGGGGCCCTTTTCGCTGCTGCCGTCAAGTTGTGTTCCTTTGCTGTACACTGCCGAAGAAATGTGCACAACGTGATTCTTCAGACGTTCCCCGTCGAGGTGGTTTACCGCGACATGGGCGGCAGACGGGTGCTTAAAGCGGATCCAGTAGAAGGGACGCTGCCGCGCGGTGTCGTACTGTGTCTTTGTCTCCTCAATGTCGCCAATGATTCGCAGCCAGTCGTGCACGTCCTCCGCGCGAACCGCCGACTGGTCCTCCACAAAGACATGCACCACCCTGGCATCATCTCTAGTCACCATCGTACACTGCAAATAAGAAAGCAAGCAAAAAAAAAAAAAGATGAAGAAGAAATAATAAAAAGAAATAGGAAGAACACTTACACATACATGTATGTATATATATATAGATATATAGATATATAGATATATAGATATATATATAGAGAGAGAGAGAAAGAAAGAGAGGGAGAGAGAGGTGATAAAAAACTAAGGAGTGCAGCGTTTGCGTGTGGGAAGGCGAGAAATAGAAAGAAGAGGGAAACATTCACAACAACAACAAATCATTCGTAGTACAGAGACATAGACACGGGCACATTTTAAGGTGGGACTTCCCTTGTGTATATGGAAGCGTTTCAAGCCACGGTAGAATATCCAATAAAACAGACAAATCCAATGCGAAAAAAAACAAGAATATGTATTACATAACGATTCAAGAAAAACAATCAAAACATACAAATGATGAAAAAGGCGCAACAACATAAAGCAAAAAGGTGTTCTTATTATTAATACTATTATCAAAATTGAATTATTGGGATGGTTAGAAAGCGATAATTCAGTGAGTTGATTCTGCTTCTCCCGTTTGCTCCCTTGTACCACAGATGCAGAAGCACGTATAGCACGGCATCACATATACATTAATTCCGTCAAGGATTCATAACTGTGCACACACATAAGTATCTTTTGCCAGTAAGTCCTCATTCCACTCCACCCTTTATTCAGGCTCAAAACAAGAAAAGAATCTTTTATCCCTCCCTCTCTTCTTTTCGTTTACTTTGCCCCGTTTCCTTCCCCCCAACCTCGCTCCCCGTTCCCCTTCTCTCTAACCCTTTTCTCTTCATTCGCTGTTATCACGTCTTGCTGAATAACGTTTTTTCCCCTTTTTATCGACACAACGTGTGTGCGAAAATCATTTCTCTATGACTTGCCGTGAATAAAAAAAAAATGAATGAGGTTCGTCTCATACCCCTTTCCTCAGTTCATTTTCTTTTTTGTTATTGTTTTTTTAATTTTTTTTTGAGTTTCTTTTTTCTGTCGTTGTGCTTCCCTTCTCATCTGGTTTCACGGAGTACAACTCACTGTCGTCCCCGCGCTCCCCTCCGCTGCTGGATCCTCCGCTCTCCTCACGCCTCACCAGCGAGACATCGCTGCTCTCGGTGAGCGCGGGCCCGTGCCGGCGGGAGCGCCCCAGCAGACAGGCCACGACGAGCCAGCACGGCACCGCCACGGAGAGCGTGACGAAGACGACGAGCAGGGCGTTGCGGAGTTGGTACTCGTTCACGCAGTGGCCCTCCGACCCCGTCGTCGTGCTGTTCACCCAGTAGCACGAGTTGGTCGTGTCGACGGCGCACGCGGTGGCGTTGTGCAGCGGGCACCCCTTTGAAAAGACATGATCAGAGAAAAGTCCCGTGATCGTTGGGGATGGAAAGTCACCCAGTGCATGAATGAAAAAGACAGAGTAGCTTATTGCATAGGCCTTTAACTCATGCGGAACGATATTCATAATGGCTGCATTCACAGGTGCAGTCACCATGAATAGAGTGAATACAGAGAGGGTGAAAAATAAAATAAACAAAACGATGTTTTTCATGTAGAGAGCCACGATACCTAGCGGAACAGAAGAAAAGACCAATAAGGAAATAAATAATTGTCCTTTTACCATGCTCGCGGACTCCGTTGGTCCTTTCATCTTGTCAAAAGCAATGCCTCCCAGAAGAGAACCCAGCACACCTGCCAAAGCGGTTACTCCGCCCATGATCGCCGAAGCATTTACATATGAAACATGCATGGGCCCTTGTATAAGCATAGGAATTCCCCACACGGCGACAGCACCAACAACAAAACAATACATTGCATATCCAATCACCAGTAATACATATTTTATATTTTTTGTTAACAACCACGTTGCTTTATGTATAGGAAAATATAGTGATCCATCTGAAGTCGTACGCATATTGTATCTTGCAGGGAAAAAAGCCACGGGCAGCACAATAGGTACGGACGCAATCACTTCAGTGAAAAAAACAAAACGCCACGCTTCAATCGACCCCAGCATACCAAGGGAACTTATAATACCTCCAAGTGTTATACCAACTGCAGTTCCCACAGGGATCATAGAATAAAATATACCTATCCATAGAGTGCGAGATCCAGGTGGTGCAATACGATCTATTGTAGTCACAGTAAATCCTGTAAAGGCCGCCTCTCCAACTCCCACTACGATTCTACTAACCAAGAGAAATGGATAAGAATTTGCAATACCCGTGCATACACATGCAAGAGCCCATACTGCCATCCCTCCCACAATCATCCACTTGGATTGTATCGTTCCACCAAGCGCCGCAAATATCGGGCTCGCTGTCATGAAGCCAATCATGAAGCCAGAAATAAGCAGGCCAGTATGTGTATCCGATATGACTGCCACACCACCCGATATCTTTTTGTCGTCCTTAATACTTGCCAGACAGCCGGAGATGGCCCCTCGATCGTAATACGTAATAAAATTTATACCTGTAAAGACGGTCAAAACGACTCCTGGAGTCACAATTCGCTCCCAAAATGTTCTTATCGGCCCTAAAGTCTCAAGATCGTCATCCCTCTCGTCAACGGGCTGGTTTGACACCACGACCTCACCAGGTCTTTGCGCACAACTGTCGTTCGACAGCATTTGGTTTTTTCCTTTCAAAAAATCCCTTTCTTTCCTCCTCCTTTAAGCATTTTGCCAAAATAAATAATAAAGTAATAAGAAGAAAAGAAACAAAAAAAACAATGGTAGTAGTAGAATAAAAAACACACATATACACACACGCAAAAAAAAAAAATAATATATGAAAAGCCCTCCCACAGCCACAAACCCATTCCACACACGACAATTTGTCCCCTCTATGATCAGAAGATCTCTTTCTCTCTTAGTAATGAGCAACAAATATAGAAACAACAGCAATATAATAATAATAATAATAATAATAATAATAATAATAATAATAATAATAAAGCCACTATAAATTAAAAACAGAATATCATCATCCCCAACAGCCAAAAATGTAAAAGAAAAATACAAACAAACAAACAAACAAATAAATAATAATAATTATTATTATTATAACCGACACAGATTAGACACTTGTTGCAGCCTTTAACGCAAGCAATGCAGAAGCAATGTTACTTGTCTCAGGTAAAGTATCAGCCAAAGTCCAGGCGACATGAGCCCATCGCGTCTGATTCACTGTTTCTGTAAGATGAAGATAAAAAACAGAATTATTCCACGCCTCCACCGTGAAGAATTCAAGAAATAAAAGTGCAAAAGATAATGAATGATTTGTAGCACCCAATACTTTGTTTGAGGTGTAATTCTTTATGAAGGATGTAACTGTTACGTCTTCAATACTTAGTGAAAGCAATTCCATAAGTCGTTGAAGTAAAGCAAATTGTTCTGTACGGTCAAAAGCAAAAGAAAAAGATTTATAAAAACAGGAGAGAGCATCTGTAATATATCCGGCAGTTTTTTCAACGTCCTCCTCAAGAGACTTCAAAGATGTACTGGTGGTAGAAAGGGTATTATTCATCAACACATTTACAGCCTCCATATATAATTTTATGGTAACGCTGTGAAGAAAAGGATAATCTGATGCATATTGCAATGCCATAAAAGAGGCCCCATCAGCCAACGCCTCAACATCCTCGAAGACTGCATGCACATTAGATAACTCGTTTATTATTCTCTGTATATTTTCTGATGTTTCATGCGATGGTTGGCGAAGGTACTGTTCTCCTTCAGCCAGCAAAGCAGTTAAGTGATAGCTCATATCTGGTAGGGATGTAAGAATATCTTTACATACATGCAAATCTTCTTCCAACTCAGAAATATTCATTTGTGGTTTACCAGATGCAAAAAGTTGAAACTCATTTTCCAAAGTACAAATCAGTCCAGCTATGAGGAAATTACGTGATGCACCTTCAGACGGGGAGGGATCCTGCAAAGCAATGCGTGTTGCCGCACGGAACAAACAAACACTCGTGTATGCCGGACCATTTGTAAACTCCGACCCCAACACAAGAAACGCCTGTGACCACCACAGTACTTCATCGTGAGACAATGATATCCGGGCACATTCATCCGCAAGTAACGTCTGAAAACGTTGTGTCATCATACAAAGTTGTTCATCTGTACACGTGCACACTTTACTTAGCAGAGAGGCCACATAAACACGAAGTAATTCCAACTCCGTAGAAGGCTCTTGTATTGGAATAGATGAAAATAGGGCACGCGTAGTCACCATTGCAACGGCATGAAGACAATTATGCTTCAGAGAATAATTAATGACTGTACAGAGAGCCGGCATGATTAACTCAGTAGGTTCACACTGTAATAGAGAATTCAATTCTCTTTCCAATCCCACATTACCATCACCATCAGCATTGCCACCTAATACAGACAACTTAAATAATAAAGTATGAGCAAAAATACATTTATGGTTACGTTCTGTAATATAATAGTGAAGTATGTTCTTTACTTTACTGAGTGCATGAGGTCGGGTTTTAGTATCAGTTTCTGCCTGTGCAATATATTCTGTACAAAGACGGAGATGAATCGAATCCATTTCATTATCACTGGCGCAGTCTTTAAATCGTAAGACTGTTTCTAGGCAATCCACAACTTCTGTAGGTAAAAAATTTACAGTATCACTAAGTTCCCAAAGCCACATAAAACAGTAACGGCGATACTTCACCTCTTCAAAATCAATACATTCAGTCCGCAAAATGTGTAGTGCTTCTCTACATGAAGAGAGAGTACCATTATGAAGCAACAATTGAGTAAACCGAAATATGATACTTTCGTTGGATGTATTTTGTTTTGTTTTTTGATAAAGCAAACGCATAGCCTCAATAGATCCTTCTTTCATGTTTACAAGGAGTTTATGGAGTTCAAAACATGTTGACACTGCATCATCTGTAGATACATCCGATCTTTCAACATAGTGATGGAGTGAAAGAACAGCCTCTTCTTCCATTCCTGCCCTTGCAATTGCTCTGAGACGCAATAAGGCAGAAACATTCGAATGAAGAATAGTATCGGCTTCTACGGCCCATGGTACTGCTTGTGTTGCATTTCCTTCACGAAGCCAAGAAAGTGCCATTTGCTCCAGTGTTACACCATGTAGCATGACCATGTGATGCGATGGATTATTACTCGTCCCCACCTTCTCAAAGTGACTCTGTACGTCTAAGGAGCACTGAAGCATGTCACGAATATGACATTCTGCACTTTGTGGTACATTATCACTGTTATTACCAATCGTAAAAATAAAACGAAAAAAGGCCTCTCTGTGATCTCGTAGTAAATTCTGATTTTTTAATAACATCTGTGCAAGTTTTTTCCCAGCTTCGCAGGATTCCTGATAATGGCCCATGTTCCAAGTGATATCCATGTTGGTGTATCCAAATTCCCAACTCATGTTACGATGCTTTAATTGGGAGAGGCTGTTTCGAACACCTGTGTGTATGTATGTGGCAATAGTTTCACCTACAAGAAGAAGATGTTTGGCATTTTTTGGCATATCACATAGAGATAAATCCCGCGATGTTTTAAGGCACATCAAAACACATTGTTCTGCTTCACGTGGGTGGTGTGTAAAGTAACTGTGGGAAACATCACGTGATGCGTAGGCATAATTACCAATAAGAAACGACTTAGTGGCAAAATAGCGCAGCGAGGCTTTCAATGTTCGTTCCTCTGCGGACTCTTCTCTAGTAGAATACCGCACCGTCATGTTCCAACACGCACTCCCATAGAAACGCAGCTCTTCAAGCGTCTTCACCGGGAAACTCACACCCCCATCCTTCCCAGTCTCTGCGACTCCCGATGATGCTGATGATGATGCCACCATTGTCTCAATAATCTGTGTGAGACTCGTGACTTCGGAAAGAATATTGTCGTTGTCATTATTTTCCTCCTCTCGTGTAGCGAATTTGTGGAGGATCACATCAAGTCTTGAGCTTAGCTTCTCTGTGTCCATCATGTGTGGCGTCAAACTCAATTCCATCTACGGTATATAATGTAATATTCATATATAAGTGTATAATATATATATATATATATATAGAGAGAGAGAGAGAGAGAGAGATAGAAAGAGAGAAAAGAAAGAAAAAAAACCTTGGGAAAGTACCGTGAATACGAGAAACTAGTGCTAATTAGTTCGTGGGGGAAGGAGGGGGATATCTGAAGAAGGAAAAGAAAGCCCTTCCAGATCTCTTTTCTTTTCTAGAAAAAGAGCAGGAAGAAGAAAAAAAAAAACAAGGTGTTAAGGTGAAATGTCACACAAACAGATAAGGAGCAATTTGGATTCTCGCGAAATCCATTTTTGTTGTTTTCATTTTCTTTTCTTTTTGTATCTTTCTTCCTAATTCCGCATCCATCCCACTTTCTCGTTTTCTCCCTCCCCCTGTTGTTGTTTTCATTCCTTCCCTCGTTAGTTTACCCACCGCTCACACACGAGTCTTCTGTGCTGCTATCGTCTGCTTGGCGCTCTCCAACTCTTCCTCCGCCACAATTTCCTTTTCTCGTTCCCTCACCATCTGCAGAATCTGCTTAGAGACGCGGTGCTCACGCACCTTTCGCTCAAGCACGGGCGTTGTTGGCCCCACAGTATAGGCGTGGTACACAAAAGACAGCCATATGTTTCCAAAGAGGATCACACAGAAGAACACCATGCTCATAACAAACGTCTTCCACAGCTGGAGTTGAGTTTTGCGCCAAATCCACCGTACACGAGTTGTGCGAAATGGTCTCGTCAGCCGTCCTATTTTATTCATTACGAGCATGCGAAAGAACATTGACCGGCGAGCGAGCGTGTCCTTCACTGGGCCAGCACCCGGACCCCACATGCCAGGTCTATCGGAGTACTTCGACGGAGTCGGCATCAGATGCCCACGGTTCATGCACCGTCGCTCGCATCGTCGCAACATTTCAATGTAATATACCTTGTACCGTCCCCTTTATCCTTCTCTCTATAAGTATATATACTCTATTACATTCATGTCATTGGAGTTAAATAATAATAATAATAATAATAAAAAGGAAGAAAGCAAATGAAAAGAGATTCAGGATAAATCCAAAACGAAAAAAAAATCTACACACATAGAGACACAGACACCTCATGCATGACGAAGAAAGAAGATATGCTTACTCTCCCCTTCTTTTATATTGGTTATATGCCTCATATATTTGATGCTCAAAAAGAAAAACATCAACACTAATGGAAAACAATGAACAAAACAAGAAAGGGTGTGAGTAAAAAGACAACGTGCGAATATCATCTATCACAACGAAGGAGAGGTCAAAAACATTGCAGTTTCTTTGCTTTCACTATTTACATGAACAGAATTGCTAATGGGTACAGAAGAAATACTCTGCACAGAGCATTATACAGCTCTCCTAAAGGACAGAGGAACAAGATACAGCAAAGCAAAAACAAGATGACCACCCCCAAGAATAAACAATCCAAGAAACACACTGCTCGTCCTTCCTCTCAAAAAAAAACAAGTAAAAACAAAATACGGAATATATATATATATATATATATATAGAGAGAGAGAGAGAAGGCGCACCTTATATGTCTTGTTTAGCGCCTCCGTGGAGGTGGCTTGGGCCTGTTGACAGTTGTAGCACATCGAGGAATGTGACGCTCCGCCACGTCAGGGGCAAACTTCCTCCCACAGTGGGGACAAGGTGTATAATGGCTATTCTCACTGTATGTTGGAGGGGGGAGATCTCTTGCGTTGCCGCCAGCCTTGAGCACTTTGTCCACCTGGCGCGCTTCTCGCAGTGAACGTCGGAATGCTTCACTTTCCGCTCGCCAGTCCCGCCTTGGAGCCTGCGGCGCTGAAGAGGAGCTCCCGCTTGACCTTGCAATTTTTTCCGCCCCAGTCCCCAAAAGGCGTCTCGCGCGCATATTGAATACTTTTCGTTGCTTCTGCGCCGCACACACGCGTTCATGTCGTGCTAAGGCTTCAATAGCAAACATGCGGCCACAGTTACTGCATTCCTCACGCTGTATTGCATCATTTTCTTCATATCCATCAGGTAATTGCGGATTACCATAATTATTCCTGGGTTCACTGCCCTTTGGAATTATGGGAAGAGCAGGAGACTCCTGAGCCTTTGCGTTTTGAGGCCCTTTTCGAACATTCTGAGCATCACTAGAAACAGTTGATTTTTTAGCCGCATCAAGCTTCACAGTACTGGTATTCGTATTAGCACCCGTAGAATCTCCTGAAAGTGCTGATGTTGCAAGAGATCCCGCTTTTCCTGCCGGTGTGGATGATGCCACATGTGGAAGTGCGGTGGTTTTCCCTGCAACACTATACTTCTTGACGTTATCAGGGGACAATGTTGACAATATTTTATCCGGCTCAGTGCTGTCCGCATTCACAGTCATCTTCTCCAAAACTCCACCACATTCCTCGCAAAACTTTGCTGTATCATCTTCAACCAACTCACCACATTTTTTACAGAACATAACTTCCTTTGTGGGTGTCACGGAAGTTGAAGGTTCGGCATCGCCAAGAGCTGCTCCACAATTATCACAGAAGTTTCCATCAGCATCACAAACTGCCCTACATGCGGGGCATACCACAACCCGAACGGTGGGAGCATTCGCATTTTCTGCTCCTGCTGTTCGTTCACTCGCCGCGGCACCATTAATCGGAACACCACAGGTGCCACAAAATCTTGACCCCTCCGGAATGTTCTCACCACAATGTACACAAGGATTAGGAGCGTTTTGACAAGCTAAACCAACCCCACATTCTCTACAGAATTTAGCTGAGACATCATATTCCACAACATTACAACGCGAACATATGCGTCCTTCTGGATCCACTTTTCCATCTTTTGGTAATCGCCTCAGTTTGGGATTCACTTTCCCTAAATCCTTTGTGGGACCACCACCTTCTGCTGTACTCTGACGGGACGTGGATGGACGTGAATCAGAATTGCGCACTGAAGACGGTGTTATTGCAGGTGCAGGGATTGTCGCCGTCGCTGATGTTGTCGTTGTTGTTGTCGCCGTCCGTGTTGCTGTTGGGGGTGGCTTTGCCGCAGAGCCAGGCTTACAGGAGCGGAGATGAACAACAAGACGGTCGGCAAGAAATCTTCGTCCGCAGTTGGGACAGGGTTCTAAGTTGCTTACAAATTCAGCAAATTGCGCATCATTATACTCCTCAACATTATGCCCTTCCCCTTTCCAGTTAACACTATCCGGATGCTTGGGTGGTTTGCCTCGTGTATGTACGTCTGCCACCTCCCATTGCGCCAATTTCTTGGCGTAGCATTGAGGCACATGAATTCCTATAGATGTTGTTCCAAACTGCTGGCCACAGAGGTAGCAAATGGGCAACTGGGGTTTGTATCCAGCTGACCGCGATGGAGAACGACTGCGGTTTTTCTCTTGAGACCGCGCGCTAGGAGTTGATCGCATACTTCTCCGCGTAGTTCCCTGCGTGGAGTTCATAGTCTCGCTCATACTCCTGCCGCCACCGCCGCCGCCTTTGACTGACATCCCTCGGCCATTGTCGCCTTTGCAGCTACGCAGGTGAACGACAAGGCGATCTGGAAGAAATTTCCGGCCACAGTTTCGGCAGGGGACCAAGTTCTCCGTGAACTCGTGAAACTGCTCGTCGTTCAGTCTGTCTTTGCTCATGCCCTCCCCCTTCCAGTTCACCGAGTCGGGGTGCTTCGGCCGCCTGCCGCGCGTCGCCGGGTCGGCTATCTCCCACTGCGACACCTTCTTGGCGTAGCACTGCGGAATATGAATCGCAATGGAGGCCGAGCCAAACTGCTGACCGCATAAATAGCAGACACGCAGCTGCGGCTTGTATGCCGGTCCCTTCCTACTAGCCGACAGCATCGCTCTCGTTCCACTATCAAACACACAGACAGACGGAGACAAGGGAAAAAAAAAGAAAAAAACAATGTCTCGAGACAAACCAGCGGAGAAAGCAAACACAGAAGCTTCCCAATGTGTGTACAATTATTCTCACACACAGAGAAGTAAAAACAATAACAATAATAAGATCAAAAATAAAAATAAATAAAATAAAAACAAAAGATTATCAGAATCATCAACAACAAGAAAAAAAAACTATAGGGAGAGATATAATGTCCTCATCCTCTTACAGAGAGAATCAGCCGATAGAAATACATCATTTCTTTTAGGTCGAGAATGGAGCACCGTCGCTGTTTTTTTTCTATGTTTTTTTTTTCCTTTTCTTTTTCGTCCTCCTCTTCCACAACTAGCTCCATTGCGAGGCATCACTAAACATTACTATTATTAATACTGCTACTCCTAAAAATAAATAAATAAATATTACTCATCTAACACTATATAACAAATGTCCTCACCAAAACCAAAAAAAAAATTCCCTTCCCCCCCCCCTCTCCTTTCCCAAACTATCCCCAAGATATGATAGAGAAAAAAAAACACAGACACGTAAACAGTCTTTTTTTTTTTTGCATCTACATCCCCTCCCCTTCTACTGAATGGCCATCGGTCCTGGATTCTTAACAGTAGATGGATATTTCGCACCTTCCAATGGTCGGATACGGAATTGTTGTCCGGGGTAGATTTCCTGAGCAAGCGCCTCTAAACCATCGCTGCGACCGAAGCCAGGCTCTGCCTTGGCACGATGAATGCCATACTTCTTTGCATTTTCTTCCTCCAAATCAAAGGCCGCCTTGTCCGCCGCTTCAAGGGCCTTGTAGGCTACATCCAACTCATGAAGCGGGGGAAGTGAAATTTCACCGCGCTCAATTGCAGCAGCCTCAGCAATTCTATGAGGAGTATATGCAATACGTTCCCATGATGCGAGACGGTCAAAGAGTGTGCTACGGCGGTTAACTTGGTCCAATTCGTATGTGACAATCCAGTTATCGTCAAACCAGGGATTTGGTATAATCCATGGAAGCAGTTTCCCAAAAAAGCGGCCAACACCACGATAGCAAGGGAAGACGAATCGAGGTTCATAGTAATGAGCAATTTCACGAAATGTTTCCGTATGTGTAAGCGTCTGAGGGCCACCCAAGTCAAACTTATAGCGCACAGCGCGTTGGGCGAGGGAGCATCGGACAACGGCACGTGCCGCATCTACAACCCACGTTGCCTGCACTAAAGTATTTGGGAAACAGGCAGGATAAATGAACCGACCCAACCCACGATAACGATATCGTTTCCCATAAAGTGGTCCAAAACGAATGATTGTAGCATCTGGATGATTAGCTCCAACCGCATCCTCTGCTCTTGCTCGAAAATCACAGTAGTTGGATTCAGAGGCAAACGTCGCATCTAAACCATTACAAAATATCACACGTTCTGCTCGAACACTACGAGCCGTCCAGCTTACATTAGTGGCTCCTGTTAAAAAAACATCATGGTGACTATTGTTGGCGTACTCCGCATGGTAATCTACTGCAAAAACAAGAGTATCGCTTCCGTTTGAGGCGACATTTACCTGAATACGATCCGTCACATCACACTCATGTAACTCAATTTTTTCTGGATACTTCTGAAGGAGAAGGTCAAGCTCCGATCCAACAGGGATAAGCGTGGGGTAGCGAGTTGTAGCACGCACCTTCTCGATATCGGGGTGCTCACAAAACTCTCGCACAATTTCCGCACCGAGGTACCCACTGGCACCAAAAACAGTGACGCGCTTCGCTGGCTTTGGGTTCAAGCGGCGACGCTCATGTGGGAGACGCACTGCGGGGTTTGGAACCAGCATGGCGTCCCAGTACGGACCACGCTCATAGCCAAACTCACCACCCGTCGTCTTTGGCTTACGTGTCGGGTACATCTGCTCCAAATCCTTGCGGTCAAGAAACATGGACTCGGGCTGGTGGCCGTACGGGTCCCAAAAAGAGCGCCCTGCCGCTGCTACTACTTGACACGTCCCACGTCCTCCCAGGCGACGCATCATGTCTTGCTTTTACTTTTTTTTTTTGCTTCCCAATAGTTCCTTCCCACTCCCTATACACTTCTCTCCAGCAACTAGTACTGCAAACACCCACACACAGACAAAAAAAAAAAGGGAACTTCAAAGAAACAAGGAACAGAGTGAAATGATAGGACATCAAAGAGAGGAGTCTGAAACTTTTCATAAATCGTAATCTTTCTTTTCCTTTGTCTTGAGATCCCAACATATTCCAATTTGGTGGTCATCCTTTCCTCAGATTTTCGTTTTTGTTTTTGATTATACTTCTTCCCCATAAGGTTTCATATATGAACATTATTTCCTCCTGTTTTTGTGTTGTCTTTTCTTCTCTTTTCTTTACAATATCGGGATCATCCCCCCCCCTCTGATTCTCATGTCAATACAAAACGAAAAAGCAAATATATGTTGGTAGTAGTTCAATCTATCCAAGATTATATAATTTTTTCTTTTTTTATGTCTTGAGGGAGAAACTTATTGTTCCAGTATGATACTCCAGTCATCGCTTACGAGCACATTAGGTTTGCGTAGAATCAATGCACCACGCTGGAATTCATATTCAATCTCATGACCAATAGAAACCGATTGACCTGCTGTTTCAACGATCACACGCTTTGGTCGACCGGTGTAACCAAAAATAATAATACGCTCCACTGTATTCTTTACACCAGAGAACAATGGATTAGATGTCACTGAATCTGAATGAGACGAACATGTGAGTCTACTTCCGGTAAAAGAAAAGTGTCGATGAATATACGCTCCAGATTCATAGTTAAAAGATTCCCCGTCGTCTATAAAAAGTTCTCCATCACTATTGCCGTGCTCATTCAATGCAACATAAAGAGTAAAAGGATCATTTTGAGCACTGAATGTGCTTCGTCGCATACGTAACTTCACTGGAACAATATGGCCACCTCGAAGAAATAAAGGAATTGTATCCATGTCTACATTCATTTGAAATACACCAGGATGTAGCACTTCACCCGTGGCATAGGAGTACCAAACATTACCAGCGGGCAGTGTAACATTCTTTGTTATCACGCCTTGCTGAAGAACCGGAGAGGCTAAAAGAGAAGGACCAAACATAAATGTATACTGCTCATCATATAAACTTTCATCGTGAGGAAATTCATAGAACAGGGGACGTAGAATAGTAGATCCAGTTTTGTGACAAATGAAAAACTGTGTATACAAATACGGTAAAAGAGAATAACGCAGTGCCAATGCGGCACGAACACGGTCTGTTGCAGCTTCTCCAAACATCCAAGGCTCACGTCGTTTTGTTTCTAAATGAGCATGTCCTCGCATAAAGGGATAAAATATACCCGCCTGCATCCATCGAACAAAGAGTTCCTCTTCCGGCTCAAAGAAAAATCCACCAATGTCAGCACCTGTAAAGACGTAGTTTGACACAGAAAGAGATAATAATTCCGGAAAGGAATTTTGTAGATGACTCCAGCGTGCCATATTGTCTCCTGTCCACATTCCAGCATAACGTTGAGCTCCAGAAAAGAAACTTCGTGTGAGAATAAAAGGACGCTTAACGTGAGTAAGGTCTTTGCTTGTTTCCAGATGTCCTTGATATACACTCATCAAATTATAAAGTGCATACATGTTATGAATATATTTGTTTTCAACCAATTGACCGTCGTCACCTGTATGTTTAACATCTCTTTGAATTGTCTTGTCATGCAAATCAAAAACAGAAGGCTCATTCATATCTACCCACGAATGAACATCGTGGCTCCCACCTTCATAACGATCGTGATGGAAAAACGATGCATACCAATCTCTTGTTCTTTTATTGTAGAAATCGATCCATGAGCTAGATCCAGGCCAGCAGTTTCCCACATAATCTTCCTTCCCATCGGCTTTTTTGATATAGTGATTACCCTTCTGTGCTTCTTCATGTACAACGTATCCACTTTCTCGCTTTACATGAGGATCTTTAATAGTCACAAGTTTTCGTCCCTTTGATGCCAATGCGTTTACAAGTACTTTAGGTTCGGGAAAGTTATGTTTATCCCACGTGAAATACTTTTTACCATCTGCGTGTTCAATATCAAGCCAAAGAGTATCGTAAGGGAGATTGTGCCGATCAAATCCTTGATCTACGTTTAGGCAATCATTTGTGCTTCGATAGTTCCACCGACATTGATGATAGCCGAGACTAAAGTACGGTGGCAAAATAGTGGTGCCCGTGATGGAGGCATGTTGGTTCTGCACCATTGAAGGTGTTGGTCCTGGAAAGAAGAATACATCCACCAAACCGGCTTCAGCATTCCACTTACATCCAATAACCCCACCCTCTTCTTCTTCTATTTCGACACTCATTCCTGCACTATTGAGAAAAAGTACACCTGTGGAGCTCTTGGATGAATGGGCCAGAAGGAAGGGAATCGTTCCATAGAGAGGCTGTGGATTATCAATCTTGTACTGAAATGCATCGTTGTTGTACATGAGGTAAGTCACATTCCCGTGAAGTGAAAGATCCATCGCATGCTCTGGAATGCCATAGAGACGGCGAGCGGAGGGAAACTGAAATGACACAGAAGGCTCCTCCAGATTAGTCAAGGTCATTTTCATATGCGTCTGTACAGACCCCCCACACTGATAGCTTGCATGGAAAACATTATCAATTTGATTTGTTGTAATGGCACACGAGCCGCTCTTGATTGTGCTGTTGGGTTCTTTGTACTCTGAGTGAATATTCTCATCCACAGGTTCCCGAACCACCACATCCTTCACCTCGTAGACAAATCCTGTCAATGGCTTCAGTGCAAGACGCAAAATTCCATCTCCATAGTCTGAAACATGAAGAGAGATATTGGAATTCAACATTACCACCTCCCGGCCGTTTCCAGAGATTGACCCAAAGAAAAGGACCACAACAAGTAGGAGTCGAAACAGAAACATCCATCGCATCAAGCTGTAAGGCTCATAAAATCCTGATCCTAACGCCATACTAATAACAGTAATGGTGTATTTGCTTTTTTTTCTTTTTTTTCCCTTGCTATTGATTTTCCTAAGTAATGTTTAATATGTGTGCGTGTGTGTATGTTTCTTCCAATCAATGAAATAATAATAACACGCAGTCCAACTCGTTGAGAAGTGGTGGAAGATTCAAAAAGGAAAAAGGCCATGAATACCAAGAAAAAACAGAAAAACAGAAGAGTAAAAGAAAATGAAGGAAATAAAGGGGCACTTCAGAGCACAGACATCAAAGAAAAAAAAAAGGAAGCACATACACAGACATACAAGCAAAAATTAAACGGCTCTTTCTTTTTTTGATTTTTTTCCCTTTCATGTTTCCTTACATTTTATATTCTTGTCACGACTAGAGTGTTTCCTTCTTCAAAGTATCTCTATCCATGTAGCGAAGACCACAATTTGTCGCGAATTGCGCATCTCTTCGTCCCTGCGACAAGACGTCAGCAGGGACATTTTCTCCATTCACCTCGGATTCACCGACCAAAAAAGAATCGGCATCCGCACGGAGCCCTCCATTCAACTGAATAATGAAGAACTGCCAGAGCCCCGAGTACGGAAGAAGAAACGGCACGCCGTCACGTCTATAGGAGGCACTGATGTACGACATGGTCGATAGCAGCACTGTCACATCGCACGTGAAATGCTCCTGGCAAAGTTCCGCGATCGGACTTAACTTTGCCTCTAATGTGATATTATTTCCATGATGAAGAGAAGGGTAGTGATCTAGAAAAACAATACGGTAGCCCTTTTCTGCCAGCTTATGTATTGTCGAAGGAAACTCTGGATCGACTAAAGACCACACATGAGATCCTTGCTGGAGATATGTATGTACAGATTCGCGTCTTATGAGGACATTATCAATCTTAAAAACCGCAACGAGACGCGCAGCATCTGTGTAGATTGTTTTAGATGTGAGATCTTCCTTTCCCTTCTGCCTAAAGACGCGGTATATGACTCTCCAATCCGGAATATTCCACACGACACCTTTTGTCCGAATGGAAGTTTGTGGTTTCCCGTGCGTAATGAAATGTAATGGCACTGCGTCACGTACTCGAATAAGATTCGTCATTGTCTCCTTCATAATAATACTCCCTTGTGTTGCAGAACCCTTACCGGATGCCTCCAAAGCCTTACACATGTATTCTTCAAAAAGTTCATCGATTTTCTTAATTTTTTTCTGCCTTTCCAAGCCCGCCTCTGCACCTCCTGCAACCGTGCCGGCATTCATCTCGCTTCCAGCGGTTGATCGCGTGCGCTTCGCCCCACTTCCCGCGGGCTCCTCGGCCACCAAAGCCGATCCCTCAGCGACCGCCTGCTCATCCGTGATGGGGCGGTGCAGAACACTGAGGCCTTCGACCATGCGCCTCTTCGACATTGCTCTCGTGGCCCGCACAAAGAGAGTACAGCCGTCAGGCACGGCGCTCGGCGGAATGGTCAACTTCTGCTCATCCAGACAAAGCAGCGGGATGTGAGAGAGAATGTCACTTCGTCGGGCTATCAATTTTCCACCGTTGTTGTGGTCGACGAGCACAATGGCCGTGCTTGGGGATATTGGAATGGGCGTGTCTTTCTTCCCGCGCGTGGGGCGCAGCAGCTGCAACGGGATCCACACATCACCGACATTCACCTTGTGGTCAGCGCACAGTCTTGCAAGCGAGTCAGACCCCTCGGTTGGCAGCAGTCTGTATGCATTAGTCATTCATTCAGCTGCAAAGGAAGAAAAAGAGAAAAAAGGGAATGGAAAATAGAAATGATGGCAGGGGCAGAAGGGATGGCAAGAACGGCAAGGAAAAAGAGAAAAAGAAAACAATGAAGCACAGAAATCTCTCCAATCGCAGAGCTATACTTATTTGCTGTTGCTTGTACCATCACATCACATATAATACTGTTTTCCGTGTGGTTTCATACAGCACACGGGAAAAAAAAAGGGGGGGGATAATAATAATAACTATATCAAATGCAGCCAAAAAGAAAAGAAAAAAAAACATATAATAATAGCAACAATAAATTATACGTATAAACACACACACGCATATATATATACATATACATGTTTATACATATGGGAGGAACACCCAGCAAAGCTGGCAACAATTTAATCGATCAAAATCCAACCTGAAGAGTCATCAATGTCCAAGGATTGTACCGTGGTAGTTTCCACCGTTTGTTTTTCTGTCAGCCACGTGATGGATACAAGTTTGAATACCACGCCATTCATTTCCAGATTCGTCACCGAGACATTCCCGCCTCCGGACGCTGACAGATCAGCCTCGCAGTGGCACGCAACCTCAATGCCACCACCATCTTTGTTACCTGCATGTGGAGCATCAGTGGGAGGAGAAGGGGCAATGAGTTGAACTTCACAACGGCCGGTTTCACATGCAAGCGAAAAGACATCGAGTACGGCGCCATTTGATGGAAAAATAGAAGGGGAGGAACATCGCCGTATCACTATCAGAGCACAGTGATGTGAGGGAAGTTCTTGTGGAGGATAACGAATCCACTCGAGACCCATTTCCCCAGAAGAAAAACTCCCTACACCGCCACCACCATCACTGCCACTACTACTAGCAGTAGCACCTGTGTAAAACAGAGTTAATTCACTGCAATTGATAAACATAATGGGCTGAAAGGTTACATTTCTTCCCTGCTGTGTATTCGAATGGGAGGCAAAAGTATCAGTAAATTCTTGCATTATATGTCGCATCTGTTCCAACGGGAAAGAGAGGGCGGGTTTCCGCTTAACATTTACTTGATAAATCTCATCAAATAGATCGGCAGTAAACTTTCTGCGATGTGCTAGAGTAGATGACTGTGTTAACAGTGCCGTGATATCCACGGTAACTCCCGTCTCTTCACTATCATCTCCCTCGTAACTGGTAGTAACATGAAAAATAGCCTCCTTCGTACCATCAGAGAAAACATTATCAAAGTCCACAACAAACTCAAGTGAGAGCGGCTCACCACGACTTACCTGTTTGGCGCTTTCACACCTCACTTGAATACGTTCACGGTTTTCTGCTTCCTTGTTGCAAACATCCATTAGACGCCGCCAGCGCTCAGAGTCGGTTTCACGGCCGCCCTCGAGACGCTTTACTATTTGCATATCAGCAGAGGCGAAAAGAAGAACTCTTCCTCCTCCTGGAGGGGGTATAAAAAACATCACAATTAGTAGCAGATCCACAGATGCGGAATCCAACGGCAAGACATATGAAACTGACCCCACCACGGGATCTTCACCATCATCATCCCCACCGCCATCTACATCATCTCCAACCACACCACAAACGGCACAACGTGATGAGGGAATAAAATCTGGTGGTTCAAAATCAAAGTAACCACCTGATACAACACGTGAGATGCATCGTAATTCTGCACTTATATTTTTTATATCCGACACAATGCGATTCGTAATCGCCAACGTAGCGCATGGTGCGTCTCCCAAGAAAGAACCCATAGAAGCAATCATACGTTTTGATACAGAATGGATAGAATCAAGAAGCACCAAAGCACCGGGGCTTCCCAATGATTTTTCATACATCTGTCGAGTTGGACGTTCAGGGATAACATTGATAATTTCCTTTAGCTTCATCGCATAATCAAAATGACTATCAACAAGAAAAGTCACATCCAAGTTTTCCACCCCAGGGACGTTTATGGGACTGATTCCAGCCATCGGTCTCAATGCTGCTTCATTCGCCTTGTACATGAGCCAAAGCATCCAGTCACTGCGAGAATAAATATTAACCAGACGACCAGCCACCACCCGCCGTAATTCACACCAGAGAGATCGAGATGAGCTCACTATAGAACCCATAAGATAAACATTTTCAATAATATTAAAAGCATTTACACGATACAGTTCATGTAAGCATTTCACAATCACGCGTGCTCCAAAGCCAAAACCGATAAGAGAAACAGGACGATTACCTTTTTGTGGATCTAGAAGAGCTTGTGCCAAATCTTTACCTGCATAACTCGCACGATTCGTAAGTGTGGCAAAGGCATTGTCAATGGCTCCAGTAGCCCAGATTGCATACATGGGAAGTGTAAGAGTTCCTTTAAAGGCATTGAATGCATGAAAACCAACAAAAATACCTCCCTGTAAAAGATGATGTTTTGCAGCACCTTTCGCTCTGGAGATAACCTGAGTTCCAAGCTGATTTCTTAGAATAGAGGAAGATCCAATGCCAATTGCACGACCAAACTTGGTTTGATATTCATCCTCCCAGTGGACCACATATCCCTCCGTTGTACCAAACAAACGAGATTCAGAAAGGAAAGGAGCCCATAGTGCCACTTGTTGATCCTGTTGGGGTCTTCGTTCATCAAAGATTGTAACAAATCCAGTAACGCCTATTGTCAAGGAAGGACATTTCTTGACCTTCATTCTCTCAATTCGTTCCACAAAATCTTCTACACATAACTCTACCATAAATGTTTCTGAATTCACTCGAATAGCTGACCAGGCAAACGATTCTGGCATAGAAATGGGCTGAGGCTCCTTGTCTGGTAATTTCTTAAGACACATAGGCTGATCAATAAGCCCTTGTAAAGATAACGTAGCCACACAATCAACATTAATAGAGTTTAATGCAGTTACCTCAAACTGGAACTTTATATAAAATCTTCGATGAAGAATGGGAGTCTCTTTTTCTTCAGCATCACTGTTTACAATCTCAAGAATAAAAAAAGCCTCTGCGCCTTTCAAACTCATCTCGGCATTTGTAAATATTCCAAGTAAAGCCTGTTGAGAAGATATAGTTGTGATCAAATGGGGCGTCTTGTGACTCTGTACACCATTTATCATCTCACATTTCAAAACACGGATGATATGCTTCGATGTATTTACAAGAGATACTCCAATCCGACGACGTTCTCGTACAGCTTTCATAATTTCTACTGTACGTTGATGCAACTCCTTCACAGGGAATACGGCAGAAGAGGGTGATGCATCCGACGTATCCATTACACTTTTTAAATTACATATCATTACAAACGGCAAAGGAGAGAAACAACACTTCACCATGAAATTGCGAAACGTGAGAGTCACATCCGAATCAAACTTTGTATTTTCAAGATACGTAAACATTTTTTTAGGTTGCAGAGTTTCATGCGTATCTGTAATAGCAACTGCAAAGGATAAATTTCCAAAAAAAGAAAGTTCAACCAAAACCCATAACCGTAATGTAGGATTAGCGACATTGGATATAGGTCTAATATGATAGCAGACTACACATCCACAACCCGTTGGCCGTGCAAACCGATTAAGACAAACAAAAACACCAGCAGTATCTTCAGGGATAATCTTTGGCGGTACAAGTCCCCATGTGCCTGCTAAGAGTCGTAATGCTTTTAACTCCAAGCGGTATTCGGGTAGAGAACATTGTAGTGCAAAGGTGAGGCAACGCATACGTTCTTTAAAATGTTCCTTCGCTGCTACATTAGACATTGCAACGGCTCTTGTGTGTGCTGGAACCACAATACCTCCCCTCGCGGTTTCTTCCAAAACATCCCGAACATTCATCCACATATCTTGCCCCTTATCCTCTTTCCCTAGTCTTTGATGTGCATCTCTCCACTGTGCCATCTGACCATCACTGAGAAGTGAAGGCAACACATCATCACTTTTAATGAGCTTTGGAAGTTCTTCAATTTCAGTGATGGATCGGATCATAAAAACATCGGACTCTGCTGTGCGGCGGTATGCTCTGTATCCAGCCAAACTAACTCCCCCGATTCCAAAAATGGCTGTAACGTTTGCCGCAGTTAAAGCGGGTGTTATAAGTGCAATAAGGGCAGTTGCATGTGTGGCCACTCCTATCATGCCAGCAAAGACTGCTGACACTGCTGCTGTTCCACCCAGCACGGCGCCACCAATAGCACCCATAGTTCCAACAGTTGCGGTGGCAGCACTCACAAAGGCACCAAATGCAGGGGCAACTAGCGGAGCAACCAAGCCACCTGTGACTACAAGTGCAGCTCCGCCAACTGCTGCAAAGGCTCCTATTGCAGCTATTCGACGAACACCACTTTTTTTCCCTTCTTTGTGAGATTGCACCATTTGTTTTTTTTCTTGAAGTGATTTATCAATAACAGCAGCAGGAACATCATCGGTTAATAAGAGAGCATTCATTAGTGTAAGTTCATGTGCTTCAATAATATCAAAAGGAATTGCAAAGAGCCAACAGAGACGACGAACAGCAGCACGCAAACGTGCATCGTAGACACCTGTGCCAATAGCCAAGTTAAACGGAAGGATTGCAATAACCGGATCAAGATCAGGTGGAATGATATCCATTGCCGCCTCTATCTCTTCTCTTGATATTGGACGGTCATACAGACTTTCCAGTTTGTAGGGCGGGGGAACCAGAAAGCCATCCAGCACGTCAAGCAGATTTTGGTCTCCCACACACGCATAGAGCAACCTACGTACTGCAAGGCGACACTCCGAAGAGAACATGTCCTTCTCTATTATCTTCTTCGCTGTAGAATTCAAGAGCGCCTGCAGCTTACTTTCTTCCCGGGGCGACCTGTACGGTTCCCAGACAAAAGTAAAATCTTTGAAAAGCATATTATTATTATTATTACTCATTTTCCAGTAAAGTGATTTGCTCACAGCAACTACTACTCCTCCTTCCGTGACGTACGAATTTCATATATGTAAAAAAGAAAAAGGCAAGGAAAAAAAAAAACATAAAGAGAAAAGATAAAGAGAAAAGATTTAAAACAAGCAAAAGATGAGTGACTTCTCGATCCCATTATCTCATCCGCTACTCTCACATGATACTACCAGAAAACACGCACACACGCATATACATACATACCGAAAGCTGCAATATGTGGAAAACAGCAAAAAAAAAAGAAAGGAAGTTTAGGGCTCAGTTCCCTTCCTATCCTCCCCTTTTTTTCTTCCTATTTTCCACAAGCCTTCTTGATCTTACTCTATCTACCTTCCCCCAGGAGAAAGTAACACGGTTTAATCGCCATCTTTAACTTCTCCACAACAATTTCTTCGTTTCTTTTCTGTCGTCTCCGTGCCTTGTTTTTTTGACTTTTTTCCCCTTTTCGAAGTCTCAGTTATTCTTTTCGCTCCACAGCTCCACAAACGTTGCGTAGTCGAAGCAGCCCTCAGCGATAAAGTTCCACACCTCCTCCGCAACCTCATCGCCGCGGCTCGAAAGCATCGCCGTTGCCTCCTCCAGTGAGTTAATCGAGCTGCAGTGCGCCATGACGTGGGCGTCCAGCTCCGCCTCCGCCCGGGCGAGCGCCTCCCTGTAGAGCCGGTACCTCTTGTGGTCGCTGGCGACGGAGGAGAGGGGCGGCAGGCGCCTGAAGACGAGATCCGCGTCAAAGTTCGCCATGAAGTCTTCAATGACGCCGACGAGATCGTCAAGCCGCGCGTCCTCCGCGGTGCCGCCGCTGCCGCAGACAACGAACTCGTCTTCCTCAGTGTTCATCTCACCTTCCAAAGAAATATTTCATAGAGAAAGAAAGAGGGTGAGAATCAACGGATAAAAATAGAAAAAAAACAATACACGTAACATTGCACACATATACATTTTATCTCCCCCCTCCTCCCAAAAAAAGAAAACATTGAGACAAAGACCGTCAAATAGAGTAGGAAGGAAAGAGGTATTACCATGTGTGTATATAAAAACATTCTTCCTTCCTTCCTTTATTATTCAGCTTGGTGGCTTAGCGTGTGCAAACTGAACCGAGTCCGCTCAAGAACACACACACACAAAAAGAAAAAAATTCAAAAAAATAAAGCAAATGTAAAACAACAACAACAACAAGAAAAAAAACGCCCAATATAAAAATACTTCTTCCTCTGTCAGCGACAAAGTGAGGGACGAAATCAAGGCAAAAGGAGTTCCTCAGCATCCCCGCATCGTTTTTCCTCCACGCATACCCCACCACTAAATGCAGGATTTCCTACCACCAATTGGCTCCTATTTTCCCTGCGTACATGTTGGTCCTCTTCAAGATAGTCCTTTACTGTAAACCTGAAATATCGGCTTGTACGAGAGACAACTGCCGTGTAGCTTGGCATAAACCCTTCTTCGTGAAGGAAAATTTCTTCCCCAAATGCCGAAAAACTGCGCTTTTCTGTGGAGAAGGTGCCATCGCAGAGAAAAACACGTATACCACCACTAAGCAGCAGTGTAAATGCATCACTTCTCTCTCCACTTCGATACAACACCGTACCTTTATTTTCGTTCTTTCCTTCCAACCGTTCAACACAATCACCAATGCGGTCAACAAAACGTTTTAACTGAGAAAGGCTCCATGCTGCGAAACCAGCGTAAGAGTTCTGAAGAAAATACGTGAGAGACCATTTATGTCCCTCCGTCATTGCATCATTGCCCTCCTTCTCATCTACGGCGTAGGAGTAGAAATTTACACGTGGAATACGCCGCGGAATGGTAGGAGCAAAATCATCTCCATGAGTACAATTGAATGGGTGACGGTTTCTCAGTCTCATTTTGTGGTCTTGCTTATGTGCTTCCCTCATTTCTTCTTCTTTTTCTTCACTGTCTCTACCCCATTCATATTCATCATAAATATCCGATTTGATCATACACTCAATAACATCTTCCAGTGTGACAATACCAATAATGGGAAGCGATGCATTTCTTTCCAATGCATTCTGTGGTGTCAGCACAGTAACCCGTAGGTTTGTAAACATCTGTACTGCTGTTGTTTTTGTTTTTGTGCATATGCGTTGTTCGTGTTCTTGTTTGTCTTCATTCAATGCTCCCTCTCTTGGAGTTGACGACGCTGTTTCCTTTTTATTATCGTTATGATGATTATTAGATTTCACAACAAAAGAATCATCACCATTCCCCACTTCATTTTTATTTTTTTTTTCTACAAAAAGTAGTTGTGATGTACTTGATAAAAATATTTTTAATAACTCCTGCAAGGATAACATTTCAGGAACTATAAGAAAATTATGTGGATTTTCATTCACAACGTCCTGCACCGTGAGACCCTTTTCTATTTGCTCTGACGTGATATTAACAAGCGCACGAACAAACAAAATTCCTGTAATATCCGTACGGGAATTATTTGCGTAAACCGGCAAACGTGATTTCCCACACATCCACAAATTTTCTATCAACTGGCGTGTAATACGTGTGTCACTCCGTAACATCAACACGTTGTTTAACGGTGTGAGAATTGACTGGAGGTTCACTTCATTCATTTCAAGCGCCCCTATAATCATTCTCATCTCATCCACGTCAAGCCCAGATTTATGTCCGTATTTCTCGCAATGTATAGAAATCAGTTTCTTCAGTTGATTTCTGTCGTACACAAGCCCCCCATCGTGCTTCACAATACACCCCAAGAGCATTCCCAAGGGCTTGGCTACAGGGTAAAGAAGGAAAATGGCAACAGATACAATTGTTGTGCTCTTTGCACCAATCCAAAGAGCATAGGGCCCTTTATTACATATACCCATCGGAATAATCTCTGCAAAAATAAAACTAATAACAGTCGCTACAAGAAAGTTTACAAAATCCGTGGACTGTATGATGGCCGCGACCATTTGTGATATGACAACAAGTGTTAACATATTTCCAATGAGTAGCGTTGCTAACAAGTGATGACCATAACGACGTATAGGAATAACCTTTTTTGCGTATGTGCAGTCGGGTTCCTTCCCTGCAGAGGAAATAATATCAAGCATAATGAAATCCATACCAAAGAAACCAATTGTTAGTCCAGCAAACATCGCAGCAAGCATAATATTTATGAGAAGTATAATAACAAGTAGAAAAAGAGGCCAGGATGCATAGCCATTCGCTTGTGCCTCACGTCGAGTGGCAGCCTGGTTTGCTGTCACTACACATGGCCAAAAGTAAAGAAAGAATAAGAAAAAATATGCACAATAATAACTTAACTGTCTTGTTGTAACCATAAAACAAATCTACTCTAATAATAATAATAATAATAAAAGAGAGGAGACGGCAAAAGAAAAAGTACATACATACGTACACAGAGAGAACAGATGGTATAATATATATGCATATATAATGGATATATAATATACACTGAAAGTAAGGAACAAAGAAAAAAGGGAAAAAGCAACAACAACAACAGCAGAATATACATTGCCAATAAATGAAGACAACAAAGACAACGAAAGCAAAAGGAAAGCAACAACGGACAAAGAAAGAAAAAAAAAGTTATTTTCTAAAATAAATATACTTAAGCCTTTTCGTAAAAGGTTCCATACAGGTTACTTTTTTGTCGTTCCTGCAACAATCCTTCCTTGTCATCACTGTGAGAATTACTTTTTCCAGTGCCTCCCAGACGTTGGGTTATCATAACTTTTGATGAACAATGTGCAGTTTCTGTTTGTCTTTTCCCAATTACCTCCGTTTGTTCAACCAAAGAGCCGTAGGCAGTATTGTAACAAAGATACTGTGCATACAACTTCCGCGGAATTCGGTAAACACGTGCCGGGGATAATACAACAGCGTCAAATTCGGGTTTATAATGTGAGGACGTCAACGCCTTCTCAGCCAGCCACTCAAAGGATCGTCGTTTGAGTGGAAACTTACTAGAACCAACAGACATCTCTACTGCTCCACCTAGCACGAGAGTAAAAACGTCAGTTTCCACTCCTTCGCGGTATAATACAAATTTTTCATCCGATACCAGAGAGGAAAGATCCACATGACGTTCATGTCGCATATTTCCCATGGGAAATTCTTTTTGAGTCATACACGACTCAGAGAAAGGTATGTTATTCTGTCCATCTGAAACCGGGCTCAGTAGTGAAGCACTTCCAAGATTTTGGTTAGTTAAATCATCTCTTAAAGGCATCCAAGGTGGAATAAGTTGTTCATCTCCACACTCATCCAACAACATCTTTACATAACCCGGATGCCAGAGAAAAAATGCATCGACGGCTCGTGTTAAATAATATGCAACAGCCCACACTTGTGCACTTGTCAAGGCAAATTCTGAAGAAGGATTAACATAATATGAATAAAAATTTGCTCGAGGTGGTTGTGGGGGCTCTTCTAAAGGCATTAAGATCTCTTTCCTGTGTATATGTGTATAAGAACTTGGACGGTTCGGATAATCCGTTGAGTAGGACCCATAATGATCGTACTCGTCATATATTTCCCCTTCTATCAACGCTTCTGTAACGTCTTCTAACGTAATAATACCCACGATCTTTCTATTTTCATCATAAAAAGGTCCAGGAAAGAAAAAAGAAACCCGAAAGTTATCAGCATTCCCTTTAGCATTCTCATCGCTTTCGTCGTTACCTTGTGAGACGAAAATCATATGCGTCTTACATTCTTGAAACAACCTAAGAAGTACTGGTAATAATGTGTGTTCACTTACAACTGCAATACTACGAGATTTGGATCGAACAAACTCGCCAATAGTCATGGGACGTGAGTCATCGTGAGAGATCGGCTGGATAATTAAGTCTTTCACAAGAAGAACACCAATATAATGATCTCCTGAATCACGCACGGGAATACGAGAACGACCACGTTTCCAAAAGTGCTCAATGAGTTCCATTGTGATAACATCATCTGCAGAGGCAACTGTGGTTTGTTCAATAGGAAGCATGATATCACATGATTTTCTCTCATGAAAATCCATTGCAGCCATTAAAAGCGCCACTTCTGATTTATCAAGACCACTACGGTCTTTATGAGCCTCGCAATGAAGAACCATGAGTTTACGTAATTCATTTCGATCGTAAATTTGTCCTGCATCGTGAGGAACAAAGCAGTCCAGTAGTTTTCCCAGTGGCATTGCTACCGGATATACCAGAACCATGGCAACACGTACCACCACACATCCTGCTGCGGCAATTTGAAGTGAATACTTCGATTTACATACAGACATGGGTACAATTTCTGTAAAGATAAGAATTATCAATGTACTTATTACAAATGCCGTGAGTTCATCGTTTTGTCTTACAGGGCGGTTTGCGAAGAGAAAAAGCTCAAGATGTTGAAGACGCCTGAAAATCTCGCCAATCTCTTGTACCACCAACACATTTAACAACATGTTAGAAATAATTAGTGTACACAGCGTCTGATGCCCTTGGCGTCGCAAGGGTAAAATACGAGAGGCATATGTTCGGTCCGGCTCAGGACCACTAGTTGCTATAATATCAATAGTTAATGCATCTATACACATGATACCAATGGTCAAGCCAGCAAACACCGCGGACAAGGAAAGATAAACCACCACCCGCAATACGTGATCAGAAAGAAAATAAATATCCTTTTTCACTACTTTATTATGCAAAGCCTCGGCAGCTTTCTGGGCTCTCTCAGTGGAGGAATCAATCGCAGAAGCCCCCACCACGTCAGCCATCGCGGCTAGAAGAAAGCTTCCAAGGAACAGCAGCACTAACAGCCCCCACCACCGCGATTGTGAGACCATACTGCGCTATCTTTCTTTTTTTTTCTGTTATTATTGTTAAGCTCCTCCACGATATTACAATGCCTTCTATTGGCCCTTCTTTTTTTCCCCCTTTCTTCCCCCTCCTTTTTCTCCGTGTGCGTATGATTTTTTTTTTTAGTTTATCCCTTCCTTATTGGTGCATACACACATATTCATGAAGACAAAGACACACACACACACAAAAAAAAAAAGGTAGATATCTGTTAATACATATGAAAAAAACAGTAGTTCCTCCGGTGGAAGATTTTAATTTCTGCCACCACATCCCTTGCAGCTACTCCCACCCACACCCCCACAGAAACACTGAAAAATATTTTCTTTTTCTTTAGCACGTCATCTTCGCTAATCCTCACAACACATTCTCTCCCCAGCGATGTATATCACTGCTATGCCCTTTTCCCTCCTTCTTTTTCTCCGCACATATGCTCTCTTTCTTTTTTCTTTTCTGTTTTATTGGATGGAGGGGGTTTCATTTGCTTTCTTTTCTGAGTGCAGTAATAAAAGGGGGAGAGAGAATACAACAACAGCGGTCAGAAGAAGGTATTCACTGCAAAACAAATAAAAGGATTTTTGCTATTGTTGCTACTTTGCTTGGGTGTTTAACAACAAAAGAAAGAAAAACGACAAAGGAGACAGGAATGACAAAGAAGAGTTTCTTTTTCTTTTTCTTTCCACGCCCTCACGGTTTTCTTTTTATTCTTTTGGCGTTTTCAGCTTATCAAAAATTTCCACGATGCCCAATATCATGAACAGAGGAAAAGAGAAAGATATTATGAGACCGTTAGAGGGGAAAAGAATATAGAAAAAAACAAGGAAGGAAGAAAAAGCACAGACACAATTTCACAGAGACCGTGATTCACCACACACAAAAAAAAAAGAAAAAAAGCAAAACCCGAAAATATCCAAAAGCTCACACATTAGAGAGTCGCCCATAAAAAAAAAAAAAAAGAATTTTTTTTTCTTTTTTGATGTAAACCGAAGCATTATGGCAATGATAATAATAGTAAGTGTATATAATCTTCTCAAGATGTGCGTCCCGTGTTTTCTAGAAAAGACCCATCCCCATGGCGTAATGCATCGGTGGTTTACCTGGATGCGGGACGTGAGTGAATGTAGTAAACTTTGGTTGCATGTCTCCACCTGTCATGCGAATGAATGCACCTTTGTTTCCCATTTGATCACAGTAATTCGGTGCACTGAAAACTGTAATGCATTTACCACCATGATCCTTTTCATAACCCTCGTCCTTCACCTCGTGTGAGCGTATCACTAACTTCAAATTGTTATTCCTTAAAAACCTCTCAGTTACATCAGGACCAAACGACGGACAGTCAACACCACGTTTGCTTGGTGCACGACCAGGCATTGGCTGTGGATCTGCCCAGAGACTTTCACAGAGAAGTCCATTTTCTGGTATTTCACGGAAACGATTCGGCTTCTGGAGATCAGCTATGGTTACATCATCCCGAGAGTATAGTCCACCATGTACAACAAAAACTTCTTTATTCATAATGTGACCTGTGGGCAGCGCATTAAACACTTCTGAGAATAAATGGAAAATCTCCTTGCTGTATTTCTGTGTCACTTCACCTTCAAAACCATAAACACGATTCATCGCCAGGCCCTCGTGATTTCCACGAGAGAGAAACATGTGTTCTGGATAGAGAACTTTGTAGGCAAACAGTGTCATGACATTTTCAAAAGAATATGACCCTCTATCGACAAAATCGCCATTGAAGAGATACCGGTTAGTTGGAGAAGGACATCCGTTTAATTTAAATATATTAAGAAGATCATAATACTGTCCATGCGTGTCACCGCAGACTGTGATATCTTCCCCTGTAGGCACTTCAATGGAGACAAAATTAGGGTAACTCTTAAATAGTTTTAAGACCTCCAGTAAGATAAAGACAACATCACGTCGATCAATGAGCTTTTCAACGCGGAACCGTTCTTTCATCGCTTCCACAAATTCCAAGGTGAGGACATCTCCCTCAATGCGAGGTCCGTCGTAGTCAGGCCGTACTGTACCTAATTTGATAGTTCGCGAGATGGGCTCTGCATCGGGTGTGTCAATGGCATTCTCAAAGCGTATGCGACGCACCTCCTTTTCACAAGTCTCCAGTTTCTTCTGTGCATCCTTGTCCGTCGGCAGCAACTGCACCACCTTCTTGAAGTCCCGCAATGCCTCCTTGGGCTTCCCAAGGTAGAGGTGGGCCGACGCCTTGCGGTAGTATGCCTTGACGTAGCCCGGGTCTAAGCGGATTGCCTCCTCCGCGTCGGCGAGGGCGGCCCCGGCGAGTTCTGTCTTGAGGTACGCGAAGGCGCGGTTGCAGAGAAGCGCCGGCGCCTTGTGGAGCGCCAGGGCCTCCGTGTAGAGCTCGATGGCGCCGTGCCACTTCCCCTCCTGGAAGGCCTTGTTCCCCAGCAGCCTGAGCGCATCCGCCCGCTCCGCAGCCGTCGTGGAGGACATCAGGGCCGCAACACTCAATCCCTATAGAAAAAGACACACACACACACACACACACACACAAACTCACTTTTCTGTTTTACTTGAAATGAGTACAAACATAGGACGCAGAGACGCAGAGACGACCAAAACGAAGAAGATAACAACAATATTGGAAACATAAAATAGAATAAACCAAATAACAGAACAGAAAGAGTGAGGACAGCTCCATTCAGCAGACGGAGAATAATAATTATAATAATTATAATAATAATAATAATTATTATTATTACTACCGCCGTCCCCACAACAGGGGAAAATAGAGAATATAATATCATATAGTTACCATGGGAGAAGCGAACACAAAAGATAAGAATGACTGTAAGAATGGATTCTACAAAAAAAAATAAACCGTGGTCTTGCAGTGGAGGAATAAAGGAGAATAGAGAAAGAACTTCAAGTCATGTTGGCATACTACATCAAACTATATCAATCATGTCAAAACCCAAAGTAGTTCCGTAGTCACAGTGCTCTCCACCACCACCCTCTCTTCCTTCCCTATTTCCTTCCCCTTCTTCTTCCTTTTCTGCGGTCGCTATAAAGAATCGATCAAGTTCTCCTTCTTTCAATCTCTTGTTTGTTTCTGCAATGACAGTAAAGAAGCGATCTGGAAAATGATCTCTAAGCATTGAAGGGGAGCACACCACTTGTTGTACATCTTGTGGTGATTCAAACGCAGGCACGTAGATCACTTCTTCCTTGCAGCAGCACGCGGGGGGCTCCCGCACCACCGCCTTACAAAAATGTACGAGAGTGGCAGGTGGATACAATCGCCTTGTCTCTTCCGATTGCGCACATGGAGAGTTACGGAAGGCGTTGCGAAGTACATAACATTCTGAGTTTCGATGGCGTGGTGCTAGCGGTTTTGATTGTTTCAATACTTGGTCCAAACAACGTAGATTCATAAAAAGCAGAGACTTCGGCATGGAGGTCGCCATAAGTTCATCCAATATAGCTTCACGCAGGGCATTAACAGTATGCGTAGACAGTCGTGGAACAATATCATTTCCACAAAAGCAACCAATAATAAATCTTTTACTGTATGCTACCAGAGAGGGTGACATTAATCCACCGGGTGGTGCATATGCAATACATCGCATACGATTTCGTAGCGTTTGCTCTGTGGACCAAATAATAATACTCAAAATAGAAGCAACTCCAGCACCCAATGAGTGACCCAATATAACGAGATTATAATTTCTTAAATCTCCAGCAATAATACGGTCAAGAATACCAGATACACGCAGTTCAGATAATACATAAGCAGCACTTCGCTCCATTCCACCATGAACATAATAATCTGCAGCAGCTGTATTGGCGTCTCGTTCCACGTCTGGCATTTGAATAACAGAAGGACTTGCTACCATATCTGTAATACAATCCGCGAAAGACATCGTTCCTCGAATAGCCACAACAATAGAATTTGTGGATTCATCTACAGCAACATAAAATACAGGGTGAAAGAAAGTATTCTCCCATCGTGCAAGAAGAACATTATCATCTTCGAGCTGTGCGACCTTACGGAATGCTGCCATGTCACAGAAATTTATTGAACGAGGAGAATCTGGACGATGCCTACAGCACATAAAAGGATCAAAGCAACAAAGTCTCAGCAAACCGGTACAACAGTGCATATATTCAAAAAGAGGCCAACCATAAGCAGCCATATAAAATCGGCTATAAATTTCTATTTCTTCCACAACTTCTCGTTGTCGATGCGTTAGAGAGACAAAACGTCGCGCTTGCAAAGATATACGTTCAGATCTTCCATCATTCGCAGGAGCATATCGCAGAGTTAATCCTCGGATACGAAGTTCATGCTTCTGCCTACCGTGCACGAGAAGCAAGCCTGCAACGACATCACTTGGGACTAGATCATATGCGCAAAACAAACCTGCGAACGTTTTAGAAACATCCTGAAAGGCATCTTTATTATGTACCTCACATAAAAAACAACAATAGCAGGCGTTATGACATCGTTGGTACCAAAAGGACTCATAGTCCCCGAAGTTACTCCATTCTTGGCGTCCATCAGGATCAAAGGTCAATGCAATCATAAGAATATAGCAGCATGGGACAAAAATATTAAACACAGCAACTACTCGTAGGAAAACTCCTGTTGGAGAGTTGCAATGATGGCTCTCGTCATCATATAGTGCGTACCTTATCACAATACCAGAAAAAGCTAGCATGGCAAGCATAAAAACAGTTGCCATAGAGAGTAATCGTGGAACCCAATGACGCTTAGATACCTGAAATGGGGATCCTCGCAGACTTAGCCACGCGGTCATTAGGAAAATTGATGCAGAAATTATATCTATAATACCAAGTGCTAAGAAACTCCACTGCAATTCAAAAGAAGCCTCTGGACAGTCCACTATAGAAGCACCGCGGCGTATCTCATATCGTGATAAGGCAAGTGTTCCATTCACAAAGAGAATCGCAAAGAAAAAAAACCCCGAAAAAGTAAAGTCATCTGTTGATGTACGCCACTTTCTGCCACACCAGTAAAGGGCAGGCATTGAGAATTTTGTTTGTTGGTAATTGTCGCCTCGCTCCAAAGTTCTACGCAATTTCTCTCCTATGGAGTAATCTCAACTACTCTACGCCCTCCACAAACAAAAGAAAAGAAGAATAGAAAAGAGCGGTAGAAAAGAAAAGTTACATATACCCATACATACAGAAGGGAGGCAGCGAATTACTACGAGTTTAGAGTCAAAAAAAAAAACAAGGGAAACTGAAAGACACTTCCTATTCATTAAGGCATCAAGAAAATTTGGAGCAAAATAAAGCGGATAAACTCTTATCCTACCGCTGTGTTTTTAATGAATATGTACACCTACCCTATATATATATATACCCTGGCGAAGCCAGGAGCCTGCGACCGTGCCTCGGGTGCGGTTAAAGGCTCTTGGTGTCGGCAGGCAGGTCTGGGGTAGCGCGGTGTTTGGGAGGCCTGAAACAAAACGAAGGTTAGAACTGCCACACAGCTACACGTCCCTGCGTGTAGCGCCATCACTCGCACTAAGGATTCACCTTTGGTAGCTTCTCCAACTGTGCGGCGATGTAGAACTGAATCCGGGACCGATCCTGCGGGGAGCCCAGTGTTTAAAAACCCCCTTTAAAGCTGCTCGGAGATGTGGTTCGGAATCATTGTATGGATGGGGTGCTTAAAGAAAAACAACCCTTATAGTTTGGTGGCGCTACATGCGTAGCAGCAGCATGGGTACGTTTGAAACATATATATATATATATATATATATATATATATATATATATATATATAAGTTTCAAATGGTCTAACCCCACCGTTTTATCTCAAGATTATTATTATTTTTTTGAGAAGGAAAGGTTGTTTTATTTTCCACAAAATCGACTTTTCCCTTCTCGGCACTGCCTGTACAAGGAACCACACACACACACACACACACACACACACACACAATCCCACAAAGCGCGGGATGCAAGGAGCTCCAATCTACAAACTCTCAAGATATTTTTTTTCTGTTTAAAGCAAAAACAAAAAGAACGAAAAAACGAAGATATGTATAACCTCATTTCTCAATCATGTGGGTGTACACATTAGTTCTTCTTTTTGAGAAGTTTACATGGGGTAGTCCCACGTGTGCCGTTTACCTTTCCTGGGTTTGTGACTGTATCCTCTTCCGCAGCGAGTCCAAGGATGTGATCAATGGCCTCAACGCCCTGCATGAGGGAGTGGTCTTGGTTTCCAACCTCGTAGCGCCAGGCTCCAAAGCGACCGCGGGAATAAATACCACGCGACTTGAGGTGGGGCTGGGCCTTCTCCAGTAAAGCATTCCGACCAATAAAAGGTGTGGGGTATCCTTTTTCTATTCTGTAGTGCCACCTACTCACCACCACATCTTCAGGGGTGAGAAGATCAGACGCCACGCAACCAGCAATGCAATCATCTATAAGTGATTTGTGCTTCACAGTTTTGTATACACTCTCACTCACCTCAAGCATAAGACTCCAGTGGCCTTCTGGGGCGTTATGTTTTGAGTAATTTGAAAAAACCGTAGCACGATAAAAAGGAGATGAATCTTCCGGGAAGTATAACCAACATGCAGTTTTAAGATGGGGTGGTGGGGTGCCTTTTATTCCAATCCCAACAACATGTGTCGAACTGTAAACCATTTTCCCCGCTATGTCAGACCACTCATTAACACTGTCAGAATCCGTACATTTCGTCATGTTCAGTAGATCGTCATATGGGACGGTGGAAACAAGGAAATCATAATTCACAACCTCCCCATTGGAGAATGTGATTTTCTTCGCGTCTGCATCCACTGCCACCATCTTAAACCCTGAATGAAGCGTCACATGCTCCGATGGTAATTTTTCCTTAATAGCCTGGTAAATACCTCCAGTTCCTCCATGCTGAGGAAACCGGAACGTTGCATTCGGTCCCCATCCCACATCATCGCGGTTCTCCTTAATGCTATTACGTATGCGCTCCACGTCGACGGGGGCAACACGCTCCCCAACCCACTCCGTGCTCATCAAGCGAGGGGGTACTGCCCACACTTTGAAATTATACGGCTTCATAAAAATATCGGCAATTCCTTTACCAAACTGCCGTGTAAAGGATTCCTCAAAGTTCTTTGGTGGATCAGGGTATGTATCTTCCTGGGACTTCACCAGCTCATCAAGGCAGTATTTCATGTCTGCCTCAGGTAAGCGGTGAATGTTATTTTGAAAAGGATACGGCACCCATCGTCCACACACTCGGACCCACGACTCACGCTGCAGGACGTTCCAATCCTGCACTGCCCAATCCATAACATCGTCAAAGTATTGGTAGTGGGAGAAGATCACATGGCCGCCTAGGTCCCACGTAAAGCCCTTATCATCCACAAAGCTGCGGGACAGCCCACCCGGCGTCTCATCAAAGTCATACAGGTGCCAATTCTTGTAGTCCAATTCTGTTAGACGAACAGCCGCCCCCAGACCCGTGGGGCCCCCACCAACGACAACAATCTTCGGCACAGACCTCTCTGACATTTTCCTTTTTCTTGTTTTTCTTTTTTATTACCTTAGAGGAAAATAAAAATAAAAATGGGAATGGAGACCGAGACCCTGAAAACAACAACGTAGGAAAAGAGAGAGAGTGTGTGTGTGTGTTTGTGTGTGGGAGGTAGTTCAGATTGAGTGAGCATCAATCAAGCAACAGGGGAGACGACCCCACCCCCCTACAAAAAGGATGGGTGTGGAAGAGGGAGAATGCGCTCGCGGTGGATAATAAATTGAGATAATATTCAATAATAATTCATAATAATAATAATAATAACACAAAAAAACATCACATGAACACACACACGCACACACACAAAGAAAAAAAGAAGAGGAAAAAAGAAGAAAAGAAATGAAAAACATACAATCTGGTCAAGACATTGCTAGTTCAAATATATTCCAATGAATAGCCGAAGACCATCTTAATAGCCTCAAAAAAGTTGGCTCTCCATCCTTCCTGTACAACGGACAACTCACCTTCAGGAATGCCAACCTGTGCAAATTCAAGTATTGACACAGAAGGTTCCTCCTTTTTTAACGCCATTACCACAGAACTGTGAACGCCGCTCGGCCAACTACGGAGTCTCCATTGCATTTTAATCGTCTCATTTTCCACCACCTCCACAAAGTATCCGCTGATCATACCCCCAAGGAACTCGAATATCCCACCAGACCGAGGATCGATCTTCGCCGGTGCACGCGTGTACACAGACGCGCGTTGTTCATTCATAAGAACTGCAAAGAGCTCGCCAACTGGAATTCGCCAGCGCATTTTCCACGAAAAGCTCGTCGTTTCTGTGGACTTCGCGGTGGTCGTTGAGGCACCAGGCTTCGCATTACCTCCAGCAGGAGTCGTCTTTTTTCCTGAGGCTGGTTGTGGAGGCAAAGAGGAGCCATTTTTCAAGTTCTTACCAATTTGATATGTCTCAAAGAGCTCATCAAAGTATTTCGTAATGACGCCTCGCACAACAGAGCGTCCTTTTGAGCGCATCAAGGCATCTGCCTCCTGCGAGGCAGCGTCGTTGTCAGTCACGCTCACAGCAATATCATATTCATCACGGAAATTATCATGGTCCACCTCTGGCAGAGTGAGCTTCCCAGTAACATCGCTTCCAGCAGACCACTTCATAGTCAGCTTGAGTTCAAAGTAGCACATCATTTTCCCTTTCCGCTGTGCCACAGTGACATCGCCACTGATCTCACTTAGTTCGTCGACACGCAACTCCATCTTGTTTTCCTTCAAAACAGTGAATTTTTTTAGGCGCCGCTTAAGTTCCTCATGGCATTCATTTGAAAGATCCCGCTCTTCCCAATGCCACGCATTTACATTATGTCCATCTTTTCGTTCGTCCACAATCCACCGTGGATCTCCTTCTCCCACACGTGCCATGATCTTTCAAATCGCTTTACTCTGATGCTTATTTTATTTTATTTTTATGTTTGTATTTTATTCTCTTCTGTGGAGCTGCTTGGACAATGCACCTCCTCTTCTCCCCACTTTGTTGGTTGGTTGGTGTTTTTTTTCTTTCCTTTTTCGAAGTATTGAATACATTAGATATCAAAGGAGCAGAAAAGGAAGAATATCAGAATCAATCATTCCAAACAAACTACAATACCAACAACGAAATATAAGCAATCAGAACAAAAAAACAAGGAACTGCAACGTGCACTTGCCAGAAGGAGGGGGAGTAATTAAGAAGAAGGAATGAACAAATGAATGAGAAAAAGAAAGGGAAATTGCTCGCGCATGTGTCATGTTTAGTTTTCATCCCTCAATCTTTTTTTCCTTATTGTCGCCATTTTCCTTTTCTCTTCGTCACGCCTCAGTAGTTACGAGAAAAAAAATTGAATCCCCGTTCCTCATTAATTCACACCACAGACAAACACATACATTCTCCATCACCATCACCCCTTCTGTTTTTTTTCCGGTTAATCTCATTTTTTTTTTTTGCAGTTCTTACATTTCTATACCTTTTCATTATATATATATATATAGCAACACTTTCTAAATATGCTCACGATCGTCCCTTCCTCCCTCCTGTGGCTCACCCTCTTCATTTGGGTCCACACTCTCATGGGGTTCCATGTCTTCCTCAACACGCAGCACATTGTTCCCATCCTCATTGTCGTTCACGTCACCTCTGACAGCGTCGGTGGCATGCTCATTATTATGGGTAGTATTATCATCCTGTTGCTGCTGGTGGTGGTGACGGTCAGTGTCATGATTTGCCGCTTTAATATTTCTTTCGGCGTCATTCCCATTCTCCTCCCGCCTGGCGTGCACGCGTCGGCGTCGGTCGCCTTCGTCGTCGGAGGAACTGGCCTCACTGCCGGACACGCACCCCGCCTTTCCCTCCTTCCCAGTCCGCTCCTGGTACTTCTTCTCGTACTTCTCCGCCTCGCGCCACACCACGTCGAGGTACTGCTTGCGCTGCACCTCCCGCAGCTTCAGCGTCTCCTCCGTCGGCACCGGGTTCGCGGGGCCGCGAGTGAACGGTGCGGCCCGGCTTGGCGGCGGACCGCCCATGTAGCCACCGGCAGCACCGCCAGCGACGCCGACGCCCGCGCCGCGGGATGGAACCCACGCCGGTTGCATCGGCGGAAAGCCCATCGGAACCATTGGTGGGATAGGCGGTATTCCTTGCGCCGGCGGCACCGCGGGTGGAAGAAGACCCGCCATGACAGTCTGCACCTGCTCGGGTGTCAAGCTATTCACATCTATCACACCCTGCTGGATCAACTGAATAAGAAGCTGTGTGCTCTGCTGCTGCTGCGGTATTACGCCGGGGAAAAAGCCAGGCGCCATGGCAGTCGGCTGGGCTTGCGGCTGCTGTTGTTGTTGCATATGCTGTGGTGGCTGCTGGTTAATATTATTATTGCCATTATTGTTGTTCATTGCCTTATTATTGCTATTAGTATTATTATTGGTATTGCTATTACTGTTGTTGAACCCTTCTGGACGCCCGACATTGCCTTTGCTAACACCCACTTTAATTTTCCTCCCGGCCAAAGTAAACCCGTTGTACTTCATAGCACGTGCACGATCATCCTCAGAAGCAAAGTCAATGAAACCATAACGGTACGGATCCTCATCCCTTCCGTTGAGGGAGCAGTCAACAATAGTGCCACACTGAGAAAACACCTGGCGCAGAACCTCCAACGTCACACTGCGGTCAATATTTCCAATGTAACATCCAAACCGTTGCTGTGATACCTGTGTCATTTTCCTCGCAGAACTCTTCTTGTTGGTCCTCTGCGTGTCAATTCCGTTCGATGCGCCTTTTTCTTTTCGTTACTGTTTTTTTTTTTCTCTCCTTCACGCCCCTTTTCTAGTGATATATTTATATATAAAGAGCCCAGGCAACTCAAAATTGGTAAAGTTCCTTTTATGCCTCCGTCCCTTCCTTAATTCTGCGCGCGTGTATTTCTGTGGTTACGTGTGAACAGGAAGAGGACGAAGCAGCCAACTCAAAAATTTTTTCTCGTCGACCGGTTTATATGTACCTTCCTTCTTTCCTTTTTCTTTTCTTTTCTTGACTTGTAGACACCAAGAGAGACAAACCTTATATAATACTAAAATAAAAAATTAAACAGTGAAAAGAAAGAAGGGAGGAAAAAGGACACGTCATCATCATGTGTTTGTGGTATATTATCAACGTTCTTCGACTTGATGATGCCATCATCAAGTACCAAAAAAGAACAAAAAAGGAGCGTAAAAAACTGTAAAAAAAAAAGATGAAAAAATTGGTATCACCACAGAGACGCATACTCACATACACCTACACACAGACAGACAAAATATATGTATGTCAATGCAATGTGGTCATTCGTACAGGTCTGGGAAATGTGAGGAAGGAGACCATGTCACTTTTCCCTTATTACTCACTATTAAACGCTTTTCTGACTTCACACCACATTCACTCTTCTGGTGTTAGAGCACTTTTTTTTTCCCCCTTTCATTCCTTTCATTCATTCCTTTCTTTAGAAATAATATTTTACCATTTTCTTCTCTCTTCTTATTTTTTCCTTTTTCATTCTTTTCATTATTAAAGAGGGGGGTTTGAGACTTTTTTCCTTTCTGCCTTCTCAAGAAGTAAAGAAATTCCTTCCTGTCGACTGCAAACTGAGTGTGTCCCACACAAGCGAGGGTAACAGAAGCCATGCTGCCAGAAGAAACAAACAGACAAACAAAAAAGGTCATGTCCATCTACAGAAAAAAACCCACACAAATAGAATAATTGTGCCCCCCCCTCCGGTTTCTAAGAAGATGATAGGGATGATTTCTTGGATTTCTTCTGTCTATTAGACGCTAATGCCTTTTTTTCCTTCTTAGCGGCAACCTTCAGCTGCTCCGCCAGGTAAGAAGCAAAGGACTCCTTGTTCACCACTTCCAGTTTTTGGTGCACTGAGCGATGTCGCTCCATAAAGAGTTGACGGGGCGGATGGAAGTCAAATGGTGCTATATGCTGCAACACGGCATTTACGTGTTCCGTCTTCTGTGTGATTGCATCGCAAAGGTCCTCAATGCAGAGAATATTAAACTGGCCGAGGGCCTGCTCCAGCATGAGGTTGCCGCCAATGAGACGCTTCGTCTGCGTCTCCTCGTTCCACAGGCTTCCACGCGTGCGGACAAGTTCCTCCAGCTGCGCCGGCTCGGGGTGGCCGATGATGCAGAAGGGGCGGAGCTGCTTCACCAGCGGGTCGGTGCGGGGGTTCAGGCAGAGCAGCCGCGCGGCGTACAACTTCAGCAGCCCGAGGCGCCGAAAGGCGGCCGCGACCTCCGGCGGAATTTGGCTCCCCCGCGCCCGCACGACCAGCACGACGCGGCTCTCCGCGAGCCCCTTCTTGTAGTCGTCGGGGGCCATGCGGCGCCGCCTCCCCAGCGCCTTCTCACCGAGCTTGCGGAAGACGTTGCCCTGCCGCTCCTTGCGCTGGGCGTGCTTCAGTATCGTCTGCGCGGAGATGAACTTCTTCGTCGTCAGCTTCCGCTTCCGCTTCGCATCCAGCTTCGCCTTGTGACGATCACGGCGCTCCTGCAACTTGTCTCGCCGAATGACGCGGTCCGCCCGTAGTTGCTCTACAGACTTGCGCTGAAGAAGAATTGTCTCCTTTACCCGCTCCCCCGGCAGCCACTTTGGCGGATTTTTTCCCATCGTTTTCGCAACAGAAGTTACACGAGTAGACTACACCACCGCCACCAAAAATAAAAAAAGAGAAAAGAAATAAGGAAAGAAGGCAGAATAAATAAATACCGGAAGAGAAAGAGGTGGTGCTTCTTTCTCTCTCTTTCTCTCTGTGTGTGTGCTCGTGAATTAGGAGAGAAGGAAAAGCAATTCAGAAAAAGTGTTGAAAAAAGAGGGGGAAAAAACAATAGGCAGGCGTCCACCAAAAAGGCGGATGGTCTAGCACATGCAGAGAAGCACGAATACACCTCCCATTCATAGAAATACCCTCGGTCTATATATAGCAATTCAACTGCATCATTCACAGTGTTTCTTCCTTGTACAAGCACAGTAAATAAAAACACATAAATAGATATACACCTACACACACACACACACACACACATCCCATGTGTTGGAAAAAACACAGAGAAGCAACTAAAACCAAAAAAAAAAAAGCAGCAAATGCACCTCAAATTAGGAACAAAAAAAAATATTTCCGCAGTTCTCATTCCCACCCTCATCCTTTAAAGCAATGTATGAAATTTTACATTTCTTTCGGGGTGGGCTTCCTTTTAGATTATCACTTTCTTTACCTCCCCTCATTCCTTCCTTCCCTGATTTTAAAAATAAACATTTATATGTACACATATACAAATACACGAAGAAAAAAAAAAAGAAATAATTCAATGACGCAGAAGATGAATGCTCATGTAGAGTTTACCCTTTGGATCGAGATTCCACTCCCGATTCAGCTTATCCCCCACGCAAGCCGTAACTTCCCTTATAGGTATGTTGACACTGCCCATCACACGATCCTTTGTCAAGCTATTCTTGTCCAGAATGACTACGCTCAGGACGTCATCTTGCGCGTCATACACCTCCAGTTCCGTCTCGAAGTTAAATTTGGGATCAAGCGTTGATTTTACATATGGTGATCGCCTTACCTGGTTTCGTAGTCGTAATTGCACATAGGGATCAGAAACTCCCACATGCTCCATGTTTTTGAGTCCAGCACAGCGATCCACGGTGACGAAGAGTGTGCCCCCTCCACTTCCTCCTTCTGAGTGCGAGCTACTTCCCGCCTTCAGGGATCGTGAGGTGGGGAGGCTAAGAGGGCAATTCACAAATTCACGTTCCTTTACAAAAGCATCCGACACGGACCGTGAAGGAGCAGACGTGGGCGGTGTGGTGGAATCTGCTCTCCCTTTATTCGCATATGGTAAGAATTCTGATGAAATAATTAATTTAGCCCGTGACGTATTCGACGACATGGACGATTTCACCATCCGGCATGCATGCTCCCGCAAGTTATTATCCAACAATACCTGTACAGGAACGTCACATTCTCCAACACAAGGATCGATACCCGGAACATCAAAATACAACCAGAAGCGCAAGGTTTTCGCCTTGTCAAATAGCACGAAGCTAAATTCGTCCCCCAATTCACTGTCTAGTCCCGTGTAAATTGCACTTTTCCGACGCTTCGGACTATTATTTTCAACCATCGTTACCTTGACGTAAAATGGTGTCTTCTTCCTATCGGTTTGATATTGGTGGCACCAATCTTCTATTCGTAGCAAGCGAATACGAAGAGAGCCAAGGGCAACATCTGCACGAGTTGTTTCCACTGCAAACTCCTTTACAATTGGAAAAGTCATTCTCTTTGGGTGTTGTAGCATCCCAATAACTGTATTACGAATAAATTGATCCAAAAACTCTCCTACAGCAGGAACAGAATCAAGTGATATCCCTGCAGCTGAAATATCAAAATCCAACGTCCATATTTTCATAATAGACAGCGAAATTGCTGCAAAGCATGGCCATTGTGGAATATGGGGTGAGAGCTCAAAGCGAACTTGCATACTTATTTGAAAACCTCGTACATAAACGTGCATGTCAGGTCCAGGCATACTTACATGTAAATGCACATCCATATCACTATCCCAAGAGATTGTAACATCAATGACTGTGATATCCTCTTCACTTGGGAAATGTTGAATTCCATTAATCACAATCGGATTATTTCCTATAGAGCATTCCTTAAGAAGCAAGTCATATATAAACGAAGGTTTGTTGGCTTTGAGAAGAGGCTCCATAAATTGACGGAGAGATGTTTCTGTTGCGAGAGCAATTGAACTCCACATACCACTTATCATGGTGTTAAGCCATATCGCCCGACTCACACTTGGGTACTTCAACCACTCCGGCAAGTTATCGCCCAAGATACTCTTCAAGTCTTCTTTGTTTTGCAGCAGCCAGTGTGCTTGATGGACCAGCCTCGCCTCGCGTCGAGACTCCTTCCTGTGAACATAGCACATCACACCAATTACAAGTAGGAACTCGAGGGGAAGGAGGAAACCCAATGCATACAAGCACCGCAGTGATAGCCATACACCGAGAAGGATGACAGAAATGGGAGCAACACCTCGAACTTTATCTAATTTCATTTGCATCTCTTCGTAATCATTGGTCGTCATCTCCGTGTATTTTTTCACTCCCAAACAAGCCACAGCAAGGGCGGCTCCCCACACGATGTTCGTCCAGTTTATAATGAGAGAAAGCATCCTGCGAGTAGAAAAGAAAAGCAAACAAACTATATAAATACAAATATGGTTGTCTAAAGAGAGATAAAATAGGATCTTCTGAAGGCGATGGCTGCAAATAGAGAATTGATGCAAATCCTATTATCCTATTTTATTTTCCCCTTCTTTTTTATTGTTAGTGTTGTTGTTGTTGTTGCTCTTGGTATATAGAGAATTCAACACTCTCAAAGAAAAGCAAAGCAAAGAACCAAAGAAGGAAAAGTGAGGAGCAGCAGCAAACACACACACAAAAAGAAAAAAATAGAGAAAGCAAAACAAACAACAACGACAAAAAAAACCGGGATCATTTTATATAAAATTGAAGATTATATCTCACTCTCTGTTTTCTCTGCCTCCTCACATTCTCCTTTGTGCTATTCTTCTGACGTGACAGTAATCAACCGCGCCGCAACATTCACCTCCATGAGCATCTCTGACGCGGTGCACACCCACCAAAGAGTGGTGTTCCCCAAGAGTTGTGAGTGGCGGCCATCCCATGAATACAATTGACTCTTACGACATGGAGAGAGAAAAAAGACCCAACTGGCATTATGACTTTGACTCCAATTCTTTGCCATTAAAGGAATAACAGACACACTTGACGGCTGTTCCAGTGCATCTTGTAGGGTCCAAGAAGAAAAAGGCATTTGAATCTGTGAAGGGTCCTTCTCAAGAAGAAAACAAACAGCCAAGGGACCATTACCCGACGCGGGACGAAACTCGGGTGAGATTCTTTCTGCCCTCAGAAAAGCAGTTATGTTTTGAATGTGCATAATAGCTAGAGTGGGGTCTTTGTTGGAGGCTAAAAATGATAAACGTCGTTCTGGTAGTTGATAAAACCTATCAAAAGTAGAAGCAGGAGATGGATTCAATGGTACAATTCCCATCCAACACTGCGTCTGCTTGAACTGCGTAACTATTTCTGATTCGCTCAGCTTCATGTTATCACGAAAGGATAACACCAACACATCTGCTGGCGCCACAGAGCGCACCAATGCTTCAGTGTCTGGAATCTCTCCTCCTGTAGGCCACTCCAACAAATAATGAACCCGAAGAGAATACACGGGACCTACAGGAACGATACTATCACCCGCCAAGGAACTCTCCATTTGATCCGATTCCCCTCCATTCTCTCGATGGCCCCTCATGGCACATTCATAGAGCGAAAAGGCGTGCACTATAAACAGAAGAACAACAACCATACGTCCAATGTCCCACAAATACAGAGATTTACACATCCTCCTCCTCATCGCAGGCATTTTACGTCCATACATCCCCCCACACCCACCTCGCAGGTTATGCCCGTTTCTTCTCTTATTTCGTCCTTAGTCCTAAAATTCTTCTCTCGGAATTTTTTTTGATTCTCGCCTTCTTAATGCGCTTCTTCCGTAACTCCACTTACAAGAACGAAAATGAAGGAAAGAAAGCAAACCAACAAAAAAAAGAACGCTAGAGGAAATCCAACTACTCCTTCACTCCATCTTCTTCTTTCTTCTCAAAACGAAAAACAAACAAAGAAAACGCCCCGCCACTTGTGCCGTTCCTTCATGGATTGTTTTTTGTTGTTGTTGTGTTTCGTTGTTGACTCTTCTTTCCTTCTCCTCTCTCAACCTCCTTTCTCTTTTTCTTCCTTTTCATTCTAAATAATCATCAGATTGGAGTAAGCGACGGCGCTGCTTCCGCAAGTGCTCCGCGAAGGCGTCGTCATTTTCAGCCATCTTCGTCACCGCACTTGACTCCTCAAACGCGGTGCTTGTCTTGCTTCGCTCGCTGCGCATCGCTCGCAGTATGTCGTCCTTCACAAACCCCGGCACGGAGGGGGAGGCCAGCGTGTTGCCCGCCTCGAACCAGTAGTTCTCCCCCGTAGGCGTCCCGTCCTGGCTGTGGCGGCGCGCGCCGGACTCCTCCCGGTGGGCCTGCATCAGCCGCTCCGACGCAACCCCGCTCATGTAAGTCGATAGACGCTCCATATAATGTCCCTGCTGGTATTTGGTAAGCGTGCGTGGGTCCTGGTCGTTGAGGAGACGACGTGCCTCCTGGATATACTGGCGGAATTCTGCCTTGTCATGCATGATACTTTCGAAGTAGTCTGCGGATTCTTGACTCTGTCGTCCCTCACGCACAGCCTCTACCACGCGTGCTTTCATCCAGTCATCGCTTGTGTCAACCTCAAGTACCCCACCACCACTACCACCAGCACCCGCAGTTTTACCATCATCTCCATCACGTGGTGGCGGTTGTGGTCGCTGCATCACCCATCGATGCGGGAAAGCAACAAGTGGGATCACAAGTCGTCGGCAACGCATACAGGCACCCATGGAGAGCAACTTGTGTGTAATTTATATGCGTCTTTTCTGCACCTGCAAGAGCAACAAAAACAACAACAACAAAAAAAAAGAGGCAGAATAACAAGAAGAAACATTAATGCCTTTATTTAATTTTTTTTTAGGGTGGGGGAAAAAAGGCTTTCTTGTTCCTCAACATTAACATTTTTCTTTTCCTCTTCCTTTTTCTTGCATAGACACATTCTCTCAAGTTCTTATGAAACACCACAGGAATACACCTTCCACATACACACACACACACACACATACAGAAGCACGCCATCTTAATAATGTTTAGTTCTTATTCGCGAAGAGACATGTGAGTGGGAGAAACATTGTACTTGTAAACGTACACGTCCGGCCTGTGGTGAAGGCGATGTGCCTCAATCTCCTCCTCGAAAAATGGCTCTTGTGTGAATCCACTTGGCAGCGGGTCCGAAAAATTAGAGCGGGCCAGTTTGGCGAATGCACCTTGTTTCTTCTCCGTTGTGTGCGGTGCCCAACTGACCCGTCTTGCATGGCTGATAGCCTCCTTACTAAAAAAGTCTTCGGTACGAACAGAGAGATGTCGGAAAGGAAATAATAATGCCGCCCCACAGAAGGCCATTGGCGCAACTGCTCTACGAGAATACATGATTTTTGTAATATAATTTACTGCCCTTCAACAACTAACACAGACAATGCGACAAAACTATAAAAGAAGAAAAAGAAAAAGAAAAATAGACAATAAAAGACAGAAAAAAAATAAATCACCTCACCATACATGCATATATACACATCGGGGGGGGGGTGTATATAATTTGAATATATTTAAAACTGATAAAGTACTCTCTGAATCAAACTAATATATACACACACACCTGTGTATGGTATACGTTTCGGAGAAAATTATGAAAGAGACATAAACCCAAAGGCAAAGACTACGTTATGTTAATAAAAAACAGACACCAGACTTTCCGCAACAACAGGAACAAGAATACGTGGGGAAAAAAAATTAGACAGAATTAGGAACTTAATGCGCATATACAACAGCAGCCAAAAAAAAAAAAATAACAACCCCAAGGTCCCAATAATGATTTGGTAATGAAACATGGTATATAGATGAACATGTTATACACACAGAAAAAAGGAAAAGAAAAATTGTGAAACACATAAGAAAAAAAAAAACGATTCACACATGATCCTAACATTCCGTTGCAACCGTAGAAACATGCGTAGCAGTTCGTTTTTTGTTTTTCTTTTGGGATGCATAAACAAACATGCAACACCCCTATTACACAGAATCAATGTATTTCTTTGCATCCAAGTCAGCATTGTTGGCAAAGCAAATACAGAAACAAAACAAACTACCACCAGAACAACAACAAAAAAAATAGAAAAAAAAAGAAGAGGAAGGAAAACTATCAAGAAAAATGATCTCCTTTGTGTCGAGTAATGCGCATGGAATCACGGCAAATGGGGCAGGTATCATGGCCCACAGACCACTTGTGATACACGAGAGGTGAAAGCAGTGCAGACATGGCAATTCCCCCATCACATTTCCCTCTCGAAAGTGAGAAAGACAAACTGAGCAATGCGTGGATGTTATCGGAAATGCGGAGGGTTCTCCTGATCCTAGTGGCGTGTTCACTAAGGGAATACAATTGTGACTTGACAGTGAGCTGTGAATGAATGGATGGTGGGGCGGCATCAGAATCATGAGTGTACAGAAAACGACGAAACATATTCTTATTATATTTCGGTGGCGCCCGATATGATGATGATGATGTTAATGGCGGTTGGTTCATCTCATTACTCTCATTAGAGTGCCGTCTTTCTCCCACACCCCTCCAACTCACGGCTCGCCTCCCACCGTTCACATGAATTCGTGGATTCCCCACAGATAGTTTTCTACAGTGCATCCAGAAATGCACATCTGCGCATGATAGCGCCACTCCCATCGGATTCATGTAAGAATGATGACGAGAGGGTAGCAATGAACTTGTCCGCCGCGGTGTGCTCCTTTGCAGACACTTTGCTCAGTACCTTGTCTTGGATACAGAAAAAAAATGAGATAATGATGGAGGTGAAACAGAGGAATGGTAAGAAGAGAAATGAAAGACCGCAAACATGGAATCGTAATAAAAACAAACAAGCAGCATCTCCCATAAGTTTGAAAACGGAAAAAAAAAGGACAGGAACAAGCAAATACGATAAAAATATATAAGCAAAATAAAACATGTATGCAAAGGTCCATATGCACCCTTTTCATGGCACAAAAAGGGTGAAAAAGTCGTATTCCCCGTAATCTGTGTCCCTTCACATGTCGGTCTTCAGTGAAGAAAGTCATCAACCACCAGAAGCCCTGAACAACAAAAAAAAAGACAAAAAAAAAATAGAGAGATGTATCGGGAAAGAGTACTCTCCCACAAGTAAAGCATGGGGCGGGCGATGGGTGGATTATTCCCCTCAGGAAAAAAAAACATGAACACAAATCAAAACGCACAAACAGACAACTATATCGACCACTAAAAATGTCTTAAAGGGAGTCATTTCACCATTATAAATCCTGACAGGATAAACGAAGAATCGTACAGAGTGTATTTGAGGCATTCTAACTCAAAACTCCAGGAGCATATCAATTTTCTCTCTTTCTTTCTTCCTCTCCCTGGGGTTTATCTACGTGTATGCAAGCAGTTGTTCCCTTCATCACTCTTTCGTCCTTCAACCCCCCAAGACCCTCCTTCTCCCCACTCTTTGCTCGTTTGTCATACGCTTTCACGCACACCACTGTCTATGGAGGAAAAGAAAGGAAGACGCAGGAGAAGTAGTCAGTCACCACTCACACCTCATCTGCTGCGTAGCCATCCCTTTTTTGTCTTCCGTTCCATCTGTTTCTTCATTGTTTCACACCCAAGCATGCCTACATATTTTAGATGTATGAGCATAACATACACTTCAAAATCCATTCTTTTTTTCTCTCAAATTATGGGAAAATATGACTATACATCACCTCCAGATAGAGACGCACACACATACAAGCACACACTTCATTCACATCTCACAAGTAGATGATTTCTATATTCTATCCATTTCACATACACCTTCTTTTTCCTTTTTTTGCTTTCTTTCCTTTCACCATGCTATATCCCTAAGCAAATCCAAAACAATTTAAGGTCACATCATTTACACCTCTATCCATCATCGGTGTCATCTACAAGTTGTTTCCCCTTGCTTGGTTTTCAGTAAAATTATTTCTTATCCCTTTCCCATAAGTAAAAATATAGATGTATTGTCTTCTTTTTTTATTTTCCACCCCCCTCTCTCTCTCTCCATTCCCTTGTCTTTGTATGTTCTCCAGTTGTTATTTGTTTAGAGAATCATAAAATAGTTATCACAGACACAATTCAAAGAAATCCGTCAAATACAGAGGGGTATACACGTAACATACTTATTCTGAAATAATTTTTGTTTTTGTTCTTAAGGCCAACAAAAAAGGCACGGTACAGTGAAGTAATAAAAAGAGACCTCTGGTAGTCGGCAACGACAAAAAGAGGTAAATGTGGTAATGCGAGGGAACTAGAGAAAGAAGTTCAGTAAAAGGAAACGGGTATGTCTTACGTCACACAAACCACTCTCGTCCCACCAGAGAACATTCATCACCATAGCCAAGTGCAAGCACAGGAGCAGACAAAAAAGGGAGAGAAAAAGCTAAATAAAACAAACAAAGAATCCCCCAGAGGTTCCTCACTATTCTATCTACACATAAAAAAAGATAAAAAGCAGTGAGTACATGCACATCTTTCTCAGCAGCGCAGTCTCTCAAATGGGAAAGAAACCACAAGAAGCAAAGAAAAATAAAACAAAAAAGGCTTGGCATGGGCAGCATCCACACCGTGTGTGAAAAAACCAAGAGCAAAGAGAAATACGATAAAAAAAGAACGGCAGGAATGCTCAAGGCCAAGTAGTTTTTTTTTTGTTGTTGTTGTTTCCTTTACCATATAGGCTCTCTTGTCTTTTTTTTGTGTTAAAATTTTCTTCGCCTCTAGCAATGTTAGTCCCTTACTATACGTGCCAGTATGTGGACAACCTCTGGAATGGGAAGTTGGCATATGTCAATCAAAATCATCTCATCTTTCTCACTTCTATTTCTTGGTAGACTCATTCAACTGTACAGACTCCCTCGTTCTCTCTCCACTGCCCTGTATGAAGGAAACCACATTGCAAAACAATAATAATAATAATGATTCAAGAGAAGACTGTCCATCGTCTGGACATTCATAGCAACAGAGCATAATCATAGTCTTCCGTTTTTTTGTCATCTCGTTGCTTCTGCATTTCTCTGAGCAATTTATTTTGCTTTTCTTTTTCTCTTTCTCTTTCTGTTCTTTCCCTATAGACCTGTTTTACGTCTTTTTGTTTCTGATGTTGTGCTTTCTCGTTTGTTTGTTTGTTTCTTTTCTTCCCTCTTCCTCCCCGGTTCCTGCCTCCCATTCTATCAGCTGAGCTTCCCATTATCACTCCAGTCCAACATTTTACAGTTCCTTTGAAGTTCCTCTTGTTAACTCTACCATTCTCTCATTCCTTCTATTCACCAATCAGCTCTTCTTTTCTATTCTCCTTTTCTCTTCCCCTCTCACACAGCTCAACACATTGGTTTCTTTTTTTTTTTGTTGTTCTTGTTTGCTTTGTTTTAATTCTCCCGCTCACTTCCTTTTAAGCAAACGGCTCCGTTGGGACTCCGTCATTTCATTGATTTCCTCTGGGAGAAAGTTAAACAAATGCGCAGGAAGACTATTGCCGCTCGGCAGTTTTACCGTAGGGTCATGAAGTTCATCGAAAAACGGATGGCAGATTGCTTCCAAGGGAGTTATGCGTTGCTCCGGGAGATACTTAAATATCCTCGAACACAAGTCGTACACTTCTGCTGGGAGTGTCCGTTTAAATACATCTTCCCACGCCATTGGTTTGTTTGTTGGCATATTCAGCTCCGTCGAACTGGTGCTTAACTTCTGCACTTCCTCCTTTGAGGGGCGCCCAAGAACTTTTACAATTTCCCGAAGTTGCCCGGACGTGTTTTCCCCACAAAATATCGGTTCACCAAGCAACATTTCCGCAAAGATGCAGCCAACGGACCAGACATCTACGGACGTGGTGTAGTACTGGTTGCCGAAAATAAGTTCTGGTGCACGATAATAACGAGAGCAGATGTACGCGACATTTTGCTCTGTTGGTGACAACTTCTTTGCGCTCCCAAAGTCACAGAGTTTCAGGTCTCCTGTACTTTCGTCAACGAGGACATTGTGTGGTTTAATATCGCGATGGCAAACGTTTACAACGGAGAGGTGAAGACAAGCAATACCACGCAGCAATTGATACATAAAAACTTTTATCAATATCAATGGAGGGCTTGCATGGCGGCGGTAGTACGCTCGGCATACACGATGCAGCGTGTCTGGAACAAACTCCATGACAACGTTGAGAAACACGTCACTGTGTCGGTGATCTCCTACAGTCGTATAAAAGTAACTTTTCAACAGAACAATATTTGGATGACCAAGACGTGATAAGTCCTGCATGATCTGTAATTCCCGATTTTTGAATCGTGGATCCTGAATGACTTTTTTGATTGCTACACTCACACCAGTGGCCCTTTCACGGGCAAGCTGTACTGTACCGAAGGTTCCTTGTCCAGCTACACGCTCAACTACATATTTCTCCATCTCCTTCTGGCTGCGCTCATCAGCAGCCTCAGCGAGATTGAGGGACATTAATCTGGAATTAAAATCTTCTTCTGTTTCCTTGTCTTCTTGTTGTTGAGGGTGGCCAATTAATCTTATTTGTTTAGATTTATATTTTCTTCTGTCCTGCTTAACTCTTCCGGACTTCTTTCTTTCTTTTTCTTTTTTGGTTTCTCCTTTATTTTATTGTATTTTTGTTCCTTTTTCGTTTTTTCCCCCTTAGGTTTTCCCTCCCCCGTTTCCCTTTTCGCGATGCCTTGTCGTCAATAACCCTCCAGGAGTGAGTCTAAAGTCCTGCTAGTGGCAGATAAAATTGTATGAAAAAATTCTCTCCTTTCTTCCTCACACACACACACACACGCTCTCTTTCTATCACTGCGTGTGTATGTGTGTATCTGTATGTAGGTATTTGTCTTTCTTCTCGTGAGCTTCCTGACGCCTATTCCTCGTTGGTCCAAATGGCACCAGAATAGTATCCTGTGGTAAGAGAGGAAACGAAAAAAAAGAGAGAGAGATAATGAAAAAAAGTTTTTTTTTTTTTAAGTAGACATTTCCGTGCAAGGAGGAAGCAAAAGAAGTAAAGAGCAAAGAAACAGAGGGAGGAAAAGAAACTTTATCTCCCCCTGTGATGCTTTGCAGCAACAAATGCATCAGTACAAAGGCGTGGCAATTCGGTAAATAGCTGAGCACAACAGGAATAAAAAAATCCGGAGAAATGAGTATAGAGTGATCAGAATAAGAAAAAGAAAAAGAACTGTCACCGCTCGAGAAAAACACAAAAGGCAAGAGAAAAAAGTTGTGGAACAGTAATCATATCGGAAATTCATTTCAAGATATTTATTTATTTATCCCTCTCTTAGTTCTGACGGTGACCATCCAGACGAAGATACAAATGCTCGCAAGAGTTACCAGTCATACCTGCAGTATCAATGCCGAACGGCAGCCAGATATCCACGGAGGCACCCACCGTTTTCACCACCTCCACCTGAAGTTCTTTCATATCTTTCATAAAGGCAGAAAGTAACGTGTCATCTTGCGCCTCCATCAAAACACGCTTCATGATCTTTTCTCCATTCTCTGTCACCTTCGTATCTATTGTTTGGTCCCGCCGACATTCCTGAATTTTTTTCATGTAAAGCTCCCCTTGTTCTGCAACCTCCACATTAGCCCGAATAATGTCACGGGGCATATCTGTAACAGGAGTGCATCCCATCGCCTTTGTCTTCCCGCCTTTACTATTCTCATCCGCAACAGCAACCCCGGCATTGGGCACGTATGGCCTGTACACATCGACAACAATCTCAGAGAAAAGTTTAAGACCATAACGAATTTTGGCTTTAGGTGAAACCAAGAAATCAACAACGCCAACGCGTGAGGTCGATGGCAAACGTTTATTACTACTAAAAGCACTATTCAGGATTTCCAGAAAAGTAGTCGGTGCTCGTAGTAGGCGAAGAATAACATTTGCGCACTTTGGGTCATTCACAGCAGGAATCGTGTATGGCTTTAGTGGGGTAAGCAGACGGAGGAAGCTCTCAGCAACGTTTAATAATACATTTTTGGCACTGGTGACACTACCTATATCACCTGGAGCTGGTAGGGAGCAATCAATCTCGAAAGACGTAGCAAATACTGCCAAGGATAACAAAATCCTATAGACTTTGGTTAATATATCCTCTTCTGGTGCTCCTTTTGAGCGTTTTGAGGAGCTTTTTGCAGGCATTCCCGCTAAGCCTTCGGATTGCAATATACGCAAGAAACTCTCCAAAGTATTAACACCTACACAAATAAATTTACTAGCAACCCCCATCATGCCGAACAATTTATCAATTCCTCCAGCCAAGGGTTTAATAATGTATTTCATAAAATATTCTCGCTGCTCATCATTGGCCAGTAGTTCAAGGAGTGGAGTCAGAGTAGGAACGTATGGGGGTGTCAAAAATACAACATAAACTTTCATTGGGGTGCACTCTGGATCCATTCCGCACACTTCTGTCTGTGGGATTACTGAAACGGTAACACGTACATCCAAAGAGTGCAATAACACCTCTACAGCAGCGGCGAGTGATACATTTTGAGTGTTTTCTGTATTCCATGGGGCCTTCTTAGCTTCTTCCTTTGCAACACTTAAAAGTTTTTTAACCCAGTATGTGGTAACTTCTGTAATTCTACTGGCAACAGCAACAGGGTCCTTCATACGACTTCTATCTTTACAAAGCACAGCCAAAACTGTCGACACACGCACCACATCAAGCATTGGCCCTGTACACATTTCTCTTACAATACGTACCGAGGCCTTGTAGAAACACTTTTGCGGAATGCGACGAAGATCTGGCACCTGGGCGAGACCCAATGCCTTCTCTTCCCCTTGTTCCCACAGTGGTAGCTGGGCCCGCTTCCTTCCACACGTGGGGCACTTCTTGCAATGTTTCTGAGCCCATGGCAGCACTCCACGAATGTCATGACGCATAATGACCGCAATGTCAGTCTGGCGTGTTGCGGTGCTGCTGCTTGAAAGCGAGGACCCTTTACTGCTCCTCTGCACCGGCACAGCCTGCTGCGCCGCCGTGTACAGTTTTCCAAGTAGATTGTACCCCGTCAATGATGCCTCCTTGAGGTTCTCCAGTATTGTGTAGAGCACCTCATCAACCCCTTTGCTCCCCGTATCAAACTTGAGATCTTTAACGGCATCCGACGGCCTCGTCGAGAGCATCTCACATTTTAATACCCGTAGTTTTGTGACTCGGGTAACAAGTTCCTGAAAAGACTGTCTTTGATCCTCAAGCACACTCTGCAGCGTTTCCCGTTGTCTCTGAATTGACTCCATTAACTGCTGGTGTTGCTTTTCATTCTCACGAATTGCATGTTGTAGCTCTTCTACTGTCGTCATTCTTGCAGAGTAAAATAGTTGTTGCTACACGTATATATCCACCACCTTATTATTATTATTTCCTTCCTTCCTCTGAGGCAGAGATGAACACACAGATATTGTAATACTATATATGTTTGTTTGTTTGTATGTGTATTTCAGAAGCCAAAATATGCCCCTAAAATTACCGGGCCCGGTTAACCCAGCAAAGATAAAAAAAAAAAGAAACTGTTTGAAAAAAAGTAAATATGCATAAACAAAAGAACTCACAATAATAACAATAATATGATATGAAAATCAACAGCTTCAATACATACACAATGGAGAGAATAGAACAAACGGTTATAGTAGTGGTGGCATGTAGGAAAGAGAAACGTTAAGGTTCGCAGCTAACCTCCAGCCATGGGCTATCACACCACGTGCAGTCGCTTTCAGTAAAAAAAAAAAGAAAACTAAAGAAGCAGTGGAGTCAAAGAATGTGCCACACACACAAAAAAAAAACGCACGCGAGAGAACAACACACACACACAAAAAAAAAAACAATAACAAAACTAGAAGAAAGTACAACAATTGCAAGATGCAGGGAAATAAAGAAGAACTTTAGTCATATGAAGAAAAAAAAGGAAAACAATATCTTCCCCAGAAAGACAACATATCGAGAAAAAAAAAGAACAGATCCTCTAAGGTATATAACACTCACCAAAGGCTATAAAGAAGAGCATAATCTATGATATGCAGAGAGAAAGAAAAAGAGATTTCTGTGGGGTATCACAAATTCATTTTACAAACTCCCCTTTACCCTTTCTTTCTCATGTATATATGTATGTATATAATGTTTTTCTTCTTGTTCTTCTCTTCTCGCTCCTCCCACCTCCCCTTTGTCTTTCTTGCATGTATAGAGTGCAAAAGTTCACATCTTCGTTTTTTTTTTTTTAAGGGTCAGTTTCTGCTTCTGGGTTCCACTGCAGCGGTCCCAGTTTCCGACGCCAGTAGTCATCAAAGGCAAACGTGACACGCTTTAAGCCCTTCTCCAATGCTTCGTCAGTCGTGTCGAATGTCTTCACCTCGCCCCTGAACTTTATGTTGCGAAGGAAATCGAGTTTCTTCTCAAGACTCAAATTTCCCTCCACACGGGCGGTGGCCTTCGCCTCGGACATGTTGTTGCGCTCCATCACACGCCTGACAGCCACTCTCTTCTCACACGTTGTAAACCAGACATCGTCACAGAGCGACAACAGACTGCTCTCAATAAGAAGGGCGGCCTCAAGTAGAATTAAAAGAACATTTTTATTATTCGCGAGGGCAGCCTGTGCCGCCTCATCAATCTCTTGCTCGACCGCATCATGAATATGCGGCCAACATAAATTGTTAAGCTGCCGCCATTCCTTTGAGTGGGGATTTGCGAAAACGACATCACCAAGTTTCCTTCTGTCAATGAACGGCTCCTCCTTGAGGGAGGTCGTGGAGCCACCACCCCCGGCGGTCACATCCTGCAGCACTCCTTTTCCAAATGCCTCAATGATTGCGTAGTAACATGGTTTCCCCGGAGTATAAACCTCATGCCCTATCCTGTCAGCGCTTATACTGTGTGCCGCAAAGGAATTCATCGGCAGCCGCGCACGTGCCTGTGACAACTTCAGCAGGTGAGCACATCGCACAGACTTTCCAGTGCCGATACCGCCAGCCACACCAAGAATGACAACACGCGGCAGGAGTGTCACTGAGAAAAGGCTCCTAGAAGAATGCAGCATCCACACATTCAGATTCAGTATATTCGCCTGTCTTGCAGCTAATCCGAGAAAACAGAAACAAAAAAGTAAGCCCGTGAATATGAATATGTATATGAAGTGCCTCTATGCATCGGTCAAAAGAATTACCAAGAACAAGGAGAGAAGAAGAGAAACGAACGGATTCCATCACAAAGCAAGCAAATAGAAAACAAAATATATGCACACATTCAGAAATAAAAAAGTACAAGCACGAAAGACAGGTCGGTGATTTTACATTCCAACCAGAATGTCTCTGTTAAAACGCATTGGCAAGTAGATGCAGAAGTAGAGATGTCTGCCTTGCCATTCCTTTCCTTCGGTGTTTTCCAAATCTTCTTATTTTTCCCCCTTTTAATTCTTTTATTCATACGCTTTCCTTCTCTTTTTGTTTGTCATCCTTCTCTTCTAAATCACAATGTTTTATTTTAACTCTCAATGACAATTTTTTTATTCATTTTTGTTTCTGCGTGTCTGCGCTCTCCCTCCCCCAGAAGCACCCACCGACACTGTCTTCGTTTTTTTTTTACCACACACACACACTCTCTCTCCTATTTATTTAATATTCAATAAAAGTACAGAGTCTCTTCAGTTTTCAGTTCATAAATAAATATAAATATATATATATATGTATATATCTTGTTTTTGATTATTTGATAAATTTCCCAGCGTTATGCTTGACGTCCCGCTTTTACGGACACGCATTGGAAAAAGAAAAAGAAACTAATAATAATAATAGCTCCAACACTCATCAATTTCTCGATCTGTCGACCTCATTTATTATCTCCACTCACTTCACTTCACTTCACATCCTCCCCGTTCAGTACAGAGGCGTCTCCTCATCACCCTTCAGTCAGGGGCTGGGGAAGGGAGCAGAGGAAAATGGAACAAAGGAATGAAAAAAAGGAAAGAAAGAGACACAATAAAAAAAGGATAATACCAGCAACAATGGTCATATGTGGTACCGCCAATATCCACAACAGTGTGAAGAACGTATGAGAAACAAAGGGGAAATGGTGCCGGATTGAAGAAAAGCAAAAACATACAACCAAAACAAATGATATACAGTGGATGGGGTATAAACTTTTACTTTCTTCCAATCCAGCACCATTTCCAGTGGTGGCCCTCTACTTCCCAAAGAGACATAGAAACGCGGCTCTGCTCCCTAAAGTCTGACCCCCTCCTCATTTCTCGGCATCAAATCCACGCACGTAAAAGAAGGAAATTTCAGAAGTAGATGGAAAGAAACAGTAGCAGCAGCAAAACAAGAAGTAGATACATACAGACGCACACACACAAAAAAAAAAAGGAAAAGAAAGAAAAGAAACGAAAACAACAAAAGGAGAAACCCCAGGGATCATCCTATAGCTCTCTTTCTTTTATTCTGTGTTTCCTCTTATCAATCCCAAAATATATCCACACAACTTTTTTTTTTTTGATGGTCTTGTCGTGCTTTTGCTTGTTTGTAATCTACTTAAATCATCAAAAAAATTTTTTTCGTGTTGATATTATTTATATTTCTCATTCTTCCCTCACTAGCCGGTTATTTCTCCCTCTTCAAAGAGATCTGCTCATGTACGTACAAACACACATTCAGCACCTCATAGTAATGAGAAAGGAATTATTTACAGTCTTTAGGTTGTATTATCACGTTTTTTTTTATGCTTTGCTTTGCTGGGGTTATGTAGGATGCTTCAGTTCTCTCTGCGTTTCATACTTCCCCCCTTTCTTTTCCCACTCCTTCTTCATTTCCTCTTCCATATCACTGTTTCTACTTCCTCAATGTTTTCCTTTTTGCTTTCTTTCGTTGCCTGGCTGCCAGACCGACTCTGAGAGGTGGCAGGCAGCGATCGATATAGAGGGAGAGAAAGTACTTTAGAAAAAAAAAAGGAAGTAGCGTGACGGATGTGCTCAAAGCTTTGCGGCAAAAATCAGTCGCCTTTGTTTCGCACAACCCTTTTTTATTCCCTTACATTTACTTATTTATATGCGTATAAATAAATACATACACAAGTATAAATATATTATAGCGTATAGTCGGTGTTTTCTTTTTTTTTCCTTTCTCGGTTAACTTTCCTTCATTATTTTTTTTAATTTTTTGGTTGCTTTTATTTCTCATACCCATCCCTCCCTCCCCCCTTCATGCTCCTTTTACATTCAAATCGCCTCCACCATACAGTTTCTTTCTTTCTCCATAACATTAACTCAACCACACACATACACACCCACACACCCACAAAGAGAAAAACTGTCATTCTTCCGGCCTCCGGAACAATTCTTCTTCCCTCAAATCAAAATTCTCAATATCAACAACAAAAAAAAAAGAATGCTGCCAGGCACAGAAGAGACCAAATTACATAGCGAACGCAACGGCAGATAAAAAAGAAGTCAAGAGAGGAAACAAAAGAGGGGGGGTTACAACAAAAAAAGAAAACAAATCTGTATCCTCACAAATAGAGGGAACTCAATTAAGTATACCCACGGAAAAGGACAAGAACATTGGGATCACAAAACAACGGAACTCTCAAGCAAAAGAAAAAAGAAAATCGGAAATCACTTACTAACACACAAACGCCGACATATATATATATAAAGAAAAGTGCGGGTCAAAATCATTATGGGTATAATCATTTCCTTAGTCCTTGTCTCAAGGGTTGTCAATGTATACACATATATGTGTAGGTTTGTCTGCGTTCTGCGTGTAGAAGATGAATTGGGTCTTGCCTTCTTTCTTCAGATTTTATTTTGGTGATGTATGCATATGTTTGTGTCCCTGTGTTGCCTTCATGCTCTTCTTTTTTTTTCGGTCTCAGATGTCACACACAGCAAAGCGACTTCACGCGGATGCAGCCACTGCTGCGGTATCATTCGGAGCAACAGTGTACTTCTCGCGGACTTCGTCAAGCTGAATGCGATGACCGGCTTCATCCTTCATTCCCTTGCGAGCTGCCAATACTTTTGTCACAGTGGCCTTGACGTCATCACCAGCTTCCTTAATAGCATTATGGTCCAGTTGAACAAAGGCAAAAGTACGCACCACACTTGGATCCTTCTTATCGGTTTTGGAAAGGACTTGGACAAGCTTTATTGGTGCGATCGGCTCAATAATATCACGGACCGTCTGTTCTGTGGCGTCTTGGGGAAGGCCCTTCACAATAATATCATAGAATACCACAAAACGGCTAAGCCCACGCCCATCACCAGTCTTGCGTTTAGTATTCACGTCGTTGTTATTGTCCTTACCGTTGCTACCTGAAGCCGATATTTTCCCATTTCTCCTCTCATTCTCGCCTGGCAAAATTGTTGCAGACTTCTTTTTTGTGCTCGGACTGTTTTTAGGAGCATTTTTGGAGACATTCTTTTCATTTGCATGAGCTGGAGCCTCTTTCTTCTCCTTAGGCACGGTCACAGCGGTAGCATGCTCTTTGTTCTCCTTCGCCTGCACCGTAATGGGTGCCACGTGGCCATGAGAAGGTCCATTACGTTTGGCCATCATGATAGCCTCGGCAAAACTCTTCGGCTTCTTCATCTCGGCGGCTGGGACGGCATTTGGCTCCTCAGGTGTCGTTGCTGTCGCCGTCACCGTCTTATCTGTATCTAAAGAAACTTGAGGCTCGGCCGTGGTGGTGGTGGTGACGGTAGCTGCAGTAGCGGGGGCTGGGGAGGATGCAGGAAAAGAATGAACAGATGCATGTGCCTCCGTCTTTTCAAATTTACCTACATCTTTCTTTGCCGCGGAATTCTCTACCGCGGGCACGACGGTTGTCGGCGCTGGCTGCTCGATGGGCTCCATTACGGTGCTTTCGGGTTCTCTCGCGAACATCGGGGGCGTTTCCAGTGCCCATCTTTTCGGTTCCTCCTTTTCGACAGTGCTTTCGCGTTTATCGGAAACTATTCCAAAACTGCATGGCTGAGACGCATGCTCCATGAGCTCCACCTCATGCGTAAAGTTCTGGTTCATGTCTGATGACATCGTGGTTGACCCTTTAATTGTGAGGTGAATGTGACCATTCTCATCAACCGTGGTGGTCAGGCTCTTAATCCTCACGGATGCGTCTGGCTCCGCAGGGTACAAAGTCGAGACGGCATTCATGATTTCCGTGCAGCCTGTTGCCTTCCGTCCCATGTGGTTGAAGGATGCGTTTTGGGTGTAGAAAGAGGGTAACTTCTCCGGCGTCTGTACCATCAGAGTGTAGTACTGGCGAGTGAAGCTAGCAGCAACACGCTGCTGTCGTTCATTTCCGGCGGTCATCCTGTCCTTTTCCTCTTTGCACGTTATGGACACGAAAATAGAAAAAAAGAATGAAGAGGAGCAGGAGAAAAGAAAAGAGGATGGAGAAAAAAAACAGAAAAAAAATGTCAAGATGATGGCTGTATTACTAAACAACAAGAACAAGACTTCTGAGTGTCACCAGTGAAAGCGAAAGGGTGCCGGCTCGATTTTAATTTCAACATCTACTTCATTGCATCTTCCACGGAAGTGTTTCCTGCCGAGGGCCAAAGTTGTGCACGCCGCTGCCCCGCGCTCATCGAATCCTTCACGTCCAAGAGCTCTTGAAAGTCCATCACCTTCCACGACGAGTGCACGCGCTGACACTTGTTGCAGCGGCAGGTCACGACAAGCCCTGACATCCCAGCGGACTCGCGCTGCTCACGGTGGTAACTACGACAGTGTGCATCAGAGTCGAAGAGGATGGGGTTGGGAATGGCCTTGTATCCCTTTGCGTGACGTTGAATGGATTTGCAATGATCACAACGCAAAAAGTATTTTTGCAAGAATCGGCTCGACATTGTGACGAATAATTCCGTCAGGGAAAAGGTCTGCAAAGTAATGCAGCACCAACCTAGCAAGACGCTAGCTCTGAGGAAATTATCACTATCATTATTATTATTACGAAACAGAAGAAACCACGAATGAAAAGGATGAAAATTAATTGCGGTAGATTCATATCAAAAGTGTAAAATAAGAAAATAAGAACAGAAAACACAATAGCAATAATAATAATAATAATAATAATAATAATAATAACACAAATGTGAGTCAAAGGAATGGGTGTGGTGCAGCTGGGAGGAGGAGAATGAAACGCACCTCAGGAAACCAACTTCTTCCTCCGCGGGATGCAGGCTGGCGTGGACGAGTCGTTCTCCTTCGCCACCTCGTCGAGCCCGAGAAACTGGCCGCTGCGCCGCACCTCCTCCACGACGGGCGTCATGTTCGGCCGCCACGAGCACGACGGGCAGTACGCCGACCAGCTGGCGATGTGCGGGTGCAGCGGGCACTGGCCGCCCTCCACGACGCCCGTGCGGCTCCGCACACTCGCGCGATACGACCCGCCGCAGCTCTGGCACGTCCACTCCGCGCAGAACTTACTTGTGCGGGCCAACGAGCCGATGTTATCCTCCTTCCCATTCTTTGTGAGCTGCTTCACCAGGTCTGGGGCAGACGTTGAAAGAGGCAAAGCGTCATATTGCTCTTGGAGCACCTCAGAGGGATATCTCTTCTTGCACAAGGTACACCCCGCATGGAACTTTGTGCGGACACTAACACTTTTACGATAGGAAAAACCGCAAAAGGAACACTTCCAATAGATGCGTCGATGGTCATTCCAACGGATGTCTGACAGAGCAATGCCGAGTTCCTCTGTCTTCTTCACATCAATGTCATCAATAACGGATTTGTATCGATTTGAAAAATTTATCAAACGGTTGGAGTCCCGTGTAACCCAATTCACTCCCTTCATGGGGAGCTGTCTACCGACGCTGTACCTGAGATACATCGCACCGTAGTGCATGTTGGGCCAAACGCTTGACCAGCGGGACTTTTGCTTGAACTCCGCAGCCAAGCGAAGTCGGGTTCGGTCCATCATCTTGTCGTGTATTCTTCTTGGTTACTGTATCTACAGAGGAAGCAACAAGGAAAATGATATAAAAAGATTTAGTTGTTCCCTTCTTTTCTTTTCGTTCTTTTTCTTCCCCTTATTATTACTATGAATATTTTTTTTTCCTTTTTTTTTTCTTCCACGATCTTCAAGACCTTGCGTCCGAAAGAAGATGCTAAATGAACAACTATCTTTAAAACTCACAACAGTAGTAGCAGTAATGCTGGTAGTCTTAATAATGGCAATGATAATCCCTTATCACGCACCCTGTGACAGAGGCAGAGTTCTGTCTCCAGTATAAAATCTTCCAAAAAAAAAAAGAAGAGAAGAAAAGAAAAAGAAGTAAAGAACTCACAGAAACGCATCCACATCAAATTGACAAACAGAAATACGGACATTAAAGATTAAAACAAAACAGACACAAACACAAAAGCAGACGGATGCAATAAAATCGATTATAGCTCCCTGTATGACACACAGTCAATCTGGACTTAAGCTTTCTCATCTTTAAGATTCGAAAAAAGAAGAACAAGACAGGAAGAAATGAAAACTCACAGTTCTTATATTTCTTATACTTGTAAAAAAAAAAAATAAAAGAATGCATAGAGAAACACACACACACGCACAGGGAACAAAAAGAAAAGAAAAGAAGAAAAAAAATGGGAAAAAAGCTAGCGATGAATAGATAGCATAATAACATCGCTGGATTGGGTTAAATAATATTATATACATGTATATGTATATAAAAGTACCAGGCCCATCCACATTCTCACTCCGTCTTCTTATTCATTTTCTTTCATCAGCATCCGGCGTGGGTTAAATTTTTTTTTTGCTTTTCATTCCTTCTTAGCTGCAGAAAAAATGATGGGCCTTCCATTTTTCTTTTTTTTCTTCTTTTTTTTTGGTTTGTGGTGGGTGTGTGGGCGCTCCCATGGAAAAAAAAACAAGAAAAGGAGTTTTATTTTATCTGACACACGAACACAAATGCAGATCTCCGCATTTATTCTGCTTCCTGTTTTTGGTTCTCTTTTCATGCCACCAATGAATTATTCATGAGCGGCTTCGGTGGTGGCGGCTTCCTTGGACGGTCTGGCATAGGTGCCTTGCGCACGTTCTCGTACTTCGGTGGAAACGAGAAGAACAGCACCGCGCGGAGCGCAACGAATATTATGGACCAGAGAATAATGACGCGGAACCACGCCTGGACCAGCGCCTCGTTCCCCGCGAGCGGGTTGCGGCGGGGGTCCCTCGCCGCGGCCTCCTCCGCCTCGTCATCGTCGCCGAAGGGGTTCCTCTTGACCCGCCCCGTGTGCATCTCCTCGTAGAACTCGTCGTAACTAACTTTGCCCTTGTGCTGGCGGGTGGTGAAGCGGAAGTTGCTGTAGCGGTTCGCGCGGTCCGACCCCCCGCGGCCGTCCTGCGCCTCGCCGCCGCCGTCCTTGCGGATCCAAATGCCGCTCTTCACCTGCTCGTAGGCGCCCTGGATCTCCTGGAACTTCTCGTGCGACCCGCCGGGGGCGTCGGGGTGGTGCTTGCGGGCGAGGACGCGGTAGGCCTTCTTGATCTCGTCCTTCGACGCGCCGTTCTTCACGCCGAGCATCGCGTACGGGTTGGTGCTACCGCCGCTGGCGAAGCGGGCCTGCAGAAACATGGCTGCCGTGCCAATTGCCGCCCGCGTAGAGGCAGAGGACGCCAACGTGCGACGGGCTCCCCCCGCCAGCAAAACATGTTGACTAAACCACATGATTAAAACAGTAATACCAAACAAACAGCGAGAATTAACGAAAATCAAATTAAAAAAAAAAGCACTACTCCTCTCAAGCACCACTCGCGTCTGTGCTCTTATTGTGGATTTTTCCCTTTTTAATTTTGTTTTCTTATGTACTTATGTGGGTTCTACCCTACACACAAATACACACAGAAACAAACGAAAGCTGATGGAAGGAGAAACAAAAGAAAAGAAGAGAGAGCCAAGCAAATTCAGAAAGGAGGAGTGTACAACACACACACACACACACACACACACATACATACACACACCACGTCATGTGGGCGGAATTAAAATGAGGGTTCCACCTTACATCTATTTCCTTTCCTTTCGCGTCCCGCTGCTTTCTGAAGAAAAAAAGGGAGGGAAACACATGTATGTACACAGCATAACAAATACAGATACACATACAAGGAAAGAACCCCCTCCAAAAAAAAAAGAGAGATGTCACATTGTTCAAACTTTTCCACTACCATTCATTTAGTAAACTGATCCAAAAGTATTTCCACTGTAGAAAAAAAAGGCAACTTTCAAAGTAATATATATATATATATATATATATATATATAACAAAATGGCATGCTGGTAGAAACTAACATCCACGCATTCCGAGTTCTTATTTTTGCTGTCGCTGTTGTCCACACCTTGTGCAAAACTTTGCTTGGGTGTTGCGGAATATTGTCCCACAGTTTGTGCAGTGTTGGGGCAGTGGTGTTGCCTCTGGCGAGGTGCACAACTGTGGTAGTTCCTTCCGGGGCATTATTGCACGGCTCGCAGAAGGTGTTTCACATGTTTCTAGCGCAGGGACGCGGACTGGTGGCGCGAGCACTCCTCCACCAGTTGGGTCGTCAAGCACTAACTCCCGCACAGACCAATCAAGTGTCATGAGAGGAAAGTATGCATCACGAACAGGCAAGCCCTTCTTGAGACGTTCCTGCTCCAACTCAAAGACAGTAGTGTGGCTCTCACCATCACGGTCACACACCACGCACAAAAAATGACTTGTGTACATTCCACAACTGCACTGCTTACAAGATCTTTTCTTTGGGTCATGTTGTAGATTTCCATGACCGCAGCGACATTTAGGAGACCATTTTAATGGATCCCAATTACTCCTTCGCGTCAGCCATCCTTCCCCTATTTCTTCCGGCTCATTTGGGGTATAGTTATAACCACCGCACGAACATTGTTGGCACTTGGGTGGTGGAACATGACCCCGTGTCGTCTTTGGCGGGTCATGCTCATTAAGAGAATGTCCACAGAAGCACCGATGCTGATACCCAAGCCGTGCACAGAAGTCCGTGTTAGCACCAGATAATTTAGGTTCTTCGCACCGCCAGACAGCGTATATGCCTGTCTTTAAAGCCAACATTGCAGCTTCATTCTCACGGTTAAGAATCTTCTTGGACTGCTTTGATGGACCAAAGTTCTGAATCCCCTGAAGGACCTGCGCCTCCGATGTTGCATGTTTTTGGAAGTTATTCTCAATCACGCCCTTCACCCTAGTGGAGAGAGCACGTACTTCTTCATGCACTTCGTTGCTGTCAACGAGAACGCCGTACTGTTCTTGCGCACGTCGTGCAATAACCCCATTTGAAGGCGATCCTAAAAGATCTGGTAACGCATGCTCGCCGGCGCGTGACGACTTCTTGACCCCACCGGTGGTGCTACCACGTACCGCAGACCTCTGCATAAGGAGGAGTACAGGAAGTGAGTGGACCTTATCTAAAAACGGCAACCAAATAAAAGAGAGAGAAAGAGAGAGAAAGAGAGAGAGAGAGAGAGAGAGAGAAGTCATTACGGAAGAAAAGCTACCAAAAAGGGAGCAGTAAAAGAATGGGGGTAAAGCATCTATTCGCCTTACTTTTACTCTCGTATTGAGAGACCTCAGATGAGAATATCAGACGCTCTTTTCAAAAAGAAAAAAAATAAATAAGGAATCTAACAGAATCTCTGTCCATATTTAAATATTATCCAGACTCCTCTCAAGAGAGAAAAAACATGTAGAAATTTCCTCCCATTATAAGAAGTTGTTAATGCAATTCATCATCAGTATAGAGGCATCAATGTCTCTTGTCGGGGTTAGCTAGAGGGCCTCATTCTCCACATTAATTCGAGCCACCTCCATACACTTTGAGAGTGAAACGTCTTTCATCATTTGCCATGTAACAGCGCAGGCACAAAGTTTTGTAACCACGTCCGCCTCTCTAATGTCATGATATCCCTCAATTAATCCCTCTGTAGTAGTGTTATGACGCTCTTCTGAAGAATTAATGGATAATGTTGTTTGAAGATCAACAATGCCGTTAAACATTGCCAAGGGAAGAAGAAGACTGCTAGTAAATTGAGCTGCCACACATAATGCAACAATTTGATATGGATTCATCGACATTGCCAAAAGTGCATCCCGTACTTTAAGTGTGGAACCTGCAGAAATTTGTGGATGGCCGATACCCACAATTCGTGGCACTTCAACATTAAACCTTTGTGAAAACCACTCTGCAATAGGGCTAATGACACGATCTTGCTCTTCTGCAATCGGAGCAGCACGGAAGTACATGTTATCATTTTGATAAAATGACATTAAATAATCCACACGCGGCACTATCATCTGAGGAGCCACCGTAAGAGCTCCGCTGCACATATCTGACAAAGGCATCAGTAACTTATTCAAGTACCCCACCTGCTCTGCATACTCCCTTGCGCAACCGTATGCCATGGCCTCACTTGGAATTGCAAGAATGTGGCTCGACTCAAATGCCTTTACTTTCCGTCCATCCACCAGCACCGTATACCACCCCTCATGGCCGTCAAGCACACCCACGTTCACGTCTTTCCAAAAAACACGCACGGCAGTCCGAGAGCGATCCCGCATGGAAACATCCATTTGGTACAACGAGTCTTCCATGAGTACACGACTTTCTTCTTGTTCCTGTTTTTCTAAGCGGTCATACAACTCCTGAAGCTGCTGTGGATTCATCTTGGACCACTCTTCTAATTTGCGCTCCAGCTCGGCGGTTGAGAGCTCTGCATTTGCGCCAGGATCCCGCGGGACACGCTCAAGAAGCGAAGAAGCGTCGATACTTGTAGAGATGCGTCGCTTTGTTTTCTTCGGTGCAATGGTGGGTCCACTGCCATTCCCACTGGCGCCGGAGACAGCGCCTGATGTGGGGAAAGAAGAACAACCACGCTGGACGCACATGCAACCGGAAGAGGAGGAGAATCGCAGTGACATAAACTTGCGCATCATGTTTTTAAAAAACTTGCTTCACTACTGCCACCTTCCTTTTCTCTCTTGTTTTCTGTTGTTGTTTTAATTTATTAATTTAATTATTATTTTAGTCCCTCTACCAGTGTGTGATTGTTTGTTCAACACAATCCCCCTCCCCCACAAAAAAAGGCAATAATAATAAAGGCAGAAAAAAAAAAAACGTGACACAATGTTAATTCAAGCATGATAGAAGAAAATTTCCTCTCATAAGCATAAAAGCCAACGCAGACACAGAGAACAACGACAAAAGAAACAAAAAAAAATTAGAGTACACCACAAACGATACCAAATGCTTCAGCAATTTCAGAGGCTATCAAGCTTCTCTGAGTGCGTTTTCAGAAGAGAAATAACCACGCGTAACATGAAGACGTCTTGTTTACAGCAGGTCATAATTCACATCCACAGGAGTTTTTCCATGTGCACTATCACAAAAAAACTCTTCAACCTTCCACTTATGGATAGCCTGTGGATCATTCACGGCATCAAAGTGTGCCGGAACTGACAACGGGGGAGGAAGGTTCATACGTTCTTTACCGTAATTAAAGTCGTACCATGACATCTGCAGAGCTGTTTGCTCGTCTCCCTTCGCTTCACACTTTGCGTTCTCCAAAAGTTGAAGACTCTCATATGACCAGCGTGAAATAAACGTGAGCCCCATCAAATTATCGGTGTGATGTGAATAACTTTCCCTTTTTGTATCCGATGACGCGAGGCAGATTACATTGGGGGCCTTAATTTCAAGACACATGGAAAGGGCCCGGCATGTATCCACGAGAAACACCACCTTCCCATACCTTCGTTGCTCCCACATCATCATGAGTGTATCCGCCACATCCATAGAACTTAGGAATTCTGAATCCTGAACCTTAAAAAAACTTTCCGCGCCATGTCCAGCAATATAAAGTAAAATGTGAGAATTCTCATCTGTGTTTAGGCGTCGTGAAGGAGGAGTATGTACATCATAGCGCCCCTGCAAAACACCGAGAAAGTGCCGCACATCCACATCGTAGCTTGCGTAGTCTACTTCAACACTACAGCCATACAAATTGACTCGATCCTTCCCTGAAAGCGCGCTGTACAGCGCCGCGGGATATGGATTGCGTGGGTCGCAGGCGTAACTGTCAGCAAGAAATAGAATGATGTGCTCGTCATCCAATCCATGTTTGCGGCAGAGGTGGTACATCGTCAACGCATTGGAGGTGTGGCGAATATTAAACAAGTAACGTGAGGAAGACATAATAACAGCCCACAAGTTTGGCCTTCCTTCACCATCGCCTGTAGAGGTGTTGCTGGTTGTATTAGTGGCGATAACTACGCTGGGCGTTGAAAGCAGGTAAACCACAACCCAACAGCAGAGCCACATAACTCTCGCACGTGGATTCATCAACATCACCATCACCATCGTCTTCAAATGAACGTAGGCCACGAGTATGTTATGGATAAATATATATAATTCCACCGCGTTAATATTGTCCCACAAAAGAATTTTTCTGATTGCTGTTGTTCCTTTATTACGTCACACTGACCCTAATTCCAGAAGAATAGAAACAGAAGGAAAGAGAGAGAGAGAGAGAGAGGCGTGCATACATCCACCCACATCAAAGTTCTCAGCTCTATTTCAATACACTCACATCCCACACATATATATATCTTTGTAATAATAAAATGCTCAGTCCTCAAAGCAAATTAAAAGAACTGCACACACAAGATAAATAGAACTTTTCACATACCTCTCAGTAAATAGGATGGTAAAGAACGGAAGGCCGGAAGACGGTAAAAACATTAAGGTTCAATAATATATACATGCATACATTCCAGGCAAGAGTGACTTATGCATGAGTTTCCTTTGGGGGAAAGTACCATATTGATAATGCCAGCAATCATTGTCCGAAACTTGTACTACATTGTCATTATAGTCTACGGTGTGAGCAAAATAAAAAGCACTTATGTTCGTTTATCCTCCCCCCGTTCATGCTGCTGTTCTTGCTGCTGTTTTTGTCCCGTTTCGCTCCAACACGTATCGTTCTTATCTTCCTTCCTTCTCTTCTATTTTCGTTATGTCAACAATCTCTCGCTACTATCCAGTTGTTGTAGTCGGGGGGGCATGCGCATGTGAGAAATCGGAATTTCAAATTCATTGGAACAACCCAAGAACGATTGTGCTATGCAAGTGCCCTTTGCGTCCCCACGGCGAGGAGTGCCTACAGGGCCATTTTTCCAAATCAAATCAAAGCCACCTACGCGAATCTCATCTCCCGTCCGCCGCTTCTCGATGTCAATAACGTTGAACATGTCCTCCAACAAGTTAAATTTCAAGTGGTAGTCCGCGGGTGTTTCGGCAGAAAGTGAGGGAGAGGCATTCGTCTCGATAAGCCACGGGTGCAAATCGTTATCAACCATGATATCATACCCGTAGAGCTCAAAACAATGTTTATCTTGCACGATAATCTTTTGTACAGCATGTAAAGAACGCAGAATCATATTTTGGATGTCGTCAAATACTTTTTGTGCCGCCTCTACACCACGTGAAGCAGTAATATACTGTCGGAGATTGCGAAGTCCATATTTGCATCCAGACGACGGTGTATACTTTGGGTTCGTTTTTTGAACTGCAACGTTCGTCACGTGAATAAATGTGTTGTCTATATCCTTCAGAGAAAACCGTTGATGGCAAAAACGAGCAAACCCCGTACGATGTAGCCAAACCGTCAGTGGAGAATAACTAGTGAGAAGGACATAAACGCGCAGATCATACTTTTTCCCGCACACCAAGTGTGGATTATCAATGTAGCGCTGTGCTAAGTACGGCTCTACTTGCTCACTTCCGTACTGGCCGTTTCCCTTTTCACCTATTGACCCAACCTGCCGCTGTTTGTAGTCCTTCCGCCACTCCGCGATCTGCGAGATCTTTGAGAAGAGAAAGATGCCCTTCCCCTGCGCCTTCGCGGGCGGCTTCATGATCCAAATGGCGTTTGGCTGTCGGCGGAACTCCATCTCGAAGAGACCGTAGTCCTGCGGCAGCGAGAAGGTGGCGGGGAAGAAGTCGAACTCCATCGCCTCCTCCGCGCGGCCCTCCCGCTCGAGGCTCTTGCGCATGCGCTTGAGGTTCTTCACCATGAAGTCCTTCCGCGTGAGCTCGAAGTGGTTGCGGAAGTGGTTGACGCGCTGCACGTCGTCGAGGCGCACGTGGTCGTACACCTCGCGGATCCACCCGACGTCCGCCCAGAACACATCCCACCCGAGGTCGCTGTCCGTCTCCAGCCACCCGCGGCTCCGCATCACGTCAAGCACGGTGTTGCGCAGGAACGTCCGAAAGCGAATCGGCCCCACCCGTCCGCGCCGCTCCCCCGGGGGCATTCCGCAGCAGAGCACGAGAGGAGCTGGAAATCTTTATCAAAGAAATAACAGACACTGCCCTCACCTCGTTTCGCTTGTTTCTCTTTTTATTTTTATTCCTTTTCATGTATGTGTGCGTGTGTGTGTGTGTGTGTTTTGTCGTTGTTGTAACCAAAAAGAAACAAGAATGACAAGAACAACAACAAAAAGGGCAACCAAAAAAAAAAAATCGAAACACAGGGATACAGTGAAAGGAAGGGGAAGAGGAAGAAAGAAAGACAAAACGAAAGCATGGTGAATATACATACCACACAGACGCAGACTGGAAATGAAAGACGAAGCCAAAAAGAAAATAAAATAGAAATCCTCAAAAAACAAGATGGCACAAGCGAAATAGGGAGAAATTACTGTTGCGAAGAAGAACTGGAATAAAAACAAAGAAATAAACTACACCAAAAAGGAGACAGCAAAATTACACGTAGTAAACTCACCATCTGTTTTTCTTCTTCAACTCCCCTCTCAAAGGGAGGGATCACACGCAGATATCGAGAAAAAAGAAAAAGTGGGAGAAAGGAATGAGAGGATAATAAGATTTAACTGGTCATATCCTGTCAGGAAGTTGAAACGTGGAGAAAAGAAGCGAGGTCCACAATGGTATGAGATAAAACGAAAACAAAGAAAAAAATATGGAGAAAGAGTCAAATTATTTCAGATAACAATCACGGATTTCTATTTCATTAATCAACACTGGCAATGGAAATTTTCTTAGTTGTTTGCCTTATATATAATAATAAAATAAATAAGTACCACACATGATACAATTTAAGGTAGACATCTTTGCGATGTGTAGGAAACCAAACCCTTTTTGGTTTATGTTTTTCAAACCAAGGGTTTCTGTCTCCACCTCGCAATCTCTGTCCCTTCGTAATGGCTTTCTTGGCTATTTTCTTCCCTCGTGAGGGCTTATCAGTGATATTATTTACTGATTTTACGTGGCGGAAAACCGCAAAAAAAACCCGCGGCTGTCCAGCAAGTTTGCAACTTCCTTCAGCTCTACCGACAAGGAATCCGATTTAGATATTCCTTTCCTGAATTGCGCCCAAGCAGCGACATATTATTAATCAAAACTCGAATGAAGGCAGCTGATCTGCGGATAGAAGACCGTGAGTGCTAGAGCGACTGCACGGGCTTCGGCCTGCATGATCAAAAAGTTGGATCTCTTCTGACCGCCCCGGCCCTGCAATTAATGCACTCCCCGCAATCTGGCCAAAAAAAAAGAGAGAACTGTTCCCTAGATTTATTGTGTGTGGAATAAGCTTGTATTAAGTGATTATTCAATGCAGCGTCCTCCACAAAGTAAGGTGCCTTAAACGTCAATGACATATGTTTACCCAATCGCAAGTGCACTCCATCACCATCTTGCACCAATACTATAATTGAGTCATCCACACGCTTCACCGGTTACCGTGTAAACACAGTCGATTCCCCAAGTGGTAGCGGATGTCATCACCGCATGGACATCATGTATGGAATGTTCTCTCTCATGTTGTCGTATATTTGTTTGACCCATCACATGCCATTTGGAAAGATCAATGTGAATCAATTGTCCTTACTGTGCCACGTCGAATGTGTTACTTGCGAAATTGTGTTATTTATAAATATTACTTGCGAGCTGCCAAGGTCATACTTGACTTGCTTTTACTAAGAGCTTAACGTGATAGAGCTTGACTACCAAAAAATATATAGAAATACAACGGGAAAAAATTTTTATAGGTATTCCCAAGAAGAGTAAAACCAATATTTTCAAAGGATAATGGATACCTTAAACATGGTATCATCAACAAATATTGACCCCATCCCATTCAGCTCGCAAGCTTACAGAATAAGGGAAAAAAACAGAAAAGAGAAACCGAAACAATAAAAATGTCAATAACAACAGGACAAACGAACACATCGAGAAGAAAAAAAAGCAGCCACACAGAAACAGAAAAAAAGACACACACAAATTCATAAACGTCCTCCTTGCTCTCCCATTCTTTCAAAAAAAAAAAAATTTTATTTTCCCCTCCATCCTTTTCGTCTTACTGCTTTTCCCCCAACCCTTCTTTCTGTTATTGTTGGTGGTGCTGCTGGTTTCCACCCCCTTTACTGGTTTGTTTCCCATTCCTGTCGCCCACTCGTCCCGTCTCGATCTCCTGCTCTCTGTAGTGAAGCAAATATATACATACATACAAATGCCTCATATCCACCGCCTTCTCTTCAGACTTCAGTGCTTCAAACCTAGGACTCCTTTTTTCTCTCATAGACATGCAGGGGAGCATAAAAACGCACGATGTCCCCAAATATTCCTCCATCAACTTCAGCACAATAACACCAACTTCAAAAAATAAAATAAAATATTACCGACGCAGGAAGCTTCTCAGAAAGAAAATAAGTAAGTAAGTAAATAAATAACGACTCAGCCAAAAATATATATATATATATATATATATATATATATATATATATACAAAAAAACACAAAGAAATACATATATACGCACATACGCATAGAGAGAAAGAGAAAGGGAAGATCTCACAAAAACATATGGAGAGCATACACAGCGCAAATCATCAAGATAAATATGAAAAGAGTCACATATCATCCTCATCTTCTATCTGCCACCGATCACAAAACACACACGCAAAAAAAAAAAAAAGTGGAGGCAAGAAAAATAAAAAAAATCGAATCTAAGTATCATTTTGCTCTGTTACTTCCCGTCAGTATTTGAAACCGGTTGTGCACACACTGCCTCAAGCATCTTTATACGAGGTTCACAAAAATTGACCCCCTCAGTCGAAGCAACCGCAACACCAAATACGGAGTGACATGATCAGTTAAAGTCACAAAGCTAAAAAAAACAATGAAAAAAGAAAAAGAAAAGGAAAGACCAGAGTACGTCCTCGTATACCGAGAGGCAAATAAACACACACATACAAAAAAAAAAAACGGAGGAGTGAGGGAACTTCACATTTAAGACAAAAGAATAAAATAAATAAGTACAAAAAAAAACAATGAAGCACTATAATAAAGGGAAATCATACATATACAGACGCGCGAGAAAAAAGAATAATGCATGCATCACACCAAGGAAATTGGAAAAAAAATAACTACCTCTCCTCTTCGTATTGGTGCATTTTTCAGACAGCCTCTGAGAGACACAAAAAAAGAATTTCTTATTGCTTGTGCCCTTCTCCTGCAGGTGAAAATAAGAAAGAAAATATGTTCAAGTGAAGAACATATATATAATGTCTGTGTATGTATATATACCTTTTTTTTCTTTCTTCTCCTTCTCTTCACTCGCTCTGCAGAATTTTCAATATTTTAGTGTATCAGAGAGAGATGCTGCACGAAACGGGATGACAATAAACCCCTTCAAAAATTTACCAATCAGCGCCAACGAGATGTCATCTAACTCAACCCAATTTTTCTTTTATCTTTCCCCCGTCCCCAACTCTATCAACCCTATTTTCCTCCATGGTATTCACTATATATATATATATATATATATATATATATATATATATATATATATTCATATACCACACGAAAATCCTTTGGCGACTCTTAGATGTGGTCATTATATAATGCGTTAGTGCCACGCCACGGTACAAAAAACAGACACTACCTCCACGCTCTCCCCATCAATGCATTAGCAGTCATGAAAATAATGCAAAAGGATAAAGTAAGTAAAAGCGATAAACAAAAAATAAAATAAAAAAAACATAAATAAATAAAATAAATAAATAAGACACCCAGCTACTATATCTCTATCAGAAAGCCATCTTTAACACATAATCACAACAAACAAATACATAGGAAAAATAAAAATGCTAATCCGGGCTTCAGTTATGAAACTCCTGGACTAGACACCCTACGCTCATTTTTCTTTTTCTTTTCCCCTCATTGTTTTGTTTCTTTATTTTACACATTTCATTTAACTTTTATTGGCGGGTGTTTGATATTTGCTGTTTTATTCCCGCAGGACCATTACAACTATTCCTTCCTTTCACCAGCCCGTACTCGCGATACGGCTTCGCGCTGGTCCTGTCCATGCAAACTATTACCGCCCCTCGATTCCCAAATTACCATCCCCGCATCGATGGATGACATGTCATTTACCATGGTAGGTGCCCCGTTGCTGTTGTTGTTGACCCCCATGGCTTCTCCCGCGTCAACGCCGCCAGTTGTCTTGATGTTGGGATTCCGGCTTACAATCTGCCGGGAAGGAGGCACTTGGTTGTACGCGCTGGATGGGCCGACAACCGGCGTGGAATACCCGCCCCGCTGCTGTTGTTGACATAACTGTGGTGCGGTGCTCTGTGGAAGTTCCAACGAAGAATAGACATCCCTTCGACTGCCTGCAGAGTTGGTGTTGTCAAAGCGATTTGTCGAGGAGGTGTACGGCCCATTAATAAAAGGAGGAGACTCCATAGGCCCCCCTCCAAATGGCGAAAACATCTGCCGGTTTCCAGTGTTTGTGGGAATGGATGGAACAATGTTAGGAGAAGCACCTGATCGCAGCATCACCATTCTTCCCTGTTGCACCCCACCACTCATTGGACCTCCGAAATTATATTGATTCATTGGACCTTTAAGCTCGAACGCATAACCAGACTGCTGTTGGAATTTTTGTTGCTGTTGCTGTGATTGCTGATATCTTACGTTGTTGGGAGTGGCAAACTGCACACGCAGTGGATTGGTCTGAGGAGGAACGGTATGTTTCTCGTTAAGAGCATTTATGGCATTCATAGCCATTTCATTCGTTTCGTAACGCACCCAAGCACTTCCCTTAGAACGTCCCAATGGATCACGCATGATCTTTACCTCTAAAAGTTCCCCATACGGTTCAAACACAGGGCGTAATTGCTCTTCCGTCGTCATGGCGGGAACTTGTCCCACAAACAGTTTGCTCCCAATATGGATGTTTGTTCTAGGATCCTTTAATGTGGGAATCTGAGAAAACGGTTGATAAACATTTACCTGCTGGCCAGCACTACTATTGAGTGTCTGATACGACATCATTTGTGGATCCTGTCCTGGTGCACTTGTCTGTTGGCCATAACCGCTTTGGGGATAACTCAAACGCGAGTATTGAGTATTGCCGTTGCCGTTACTTGAAAACGGTCCATTGACCACTGTTGCGTAGTTCATGTCTTCACCCCCTCTTTGGGTTATATGTATGTATGTACGTGTATTCTTATTTTTATTTTTTTTCTTGCTCCTTCTGTCACCAGAGCTTCTTTATTGTAAATACAGGTGTATATGTGCTTTCGTCCAAACTGCTGCGTCTCTCAGTTTTCTGCAAACAAATAATTGGACGGAGCTATAGTTCTTATAGAAGCTATATATGTCCAAATATAAATAATATACTCTTTAATTATTAACTTCCTTGTTCGCTTTTCTTTGTTTCTAATAAGTATATGCATCCAAAATGAAAAACAAAAGGAAAGACCAGATATATATATATATATATATAAAGGGGGGGGGGGGAGGATGGGGAGTAAAGTACTATAAAATCGTCACTAACTACACACATACACACAAGGAGAAAGAGAGAAACTCAAGAAAAAAAAATCACACCCAGAGTAATGTTGTCATCACTCTCATCCCCATATCGTTCTCGACAGCAAACCAAGACCAAAAATAAAAATAACAAGACGAACAAATAAACAAAAAAAACAAAGAAGGAAACAAACTATTCTTTGGATTGAGACATAACAAAGACATCACTTAACACATAATTCTTAAATTGAGGTGGACGCTTCTTTGTAAACGCTACAGCTGACTCCATAATGTCATCACAAGCTACATTTGCTGCACTCCAAGATGCGGTATACAGTAGTGATTTTTCCACATCTAATTCCAACTGACGATTCATTAACAACTTTGCTCCTTGAACAGCCAATGGTGAATTTGACGCAATATTTGCAGCGGTTTTATGTACTGACTTCATCATTTCTTCCCGGGTTTTAAAAACTTCCTCCACAAGACCCATTTCTTTGGCCTCTTTACCATTAAAAGCACGAGCTGTATACACCAATTCACGTGCGCGTCCCTCACCCACAATATGCGGTAGGCGCTGAAGAACGCCGAGATCAGCTGCCAACCCTACCTGAGCTTCCTTTACAGAAAAAGAAGCTTCTTCTGTTGCGTAGCGGAAATCACATGCCGTTATAATAGATGTAGCTCCTCCAATGCAGTAGCCATCAATTGCGCATATTATTGGAATATTACATCGAGCCAGTGAAGAAACAGAAGACTGCAAAACTCGAATCTCGGCATGTCGTTTTTGAAATGACATTGCCGTCATCTGGCTCATCTTTGCGTTTTCACTATTCACCCCCTGTGAAGCAAAGGATTCTTGTAGTAACTTTTGTAATTCTTTCAGATCCAAACCAGCAGAAAAAGGAGTCCCTTCCTTTGACGTTAAAATCCCCACCCGCGCAACTCCATTGAGCTCACCTGACAGAAACTGGGTCACTTTTTGCAGGGACGCAAAATAGGATCGGTTCAACAGATTCAATGGATTATTCTTACTGCTTATCACCATTTCAAAAATTCCAGTATCCTTACAGCCATGGAGTTCAAAAGGCTCAAAGGTAGCCAAAGGGGCAGTGGATCCGCAAAGGAGAGAACAACGACGAAACATCAATGAAAAAAAAAGCTCAGAATTATTTCGGTCAGATTTTCTTGTCTATTTTTTTTTAGTGATTGGTATTCCACACAAATCTAAGCTTAGAGAGGAAAATTAAAATAGAAGGAAAAAGAAAAAGAAAAGAAAAAAGCAAATCACTAAGGTGGGCGACGATCAAGAAACGGTGGTACCTTTAAATGATTCGACATTTGATATATACGGAAAAACACAACTCACTATATATAAAGGATCAAAGAAAATGAAAAACAAAACAAAGCAAAGGCAAGAAAACACTCAAGCCTTGATTGTCCCTGTACATCGAACATAGCACTGAGTCTCTGTCGGGGGTTGAGAAGATTTTATCATAAAAGAAAACGTACAAAAAGCAACATCCCCAATTTCTCGTTTTGGATCGTATGTCAATGAAAATGCAACTTGACCACCTGAAGGAACAGTTGCTTTCATAGGTTCCAATTTCCATCCATTTTCAAGATAGGATTCATTCCAGCCATTAACAATACATTCAAAATTTGCACCAAATTTGACACACCCAATCATTATAGTCTTTGCTTCTTCTACACCACAGATAATCTGAAAAGGATAAACAGGTGAAAAACCCTCCTCTGGGAAAGCCTCTCGTTGAAGACCACTGCAAACCATACAAGTATCTTCTTTTTTAGTATCATCCTCTCCAAACGTAAAAAAGAATGGCCTTTCAGATGACTTTCCTTTAAGAAGAACGGTATGATGAAATGCACCTGCAGTAAAATGGAGAGAGGCAAATAAGGTTCCAATTGCTTGAGGACAGAAAATAAGTGCAGTGCTCACCTTAGAATTGCCAGGAATATTAAATCGGTCAGATTCAATAATGAACGATTCTAACTCGGGCCATTTAAGCTCGTCACCTTCATTAGTCAAAAATTTAGCAGATACTTCAACAGGTAATGAGCTCAAATTATGAATATAGAGTGAATGTCGATTCTCATGTCCCACAAGTACAGTATCAAATACAAATTCATTCAGCGACTGATTACGACTCCCAGTAGTAGAAGCAGGAGTAGTAGTAGTAGGGGGATCACTCTCTCGACTGACCAACAAATCAGCTGGTCGACAAATGCCAGATAAGGAAAGAGTAACATCATTTGCATCAGAAGAAGCAATAATAATAGAATCCTTAAAATTTCCGTATTCAGTAGGAGCAAATCTAATACCCACTGCACATTCGCCTTTTTCAGATAATTTCACGGGTGGCAATTTTACTATTTGAAACGGAGAAAGTGTGTTGATGGGTCGCAGTTGCAAATTGATCGTTTTTTCTCCACTGTTTTGTAGCAAACAAGTTTTTTCATTTATTTGTCTTAGTGGTACCTCACCAAACTCAATATGAAGATATGTCCCACCCCTTGACAACTCAACAACAGAAAGAGTTTCTTCCGTTATATTTTGTGCGGGTACATTTTTTTTCCCACTACGTCTTGGTAACTCTTTTAGTACCACAGTTTTTTGAACAACTCGTGATAGAGATCTTGCAGTCAGAGTTGGTTTTATCACTGTACAATTAACTTGAAGCAAAATGATAAACTTATCTGTTTCAAAAGCTCCTATACATTTTACTAGAAAAGTAGAATGCCTACTCCATTCCCCACCCACATAGTTAGCTTCCCAATCCTTATACAACGTATCCAAGGAAACCGCATCTCGTTCAGTAGCTCCTGCAAGTGGATTTTGATTTTCTCGTTCCTTACGTTTTTTGAATGAACTTTTACCGCTCTGTCGAAGAGTAGCATTCTCTTCCAGAGTTCCAACTACCGGCTGTTGAGGCTCAGGAGCTCTAAATATCACAACAATTGGAATATTTCTTCCGGGGTCCAGAATCCCTGATGAGGGGGAAACTTTCAAGTTAGTGTTAGGTGAAATTAAACAAAAGCTATGAGCGACAGCACTACGATTCTCTAATAGTGTTGTGCACGTTGTTTCCCCACTTAAAGGACACGCCGGAAGGTTGAGACAGGGTTTTGAGAATTCCATACAATGCTTGTAACCATATCCAGCTAACTGCACGCTACGAGTATCTCCATATTCGTTAGTGAATTTGATCACCTGTGTATACTGTCCCAGCGTGGGAGGTCGAACTCCAATCTTTAGTTCAAATACCTCTTTTGGTAGGAGTGTTACAGTTTGAAATGGTCTTACATGCACATTTTCAGGAAGCTTTAAAACTCCAATACATTGAGCAAGATCTGAAAGATTCTTTATTTTTAGAGGAAGAATTATCTCTTCCTTCATACCAGAAGTACCATAATCGAGTTTGTTTGGTTCCAAAGAAAACCCCCGCTCAGTAAGCTGAGCCTTCAATGTCACTGAGATGGGCGCTGTCTGCCCTGATACAGCCATTTTAATAACCGATGAAATATCCAACTCCATACCGCGGCGTGGTGTAAAAAGGATATAAAGGTCAAATGTGCTATTTCCTTGAATACATGTCGTGTCAGGGGAAAAAGCCACTGAAGACGCCAATGCAGAGGGTAGCTCGGGAATCACAGTTGCTGACACGTTTGTAGCATTGGTTATAACAATTTTTTCACAATATGTGCTTTCGTAAAAGCAACATTTAAAGTCTATTACCGAAGATGAAGAAACATAAACCGGAAGGGAGCCCCCAGTTGCCTTTACGGGAATTCTCTGGGTACGTGGTGCCCCATCTGATTCATACCGAAGCTCAATTTCGTCATCAATAATAACTTCTTGATTTGGAGAAAATGTCACTTCCAGACGAGAGGTCAAAAAGGGATTTACCAAAATTTGATATGCTACGGGTTTAATTGTTATTACTGGAGTTTCCTTACCATTTTGAAGATCATTGTGGAATACTTCCATCCATTTCCTAAGAGATCCGGAAATAAAAACTTTCGCGGCAAGAGCACCTGTATTGTGCAATGTTAGCACTTTTGTGACTTTTTCACCAAATATAACAACGCCAAAATCCAAACAGTCTGGATCAGCTGAAACAAGAGATCGTTTACGAAAAGCTTTTACAGGCACAAAAAAAATCCCTTCTTCTGTGCGAAAGCCGATGACTGTTTCCAAATCCACATTTTCTTCAGGAGTAAATATAACTTGTACTTTCCACGACAATCCTGCCGATATCTTCGGGGGTAGAACATATTCCACACGAAGTACATCTCTATATTTTATAGATATTGGTAAAACCCGAAAACTGGTAGATCGATTTCCACAATTTGTCAATACCACTGCCACTGTGTAAGTTTCGCCTATTGTGAAATTTTCAAAACAGACAGTTTTTGGGTTGTGAGTAAATCCTGATACACCATCATGAACAGTCACCTCCTGAATGTCACCCATACCTGGAGTAGACACATTCGTCTCATGATGATATACTTTTCGGGGTTTCACAATAGGCTCGTCAACTATCCCTGCGGTTCTGTAGCGCTCATCACGTAATGTTCCATCCTCATAAGCTAAGAACTCCATATTCCTTAGAATCTAACACTTAATCAATAAACTGGGAAACAAGCGATAAAATACATGAACAAAAAGAAAAAAAAAGAAATATACAAGCAATACCCACGATTTCCAAGCCACCACCAGTACACACTAAAATTTATTTATTAATTTGAACAAGGTGGAACAAGAAAATCCCCACTCGAGAGCAAGACGTAACAGAATCGCACGAACATACACACACCCGCGCGCATATATAGACGGGCGCGAGCGCGCACTCACAACAAAGGGGGAAGAAAAAAAAAGAAGGAAGGGCCCAAATCAAATTGACGAAACTACCGCGCCCAATCGCCATGCCCAAGCCGGAAAACACCGAAACAACGAGCTGCGGCAGAGGGAAAGGCCCCGCGGCAACAACCGCCAGCGCGCTCGCCAAGAGGCGGGCGGACGCAAAAGCCGAACCGGGGTGGGGAGTGCGGCGCCGTCACGCCGGAAGGCCCCGGCCCGTTTTTTTTTTATGCCGGCGCGCGTCCCCCGTCTGACAGCCCGCTTCCCCGCCCTCCCCACGGGTTGTTGGTATTGTTGCTCTCGCGGCCGCTGGTGTTATGAGGCCCGTGCTTCCTAGTGTGTTTCCCTTCTTTTTTGATTTTTTGTTGTTGTTTGTGGCGCGGGCGTTTGGGAGAACAAAAAAAAAAAGGACTTCCCTTGCTCATATGCGATCTCCCTTCGCTTTCCCTCTCTATGAATGCGTTCTTTTTTGCATTTTAAATTTTATTTTATTTTTAATTTTTGGATGACACTAATATGACTGTTATTATTCACATATTCCTTCCATCACTGCTTGTTTTGTACATATTTTTTTTCTGAGTTTTATTCTTCTTCATTGGCTTATTGAGCATTTATTATCATTTTTATTTATTATTATTATTATTATTATTATTATTTTACATTTATCATAGGGTCGCTATGTCAGGCAATTTTCTTATTTTTGGACTTCCTTTCTTACCACAATGCAATGAAACACTTCCATCCTCCCAGTTTAGGTGCCTTGTGGCCGAAATGGGGTCTTTGGGACAGGCACTCCGACCATTTGTAATTCCTACGCTTAAAGTGGGGACACTTGACTCATTGATAGAGGCAAGTGATGAACTTGCGAAGCTTGATCCCCAACTTGAGGCTACTGTGGAGAAATTGATTTCTCTTATGGAGGAAACTTCCCAAAAACCACGAAGTGTCGTCACTGTGCTCCGAATTAATCAAACACAAGAAATGACTCCAACTGCATTTATTAAGAATTTTTTCTGGAGCTCTACGCAGTTTGACACAAGGGAGAAAATTCAGGTGCTGATAGAGAAGCTTTGTCAAACTTCTGCCTCATCTGATGAGCGTGTTCGTTTATTGCTGGCTGAGTATAATGATACGCGGAATAGGCTAACTGGAGTTACCCGAAAGACGCAAGGAAATTTATCTGTTAAACCGATTCGCGAATTGGTTGCCTCATACAATGAACAATTTCAGTGCTTTGTAGACACAGAAATGCTTGTTACGATATTTGTTGTTGTACCTTTGGCATCCCAACGTGAATGGCTTGAAACTTATTGGTCTCTTAATGAGTTTATTTGTCCACAGTCAAATCGGGTGATTGCGGAGGATAAGGAATGTGTTCTCAACAGTATTGTTGCATTTCGCAAAGCAATGGATGATATAAAAATGACGTGTCGAAAAAAACGTTATGTGGTTCGGGAGATTGATGGCCCTGATGATTTATCGGGGGCTGAGCTGAAGGAATTAAATCAAAAGGCTGAGAAAGAACGAAAAGCGCTATATACTGTCCTGTGGCAGCAATATTCTCTCTGCTATGTGGCATGGGTACATGTAAAGGCTCTACGAGTGTTTGTTGAGAGTCTCCTCAAGTACGGTTTGCCTCCTCGATGTATATCGGTTGTGATGCAGGTAGATAGCAAAAAAGAAGCAGAAATACGGAAAAAAATATTGCAATTGTATCCCAATTTGATGACCCCTTTGGCAAATGAACCGTCAGCGGATGTCGGAATGTTGCAATATGAATATCCCTACGTCTCTCTTAAAGTAACCGATTTCCTGAAAAAGTAGTAGCACTTCATCAAGAGAAAATAGCGTATTGATATTGTTCTTCCTTTTATTTCGTACTGCTGTTCTTTTCTTTAACGTGGCTCCAGTGGTTTTTGTAGGTCATTCATTCATTCATTCATTCAATTTTTGTTTTGTTGTATTCTCTCTGTGGGTGATATGTTGTTGTGGTTCCTGCTTTTTTTTTCTTTTCATACATTCCCGTTACCGTCACCAATCGTCCTGCAATCGTTCCGTTTTTTTCCCCACTCCAGTTTTTAAAAACAACCAAAACGGAACAAAAGAAATAATAATAATTGAAAATAACCAAAACCAGATAACAACAACACAGAAAAAAAAAGGAAACATAAAATATAATAAGGTGTATACCTCGTGGGCCATGATTGACATGCTTTTTTTCGTTCTTCTGGGGACTCTGTTCATGAGCCATACGCATGCATTTGGGGTGGTGCCAACTCAGGTGGCTCATGTAAATGTTGACCATGACATTTGGAAGCCATCAGGTGCTGTTGTGTTTGAAGAGGGTGTGGCTTGTGCTCGTGCATACCAGGATTCATGTCCTCAATGCTTGCAAGAAACAGCTGCAATTTGCACATCTGATGGAGGCAAAAGCTTTTCAGTTGAGCAAACACAGTATCCTTTTTGTGGTGATCGCGGTGTAGTCGTAAATGCCACTCTTCTTTGTCCTTTGGACGTGAAACAGGTTAACTCGAGTGTGATCAATGTTAGTGTGGTCACTTACGAATGGGTGGATTCCCTTGTTGAAACTCTGAGGGAAGACATAACCTTGTCCTTCAACTACTGGGTAGGGGAGGAAATCGTCGATATTATGTTTAAGGGTAACTCTTTGAGCTACCCAGAAGAGAACCTTTATCTTATGAACACAATCGTAATACGCGGCAATTCTACCGCTGATCATGTGCTTTTCTCCTCAACTGGTGGATTCATTTGGAATGTTCAGAGCAGGATACCCCTTGAAGTTGGCGATAAAACTGCTCTTAGTCGAAATGGACAACACCAAATTACCGTATCAGCGTTTACAAAAAATGAACATAAAACTGTGTCTTCCTTTTACAAAGGGACACGATGGGGTGGTATAAAGTATCTAAATACTTCTTTACCACCGACATCATTGTCTCTTGGGTTGGGTATCGTAATTGAGAGTGGCCTATCTAATCAATCTACTTCACTGGTGTTGGGTGGCTTTGTTGAGGGTGGTAATTTAAAGAGAAAAAGAATTTATCTTATTGATCTTTATAAAAATAAGACAGAAGACAATCAACTTCCTGTGGATTTCACGACTGACTGTATGGAAGGGGCATCTTGTTTAACATCATCTTATGTTGCACTTATGAGTTTGAAATTCGGTCAAATCACTGCGTTATTTGATTTTGTATCTAGTGAATCACATCGGAAAATCATAACTGCACTTACTATGGACGTGGATGACACGGAAGAAAGGGAAGAACTTATAAAAGAGAAGAAGAAAGCGGAAGATAGAGCGAGGATGATGGAGGAAGTACAACGAAAGATAAGGCAGGAAAAGGAAGAAAGAAAACTGAGAGAACGTGAAGAAAAACGAATGAAGGAAAGAGAACGAAGACTAAGATTTCACGAGACAGATGTTGCGAATATGGAAATTGCGAAATCAAGAATGATGGAAGATGGTGAGATGATTGTTGTTCGAGATGTCTTTGAGGACCTTGTCGATATAGAGAAGCGGACCTTCTTTTGGTAATCTCTTGTTGGTGGGGGGTATGCTTCCTCCCCTGTCCTGTTCTTTCCTATACAGAAAAAAATTTTTTTTGTTTGTGTGCTATATATATATATATATATATGTATCTGCTGTAGCTCTCTCGTTTTCCTGTTTTTTTTTTTTTGGTTGGCGTGGATATTTATAATTACTATTCGTCGTTGTGGTTCTCTATTCCTTTTTTTTTTAATTCTTTCCCCGAGTGAAAAGAAACAGGAAAGTATATATATATCATTATTCCGAAAAAAAAGAAAAGGAATTGATTAATAAAAGCATATATACGAATGGCAATTGCTGTTTTATATTTGCGACACCATACCTTTTTTTTTTATTTTGTTTCCCTTCTCCTTTCTTTTCACCCAGAAGAAATATATACATCAAAAATCAGCAACAAAAAATTGTGCAATGGCTTTAGTACCCCAAGAAAATAGTGATTCAGAGAGGAGGGATTTTCCTGTCTCAGAAGCTCTTGTAAAGCGAACTGTTTTTATTCTGTTGCGAAATGCATTCTATGCAGCGCTGGGAAGGATAGCGATAGGCATATTAAAGCGGATTGGAAAGGGAGGCTTGGCTGCTCTTATGTCTAGTCAGATTCTAAAGGAGATATTTTCCACTGATCCCTTAAAATGGGGATTTGTAATCGGAGGTTTCAGTTTTTTCCCTCTTTTAAAAGAAGTTATTCAAAAATGTGGTCAGCGTTTCCATGTAGGAGAGAAAACTGCTGTTGCTCTTTCAGGCTCCATTTGTGCGGTCCCCGCACTTGTAATGAACAGGGAAACACGAACCGATATCTCTCTATATATATTTGTAAGAAGTCTACACACATTTGCTGAGAGTTATATTTTGCCCATTTTGCCCAAGCCGTTGCAAGAGTTTCATCACTATGATGTACTTGTCATGTGCTTAAGCGCCTCTCAGATACTCTATAGCGTTGTTTTTGCCCCCTTTTCAATGCCTCCGTCTTATCAACAGTTTTTGAGGAGGGCTTCCATGTTGGATAATCGTGTGGTTCGAGGTCATGCGGGACTTGCAAGGTATCAGATAACTCCTGAATTGGTAGAATTTTGTATGGAAAAGGGCTTAAAGATTCCTCAAAGTGCAAGAGAGCATTTTTGTATCGGGTGTATGTTCACTCATCCTGGAATGACATGTAATCAATACTTTATTTCGCATATTGGCAGGCATATGTTTCAAGTGGGATTTCCACTTTATATTCCTCTGAAAGTCGGTACAATACTTCTGTTTCAGCTGAAAGAAGTGAAAAGACGTCCTTTTAAACTTTTAAAGAACTCAATTCGATCATTGTTTTTAAGTGCGTTATTTTTGGCATTATACTCAGCGAGTACTGTGCGCTTTGCGTGCTTTGCGGCCCAGGGAAATATTCGTGGCGGCTTCTTCTTTGCCATTTGTTCTTCATTTGCAGGAATTGCGGCTTTGCTCGAACCGAAGGGGAGGAGAACTGATTTGGCTTTATATTGTTTGATGTACGCCCTTCGATCTTTTGTTATAACGCAGCATCGTTTGGGGAGGATACCTTATCCCAGACAAAGCATGGTGTTTCTTGTGTATGTGGTTTCTGTAGGGTTTCTTTTCTATGAGTATGACCAGGAGCCTGAAAAAATGAATTCTCGGTTGCGTGATGCTTTCTCAAAACTGGTTCCATCAAAGGAATTTGAATGTACCGAAAGGAAAAAAACCCGTGCTAATTAAAATGGAATAGAAGCCTAGCGAATATGCGAGTGAGAGAGAAAGAGAGTGTGTGAAGGGTGGGGCGGTAAGAAGGATCGAAAGATATGGATGAGAAAAACGTCTGGTTACTATTGTAGTTGCGTTGATGTTTTGCTTTTCTTTTCTCTTCTTTTGAAATCTTTCTTGGATGTCACGTGTTTTTGTGTTGTTATGATACTTGCCTATTACTGTTACCATTATTATTATTATTAATTTTTGTTATTGGCTGTCTTGTTAAAACCATGTAGGGGAGGTATTGAATTCCCATTTGAAGAAACTAAGGAATAATAATAATAACAAAAGGAGGGGGAATTACAAAGTAAACCAAGTAAAGAACGCGAAGGATGCCTGAGCCCGTGACGGAGATACTCATTCGTGAGAAGTTGGAGGACTCTGGGGAGTTGGGAAAAATGAAAGCCATGGTTGTTGAGGCTGCTCTCAAAGCTATTTCAAAGGATTCCAAAATGTCCCAAAACTTGTTTCTACCAGCTCCCACACTAAAAGAAGCGAAGGAAACCACAGAAGGCAAGCACGCCCTTGCTGTTGTGATGGATTACTTGAAGTATTTGGGTCTAAATTACACTCTGAACGTATTGAAGCACGAGGCTAGTTGTACAGAAGATATGGTGGAAGAAAAAGAAGTGGTTCTCCGTGCATTGAAGTTGCCTGATACGAATGCTCCAATCCTGACAACACTTATTCAAACAGTAGGTCTTGATGATAGTAACGACAAAGAGGGGTTTGAAAAGAAGGCTGCTTATCCCGCATGTTTTTTATCTCTAAGGGAACCAGGGGTATCAAAGAAAGTGGAGCCGTCTGGTGAAGACACGACGTATTTTATATCCAAATGGACAGATAAAACTTTCTATCGCTCTGGAGGTCAAGTAACCGGACAACAGATTCAACTGGAGTATCTCACAAGATGCACTGTATACATATTGGACCCATTAGATAGTATTACCGTGGATGATTGTGAGGGTGGGGAACTTGTTGTTGCTGCTTGTGAGGGTAGTGTATTTCTACGTAATTGTAAAAATATGACTGTGTATGTGGCCTGTAAACAATTACGCACCCGTGATTGTGAGTATATTAACTGTCATCTATTTGCATCAACAGATCCAGTTATAGAATCAAGTCATCATATGTCATTTGCGCCCTTTAATTTACGTCTACCTGAACTGAAAGAATCCTTCAAGTCAGCTCGACTAGACCCCAAGACAAATCGTTTTGTGCATGTGTATGACTTTACTGGGGATGATAACAGAATTCCAAGGCCTCACTTTACTGTTCTTTATCCGAAGCATGGACTTCACATGTTGGATTACTGTAAGGAAAAGGGAAAACCCGAATGCCCGCCGGAGATTGAGGACCTCCTTGAGGGTCGAATAGCCCCGGCGCCAAGCTCAGAGTCCGGGCAGAACAAGAGCCACGACATTAAAACAGGCGCCCAGAAGTGGGCGGGGATCTCTGAAGGATCCAGCGAGGCCTCGGAGGAGTCAATAACATCGCCCCCAATCCCGCCCGTCTCTGTAGGAAAGCGACCACCATTGGCGGCACAGGCGGTGAATACCCCTGCTGAGGCCGCGCCGGAAAATATTGCAGTGATCCGAAGGGATGGGGCATCAGATGAGTCGTATTCTTCTTTTGACGACGACGACGACGACGACGACGACAACGGTGATGATGTGGATGCTGATGAAGATAGCGATGATTTTTAGGATGCTACCTGGAGAAGGAAAAAAGAAGGAAAGAAAATAAAAAAGAAAAGGTAGCATAAATCAATATATATATATATATATATATATATATATATATATATGCATCTCAGAGAGTGACGATGGAATAATAAAGATGGCAGATGGCTTTTATTAGATCTGAAAACTAATCAGCGTGAAATTGGTATCTTTTCTATTCCTTTGTCTCTTTTTTTTTTTTTCATGTGTGTCTCCGCATGCACACCTCACATTCTGTTACATATTTTTTTTTTTCCTTTTTTCTTTTATGATTCATTTTTGTTTTCTGCGTCATAAATTTCAATGAGCACTGTATTGCGTATATTTCTTATCTGGAAATGCAACGTGCTTCTCTTGTAGAGTTTTCAAGGTGTAACACTTTTCCGTGGTGTGGTGGCGCAATATGATGAAGCAACATCAAGGTGTGGGAGACCTGCTGTTTTCTGTTAAGACATAGAACGAGAAAAGAAAAAAAAATCAAAAAAAGAAAAATAGTTTATGAGTGAGGGGCTTTTACAATGCATGCCAAAAAGAGGGATTGAGAAGGAGAGAGGGTTGTCAGGCACATGGAAGCAATGTTTTTTTTTCTTTTTTTACTTGAAGGCTGCGGTAAGAAAAGAAAATAAAATTAATACCGTTTCTTGGATGACATGCTTCTGCTTGTGACTTGAAGGTGAGAACTGCCATATCCATAAATTGAAAACAATTGTTTTTTGTTTTTTTTCTTGTGACGTTGTTTTGAACCCTTGTAAGCCGTGACATGCGGGGGAAAAAGAAAAGAAGAAGAGAAGAAAACAAAAACAACAGTTTGTTTGGAAGAAGAACAGCATGCAGAACAAGACAAGTCAGACACGTGGGATGAGCCTTTATTTCTTCGGACGCCTACTGGACTCCCTCTAAGTGGTGTTTTTGCTATATTTATAGCAGATGCCCATCTCGGAAACCTTATGCTTGGCTTGTTACTTTTTCTTTTTTGTCCTTTTCCTTCTTTCGTTGATTTCTATGTATTTATGTATGTATATATATGTGTGCGAGGTTGTGATAGAGATAGAAAGGGGCCAAGGGCTTCGTCTACCCAATAGAACGTTGTGGGGGCACGGTTGTTTCCCTCCAAGGAAAATCGAATGATATGGACAAATCTTTACAAGAGACAAAGGTTGAAAATGTGGATGGAAATTGTGTGATTGTTACGACGTTAATGTCTTCTGACGCCGGTTTGCGAACCCCGCAGAATGCTTCCTGTTCTTTTCCAACGGAGGCGCCGCCAGTCCTTTATCTTGACAATCGCTGGTCTGCGGTGCCTATTCCACCGGCTCCACAGTTGTTGAACTCTTCCACACGTTCAGATGAAACTGCGCCCGGCGCCTTTTGCAAAACCGGCCGCTGTTGTTCTTCTTGCCGCGCGAATGCGCAGGAGAATCGTCTTGCAGACCCAGGACGGAATGGTGGGAATCACTGGAGGAACTCAGGCGAAAGGGACTCTTTGGGAACGCAGGTGCTGGTAGCCATGGATGCGAATGTCCCTCCTTCCTCCTCCTCCTCCTCCTCGTGGGTAATGAAACGAGGTGCACATTTAGGCCCTCTTGTTGTGGTGAAGCAGCCACGAAAGGCAAGTGCCGCGGAGTGGAGTGGCTCTCTGAGTGAGGTGGAGAAGATGTCGTATAAACGTGAGGTAGATGCCTTGCATCATCAACTCGAGCAAACAAAGGGAATGCTAGAAGAGGCTGAGTATAAGGCTGAGCAAAGGTTTCTTGAAAAAGTGAAACAATTTGAGGAGAGCCATCGCGAGGAGGAGCGCCGTCGTCGACAGAACTTTCAAGACTCTTTGGCAAATTTACGTGCGGAGAACGAAGAATTGACGCGCTGTGTGAGACACATGGAGGATAACACGGCACGTGCTGCTTTTCAAGAACGTGAGAAACTGCAGAATGAGTGGATTAACCGCCTCTCAAAGAATGAGAGTCAATGGAGAGAACGATTCCGAGTGGCCCAGATGCAGTGGGAAGAGTCTGTGGATGAGCAGATGCGGGAAAAGCATGAGTCTTCACGGCAAGTACGGGAGCTTGCACTTACAATGAAAGATCTAGAGATGACCCTTCAACAAGTGACACGTGAAAAGTCTTTGGCGGAACAAGAACGTGACGCACTCTTGTCTGCTCAGTCACTGTCAAGGCCCAAGACTGCGTCTGGTGAAGGTGAGAAGATAGACTCTGGGGTACGAACTGCCCATGATGCGGAAGTAATTCCACTGCGCCGCGCTTTAAGAGAAGCAGAGAAACGTGAGGCAGCATTAATGGTTCAATTAGAGGTTTGCGGTAACAAAACTGCCGCACAGGAGGTCAAGTTAGAAAATCAGTTACATCAGTTGCGTCAAGAATTAGAAAGAGAGCGTCAACGAGGATCTGATCTAGTGAAACTGTGCAGTAGTCAGGTGGAGTCACTGCATGAGCAACTCAAAGATGCTTTGCGACGAAATAAACAGTTGACCAGAGAACTATCGAGGCTTCAGCAAATGGTATGAAACACTTGGAAGAAAAATATGTCACAGATTGTTTTAGACTGGCATGTAATTTCTTCTTATTATTATATTTGTTGTTTCTTTTTTTGTTTGTTTGTTTGCTTGGTACTGTTTGCCTGCCAGTCACGATGTATGCTTGATCTATGCGAATGCATACATTTTTTTTTTGTTGTTGTTTAATCTTCCTTTTTTCTGCCCGTTTTTCTTTCTGTTTGATTTGCTATGCTCATTAAATCCTGCAAATAAATTTGTTGTATTGTATTCTGCGTGTGATGTGGCTCAGTTTAGCAAAGCTTATTGAACGCATTCTCAGAGAGAAATAGAAGAGAAACACAGTACAAATACCAAACGAAAGAAAGGAAGAAATAAAAAAGAAGGAGTGAAAAAGAAGAATAAGACATCAACAATAATAAATAAATAAAAAAAAATCAATCAGGAGAAAAGAAAAAAAGAAAAAGGGAGGCTTCTATTGAACTAAGAGATGCTTCGCTCTACGGCAGTTGCAAAGGCTGGGAGGCCCCAGGTGAATCCTTTTCTCAAGTACATTGCAACATTGAAAGCAGATGGAGGACAGGCCAAGTATTTCAAGCTGCACGAGATTGATCCTCGCTATGAGACATTGCCATTTTCCATCCGAGTCCTTCTTGAGTCTGCTGTCCGGAACTGTGATGAATTTGATATCACGTCCAAGTCCGTGGATAACATCTTAAACTGGAAGGAAAACTGCCATAAGAACATTGAAATTCCCTTCAAGCCCGCCCGTGTCGTTTTGCAGGATTTTACTGGTGTTCCTTGTGTAGTGGATTTGGCTGCCATGCGAGATCAGACGAAACGCCTGGGTGGAGACGTGGAAAAAATTAATCCGCAAATTCCTGTGGAACTTGTTGTGGACCACTCTGTGCAGGTAGATAAAGCTGGATTCCCAAATGCAGTGGAGGAAAATCAAAACATTGAGATGCATCGCAATCGCGAGCGCTTTGAATTCCTTAAATGGGGTTCAACATCATTTGATAATCTCTTGATTGTTCCGCCTGGCTCTGGTATTGTTCACCAAGTCAACCTTGAATATCTCGCCCGTGTTGTGTTTAACAGCAAGGGTGTTCTCTACCCCGACTCTGTTGTCGGCACGGACTCCCACACGACAATGGTGAACGGCGTTGGCGTTCTTGGGTGGGGTGTTGGCGGCATCGAGGCGGAGGCCGCTATGCTCGGCCAGTCCCTCTCCATGGTGCTGCCGCAGGTCGTCGGGTACCACTTCACTGGAAAGCTGGCGGAGGGCTGCACTGCAACGGATCTTGTTCTCACTGTTGTTAAGAACTTGAGGAAATTTGGCGTTGTGGGGAAATTCGTGGAGTTCTACGGTCCTGGTGTGGACAACCTCTCCCTGCCCGACCGCGCAACCCTGGCAAACATGGCGCCCGAGTATGGTGCCACCACCGGATTCTTTCCCATTGATGATGAAACCATTAATTTTTTGCGTTGCACAAGTCGCACTGCGGATCATTTGCAGCGTATTGAGGAATACTCCAAGGCTGTCAAGATGTTCCGTATGGGTAATGAAAAGATTGAGTACTCACAGCACCTCGAGTTAGATCTTTCTACTGTGGAAGCCAGTGTGGCTGGACCCAAACGTCCACACGATCATGTTCCATTAAAAAATATGAAACATGACTTTAACACATGTCTCCCAGCAAAGTCAGGCTTTAAGGGATTTGGCATTCCTCCGGAAGATGTGGGTAAGACAAAGAAATACATAGTGGATGGAAAGGAGGCTGTGATGCGTCATGGAAGTGTCGTGATTGCTGCTATTACATCTTGCACAAATACTTCCAATCCTAGCGTACTTGTTGCTGCTGGATTGGTGGCAAAGATGGCTCTTGAAAGGGGATTGAAAGTACCTCCAGGAATCAAGACATCATTATCTCCTGGCTCTCATGTGGTGACAAAATATCTGGAGGCTTCCGGCCTTCAGGAATCTTTGGATGCCTTGGGCTTCAACACGACCGGGTACGGTTGCATGACATGCATTGGAAACTCCGGTGATATTGCCCCAGAAGTATCCAAATGCATCTCTGAAAACAATTTTGTTACGGCAGCTGTATTATCAGGTAATCGCAATTTTGAGGCTCGTATCCATCCATTGACAGCTGCAAATTATCTGGCATCACCACCTCTTGTTGTGGCATACGCGTTGGCAGGGCGTGTTGATATAGATTTTGATTCTGAGCCCATTGCTAACGGTGTGTACTTGCGCGATATTTGGCCAAAGCATGAGGAAGTGCAGTCTATTGTAAATCATTACGTTACGCCAAAACTCTTTAAGTCGGTGTATGAACATATTACAACCCACAATGAACAATGGAATCAACTTAAGGTAAAGGAAGGCAAACTGTATGAATGGCAAGAAAACTCTACCTACATTCACAATCCACCTTATTTTGATGGAATGACCATGGACCCCTCACCCACTACAGTTATCAAGGATGCAGTGTGCTTGGCACTTTTTGGAGATTCAATTACAACAGATCATATTTCTCCTGCAGGTAACATTGCTAAGGATTCCCCAGCTGCCAAATTCTTGCAAGATCGCGGAATAGAGAGGAAAGATTTTAATACATATGGTGCACGTCGTGGTAATGATCTTGTGATGGTACGAGGCACATTTGCCAATACACGTCTTGGCAATCGGCTTGTTGGTGAGGGCCAAACAGGACCCTTTACTGTTCATTTTCCCACCAATGAAAAGATGTACATATTTGACGCGGCGATGAAGTACAAGGAGGAGAAAACTCCTCTTATTATTATTGCTGGTAAGGAGTATGGAAGTGGATCTTCGCGTGATTGGGCAGCCAAGGGACCTTTTCTGCAGGGTGTTAAAGTTGTGATCGCAGAAAGTTTTGAACGCATTCATCGCTCAAATCTTGTTGGTATGGGAATTATACCACTTCAATTCAAACCTGGTGAGAGTGCACAATCCCTTGGTCTCACAGGCAAAGAAAAGTTCTCCTTTGAATTTTCTGCTGGCCTAACCCCCGGACAAGAAGTAACTGTACGAAAGGATGATGGATCCTCATTCAATGCCATTCTCCGTATTGATACGGATATGGAAGTGAAGTACGTGGAGAATGGAGGTATTCTCCAATACGTTCTCCGTGAGAAAATTCGCGGTGCATTGTAACTGATATAAAAGGGAAAGAGTACATATATTTGGTAACCGAATTTTCCCATTTCTCTTCTCTACATGAGCCTAACTCTCTCTCTCTCTCTCTCTCTCTCTCTCTCTCTGGGTGAGTCTGTGTTTTGAAGAAAGAAAAAAAAGCCAAGAAATGATGGAAAGAAGGAAAAGAGCACTTCCCCATGATGCTTAATTCAATGTCTGTATAGTTATGCTTTTATTTATATATTACTGTTGTTATAGAGGAATCTCTTGCTTTGTATTCTGAAGGGAAAATGGATGACACGGAACGTAAATATTTGACGAATGCACATTTGAAAAGCAGACAGCCGTCTGCGAACAAAGTAAAAAGAAGAGCGAGAAAACGATTTCCCTCTTTTTTTTGGAGGGTGCGTTTTCTTGTCTCATGTTTGTGTGTTCTCTTTTTTTCTTTTTTTTTTTTTTTTTTTTTGTTTTGCTATTGTTGCGAGGAACGAGATGTCTAAGGAACAGCGAGGATGATGATGTGAGGTGCATGTCCATGTATGTGTAAAAGGGGATGTATGGGGATAGCAGGGGAGAAGGAAATAAAGGGGGAATTGTATCAACAAGGCTAAGTGTGCATCCATGTTTTTTTTTTTCGTGTGTGTGTGTTTGGATGAGAGGAGTGGGTTAAGAGTGTAAAAAGAATGGACTGCATTCATTAGGACTTACTTAATTGTTTGCGTGGGGAAAAGTCTTTTGAGTGACACAGCGATGCAGAGGCGAGCGTACTCATCTTTTTCCTTTTCATGATGATTCTTTCTTTTTAAATATTTTTTCTTTATTCATTCTTGCTTTTCTATCTGTATTTATGAATGTATGTGTGTGTGCGGTGTCTTTTTATATGGCTTAAAGGGACTGGTAGGAGTGCGGGGTTATGCTCATGTGTTTGTGCATGTGTGTATGCATGCATGCACACAATTACGTGAGTGAATAATCTCTTTGCTCTTGTCCCATTTGATGTCTTTCGTGCTTGTCCGATTTCTTGTAAGTGCTCGGGCGTTCCACCCTGGTGAACCACCTACGCACTTCACAAACATTAGTTAAGCGCATGTTCTCTATCTTTTATTCTCGGTCGCGAGTACCTTCTTTACCTCCCTCTTCCCTCATAAGAGGAAGGCAGAACAAAAAAGAAAAAGAAGATCTTTTTCTCCGGGCTATAAATTGACGCACCGAGGAGGAACAACTGAGTAAAACAAATTGGAAAAAAAAATTGTTCTGAGTGAAGGTATCAACAGACCACGAGTGGTCTTTGGGGTTTCGCACGGATGGTTTTGGGGTTTGGAGATGGAAGAGAATGGATTGATTGCTTTTTCTTTTTCTTTTTTTCGTTGTCATTCCTATATTGAGTAGAACTAATGGATGATATTGTTCTCTCTTTGCCTCTGTGCGACTCTGTGTGTGGCTGATAGTAGCACAAACCTTAATGCAGTGAACTGATGGTCTCTCTTTTCTTTTTTTTCCTTTTTTTCTTTTATGGGACACAATATGGGTTGAGTTTTAGCGACGAGGTATTTTTTTTTCTTTTTTTTATTTGTTTTTTTCCTTTTTAGAAAAAAAAGGAAATACCGACAAAAGAAAAGTAGTAATAGTTTATTCCTTGGTTTCTACACGTTGATAATGCCACCACTCACACTTGAGCAGGTGCTGGCACGTTCTATGCGACTGCCACGAAAGCACATGAAGCAAGCCGCCGCGCCCAGTGTAGCCACGCAAGCCCTCGGCTTGCCAGGAGCCCCGCCCACCGCACAGGGGCACGGTGAGAAGAGCGTTGCCAAGTTGTTTAGTCTCATTGAGAAGGACGAGGAGGCCAGTGCGGCCGCGCGCCCCTCGATTCACCGGTCGCACAACCTCATTCGAAATAGTCAGGACCTGCTCACGTACCTGCAGACCGCAAAGCGCATGCGTGCGTGGGAGGACGCGCTGCGCTTTTTTTCCGAGGCTACAAAGTTGTTGTTGATCAGACAGCCGGGAGAGCCCGGGGGGGCGTTGCCACTGACAGCGCGAGAGAGTGACGGCATCACGGCAAACGTGGCGCATTTAACGGTACTTCTTGATACATGCGCAGCGGCAAAACAATGGCATTTGGTTGAGCAAATCGGAGAAATATTTAGGAAACAATCGCCCCAAACGTTAGTCTATGCAGTTTCGCTATTGGCTAGTACGAAAAAGGAAGATGTGGGCGAAGGTCTTTGCTCCTGGAGCCTTGCACTTAATTTCTTGCAGACTCGTATCCCACCTGAGGAACAACCCGTTGAGGCATACAACGCGTGCTTGGCAGCATGTGAAAAAACACTTGAATGGGAGGGGGCCTTTTCTATTGTACGATCGATGGGACCGAATGCCCTTCAGAACTGGGACTTTAGTCAGGTATCAAGGGAAACAAAGGGTGATGGAGGGAAGGTAGTAGGCACGACTGTGGAAGAACTGTCCCCTTCATCTGAGGAATCGGAGGAGGAGAGTCTTCTTTCCACGTGTCACCCACCAAAACCTAATGTAGTCTCATATGCCACCTTGATATCCATCTTGGAGCAGAGTGGGAAGAATGTATTGGCTAGCGAGGTGCTTCAGCGACTTCCTCCTTCAGAGAAGGAAGAAATTACTGCAACATATGCTGCCTTAATTCTTGTATGGTCAGAGCAAAAGTATCGGAATAATCGTTTTCGCTGTTGAGATTTCATTATTATTATTATTATTATTATTATTATTATTATTATTATTATTTTCCCTCCCCTTTCCCTGTTTTGTATTTATTTACATGTTGTTTTGCGTGTTTGTTTATTCTCCTTGTCTTTATTTTCTCCCTTTGGTCTTGGCTATATATATATATGACTATGGTACTACTCTCATATACATTTTAGGAGGTGACCAAAGCTTTTTTTTTTTTTCGGTAAACCACGTAGGTATTAGTTTATATGTCGGTGGTAGCAATGAACTGGATACAGAGAAACCTTGGTATTGACGTAACAGGAGAGTGGGCACAGCAGATTTCGCTCAGTGTTGGCGGCATCCCCTTTCTCACGTACCGAGCCACATTTAGAGCATTGACTGAGCATCCCGTTTTTGGTCCTATAGTCAACGGCACAGGGAGGAAGAACGAGGAAGGATATTTTGTCATTGACCGTGACGGTGCAACATTTCGTCATGTTCTTAACTTTCTCCGCACTGGGGAGTTGCTTGTGCCTGAGGGTTTTGATGAGTGGGATCTGTTACTCAACGACGCGAAGTTCTTTGAGTTACCTGAACTGGAAAAGGCCATTCTCGCTCGGTTTGAGTACCAACGAACAGTGTTCCGCCGAACATTGCCACTCGCCGTCTTTGTGCACTGGCCAGTGGGGACTCAGCCAAACAGTAAAATTATGATTGTGCCCGAGCTCCCCGCATTGTCTGTTTCCGAAGATGGACTGGAGGTGCGCTACCAGGGGGAATTGGTGCCAAATATCGACAAGTTGGTCACCACACTGCTTTCAGCATATGGATACATTATCCAGCACTGGAATGAAAAGGATGGCAAGGTGTTTCTGAGCATTGGCTCTATGTGAGCAGACTTTATCCTAGTCGAATTTTTTTTTTCTCATTACCCATCACCCACTTATATATATATATATATATATATATATATCTGTTCTTTCTCAATTCCATAATCTCTATTTATCTATCTGCTGGATGTTACTACGAATTTTTTTTTTTCAAATTTTTCAAATAGGTATTACGTATATGTGTATATAGAGAGAGCTTTGTGCGAGTTGGTATTTAGCCATGTGTGTCATTGAGAGAAATTGCATAAATAACCGGTGATTCTCGTTTCTTATACTTTGCACACCCTAACGAGGTGTACGGAGGTTTTATTTTTTTTCGCCCCTGTCTTTCCTTCTTTTCATCCCCTGTCTTATGTTGTATTGGGGTAACGGTGCTCCGCCTGTGTGTGTGGCAACAAATGACATGTATGCCACTTGACAGTGTTTACTCTCTATGATTTATCCACTTTTTCCCCCTTTTTTCTTCTTATTTTATTTCTCTCTAACAATGCAAGCAAGAAAAGAGGGGGAACAGAAGGAGTCACTACATAAAGGGCCGAAGTGTGCAGTTGATATCAATGATGCAGCGCACTCTGCTGGACTTCGCGCGACCAAAAAATGTATCTCCACAAACTAAGGCGGCGGAGATCATGAAATCCGACACTCAAGAGGCGCCATCGTCGCGGAAACGCCCTGCGCAGGAGGGGCAAGAGCTGCTGCCTAGTGCTGCTGCTGCTGCTGCTCCAAAACTGAGAACGGAGCATGACAGGGATGTAAGCCGCCGCGGCAGACTTTCTGCTCTTATCGTTGACCCTGACTGGCGCGACTTTTTGCACCCCCTCACTTCCGCCAGCAGCTTCCTTAACATAGAGAAATTTATAGAGGGTGAGATAGAAAAGGGGAAAGTCATTCTCCCTCCACGGAAATTGATTTTCTCGGCCTTTAATAGCACACCGCTTGACGGGCTCAAGGTTGTGCTGCTGGGGCAGGATCCGTACCACAACATTGGCCAGGCGCATGGATTATGTTTTTCAGTGCTTCCTGGTGTTAGCCCGCCACCGAGTTTGGCAAACATGTACAAGGAACTCACCACAGACATACCAGGGTTCAAGTCGCCCACGCACGGATATCTGCAACGCTGGGCAGAACAGGGCGTGCTGATGCTTAACGCGACACTTACAGTGGAGGCACATCAGGCAAATTCTCATGCAAAGTGCGGCTGGCAGACATTTACCGATGGTGTTATTCGTTTACTTTCCGAGAAGCATAAGCGACCGATTGTGTTTCTCCTTTGGGGTGGTTTCGCACGCAAGAAAATTTCTTTGATTGATCAGAAGCGGCATTTCGTTATTGAAAATGCCCACCCGTCCCCACTAAGCGCAGCAAAGTGGTGGGGGTCACGACCTTTTTCAAAATGCAACGCAGCCCTGATAAAATTGGGACATTCTCCTATTGACTGGAGTCTTCCAATTTCAGTGGACGCGCCTGCGCGTAATTAATTGTGAGTGGTTTGTCTGTTTCTCTGCGATTGTTTTTTTCTTTTTCTTTTTTTTCGCTTTCTTCTTTGGTTGGTTAGCTATTAAAGCCTATGCTGTACCCTTTTTTATTGATTTACACTTCTGGTCTCAAGTGCCATTTTTTTTTTTTCGATCCACCTTTTTTTTCTCTTATTCATTTAGGGCTGTACTGGCAGCAGACGACTCCAAAAACGTAACAAGAAAAAAAAAGACTTGTGTAGCACAGGAAAAGAAAATTTAGTGTTCTTCTGGTATCTTTCCTTCTCTTTTTTTTTTCAGATGACATCTCTTGCAGAATCTACTGTGGAGTTTGTTCCCTTGGACAGTGAGTTAACACCGAAGGGCCTTGACTTGAATGGGACACTTATGCCAAAGATGGAAGATGTGGACTTTGACACGTTTCATCGCACTGTGGAGTTGCAGCGGGAGCGGGGTATGCCGCCGCCCCCGCGTGCCCTCCTCAAACGTATTCCAGAATCTACGGATGACTTCCTGCGTAACTTTTTTCTGCGCAACGGCATGTACCGCACCATGGAGGCGTTTGAGATTGAGTGGTACGAAAAGTATGGATCAAAGCCGCTTTCCGATGCCCCTGTGTTCCCAGATAATTACGTCGAGACTGCCGCTCTTCAAGACCGTATTGATGTATTGGAGCATCAGCTTCGTCAGCATGCGGAATTGACAGCAAAAGCTACAAAGCTGTATTTGCAATCAAAGAAGGAACGTGATTTTCATCGTGCCAATCATAATCGTGTGGTTCAAGAGAAGAACAAAATTTCGAGGCTTCTTCGTCAGGCCCAGACTCATGCAGAAGATATTAGCCCCACTCTAAATGAACTTCGTCAAAGATGTGAGACTCTACATAAAGGGAAAATGCTGCTTTCTATAGAGAGGGATAAGCTGGATGCCAAAGTTATCAAGCTAGAGAAACATATCGAGGACTTGGAGCGGAGGTTTAAGTCATCAGAGGATGGGGAAAGTCGTACCAAGGTGAGTGAGAGCGCATCTAAGCAAAAAGATGGACCGTCTACTAAATCTACGGATACGAAGGCAAGTGGGAATAAACCTGGTGGCCATCATGCTGCGCGTTCTGCTGATGCTTTATCGGATGGATTTCGGTGGCCAGCAGACGAGCGACCACAACCTAAGTGTGGGGGTAGCAGTTTTACCATGCGAACAGAGCCATTCACGTGGGTTTGTCAATCTTCTTTTAAGCCTCACTCTATGCCAGTGACACAAGTTGCGATGCATCCAGAAAAACCAGCGGTTGCCAGCTCCAGTGATGATGGCACGTGGCGTCTCTCTGCCTTACCACAAGGTGAACTTGTAATGTCTGGTGATGGTCATAGGAGTTGGATTTCCTCTGTGGCTATGCACCCTACTGGAACCATGGTGGCTACTGCATCCGGTGATAAGACAGTAAAGTTGTGGGATTTTGCTTCAAACAGCTGTAAATTGACCCTTAAAGGTCACTGCGACAGTGTATGGTGTTTAGATTTTCAGGAAACTGGCCTCCTCCTGGCAAGCGGGGCATTGGATCAAACAGCTCGTATCTGGGATGCTACAACTGGTAAATGCCGTCAAACGCTGCGAGGTCACGTAGACACCGTGAATGCTGTAGTGTGGAAGCCATATACCAATACACTTTGCACAGGTAGTGGGGACAAGACAGTTTCTTTCTGGGACACTCGTATGAACTGCTGCGTCCAAACATTGTACGGACACCGTAATACAGTTCAGTCCGTCGCAGTACTAGGCACAACTGACACCTGGGCATCTTGTGATGCAGATGGCGTTGTTATACTCTGGGACATACGCTGTATGGAGCAGCAATTGACCGTCGCCTGTGGACCATATTCGGCAAACCATGTAGCCTCCGATAATACGGGTAACTACATTGCTGTTTCCAGTGATGACACCACTATTAAGCTTATTGATGTGCCAAATTCTACTGTAACTGAGCTTTCAGGTCATGAAGACGGGGTTCAGTGTGCTGTGTTTGATCCGTCGACCAACAGCTTCATTGTATCTGGGTGCAGTGATGGAACCATAGGCTACTGGTGTTGAGCAGAGGAGGGGGAAATAGGAAGAAGTGAAAACGTGCGGTGAGTTGTGCTGGATAGGGTAAAGTGAGAAGAAGGAAAAAGAAATGGAAAGAAGAATTCTGACCTGATAGAATGCAGAGGAATGTGAAGTGAGAAGAACGGAAACGAAATATGGCCCCTCTCCTTGTTCGTCCTTTTTTCCCATTTCCAAAAGGAAAAAACTGTTAAATGAAATATCTTTATTCTTCCACTAAAAGGTCAAAATAGAAAATAAAAATAAAGAAGAACAAAAAAAGAAATAGAGAGAGAGAAGGCGAGAAGAAGCAAAGAAACAAAAAAAAAGCAGGGAGGAGAAAATAAGAAAACAGCCAAAAAGAGAAGATGTAAGAGTTGCTGTGGTATGTAGAGTGTTCCGCGCAGTGCGCCCGCGCGCCTTCTTCCACACAGTGAATTGTTGTGTGATCGTTATGTATACTATATATTCCTTTCATATTTCTCCTTCGCACTTGCTATGATTACCAAGATGCCTTGGAGGAATTCACGGAGGGTTGCAGTGTTAACCAGAACGTCCAGAGAAAGACGAATGAACAAAAAAGAAAACGTTTTTTCCCCCAGGTTTTGTTAGTTTCTGTGCCCTTTCTTTTTCGTTTGCCTTCTTCTTGATGTTAATCTTTTTGCTATTATTTTCTTTCCTCTTAATTTCGTTTTTTTTTTCTTACATCTTTTTGTTGCTTTCTTCATGTGTATAAGACGATATTATTACAGACACATAGCGGACGCTTTGTGTTTAGTACTGCAGGGATTCATCGATTAAACTATTATAACATATTTTCACCATGTCTCTCGTTCGGGTCTCACTGACGCACTCGGCAAGTAAAATGCGGGTTCCCGAGAAGCGGTTCACTCTCTCGCAAACGATTGCAAGCATCAAGGCCAACATTTCAACGCACTTTGCTACACCCCCAGAGGATATGCAGTTGCAGCTCATCGATGACCGCGGTATCACAGTGGAGGCGAGCATGGCGGACGCAAAGCAGCTAGGGTACTACCAATGCAAAGATGATTATGTCATCCATGTTGTGGACCTCCGCCCATCGCAGCAAATTGCAAATTTTGAGGATGTCTCTCAGGTGGAGAAGTATGAAATAAGTGAAGAGGCATACACTAAGCGGGAGGGCAATGCTCGAGAGTTCCGCCAGCTTATGATCATGCGACAACGTGAAGAGGCGGAAAAATCCGGTATTCCCTTACCAAAACAACTGGATGAAGACAGCTACAAGGAGAAGGCGGAGACAATACATGTCGGCGATCGTTGTGAATGCCAGCCCGGTGATCGTTTGGGAACCGTTCGCTTTGTTGGACGCGTCGCGGCGTTGAAGCCGGGCTATTGGATAGGCGTTGAGTTTGATGAGCCTGTGGGCAAAGGGGACGGTAGCGTTAAGGGCACACGTGTGTTTCAATGTCAGCCGAATTATGGTGGGTTCTTACGCCCAGACCAGGTCACAGTGGGGGATTTTCCACCAGAGGAATTTTAGAGGGATATTCTTCTATAGATTTGAATTCTTTATCATCTATTTAAATAAGCAATATATGCATTTACCTGCGTTTTATTTACTTATTTCTTTCTCTTTTTTTTTTTCCATTTGCTTTTCCTAAGCAGCCCCATTCCAGATTATGTTGTTCTCACATCTCAGTTTCATCTGCATGTATGTAGTCATTCACCAGCTGTACATTCCTTTGCTTTATTTTCCTTTCTAATGTGGCTCTTTATGTTGTTGCTGTTTTATATTTTTCTATGTTCACAGTATTCCCTGTATTACCTAGTACCAACTGATGAGGAGAACATCAAGAATATAAACTTCTACCATTAGTATATAAACAGGAAGTCACATACATATAACAGTTTATATGGTTATTTATTTATTTGCGTGGAAATAAGATGAGATTTATTTCCCCTGCTGTACAGGACTGTTGCCTCTCCGTGTGTATGGGTCTTTGTGCGCCAAGTTATTACTTTGGGCTGAGTGGAGATAATTAGGACAAAAACAGTTCGGGGCAAAGTTGACTTTCTTTCCTCTCTCCTATGAGTGCAATGAGATCACATATAGATACTGTGGGTGCGCCAGGAAGTCCCCACTTGGATGATAATGATAGGAGTGACTGGTTGGGCTTACCGATGCGGATTGGGTCGTCACTGTGATGAAGCTGCCTGGTGTAGAAGGGAGCCAAGCAGAGAAGCTCAGTGATGATGCGGTTTCAGAGCTAGCTACAGATCGTCCCTTCTGGCGTGTTTTTTTTTCTTTTGCTGCCTTGCGTGCATCAAATGAGAATAAGGCGAAGAAGACGCAAAAAAAAAGGTTCTATTTGATGACTGTATACATACACTTGGGAATAGTGTTAACAGGAGCCGATTACATGGGTCCAAGTGCATTAAGCGTGACTCACCAGTTGACTTTTGCGAGTGCGATTCATCTGGAATGTCTCTTTCTTGTTCCGGCTCCCCGTCGTCTGTCTCTCCACCGACGTTGGAAAATCCCACAGTGGTTTCCAGGATACTTCTGCATCCGACTGTAATTGCTTCGGGAATATCCCAAATAATTGAACTTCATGGCTTACCTCCGGTGACACAGTCTTCTTGCATCACAGTCTGAGTGTATCGCTGAGCGCAGGAGGAAAAATAATCTTGAGTTTTCTTTTCTTTTGCTTTTTTTTCCTATGTGTGTGTGTGTGTGTGCTTGTTTCTTTCTATGGATTAGTCTGTGTGTATCAAAACACATGGTTGGGACCAGCAAATCCGTGCGGCATGAGATCTGAGCTCAGAAAAATAATAAGGGAGGTTTATTTTTTTTAATTTGGCTGGTTCCTTTTTTCTCTTTTTCTTTTGTGTGCGCTCTGTCTATGTTTTCTCATTGTGTGTGGTATGATGAAAAAGTACTTTTGCTGAGTGTACGTCTGCAGACTTTTTTTTTTTTTGTGTGTGTGTGTGTCTGTGTGGTAATAACGCCGCCGCCGAACAAAAAATAAAACAAGGAATAAGAACGTCAGAAAGACAGGTGCGGACAAGGGAAGGCGGGAAAAAAAAGGCAACAACAATAATACGCTTAAGCAGAGTAAAAGGAAATAAATATATAAAAAACACACACAAAAAAAGAAAGCTGAACACTATGTCAAACGCGAGTGTGCTTCAAAAGATCTTAAAGACATCGCAAAGACTCAGGATAGTGGATTATATTTTTTGTGTCGTTCTCGGGGTGGGCGGCTGGCTCATCGGACAAAAAGTTCGCCCGTATTGTCGTCCCTTTTCATGGAACGACCAATCCATCGCATACTCTTACGGTGGGAAAGGAACATTTCCCTCCTGGACGTTGACACTCATATCCATTCTTCCAGTTCTGGTTTACGTTTTGGTGGAGGTCTTGTTCGCGCTGCAGAGGCGGCGTATCGGGCGGCGATATGAAACTACTTTGTGTAGTAGAGAAATGGAGATCACCGGGGAGGGCCGCGTAGCTCGTGAAGAGGGAAGTGTGCGGCGGTTGCGTGGTTTTGTTCCCAGCCGCGACAATGCTGAAAGCGCAGAAGATTTGGAGAGAGTGACTGTCGGTAATGTACGCTGGTGGGCGTGCATTGAGACTGTGAATCATTGGATTCTTGCTCAGGCGTTTTCAGTGACTTTGTGTATTTTTGTTGTTGACCTAACAAAGTTGTATGCTGGTCGTTTACGCCCTGACTTTCTGGCACGATTAGTGAGAGAAGGTTATAGTGAAGCATCGCAGAATGTGAATTGGTGTGATGTTGCGCGTGATGGAAGACTGTCGTTTCCATCAGGCCACAGTGGCATTTCTTTTGCTTCCATTGTGACCTTTGTAATGTATTGTATGGGACGACTGCAAGTATTTCATTTTGGCTCTCTCTGGCGATGTATTTTATCCCTGATTCCCCTTTTTCTTCCCGTAATTGTCGCCGTATCTCGGACGCGTGACAATCGTCACCATTTTTCTGATATTTTGGCAGGAAGTGTGATTGGATCCTGTTGTGCTATTCTTTCTGTAAATCTCTTATTTCATTCCTCGGAAAAGACTGGGATGCTCTCACCACGTCAAGCAAAGGTCGCCTCAAAAAGAGAGGATAGTGAGTCGATTGACCATGGTACTGTAGTATAACATACTTGCCCTTTTAATTTTAATTTTTCTGTTGGGTACCAAGATTCTTAGGAAATGTAAATATATCAGTGATTTTTTTTTTCTCATTAACCATTATTCTGCATTGTTATTCTGTTTCTCTGTATAATTGTGGTGTAATGGGACATGTGCTTATATATATAGCTGTATGGTAGTGTGCAGAGAGGGGCTGAACTGGGGAGAAACGAAAAAAAAGGAAAGCAAAACACGATTCATTTTTCTCTTTTTATCCTTGTTTTTTTCTCTTTCCATTGTGATCGTCTATTAAAGAACGAAAGTGAAAAAAGAGAATTGCTATTCAAGCTTTTTAATAATAACTATTCAGACATGGATGCTGTGCGAGAGTGGAGAGTCTTCGACTACGTTGCTTGCCTCACCCTTGGCGTCATCGGGGCGACTGTCGGCACTCTTGTTCGGCCGCACTGCCGTGACTTCGTCTTCAGTGACCCCAGCATTAACAGGCCACTGAAGGAACCGGACACGTTCCCCACGTATTCTGTTATCATTGCCGTGGTTCTTGTTGTTTTGATTTACGCCGGTGGGGAGTACTTCACGCGACGAGTGCGTGGGAAACGTGTGGTGCTGCGCTACATTAATGCCTGGATTCTTGTGCAGGCCTTCAGTGTCTGCCTTGAGTTCTGCATTGTTAATTTGACCAAACTGTACGCTGGTAGACTCCGACCAGATTTCATTGATCGCTTGGCGGAAGAAGGCATAACGAGAAGTGATTTTTCTAAATTCACGACTGAGGAAGTCTGCCGTGCCGCTCGTGAGGGGCGATTATCTTTTCCGTCAGGCCACAGCGGGTCGGCGTTCTCTGGGTTTGTTCCGCTGGTCTTGTATCTCCTTGGATTGACGGGAACGCTTCGAACAGGCGCGTTCTACACGGCGGTTATTTCTCTCCTTCCTCTCGTGTTCCCGTTGGTTACTTCCATTTCCCGCACACGTGATAACGACCACCATTTCTCCGACATTGTGGCAGGCGCAGTTATTGGCACATTCACCGCCATATCTTCTGTATTCATTTCGTTTGTGGTTGGTCCTTCAGGAGAGTGGAAAATACGAGGCGATTTCTTTACTTCGAGTTCCGATATAATTGACTCGGAGGCCATGACAGAAAATCCAATTGAGGAGAGTGAACGAACGGTGTCTTGCGCAGTGAATGTTCCCAACGCTTCTTAGTATGATTGCATTGGGCTACATACGACAGCACTCATTCCATTATATAGTTGCATATATTCCATATAAAAAGATTAGGACGACACCTTCCAATCCTGTGTTGCTTCCTTTTCTTTTGTGATATCTTCGTCCGTTTGGTCCAAGTGCCATTTTATACTAGGTAAGTTTTCCTTTTTTTTTTTTGTTTATGTTCATGTTTTGTGCTCCACAATTCTTTCAGAGATTGTGCTATGTGTGGGGCACGACCAGAGAGTTGGTCGCGAAAATGAAAATAAATAAAACGGTCAGGGCAAAAATTGTTATTGATTTCCTTTTAGATTCTCACCTTCTGTTCATGTCAGTGGAAGCTTGAACTTCTCCTTGGGTGTGTTTACAGTTTGTGACACTCTAACAACAACAAAAAAGGAACTCTTTCCTCGAAGTCTATTTCCACTACACCTCATTTCCAAGCGGAAATGTCAAGGATCGAGGAAGATAATTGAATCGTTCAGCAACCGAGTTCTTGTATCTAGTTCAGATGTCCTTTTTTCGGGGTAATCACAAATGTACTATTTTTATCATTGATGCCATTTTTGCACCTATTTCTATGTCCGATTTGTTTTATGAAACGCATAAATCAATCAGGATCATTTTTCCTGTGTATGCTTTGTTTTCTTTTTTACGTCTATTTTCTTTGGAGAACCATAATGACAATATCGTTTGCATATATAATTGGCAATTCGAATCCGACTGTATTCTTTTTTTTTTTTTTTACCGGATCCTGAGCCAACTTTGTCTCCTTAGAAGACCCAAGAGAACAACAATGAGTAAATACACAGTAATGCGCCATGCACTGCATGTTGTCCTGGTGCTGCTCTTATGCTGCATTGGTGGTTGTCTCGCCGTTCCTGAGCATCGCTGCATCTTTGACCGCATCAAAGAAAAAGCTCGTCCCCGTGAGAAAGCCATCGTTCTGAATCTCCCTGGTCGGGGCCGGAGAATTGATGGGGATCAGTCGCTGAGTTTAGCAGTACCCGAGTGGGAGCCCATCCGCTTTGGATTCTTCACGGAGGACATGAACGATCCATCCAAATACTGCACCGCTGCGAGACAGACTCGTCCAGACTTCACCGGTGGGACCACTAAGTGTAGAGCCGAGGATGTTTTCACGGCAGCAAAAAGATCCATCATTGTCAATAATGTTCTTCCTCAGGCGATTCGGATGCATGCGGACCGTCTTCTTGTTGAGCCGTTGAATGGCCGAATTGTTTTGCCATCCATTTTGGGAGATGATGTATGTGGTTCGTTCAAAGTGCCCCAATCTCACCATACTTTGGGGATAACCAATGTGGACATGGTGTTGTACGCTGCTGCGGGTCCCATGGAGGGTTCTACCCTTGCGTGGGCCACATCTTGCGCTTTTCTGGAGAGTGGTCGTCCTATTGTCGGTGTCATTAACTTTGGTCCGGGCTCTGTCACTAACTCGGAGTACAGTGTTCGTGTGTCTGCACATGAAATTGCACATGCACTTGGATTTGACTTCTGGACGTTTAACAAGAATAAACTCGTGAAACAGGTATCGGGCTTGCGAGGAAAGGGTAATGTGTACGTGGCGAATTCACCAAAGATACTGGAGGCAGCTCGTGCACACTACAACTGCCCTACTGCCCCTGGTATGGAGCTGGAGGATGAGGGCGGGGCTGGAACTGCGTCGTCGCATTGGGAGAGGCGCAATGCCAAAGACGAGTTGATGGCTGGGATTGCTGGCGCGGGATATTACACTGCGCTTACTATGTCCATTTTTGATGATATGCCATTTTACAAGGCCCGTTGGGGAATGGAAGAACCGATGTCGTGGGGCAACAACTCCGGCTGCGATCTGCTGACAAAGAAGTGCTTGACGGATGGCGTCACTGCGTATCCAGAAATGTTTTGTGTGTCCCAGAGTAACCTTTTGTCCTGTACGTCGGATCGTCTGTCACTGGGAGACTGCGTCATTTTCCGATACTACAGTTCGTTACCACCACAGTATCAATATTTTACGGATCCCACTATCAGTGGCTACCAAAACTCCCTAATGGATTACTGTCCTTACGTTCAAGAGTACACAAATACCGGATGCAGCAATGGTAACTCAAAAGTTATGCCTGGAAGCCGTATTGGCCCAGCGTCAAAGTGCCTGAAGGGCAATGGTCTTTCAATTTCGACTGGAGCTGTTGGTGACGTCTGCGCTGAGGTCTCATGTGAAAAGGAAGAGGTGAGCGTGCGATACCTTGGTGATGATACGTGGTATCCATGCCCGGAGGGAAGCAGCATTGAGCCGAAGGGATCGTTTATGGGTGGAAAGATTGTGTGCCCAAGGTATGTCGATGTGTGCACTATAACGAGACATGGAGTCGGAGGCCAGGGCAAACCTGGAGGAGAAAATGGAGTTACCGGAGTTAAAGGATTGTGTGATCAACGCAATCTTGCTCTCATTGTTTCGTTTTTATTATCTTTCTTCCTGTCTTATGCCTCTAGTATGTAAATGTGTGAGAACACCCACGTTTATATCCTTTGCGTATATAATTTTCTCTCTGAAGACAGTTTCTGATGTCTATAGTTATATCATTTCTTATATTTTTTTTGGTACGTCTTTCGTTTTTGATTTTTTTTTTTTTTGCGTGTGCTTTGTGGAACCGTGTGTGAAGCGTGCGAACATGACGGATTAGGGAAAATTATAACGATGAGTATTTCTGCAGTGTAGTGGTGCGCATGCGCGTGTTTCTGAGCGTGCCAGGCACTTTTCATTTTTTTTCTCATTCCTTCGATTTGTCTTTGTTTTTGCCTTGCATACCGGGAGTGTGTGGTCTGCACAGTCACACTCTTAAACGAGAAAATACGAAGGGAAAAAAATAATTATTTATTCATTTATAAATAAATGAATAAATACACAGTAATGCGCCATGCACTGCATGTTGTCCTGGTGCTGCTCTTATGCTGCATTGGTGGTTGTCTCGCCGTTCCTGAGCATCGCTGCATCTTTGACCGCATCAAAGAAAAAGCTCTTCCCCGTGAGAAAGCCATCGTTCTGAATCTCCCTGGTCGGGGCCGGAGATGTGATGAGCCTCTGTCGCTGAGTTTAGCAGTACCCGGGTGGGAGCCCATCCGCTTTGGATTCTTCACGGAGGACATGAACGATCCATCCAAATACTGCACCGCTGCGGGACAGACTCGTCCAGACTTCACCGGTGGGACCACTAAGTGTAGAGCCGAGGATGTTTTCACGGAAGCGAAAAGATCCATCATTGTCAATAATGTTCTTCCTCAGGCGATTCGGATGCATGTGGACCGTCTTCTTGTTGAGCCGTTGAATGACCCAATTGTTTTGCCATCCATTTTGGGAGATGTTGTATGTGATTCGTTCAAAGTGCCCCAATCTCACCATACTTTGGGGATAACCAATGTGGACATGGTGTTGTACGCTGCTGCGGGTCCCATGGAGGGTTCTATCCTTGCGTGGGCCGCGTCTTGCGCGTACCTTACTGATGGCCGTCCTATTGCTGGTGTCATTAACTTTGGTCCGGGCTCTGTCACTAACTCGGAGGACAGTGTTCGTGTGTCTGCACATGAAATTGCACATGCACTTGGATTTGACTTCTGGACGTTTGATGAGAATAAACTCGTGAAACAGGTATCGGGCTTGCGAGGAAAGGGTAATGTGTACGTGGCGAATTCGCCAAAGATACTGGAGGCAGTTCGTGCACACTACAACTGCCCTACTGCCCCTGGTATGGAGCTGGAGGATGAGGGTCCTGATGGAACTGCGTCGTCGCATTGGAAGAGGCGCAACGCCAAAGACGAGTTGATGGCTGGTCTGAGCGGTTCTGGATATTACAGTGCGCTTACTATGTCCATTTTTGATGATATGCCATTTTACAAGGCCCGTTGGGGAATGGAAGAACCGATGTCGTGGGGCAACAACTCCGGCTGCGATCTGCTGACAAAGAAGTGCTTGACGAATGGCGTCACTGCGTATCCAGAAATGTTTTGTGTGTCCCAGAGTAACCTTTTGTCCTGTACGTCGGATCGTTTGGCAGTTGGTCATTGCATGATCTACAAATACAACAGTGCCCTTGAACCACAGTATCAATATTTTACGGATCCCACTCAGGGTGGCATCCCGAACTCCCTAATGGATTACTGTCCCTACATTCATGGCTTCCCAAACTATGAGTGCGTTGGTGGCAACTCAAAAGTTATGCCTGGAAGCCGTATTGGCCCAGCGTCAAAGTGCCTGAAGGGCAATGGTCTTTCAATTTCGACTGGAGCTGTTGGTGACGTCTGCGCTGAGGTCTCATGTGAAAAGGAAGAGGTGAGCGTGCGATACCTTGGTGATGATACGTGGTATCCATGCCCGGAGGGAAGCAGCATTGAGCCGAAGGGATCGTTTATGGGTGGAAAGATTGTGTGCCCAAGGTATGTTGAAGTGTGCGGGAAAAAAAAAAATGAGGGTGGCAGTGGTGATACAGGAGGAGGAGATGCAGGTGGTGGGGGAGATGGGAATGATACAGGAGGAGATGCAGGTGGTGGGGGAGATGGGAATGATACAGGAGGAGGAGATGCGGGTGGCGGGGGAGATGGGAATGATACAGGAGGAGGAGATGCAGGTGGCGGGGGAGATGGGAATGATACAGGAGGTGGGGGAGATATTGGAGCAGGTGAAGAAGAGGAAAGACCGGGAAATGGCGGCGAAAATTCTGGAGGTGGGGGTGATGATGGAGCAAATTGGGATCCTTCTTTTTTGGTTCCTATTTTGGGTCTTTGCTTCCTGTCTTATGCCTCTAGTATGTAAATGTCTGAGAACGCCCACGATTATATCCTTTTCTTATATAATTTTCTGTCTGAAGACAGTTTCTGATGTCTATAGTTATATTATTTCTTATATGTTTTTTGGTACGTCTTTCGTTTTTGATTTTTTTTTTTTTGCATGTGCTTTGTGGAACGTTGTAAAACACAATGGTTGTCCCATAGGGAGTGATTGATAAGTTATGTTTTTCTTCTTCTTTTTGATGTTATTTTATTTGTATACTGTGATCGCCTGTCGCCGTATGGGCTCCGTGTTGGAGTCCGTGTAAGGTTGGTGGCGGAAGGTAAATTTATGCTTTTGCGTCCTTCCACGTTCTAATTTCCCACCTCACGGTAGAGCAGTCACTTGCAGTGAAGTGAGCGTGGAATGAAGAAACGTACTTACTTGGTAGATACTTCTTTTGTGTGGCGTGGAACGCCATGCTGGTAGTGTTAACGCTTGTATGTGTGTGCATATGATTATGTTGCTTTGGGTGAAACATTGTTTATTTTCCCTTCTTTTCTGTATTCTGTTTGGTCCTCGTGGGGTTGAAGGGAGAAGAGACCTCGGAACGGTCACAGTCGTGTTTTATTCCACTGAGTAGATGGGTTTAAAAGTTTTTTATTTAGTATTTTTATCAAGCTTTACCTGAGGTCAGCCCATCCGCAAATGGTAAAAGTGTTTGAGGCTGGATTTTGTCGTAATGAAGCTATGCATAACGATGTTAGCTTTTAAGACGTTTGAATAGAGATGGACAGTGGAATCTATGCCGGATGCTTTTGCTACGGAAGGAGTCTTGGGTGGCGTGAGTGAGACTGTGAAAGGATGGGGGATGGTATGTCTCCATATATTCTTTTGCATTCCTTTTGTTGTCTTGATTACCGCACGGATGATTGGATGTCTCCTTGGTACCGTTCTTCAGTGTCTATTTCCGATCGGCGATTTATTTACTGGACAACAGAGAAGGATTGTGTGGGCTATTGTCTGGAGTTGTTAATGATATGTGTTTGCTTGTAATAGAATTAACATACTCTGTTATTCTTTGCTTTCTGTGATTTGGTATTATTATTAATATATATGGTATATATATGGTATATATATGCTATATATGTATATTTTGGAAGGCACAGAATAGACATAAAAGTTAGGTAGAAGGATGTATCTGCGAAGAAATGTATTTCTCTGTACATTGGGCTGTTCTGCAAAAACATTATCGTCTCCAAATGCGAGTGTTATTGTTGTTGCCTGTCGGTTGTTTGTTCAGGGAGGGCCGCCACCCCCAAAGCTGCATGAAGGCATTGAGCCAATGAAGAAGCTTCGCTCCCACCGTGAAGAGATGGACGCCCGTTACGCCGCGGAGAGGCGAGCAGAGCGTGAGTTCTACGCCCGCACCCCCCACATTCCTCCCCCACTCCCGCACAACACCGCTGAGAAGGGGAAGTATGGCATGCGGCGTCGCCTCAAGATCCACAATGCAGAGGACGACATCAGTATTCACTCTCTCAATGAGGCAGTTGAGACGGGCAATCATGCGATGCGGAAGGGGTGAAACAGGTATTGGACCGTTTTTTTATTTTTATTTTTCCACAGGTAATGGTGGAGCCTTTTGAAACTCCAATTTTTTTGTTTTTTGTTTTCTGCTCACGTGTGCGTTCATCAGTGCGTGTGCTGCGTGTTTACATGCTTGGAATATCATTAAGAGCAGAGTGCTACAAGTGATGATGAGTGTTGTATCCATCTATCCAATGATTTCCTCGAACATATTTAGTTATTAAGGAAGCACACCAAAGGGAAAAAAAGAAGTTTACAGAAGAGTATTTTTATATTTCTTGCATTCTTGCAGATGCTGCAGAGAACTTTGTGTCGCTTTAGTGCTGGTGGCGGTGACCTGTTCCCCACGTCGAAGAAAGCTGCCCACCTGGTGCCGGCGTGGGTGCTGCAGCGCCGCGTGCCGCCACCGCCCGGCGCGGGGAGGTGCCACGTCGGCGTCACACAACCGGCGGTCCGCTCCAAGTGGCAGCTCACGCGGCCGGAGGTGCACTCCGTCGCCGTGGCCAACATCGATGCGGCGACTTCTCCACCCGGCGCAACGACTCCTCGTCCCTCAAAGAAAGCTGTGTCGTTAACGTTGACCGGTGTGCGTGGTTCCCTGAACCACAATTCGACATCTTCGGATAATAGTATAGCCATGACAAATATTGCCGAAAAAGAGCAGAGCGAAGCCTTGATGAAAACAAGGGACTACACCAAACATAAAACACCTATAAAATTGCGATCTGGATGGGAGACAACGACAGATGTGGTGGAGCTTTCAGAGTGGATGTACGCACGCATTAATAACCATCGAAAACTTTGTAATGACAATGCTAAGGGATTTGAGAAGGAATTCATGGTATGGGAAACGAAGCCAGTTCCACCTGCAGTAAGGAAGTAGTATAGTGAAGAATAAAGTGAAATTATTAGTCATTATTATTTATTGTAGAATACATTGTAGTGGCACGACTGAAGAGTTTGGGCTCTGCTGCTGCTGCAAAGAAAAAATGGGGAAAGAGAACGGGAGTATAGATGGGTCTAGAATTGTGGTGTTCAGGGCGTTGAGGGTTATCTGGGTGAGTGAAACTAGGAAATGTATTTCTTGGCGTCTGAGTTGTTCTTTTTTTCGTTTTTGTTTGGGGTGGCGATTTGTGCCGTTCTGTGTCTTGCTTTCCTTCTGTATATACGTGTATACATTTACATGTATGATGTGTGGTGTATTACTACTGCTTCCTCTTCACATCTTATTTTTACATTACATGAATTGTATGATTCTGTGTAATACTTCTTTGTTCTCTGTGGACGTTTGAATTATTGAAGGGCAGGATAGAGGATAGGAGGACGAGGTGGACAGGGAGTGCATATATATATATATATATATATATATATATATATATATATATATTTGAAGATTTGAGGACTTCCTTTTGGAGACCGTAGTAATGACCGCTAAATGGTGGATATCACCGACTTTCATCAGCCTTCTGGTGCTAGTATTACAGAACAGCACATTGGTTGTCATGACACGTTATTCCCGCGTCAGCGTACAGCCTTCGAAGCGTTATTATACCTCCACACTGGTACTTAATCAGGAAATAGTCAAGATGATATTTTGCATTATCATATTTTGTCTGGAGAATCGTCCTTCTAAGGGAAACCTTATCCTTGGTGCGGGGGAGGGTGCATCTATGAATCCTGGTACATTGCATCTTTTATGGCGTGTCGTGTTTGGGAGGGAAACGCTCAAGTTATTAATACCCGCAGCTCTCTTTACGATGCAGAACTATCTTCTTTTTATTGGTCTTTCTAACTTGGACGTGGATTCATTTCAAGTCTGGTCGCAGATGAAATTGCTTTCCACTGCAGTGTTCTCTGTTTTACTGTTGAGGCGACGACTCCAGATGATGCAATGGATATCATTGTTTGTGCTTACATTTGGTATCCTGCTGACTCAGGTGCAGAGTTTTGGAACAACGGAGCCGAAAGCGGTATCCAGAGATCAACCGCCTCAGTACCCTTTGCTTGGAGTTTTCTCATGTGTTCTCTCCGGATTATCCTCGAGTTTTGCTGGGGTGTACTTTGAAAAAGTTGTCAAAACCACGGCACCATCACTGGCAGTGCGGAATATTCATCTCTCATTGTTTGGTATCCCTTTCGCGGTGATTTCTCTTCTTATTGTGGATGTTTTTCCCATGATGGGTCAGCAGTCGGCAGAGGGGGGAAAAAATGAAAGGTTTGATTTCTGGCGGGGGTATGATAATTGGTTAACCATCGGCCTTGTCTTCATTCACGCACTCGGTGGGCTCTTGGTAGCCATCGTGGTGAAATATGCTGATAATATAATGAAGGGTTTTGCAACAGGTGTGTCCGTTGCAGTTAGCGGCATTATGTCTTTTATTATCTGGGGTGAGAAGTCATCCCCCATGTTTCTTTGGGGCTGTCTCCTTATAACAATGTCAATTGTCATGTATCACCTTCATGACTCACAGTCGTCAACGAGATGACTAAAATAGAGCCATGGTTGAAGATGTGCGTGGTGGGAGTGGGGGAGATAGAAGAAGAGAAAGCCCAAAAACAAAATCCCATAGTTTTATGAGAACAACATCTGTTATTTCACGCAGCGCTGTCGAGAGGGGATGCTGGAAGAATGACGGCGGAATCGGCATGAAGGGATCACCGAAAGAAAAAAAGAACGATAGTTGTAAGCAATAAAGAAAAAAAAAGCCGGGGTATGTCCTGTATTGAATTTGTAGCTTCTTACTGCCATTATAGATTATGTTTTTTTCGTCTGCTTCTTCCTTACAGCTCTGACTACGTATTTTCAGGAATTCCTTCTATGCGTGCGCTGTTGTGATCTATACGTTTAAATAATAATTTGGACAATGAGCTTTTTGATGGTCGCGTCATAAGTCATGTTCGATTTCTTCAGACGCGCCATGTTGCTTTGTATTTCCTCCTCTCTTCCTTTTAAGATTTCCTCTGCTTCTACCTATCTATCTCTTTTTTTTTCATGCTTGGTCGAGGAGGCCTGGACTGCGGGCTGGCTGGCTGGTACGGGAGGAGAGGAGAGATTCATGGTATCTGAGTCTGATGATGCCAGGAGTGAGCTGCGGCGCCGCGTGCGGGATGTTGTGCGGGCCATTGATGGAACGCTCGCGCTCCACAGCCGCCGCCCGCGCGTTGAGTCCTTCAGCCTCGTTCCCCACATCCCCTTGGAGACCACGTCTCCCTCGCAGCGGCGCCGGCGGGAGCTGCAGGCACAGCGTGTGGATGCGGAGCGGCTGCTAGACACATTGAAGCGTGAGCGTGAAAGGCGGGAGAGGCGGTCTGAGAGTAAATCCCCCCTGCCAGTTGCTTCGGAGATTACGATGACGATCCCTCCGTCACTTTCTACGAATTTGGATTTGCAGCAGGAGCAGGAGCAACAGCACCGACACGTTTCAAGGGGTTTCTCAGTGACTCGATCGCCAGGCATTCTTGATGCGACGCGGAAGCAGCAAGGCCAGGAACGAGAGGGAAGCATAAACCGCCTGAAGTTTCCCCACGAGGAGATGCGCATGTCGCTGCTGGAGGAAGCGATGCGAAAACGTCTTCTTGAGCGTCGTGAAGAGGAAGAGACTCGACTAGAGAAATTGCGTACAGTTCGCCGCTCTGCGATGATGACGCGCCAAAAGGCACTCGCTGAAGTACAGGCTCAGATTGAACGGATTGAATCTGAGCGTTTGGCCAAGCTGACCCAGTACGAGAACGAAGCGAAGCGTAGTGTGGCAGAAATTCAAGAGCTCTGCGTTCTTACCGATGAAGAAATTCGAGCAATGGAGGCTCATCAGAAGGCACTAACCGCTCTTCGCGCATACACTGGCATCAAGGCCAAGTCCACATCACCTGTTCGTCCCCCACCCTCCCTTCCCATTCCGACTGTCGCTTTTGTGAACGCGAGCAGCAACAACAGCAGTTCAGCTGTAACAAATGAAAATGCATCAGTGAAAGCGACGCTTTCACCACCTGTTGAAGAATGCAGATCTCCTTCAACAGCCTATCGAGCAATTTTATCAGCATCACCTGTGAAACACGTAGGAACGCAACTTACATCTCCATCGAAATCCCAGTACGCAGCCATCACGTCCAGCAAATATGATACTCCTGATCGTTTGTCGTTTACCGCGAAAGGAGGGTCCGAGAATGGACGAATATCTTTGTCAGTACCGTCCCCTGGTCCTTCTTCTTTTGCAGGCTTTGCCGGTGGGGCCAAAGAAATGCCTCATTCTGGATCTTTTATTGCCTCATCAGTATCGCCACCACAAGCACGTCCTCTTGTGTCACCTAGTATCTCTTCAGCGAAGGGCCTCAAAGGAGATAAATTAGCAACAACAGCAACAAGAGCAACAAACTCATTTCTTCCAACGCGGGCTCTGGACATACTGCAGAAGCAGGGGTTTTTAGCAGATGTCCTTCCAGATGAAGGAAGGGTAATACCTACTCTTGTACGTATTTCAAAAGATAGACGGGAGCTACTTCTTCATGTGGAGAAAGTGAAAAGGAACTTAAGTAATTCCTCGAGTACATCTTCCAGGCGATCCCTTTCAGCATCGTCATCGGTAGCATTGATACTTCCGCAACACAAACAGCACTACCGAAAAGTGGAGAGACAAGGAGAACAGCATACCAAAGGATTGAGCGATGGCCTGACGGGTCGTGTGCGGGAAGTGTATCATTTTCCTCTCGAGGGTGGTCTTTTTTTATATCCCTGTGGTACTTTTGGTGGGGATTCCTCTGGAAATGTGAACGGTATTTGGTGTGGTGCTCACGCACGACAGTTACTGGTACAACTTTCATGCACTCTTTTTGCCCATGAAGAGGCCTCTCCGTACTGTGTTTTTTTCATAATTCAGAATCCCCCAAACGAGGCGAACAGGAGCTTAGACGCACCCCCACAACCAGCACTGCTGCAACCATATTTCCCTAACGGTGTAACATTGTTGGTGTTACGGTTTCGCTGCAGATGGGATTGGGCTGCATTTCTCATGGCAGTCAGTAGTACGGCAGTAGGATTGGAACGATCACCAACTTTATCCTATGGGCGTGCCCTATGGATTCTTGCAGCACGTTTGTACCAGCGTCAACGTAGAAACTTGAATTTGTCAATGCCAACTAAACATTATAGAGTTCCACCGCTCTCTGTTTTATCCTTCTCCCCCAGAAGCGTGATAAAACAGAGATCAAGCACGATTGTTTCTTTGGAGCATCGCGAACGAAGTAAGAGCGTACGGACTCCATCTGGGCGTTTTGCATTGCCGCCCTTCTGTGAAGAAGATGATAATAACAGCAATAATAATGATAGTAACAATGATAACCGTTTCACCAGTTGTGCTGTTGTTGTCGGTGGTGGTGGTGGTAATGATAATAAAAATAATGGTAGGCCACCAAGGGTGAATAGAAAAGTTCGATTTGGTGTGCAGTCTGTAGATGACTCGGCCAGGCATTTTGCCATACACTCCGATCATTAAGCAATGACTACTATTGATCGGATTGTACATAATCCGTTGTTTTATTTCTTGTTCCTTCTTTTTGTAAATTGTTGTTGTTGCTGGTGGCAGTGGTGGCTGGTTTCTCTTTCTGTCACTTTTTCTACTTCACTTCGTGATTGCTGTTTTTGTGCACCTTCTTAATGACAATACTGGTTGCTATTATTATTATTCTTTTCATTTTTTTTTGTGTGTGTGCTTTGCTGCAAATCAATGTTTTCTTTCTTTCCTTCTTTTTTTTTTCCTTCCATGTTTCCTTTCTCATGGACGTTTGCACTCTGTCTACGAGGTATCAAGGAGGGGAATATACATATATACATATATATATATATATAGAGAGAGAGAGAGTGAGTGGGTGGAAAAGAGGTCATGGAAGGGATGAACATTGATGCTCTTACAGAGCTTGCGACAGAAGTGTTGACTTCTCCAGACAAGTCTGTTCGTGACAGGGCTGCTGCTCGTCTTCGTTTCATGAGCTGCTATGACAATTGGGAAACTGTGAAAGCCTTACTACCACTTTGCCAGAGTAATTACTTACGCTTCATCGTATGCAAGGCAATGCATTTTATTGTGAGTAATGAATTAGGACCACAAGAGAGGAAGGAAATGCAGATGTATGTTCTGGATTACTTAACCATGATGCGTGAGAGGGGTGAAGGACTTCCAGTATATGTCCGGAATGAATTGTATTCTATATATGCAGCTGCTCTTTATGTGAATTGGAGATTAATGGTTGTATCTTTGGAGAATGAATCGAAGAAGATTGGTATGAATATTTTGGATGAATTATCTGCTCGTTTCCCAACAGATGATGTACTGGACTGTATACTAGAGGTATTAACCTATTTTGCACGCCAAGAATCCAAGGGTTCTCTAGAACCTGTACGCTCTGTTTTTGTAAAAGAAGTCTTACCAACTTTTTTTGGTTTTTGTGTGTGTCAGATTTCTTCCTTCGGGCCCCGTGCACTTGAAGTATGCTGCACTATTCTTGAGATTGCATACATGTTACCTACAGTGTCTATTATTACTGTGCGGAGCAAGACGGATGACAGTATCTACTTGGAGAATGGTGATGGCTGGTTTCCTGTAGTTACTCTTGCTGCACAGGAGTGTGGTAGGATTATCTTGACAGACCCCGTGGGAGAGTTAAGTAGTCAATGTGCACGTTACTTACGAATGGCCTCTTCTGTGCTTTGCCTTGACACAGAATGGTTCCAATCACGTAATACGTTAAGTGATTTATTTCTTGAACTCTCCAATAGTTTACTCAATCTCTACAAAACCACTGGATTCACGCATCTTATGCAGTTAAGTTGTGTGCTTCTTGTGAATATCTTTGATCGTGATGAAGGGAAAGTGACGGCGTATTTATACAACCGCCCATACATTATTGAATTATGGGCGCAGGTGGTGCGTGCTGTGCTGGATAAATGGGAGGATGGCGAGGAGGAATTAAGACAAGAACTTACGCATTTATTTTTTCTTTTTGGTGATCGTGTCATTCCTCGTGCAACATCCATGGATGTAGAAGATACACGAGCAATTTCCATTGCCACAAATGTTTTGCAGGTAGCACAGTGTTACTTTGATAACGTTGTTGCCAAGGCTCACATTGGAGAGGACTCTAATGAAATACGAACGGATACAGGTGTTATGCTACATAATGAGAAAACATTGCTACCTATTGCAGAGATGCTCTTTTGTGAGAAAATTGACATTTATACTATAATTATACAATGCCTTAAAAAAACGATTGAACAGTATGAATTCTGTGTAAGTGCAAGAGAGACGGGGAACTCTGAGAAGATAGGTGAGCTGTTATTATCACTAGCCGTGGATGTGGACTCCATATCCACTTCCCTTAGTGTAGAAGATGTACCTCTTTTTCTCATGTCTGTCTGTTTATCACGACTTTCTGTTATTATCTCTGCTGTTGCTATTGCCATGTTGAACGATACGGCACGACGAAATGATGAATTGATGGGAATCATAGCTCAGTTTGCACATGAATTATTGTGCACAGATGATTCACTGACCACCGCATTCTTAGAGAGTCTTTCATTAATGGATCTAGACAATGATAATTCCAAGGCTCTTACAGGAACAGATCAAAGGAAAAAGGTCCATGTTGGTGTATTACGTGCGCTTTTCTTTTTTTGTGGATGTGTATATGAATCTTTATTGGAGTCTCACGATGGATTCTACGATATTATGATTAATTTGTTGTACTACGTCTACATCTACCATAGTGACAATGCCTGTCTTACTATTGATGCAAATCTTCTTCTTACTAAAGTGCTCATACAGGGCGCACGTGGGCGTTTATTATTATCTGAAAAGATGACCTCCATATTATTAGCAGTGAAAGAAGAACGCATTGAATTTCTTTGTGTAAGTAGTGATGAGTTAACTCCAGATATGAGGAAAGCTCGGTCAGGGATGCTCAGTGCCTTGACATTTTTTGTAGAAACCCGATATTGCGCCAGTTTTTTAACGCTAGACCTCATTCCTTTTATCATTAACAGATTACTGTGTGCAGATCACATACGCAGAGATCCAAGCTCTGTTTTGCACGATTTGGTTGCCATCACAGACGGCATACATCAGCCCGAGAGTTTTTATTGGTTATTAGACGACTTGACAAAACACATCCACGATTTTGAGGAATTACTTCACATGTTTCCTGATCATTCATCTTTGGTACTTCATTTGTGTGCGAAGTTATGCTGTTTAGCCACTCAGTTACTACAAAATGGTAATAAATGTGAGATTCGGTGGGGACTAGTCAGTTTTTCCTTTCTTTCTATAACTGGTGTTATGAACTCTCTGGGCTCATCGAATTGCAATTGGAAGGAGCCAATACAGATATTTTTGCCTGGGGTCGTTACAGAAGCCGTTGTGTATGATGTTGCAGATATTATTCATGGTATGATAAGTGGTCATTGGTGCAATTTGGGAGTTGCATTAATGTATAGTGACGACTTTCTTTCTATGTTTAGAAATTTTCTCTCACTTCTTTTATCTGTCCCTGCAGAATTAATCATGGCACGAACAATACATCGTGAACAGGTGTTTTATGCTCTTCTAAGGGCTTTTTTATCCACTGGAAGTCTTGGGGATCAATTGTATGAACTCATGAATCATCAGTTTTTATGGCAGCCATTGTTAAAGTACTTGATAAAATGTTTACATATTTTTTTCTTGGTGGATATTCTTTCAACGATTAATGCTGCTTTGGTGGCTTCCCAAGGATCCTTCTTGCAGAGTAGTGCATTTGTAGACAGTGAGGTTATTGGCGACCTCTTTGAGGAGGTGGTGATTCATATTACTATTTGTCCCAGTATGGAGCGAAGGGCATTGGAGTTGTGCTTCAACTTACTGACAAAAAGTTTTGAATGGGCGCAGGCGGCGTGCACTACACGGATGAATGTGTTGTTGGATTTTTGTTCCGCATACCATCGTGTGCGCCTCCGCCACATTCTCGCGCTTCTTCGTTCTGGCAAGGGAGACGTGCTTATGTCATACATGGCAGTTTTTGGTAGAGGATCAAGAGTGCAGACTCTCGCCGCGTGGTGAGCACATTCGTAAAGAGTGAGAGGGTGAAGGTGAAGGCGAAGGGGGGGGGGTAGCGTGCTGTCGCTTAACTCCCAGATATTTTTTCCTCTTCATTTTTCTTGATGATAATGATGATGCAGTTTAGCATACTTGCATACGTGGGCGGGTGGTAACAAGAGAAGATGTGTTGTGTGGGGGGAAGAGGCGAAGCACAGAAGTGAAGGTGATGGTGAAGCACAGAAAGCATGCCGAAGCATTATTAAAGCGAGAAGGATAATACAAGCGGCAATAAATAAGCAATGGTAAATGGATGAGAAGATTCTGGAGCTTCGGAATTACATACTGCACCCGTAGAAAATATATATATATATATATATATATATATATATATATATATATATATATATATATATATATGCATAGCTGTTTATTCACACCATAGAAAGGCTGAGTGCAAATATAGCGACAGGAAAAAAAGAAAAGAGAGGGACAGAGGGAGTGTGTGCGGCATGTTGGTGAAAGTTGGAGAAGGTCATGTCATTGGGAGCACGTTCGTCGTCCCGTTAAGATTGTGCTCTGCGGCCCTAGCATTGCGGGGAAAACGTCGATAGCAGTACGTTTCATTACAGATACCTCGACGTGTTCGAAAAGACCACGGTTGGGTCTGCATTCTTCTTCAAATGGCTTTATTCAAAGGTATATAGCACGGGTGTTCGCACAGAGGTGTGGGATATCGCTGGTAAGGAAGAATACCGCGCCATGGCACCGATATATTTTTGCCATGCTGCAGGATCGCTGTTTGTATTTAATGAAAAAGTAATAAAATCTTTTGAGGAACCTAAAGACCATTTGGCTACCCGAGTTATTGCCGCGTATAAATAACAGCACATACTTTACTGTTCTTTCTGGAAATAAATCTGATGCCGCTGCGACGGATGAGGAGCGGGAATCTGTGCATTCAGGCAGAGGAGCTCTGTCGTGCGAGAGGCATTATATTTTTCATACATGGGCGAAGAAGGGCGAAAGTGCCCATGAGGCTTTCGGGGATTTGGTGGATCGTATACTTGCAAAGGAGTGAAATGGAGGCGGCGGTGGAGGCATCTACTGGAAGACAAAAAGAAAATAGTGACGGGCGTGCCAGAAACGCACGGGTCACAAAAAGACTCGCAGCTGACGGTAGGAGCGGTGAGATCACCACAAGGAGCAGTTGTTGTTAGAAATATCTTGAGACGTGATATTGGGAAGAGGAGGGGTGCTATTGTTAGTCCCCGGAGCGTCTTTCTTTTTTTTTTGCTTCCTGTTTCGAAGAATATCTAAGAGGGGGGCCTTGAGTCAATTCTCTGTGGGGCTTGAGGTGGTGGATGGTGGTCCTTCCCGGCTTGTTCTTTTTCCCCCTGTTTCTATGGTTTATTACTTTCCTTTTTTTGTTCCTGTTTATTTTCTCTCTCTCTCTCTATCAGTTTCTCCTTGACAAGAGGATAGTTTTTGGTTCAACCTGATTCTACTGTTCGCCTTGGTGCAATTGCAGGCGTCAGAAATCTGCTCATCGCTGTCTCCATTACTCCTTGTTTTCTTCCCTCTATCTCTCTATTGTTTATCATTATTCTTTGTTTACGGTAGCAACTCGACCCTAGCGAGTTTCTTGTTATATATATATATATATATATATATATATATATATATATATATATATATTTATTTATTTATTCTTTACAATTATCATTATTACCAACATCACAAGTCCATTAGTAAATTGTGCTACATAGGGGATGAGCTTCAACTTGGATGATATTTTCGACACGAGACCTCAACAACAACAACGACAGTATGTCCCTCCACCACCACCGAGTGATCCACCACCGCCACCACTTGTGATACAGCAGGACCCCTTTGCTGTAAACACGACGACATTTCCACCACCACCACCGCCACCAGAAGCAACAACAATAACAGGGATGCCTAGGATGCCCTTTGAGGCGGCGGCACATGCACACGGCGGAGGTGCATCCTATCAAATGCAGTACGCTTCTTTGCATGCTCCCCAGTCATGTGCTGGCGGCGGGTACGCTGCGCCTTCAATGCCGACCCTGTCAGCGGAACCGCCATCTTTAACTCCAACACAGGCAGTGTATTACACATCGCAGCCATCAATGCATACAGCGTACGGCCAAAGTTACCAGGCGTCTCCAGGGGTTACGGGTGTTGCTGCGGCTGCTGGTCCTCCTCCTTTTGTACAGAGTACTGCAATGCCTTTTGCCTCACCGCAACCTCCCCCGGTGCTCAATGTGACAGCGCCTGCAGTTCAGAAAACCGATTCTGTACTTGCACAGGAGGAAGAGGACAGAAAGCAGTTGGAAAAGATTATTCAACTTCGCAAAGAATTGGAAAAGGAACGTGAGAGAGAGCGCAAAAAGCGTGAGGAACTTGAAACATGGGGTTGCCCCACTTGTACGTACAGGAATGCATTGAATGTTAACCAGTGTGAAATGTGCGATTCGAAGCGTCCAGGTTATAATCCTCCTGAAAGCGTTGCTGCTTCTGCTACCACGCACAATAGTGGAATACATTCTTCATCCGCTCCAACTTCAAAGCCTGCAACAGTGTTGTCAGGAGTAGCTGGTCCAACGGCATGGCTTTGTAGTGTGTGTTTGGCCCCAAATGAGGCGCATCATTCTCGTTGCAAACTTTGCGGTAGTTATCAAAAAAGTGGCACTTCTATTACTGGAGGGAATGCGAATGCTATGAGCTCTGCACCGGCTGTTTCTGTGCACCCGTCTGCTTGGTTGTGTGGAATTTGTGGAAAGAAGAATGCTTCCAATATGCCACGCTGTGGGGACTGCAATAGCTATCAGAGCAGCGGTACACCCATAATAGACCCTGATGCAAAACTAGAGCCTAATGGTGGGACATTTCCCACTGTGTGGAAATGCTCTGTGTGTACATTGGAGAATTCTGTTGGAAATGCGGTGTGTGAGGCATGCCAGAGTGGTCAGCGTCCGCGCCATCTCGCTCCACCCAAGCAAAAAGGGGAGAAAGGGCCAGGAACCGGGCTGGATAGTCATACATCGCCAAAGACATGGCCGTGCCCGGTCTGTACTTACCAAAACGCCATCGAAAAAGAAAAATGTGACATGTGCTCTACTGGGCGCCCCGCACAGTTCAAGCCGGCGGTTGCACCAACTACACGGAAGGAAAATGATGGCTCCGGTGATGAGATTGAGTGGCAAGACGATGAGGTTGCACGGGAGTGCAACAGATGCCACCAGCCTTTTAACTTTACACGTCGTCGGCATCATTGCCGAGCGTGCGGTTTTGTGTTCTGCGGGGTGTGCTCCCCATTCCAACTAGCAGTGAAGAAAAATGGACCACTTGAGCGGGTTTGTGTGGGCTGCTATGAGGCTCATAAGTAGAGAGGGAGAGGAAAAATCTCTTGTGAAGGGAAAGAAAGAGGAAGTATGAAAGGAGGGGGGGGAGGAACTCTCAAAACAAACAAAGAAAAGAAGCAAAGGTGTAGGCAAGGAGGAAATAATGGAGAAAAAAGAGACTGATGAAATTCAACTATAAGAGCAGAGACAAAATGTGTGTGTGTGTGTGTGTGTGTGTGCTTGTGTAGTAACACCCGTTCCTAGGAGTGAAGGGAAGGGAAATTTCGCATGACGCATCCGCTGTTGACTTTGTCTCTCATCGCATTTTTGTTTAAATGAATTGAATCGTGTAGTGAATTCAGTGATATTTGTGTTCATGCTTTTCTCTCTCTCTCTCTCTCTATATATATAGAGAGAGAGAGAAAAAAAAAATGAATTTATTGCTCCTCCTCCTCCTTCTCCTCTTCAACTAAGGTTTGTTTTTGCTTGTTTGTTTCTTCTTCCATCTCCCATTTTGTTCTTTATTTTTGACCCTTCTCACTCTTTTTTCTTCCGCCTTCTTCTGTTTATAAACTAAACCACAAAAAAAAATCATTTCTTTAGTGGTTCTCGGGGTTCTTCGCAAGGGATTCTAACGCACACAAGTGGGTACTAGTCTCCCATAGTAGCTCTTCTTTACTGTACTTTTGACAGTGTGGTGTGTAACAGAGAAACAATGGGATTCTTCGACTCCGATCTCAGCTACCCGACGGTGCGTTCCGAGCGCATGAAGCACAAACGTCGCCGCTTAGTACAGGGACCCAACTCGTACTTCATGGATGTGATGTGCCCTGGTTGCAACGCGGTCACAATTCTGTACAGTCATGCTACATCGGAAGTTCAGTGCAATGGATGCGCGACCAAGTTATGCCGCCCGACTGGCGGGAAGGCGATGCTGACGACAGGCTGCCGTTTCCGCAGGAAGGCTGACCACTAAGCAGACGAAGCTCGGGGTTTGATGCTTTTGTGCACCACTGAATCACGACAACTTTATTTGATCCTATTACTTAACATTATATTTTATTTTTCCCATTTTGTGCATATGTATGTGTTTTGTTGTTGTTTGCTTCTTTTTGTCGTGGCTGTTTTTGTTTGGCCCTCCCATTTTCAATCCCTCTTTTTCCCCCTACTCATCAATATCACTTCTATAGCTTCGTTGTTCCTTTGCTTTCTCTTCCTTTTTCTGTGTAGTAGTTTTGGAGGAAATTAAACATTAAAAAAAAAATAAGTGGGTGTGGGGAAAGACGTAGATTGTTCCGATTGTGTGTGTGAGCGTCGTTAAAACGAAAATTAGTCAAAATTGCATTAGAATGACTGAAAAAGACACAGGGATTGCGGGGGAGAATGCACTGCTTGACCGCCTTGCGAAGCACCTTCGCGAGCCCCCCGCGTGTCCTCCCGTGCCTGTGTACGCCCTCCCAGATCAGCAGTATCTTGAGGCCACGGTGCTCCCGCTGCTCTTGCGTGGTCTTGAGGAGGTGGCAAAGGCGCGCCCTGCTGATGCATTGGCGTTTCTCGCGGCGTATCTCTTGAGTAACAACCCGCAGAAAGTATCGCATCCTCTGATGGGAGACGAGGGGCGACGAGTGCCGTTACAGGGAATACCCCAGGTGGCCGCTGATATCATAAGTCGTAATTTACCTTCAGCTCCATCATAAGCAGGAATTGATAGGCGTAGTTGGCTTTTCGTGTGTGTGTGTGTGTGCGTACGCAAGGAACCAGCTAAGAAGAAGAAGAAAGGTTGTAGTTTTTACCTTCCTCTTTTTTTCTTCTTATGTACATGTACAATGAAGTATATTGGTGTTTTTGATTTTTGTTTCATTTTGTATTTTTTACAGCCTTAATTTTCCTCCAGAGCATTTTACCAATCTCACCCCTTCAAATATATGTATATTATGATTTCCCCTTTTTTTTCTTGTTTGGTGTTATTGATGTGCAGAAAAGAAACAAAATAGCGACAAACCGTTGTGTGGAAGAATTTTTCCCCTTTTCTTTTTGAAATTACAATGACGAATGCAAACAGCTCAGAGTATAATCGTGGTCTCAACGATGCAATGCGTCATCGTTCCCGTACAGAGGATAATTGGATGCGTGCAACTTTGGGGCCTGTTGTTTGGTTTGGAGTACCGTTTGCGGTTGCCTGGTTGTATTTACGTCGACAGGCACCAGCTGGTGTCAAAACGACGAACCCCTTTGAAGGTATTATGGAACAAATGATGCCTATCAAAAAGCGTCAGTTTCGTGTAGATGTCAAGGGTACTAAATTTGCCGATGTCATTGGCATTCCTGAAGCGAAATCAGAAGTACGCCAGTACGTTGATTTTCTTGTAAACCCGAACAAATTTACACGACTTGGCGCACGACTACCGAAGGGATGCTTACTTACAGGGGAGCCTGGAACAGGTAAGACACTTTTGGCAAAAGCAGTTGCCGGAGAAGCTAATGTGCCTTTTTTTAGTTGCAGTGGATCTGATTTCATTGAGCTTATGGGAGGAAGTGGACCTAAACGTGTGCGAGAGTTATTTGAGGAGGCTCGTAGCTCTGCACCGGCTATCATATTTATTGATGAAATTGATGCCATCGGCTCTCGAGCAGAGAAACAAGGAGGCTCTGTGAGCAGTGAAGAGAATCGGACTATTAACCAACTTTTGGCTGAACTTGATGGACTCAATACGGGCTCAGATGCTATTATTGTGATTGCTGCAACGAACTTCCAAGATAACATTGACAAGGCATTGTTGCGTGAGGGACGTTTTGACCGGAAGGTTAATATTGATATGCCTGACAGAATGGCGCGCGTAGATATTTTTAAGCATTATTTGGATACTGTAGGAACAGGTGACCCCCGTGGAAGGAAGGTAGATGAAGAAGGAGAGGCTCTACCGTTAAGCGATGAAGTGGATAATTTGAAACTGGCGAGGGAGTTTGCGGACTTAACCCCGGGTATTTCTCCCGCAACAATTGCAACCATTGTAAATGAAGCAGCGTTGCATAGCAGTATTAATGAGAAAAGGCTTGTGGAGAAGGAGTCTTTAATGGAAGCTCTGGACAATACATTGATAGGCAGGAAGCATCGCAACCGACAAAGTGCTGCATCCCTACGAAGGACAGCCATCCATGAAGCAGGACATGCAGTAACAGCATGGATGCTTCCTACAGTAAAACAGGTGTTAAAAATTAGTGTTGTGCCCCGTGGTAATGCGCTTGGCTTTACACAACGTGCAGGCGCTGAATATCATGAATATCAGACAAACGCTACACTCTTGGCTGACATGGTGGTTATGCTGGGTGGGCGTGCCGCGGAGGAAATACTTTTGGGAAGCCCATCTGCAGGAGCCATGGATGACCTCCAGCGTGTAACAGATATTGCACTTAAGCAAATGATTGCATTTGGCATGGATACTAATGCTGGCTTGTTATCGTATAATCCGGAATCTACTCAGGCTGGGCGTATTTTTGTAAGTTTCTCGAACACGGCTCAGAGTGTTGCGGAGCAGGAAGCCAAAAAACTCGTTGCCCTTGCTCATGACATTGCCGTGGGAATTATCAAGGAAAACACTACAAAAATTGAGGTCGCAGTAGCTGAGCTCGTGGATAAGAAGGAATTGTTGGCGACAGACTTGGAGCGTTTGTGGGGAAAGCGTCCAGAGTCACCAACGGTGGAGCAACTTGTGGGGAAGCTGGTGAAATTGCAGGAGGCCAAGCAGCCATAGAAGTTTGCTTTCTTGTTTCTTGTGAGTCCCACCTTGATATATAGCATCCTTGAATTCTCTTTTTGTTACACGTATGTTGTGTGGCTTGAAACTACGTGAGCCTCCTCCTCTTCTTCCTTCTCTTCTCTCTATCTTTCCCACTATTTTTGTCTTATTTGTTTTATGAGTGAATTAAGTTGATCTTTTTTTGAGGGGGGGTGCTTTGGTAGAATTTTTGTTAGTGAGTAACTGATGGAAGAAACTCTGCGAAGAAACGTTAGACCACATCATCTAATATATATATATATATTTCTTCACATTGATCAGGAAACGAAAAAGTAGTATATGCACACGGAGAGCTATATTTAATATGATTTATTACTGTATCTATGAGAGAGAAAACGATATATGTATTGTGGGGAATGCACTGTTTCTTTCTTTCCTGGAATTCCATGACTGATTTTATTGTATTTTTTTTTTGCTTCTTTTGTTTCTTTTTTTTGGGGGATGTTGGTGAATTTTCTGTTTCGTGTGGATACGATTATCAGCCACGAGAGCCACGAAGGAAAGCTTAATTTGCTGAAGGAAGATTCTTAGAAAAAGGAAGCCGAGTCCAGTTTGCCTAATTGCCTCACGTTTCTCTTTTTTTCTTTTCCTGAAACAAACAAACAAACAGCCATATATATATATATTAACTCTCTCGCGTCGAGTCAGCATACTGTGAAAGAGCATGTCGAAGATTCCCCCCGCACAACTCTCGGAGGCGATTCAGGCCGTTCTCACGACCCGCAAGGAGCGGAAGTTCAAGGAGAGCATTGATCTGCAGGTGAATCTCAAGAACTACGACCCCCAGAAGGACAAGCGTTTCTCGGGTTCAGTGCGTCTTCCGCACGTCTGCCGTCCCCGCATGACTGTCTGCCTGCTTTGCGACCTTGTGCACGAAGATATTGCTAAGAAGAGCGACATCCCGACCATGAACCAGGAGGAGCTCAAGAAGCTGAACAAGAACAAGAAGCTCGTGAAGAAGATGTGCAACAAGTACGACGCCTTCCTCTGCTCCGAGTCCATCATCAAGACTGTGCCTCGTCTGGTTGGTCCTCACATGCATCGTGTTGGCAAGTTCCCAACAGTGTGCGCCATGAGCGAGAGCCTGCCCGAGAAGGTGGTGGAGCTGCAGTCGACAGTGAAGTTCCAACTGAAGAAGGTGCTCTGTCTTGGTACGTGCGTCGGTCACTGCGAAATGTCAGAGGATCAGGTGCGCCAGAACACGGTCATGGCCCTCAACTTCCTCGTCTCGCTGCTGAAGAAGAACTGGCAGAATCTCAAGTCGGCATACATCAAGTCGACTATGGGGAAGCCGCAGCGTATCTACTAAGCATATATGGTGGTAACATTACCAAGAAGCTAAGAATAGACAGATATGCTATAGCAGAACCGGAGTGTGGAGGAATAGTAATGTAAAACTGTTTGTTGTTGTTGTTTTTTCTCGGAGAAGATACTTAGGTGAGAAGAAGTTACAGTTAAACGAGGGAATTCTAAACCGAGGGAGTGAGAGAGATAGTGTGTGGGAAAGTTTTTTTTCCTCTGAAAAATTATCTCCCCCACATTGTTTTTTCTTTTCTTCATTTCTTCTTCCCGTCCAACTCGTAAGTGCTTCTTCTTTTTCTGGGTTCTTCCTTTCATCCTTTCCTGGCTCCTGCCAATGGGCGCGACTCACTTTTTTTTTTTCTTGTGAGGCGTATCCAAAGGACGTGAAGCACATTTTGTTTTATTTTATTTTTTATTTTTTTTGTGCTTTTGTTTTTGTTTTGTGATTTTCAAAACATAACGACACAATACTGACCAAAAAGAGAAAAAAATCCAAAAACAGTGATGGTGACAATAAATGAAGCACGATATGTGGGAAAAGAGATAACGTGCAGCCTGGGTGCTTTCTTTGATGAGTGTTTTGTCAATGCCGCCTGTTTCTACTGTTCTTTTTTTTCTTTTTCGTTTTTGTTTTCTCTTTGATTTACAGACATGTTTGATAGCGGGGCGGCTCTGGGCCTTTTGACCATTACTTTACGTTGCTCGAGTCTCCTTGATTTGCAGAGACAGTTGCATAGACGCGTGTATACATACGTGCAGATTCTGTCTCTCACGTACGCGATGAGTTTTGTGCCGCTGCCGCGGGAGCGAAAGAAAAGTTCGGCGGCAAAAATCTCATCGCTGAGCTGACATCAATCGTGGAATTCATCGCAGCCACAGACCTCCGTTTCTTCTTGCTGCCACATGACGCCGAGTTGCAATGCTCGAGGGCACGGGACAGTGAGGGAGCCAATGCGACGACATGCACAACATGATTCCAGAGGGCAACCGCCGCCTGGTGACACTTCTCTGGCAACGCCGCACTCTTCCCGTGACGTCCACGAAGGCAGAAGAAGGACCGCCCCGATGGCGACGGCACGACGAGGTGGTTTGTTCTCACGGCCCATGAATACACCACGGAAGTGTATGTGTTTAACAAGACGAAACTATCATACTGTGATTCTCATCGCGGCCTTTCTCAGTCATCTTCTCCTATTCAACACTCTGGTGTTTTCTGTAGGACAAATAGCAACTCGGACGAGGAGTATATCACTAATCCATGTATTCGTTCTGTGCCGTTAGGTACAGAACAACGATGGATTTCAACGCCATTGATTCATAGCCCATTTGATCTTCGAAACCAAAGTCAGAGTCTTCACCAGGGCCACAAGGAACACTCATCAAACTTTTCCCGTCTTGAGTTGATGCGGAAATGAAAAAGAATAGTACAACACACTTCGATTGATGATAATGATATGAATAATAGGAAAATAATAATGTCTATGGGAATTGCTGACAATGCCGCCAAGGACAATAGTAAGTTTCTGGTAGATGAACTGAGTCCGCCGTATGCTTTAGACAATAGAAGAGAGGATCATAGAATAGACCCCCAAGTGATGCGGACTGATTCTGCACCCGTCCCAACACTGTCGTTGCTATTGGATAATGAGAGAAGAATGAATAATCATACATTGCACTCCTTTGAAAAACGACACAAACCCACGCAGTCGCCACAGTCTACAGAGCGAAAGAAGAGAGCAGATTGGGTTAGCGGTCGCTTCATCACCGCAGCGGTGATGAAGCGACCGCTGGAGAAATGAACGTGACAAACACCTCAAGGACTAATGTGAGGCCATTTTATTATCGTGACGATGAAGAAGGCCCTCGGGCATATCTCTACGCCCCGTCGGCGAGTGCTCTTCTTTCACGAACTGAGAAGAAGCCACGCAATACACTTCCCGCTGAGTTGGCAGTGGCTCCCTCAACGATAAGGAATAGCCAAGCAAAAAACACTACTACTACACGTTTTTATTTTAATGATGCTAGCAACAAAAAAGAGTCACTCTTAATGTCGAAATATGTAGTTTGTCCTGCTTTAACTTCCCCTGATTATATGGAGCTGTAGCATCATGAATACACGGCTGCAAATTGGACCATTCATTTTTTTGATATATCTGTTTCTCTTAGAGAAAATAATGGCAACGCGAATTATCTTATTGGACCGGAGACACGGATAGTGGAAACATCGGGGACTATGGATTACACAATCATAGAAGCACCGAATAAAATAAGACGATAATTACTACAACGACCCCCTCTCAGTGTATTGTACAGTCATTCAAATTCTTTCCCTTCCCAAATGGCTGAGGGTGATCATGTATAGTATTCATTACTGGAAAAAAAAAATAAACGTGACTAAATTCATTTACGGTTAGTCTTTTTGCGACTGAGTAATATTCATATTTGCACCTACAATGCCCTTCTAACGTATACAGTCATATTTTTTATATCTTTTACGATCCTTTTTCCCTTTGAACTTCTCATCTATCTTTCTTGCTATTCCAATAGTCTATAGGAAGGCTAGTTTTTTTTATTTTGATAAGAAAACAAATAGAGTTTCTTTTGTTTCTGATTTCTTCTCGTCCCTCTACTAGGCAGCAAAGACGAGAAATTCTCCCATGAGTTCACCAGCTCAGTTGGGCGAGTACGTGCTTGGGAAGAAAATTGGTTCCGGTAACTTTTCCACGGTCCGACAAGGCACCGATGCACAAGGCAGAAAATGGGCTGTGAAGATCATTGAAAAGGCCCGGCTAAGACAAGATAACATGGAAGACCAGATGCGGCGTGAAGTGGCTGTTATGCGATCATTGAGGCACGAAAACATCATTGCCCTTCGTGATGTTCTAGAGTCAAATAACCACTATTATCTTGTGCTGGAATTTGTGTCTGGTGGTGAGTTGTTCGACAAGATTGTGGGGGCGAGGCGCTTCGATGAGCCAACGGCACGTAATTACTTCCATCAGCTCATAGCTGGCATTCACTATTGCCATAGCAAAGGGTTTGCCCACCGCGATCTTAAGCCGGAGAATCTACTGCTCGACGCGAACGGAACACTGAAGATTACCGACTTTGGTCTCAGCAATAGACAGCAAGATACATTGCTGCAGACTGTCTGTGGAACGCCCAACTATGTTGCACCGGAGGTTTTAATGGAACGAGGCTACAATGGTCTTTCGGCTGATATATGGAGCTGTGGTGTGGTGTTGTACGTGATGCTTGCTGGACGGCTGCCGTTTGATGACCCTAACATGCACGCGTTGCTTGCAAAGATTGAACGCGGCGAGTACCAAATGGTGCGACACGCTTCTGACGCTGTGAAGGACTTGATTGCACGGATGTTGATAGTCGACCCCAAAAAGCGTATCACGTTGGAGGGCATCATTGCCCATCCTTGGTTTGCAAAGGGGTGGGACTCAAGACGTTTACAGGGAACCGAATAACCGTCTTGAAATTTCGGAATATCATATGAACTACCTTTTTTTTTCTATACAGATGAATGGAATACATTCATACTGAGGGTAGAATGGGGGTTAGTTCGTGTTGGTGTTTAATCGTAGAGAATATGTGAATAGGTTCGTGTTCTGTAGTGAGACTGTTGTGCTATATGTATACATAAATATTTATAGTATTTGTAGTTGTCAGAGACACACATATATATAAATATATGCTTCTTTCTTTTGTGAATACGTATGTGAAATGGTTCTATTGGAAAGGCGACGTGTGGGAAAACAGATGAAGGTGATTGAGACGGATGGTGTGTGTATGTGCTTGGTTTGTGGCTTGCTCCATGTCAATGCCCTGAACTTTTTTTCGTTTCTTATTCTTTATCGTCTTTCGTTCTCACCTTGTTGTGCGTACCTATATGTCTCTGTGAGGCATGCAGTGCTAGGAGGCAAATTAAGTGGTTATCTACAAAATGTGACCCCTCTATGAAATACTGGATTAGAGTGCTAGTATGGAACAACTCCATGTGTTACCAAAAAAAAAGAAAAAATCGTCACAATTCTTTATTCTCCGCTCTTTCGCTTCGATGTGTGAGACTCTAGGATCGTGCTTTTCATATTTATTCTTTTTCTCTTTGTATTTTTCTTTGTTTTTGAAGCCTTTGGCGTGCCTGTCGCTTCTGGTATCCAGTGATCGTTTTACTTGTATGCATTGGCACTGGGAATCTGACAGCTGACGAGGACGCAGAAGTAAATAGTAATAAAACGTTTAACAAAGAAAGCGAAAAGAGGGAACCCTTTTTATTTTTAGTACAAACTGTGAATAATATGGGAGTAATGAATCTCGGACAGTACGTGCTTGGGAAGAAAATTGGTTCCGGTAACTACTCCATAGTTCGACAAGGCACCGATGCACAAGGCAGAAAATGGGCTGTGAAGATCATTAAAAAGGCCCGGCTAAGACAAGATAATATGGAAGACCAGATGTTTCGTGAAGTGGCTGTTATGCGATCATTGAGGCACGAAAACATCATTGCCCTTCGTGATGTTCTAGAGTCAAATAACCACTATTATCTTGTGCTGGAATTTGTGTCTGGTGGTGAGTTGTTCGACAAGATTGTGGGGGCGAGGCGCTTCGATGAGCCAACGGCACGTAATTACTTCCATCAGCTCATAGCTGGCATTCACTATTGCCATAGCAAAGGGTTTGCCCACCGCGATCTTAAGCCGGAGAATCTACTGCTCGACGCGAACGGAACACTGAAGATTACCGACTTTGGTCTCAGCAATAGACAGCAAGATACATTGCTGCAGACTGTCTGTGGAACGCCCAACTATGTTGCACCGGAGGTTTTAATGGAACGAGGCTACAATGGTCTTTCGGCTGATATATGGAGCTGTGGTGTGGTGTTGTACGTGATGCTTGCTGGACGGCTGCCGTTTGATGACCCTAACATGCACGCGTTGCTTGCAAAGATTGAACGCGGCGAGTACCAAATGGTGCGACACGCTTCTGACGCTGTGAAGGACTTGATTGCACGGATGTTGATAGTCGACCCCAAAAAGCGTATCACGTTGGAGGGCATCATTGCCCATCCTTGGTTTGCAAAGGGGTGGGACTCAAGACGTTTACAGGGAACCGAATAACCGTCTTGAAATTTCGGAATATCATATGAACTACCTTTTTTTTTCTATACAGATGAATGGAATACATTCATACTGAGGGTAGAATGGGGGTTAGTTCGTGTTGGTGTTTAATCGTAGAGAATATGTGAATAGGTTCGTGTTCTGTAGTGAGACTGTTGTGCTATATGTATACATAAATATTTATAGTATTTGTAGTTGTCAGAGACACACATATATATAAATATATGCTTCTTTCTTTTGTGAATACGTATGTGAAATGGTTCTATTGGAAAGGCGACGTGTGGGAAAACAGATGAAGGTGATTGAGACGGATGGTGTGTGTATGTGCTTGGTTTGTGGCTTGCTCCATGTCAATGCCCTGAACTTTTTTTCGTTTCTTATTCTTTATCGTCTTTCGTTCTCACCTTGTTGTGCGTACCTATATGTCTCTGTGAGGCATGCAGTGCTAGGAGGCAAATTAAGTGGTTATCTACAAAATGTGACCCCTCTATGAAATACTGGATTAGAGTGCTAGTATGGAACAACTCCATGTGTTACCAAAAAAAAAGAAAAAATCGTCACAATTCTTTATTCTCCGCTCTTTCGCTTCGATGTGTGAGACTCTAGGATCGTGCTTTTCATATTTATTCTTTTTCTCTTTGTATTTTTCTTTGTTTTTGAAGCCTTTGGCGTGCCTGTCGCTTCTGGTATCCAGTGATCGTTTTACTTGTATGCATTGGCACTGGGAATCTGACAGCTGACGAGGACGCAGAAGTAAATAGTAATAAAACGTTTAACAAAGAAAGCGAAAAGAGGGAACCCTTTTTATTTTTAGTACAAACTGTGAATAATATGGGAGTAATGAATCTCGGACAGTACGTGCTTGGGAAGAAAATTGGTTCCGGTAACTACTCCATAGTTCGACAAGGCACCGATGCACAAGGCAGAAAATGGGCTGTGAAGATCATTAAAAAGGCCCGGCTAAGACAAGATAATATGGAAGACCAGATGTTTCGTGAAGTGGCTGTTATGCGATCATTGAGGCACGAAAACATCATTGCCCTTCGTGATGTTCTAGAGTCAAATAACCACTATTATCTTGTGCTGGAATTTGTGTCTGGTGGTGAGTTGTTCGACAAGATTGTGGGGGCGAGGCGCTTCGATGAGCCAACGGCACGTAATTACTTCCATCAGCTCATAGCTGGCATTCGCTATTGCCATAGCAAAGGGTTTGCCCACCGCGATCTTAAGCCGGAGAATCTACTGCTCGACGCGAACGGAACACTGAAGATTACCGACTTTGGTCTCAGCAATAGACAGCAAGATACATTGCTGCAGACTGTCTGTGGAACGCCCAACTATGCTGCACCGGAGGTTTTAATGGAACGAGGCTACAATGGTCTTTCGGCTGATGTATGGAGCTGTGGTGTGGTGTTGTACGTGATGCTTGCTGGACGGCTGCCGTTTGATGACCCTAACATGTCCGCGTTGCTTGCAAAGATTGAACGCGGCGAGTACCAAATGGTGCGACACGTTTCTGACGCTGTGAAGGACTTGATTGCACGGATGTTGATAGTCGACCCCAAAAAGCGTATCACGTTGGAGGGCATCATTGCCCATCCTTGGTTTGCAAAGGGGTGGGGTTATACGGTGCGCAATAATAATTTTATGATGCCTTGATTATAAAGACTATTTCCGAAGAATAGTTTCCTTTATTATGACGTGAATGATGGTTTCTTTTTTTTTCTTGTTGTGGTTGGATGTCTATCTGGTTGGGGTAGAATTGGCCAACCCCATCTTTTTGTGGTAATCTTTTGACTAATCGGTGTATATTCGTATACACTATTGCTCCTCCACCTCTTTACGTTTATGCGGAGAACGTCACTGTGGGGGCCCATTCAAGGAATCTTGCCCATTTAACCTGTGACTCCTTCGAGGTAGGCGGGTTAAGGTACTACTGGCTCTTCTCTGTCTTTAGTGGTTTATAGTATTATGAGGCTCGTAGTACAATTTTAGGGATCATCATCGTTTTTTTCGTTCTTCAGCTTGGACTTTTACATACTTATTTTTTTCTTACTTCGTGGGCGGCGTGCAAATAACTACTTCCCTTCCCATTTTTCCATTTGAGATAGGAAGCTTGGGCTAAACTTTTTATCTTCCTTTTGTTGTTTTGCGTGCATTTCTCCCCCTCTGTGTGACCCTTCGTGTAGAGAATCACGTTGGCTGCTGTTGTAATAGCAACGCTTCTTTTTGTGGTGTTCTTCAAGTCTTTTTTTTCTGTTTTTTTTTTTTGATTCTCTTGTGGGTATCAAATGTATTATGGGTATATCCCTTTTCCTTCTTTTTTTTAGATTTGGTATTCTTCAGCTTCCTTTCTTAGCGATGTGTCTAAGAGTCTACCAACCCACCAACTCCCAATCCTTCCCATATCTTGTTTTGTTTTTTACCCAATTAGATCTGTGGGACGTGTTACATGGCTTGTTGCTGCATTGTGATTTGGAAGATGAGGAACTTGGTGAATCTTTTGTTCTCATTCTTTCTTCTTCATATTGTTGTTATCACGTCCCTTTTTCTTGGGTAAACAGATGTGGATGGGAATGTGATTGCTTTTTATTATTATTATTTTTTTTTCTGCTTTGACAAACCTTATTCTTTTTCTTTCTCTGTAAATGTGACGTGGATGAGGAGTATTTACCATTCTCTGCTTTTATCTGTGTGTACGTCTTTCTTTCCCTCTTTCTTTTGTTGTTTCTCAGATGATTGCGGTGGATCTCTAGCAGTCTTCTTTTAAAATCTTTTTTTCATCCTTCTCAGTGCGGATTCACGGCATCAATTTGATGGGTCGTGTGGTCGGTAGGTACAAGCTGGGCCGCACGCTTGGCAGTGGCAACTTCTCCAAGGTGAGGATTGGCTGCGACACGGAGGACGGGAGCACGTGGGCTGTGAAGATCATCGATAAAAAGATGCTTGAGCGAGAGAAAATGGATCAGACTCTTAAGAGGGAGATTGCTGTGCTGAGGAAGCTAAGGCACCCGAATATTGTGCACCTGCACCAGGTGATGATGACAGACAACCACTATTATCTTGTGCTGGAATTTGTGTCTGGTGGTGAGTTGCTGGATAAAATTCTGGAGGTTAAACGCTTCGATGAGCCAACGGCACGTAATTACTTCCATCAGCTCATAGCTGGCATTCACTATTGCCATAGCAAAGGGTTTGCCCACCGCGATCTTAAGCCGGAGAATCTACTGCTCGACGCGAACGGAACACTGAAGATTACCGACTTTGGTCTCAGCAATAGACAGCAAGATACATTGCTGCAGACTGTCTGTGGAACGCCCAACTATGCTGCACCGGAGGTTTTAATGGAACGAGGCTACAATGGTCTTTCGGCTGATGTATGGAGCTGTGGTGTGGTGTTGTACGTGATGCTTGCTGGACGGCTGCCGTTTGATGACCCCAACATGTCCGCGTTGCTTGCAAAGATTGAACGCGGCGAGTACCAAATGGTGCGAGATGTTTCTGACGCTGTGAAGGACTTGATTGCACGGATGTTGATAGTCGACCCCAACAAGCGTATCACGTTGGAGGACATCATTGCCCATCCTTGGTTTCAGGTTGACTGGGTGGACATCGGTCTTTCGTTGGACGGGGGTAGCACGACAACGTGCAGCGAGGCGTCAAGTAATTTTAATGGTGGTTCAATGTGCCTGCCGGAATCGTTAGGTGCATTTGAGCTTTGTTGCGACGCGGTGGAAAGTTGTGAGTGTAGTGTTTCGGGTCGGGACGTAAGAGACGATAATAATGTTGCCTTAGCATGTGTGCTTGGTTCCCGTGATGATGTAAATGACGCAAGTGAAAGTGTTTTCCTAAAGACCTCGATGGGTTCTACAGAGACTCTGTTCCACCTTGAAGGCACTGTTGCTGACGTTGAGTGCGCCTTGGAGAGTGTAGGTGGAAATCCAAGAGAAAAACGCCCCATGGAGCTAAAGGGATATATCGACGCTGAGAATGGTCTTTTAACGTACACCGCAGTTATTACAGAAACAGATATTCCCAATGTTATAAGCGTTGCAATTCAACGTGGACGAGGGGATGTTTCAGATTTCCAGTATTTTTACGGCCAGCTACTTGCACTCGTGAATAGCAAGTTACGTAGTGTTACTGCATGCGTGACAAATAGTACCAAATATGAGGTCGACTGAGGGGAACGATGATTTATTACTTGTATTTTGTTTCTCTTTCTCTCATAGAAACACACGCACGCACGTATGCATATACATATATGCCCACTTTTTCTTTGTATTTTTTGTTGTTGTTGTGAGTACTTGTTTTCTTTCTCTTGATTTTTTTGTCATGCACGCCTTGGTGTAGTTTGGCCGGATCTCTCTTTAACAATGAATGGAGTAGTGGTCAAACTGCAAGTTCCTGTGTATGGATTCGCTCTAATTCCGTTGTTGGTTTTTATTACCCACTGTTCTTATATGAGTTGTTTCATTTTATTTATTTTTATTTTTATATTTCTCTCTCTCCCTCCCTTTGACTGTGTACATCATTATTGTTTGGGGGGATATGAGGGTTCAGGTGAGGAACCCGGGCAACGAAACGCACATGTGTTATCAAACGTTTGATGAATATAACTACTACCATCTTTTCTATCCCTAAAAAAAAAAAGAAAAGGTCTGGATGGAGAGGTGGAAGAAGTGCAACTGAAATCGACTTTTTCTTGTTGTTTGTGTTATATGCCGTGGAAGAGAATGAGAGAGAAAATAAGAACAAAATAAAAGGGAATCCAGATTCAGTGGGACAAGAAGATTATCCCCCTTTTTTCCCTCAAACAAAGAAACGAAGAAAAAATTAAAAGAAGAGCGAAAAAAAAAAAACAATGAAACGAGGGGAAATAAAATCAAGAAGAAAATGATAAATAAAAGTGAATGACGAATAGAGGCGTCGGACTTGCAGGACAATAGTGGGATGTGCGTGGTGGTGTGTGTGCGCGTGTGTGTCTGTATGTGAGGACGGGGAAGAATTTACAGTGAAGGAATGAGTGAGACGGGCGTAAGTTGTCAAGGAGGAGACCTTGTGTCGATTGAAATTGTGAATGCGGGTGCATTCTGCAGCGATTTTTTTTTTCTTTTGTTTATAACTCCGAGCACGAGTGCTTGTTTGAGTTATTCTTTGCTCCCCCAACAGCCCCCTTCCTCCTTTTTTAAAAGTTATTATTGCTTTTCTTGTTGTTGATGTAACCCCTCTACTCCCCAACTCAGTCTTGGTATGTGGGGCGGATTTTGACTGTTGTAACAATTGACGCGGGATTGAGGACAAGTCAGTGGTGGTGTGGAAAACGCAGATTGAGATCAGTAAATAAACCAAGAGCGATCGCCCCCTGGCTTCGTTCTGCATTTGTTGTTCTTGCTGTTGTAACTCTTCTCTTCTTTTTTTTTGTTCGTTTTTTGCTTTGACTTTCCACTCGTGCTGCCGATGAATGCCGTGGTGTGATATTGGCGCAGCAAAGATAGGAAGGCTTTTCTCTTTGGCATTTCAAAGAAAAAGGAGAAATAAAGGAAGAAATAAAACGCTTATTCTTTTATTTTTGGTTTAGTTTTTTTTTCTCCTTTCTTTCCCCTCCCCCTCCCCCCTCCTCCCTTTTTCCTTGTCCACTCCTGTACGTGTCTGCCTGTGCCATACCTGCTGGTTTCACACACACACACACACACTATATATATATATTCAACTTGATGCAGCCGTCTCTTCCCCCCTCTGGGGAGCTGCCCAACCTATCGCACGGAGCCCAATTATCACGGACGCCCTTCGCAAACCTCCAACTGTGGACTTACCAGATCAGCTGCCGCGCCTGTGCGGTGGGACGCGGGGAGGGACTGGGCCGCCAGGTCGCGCCGGCGGTGTTGTTCCGGGTCTCAGCCAACGAGGGCGACGGCGGCCGGGAGGGGGGATTGGCCGCACGACGCGGGGAGCCGCTGCGGTGCCCGGAGGTCCTTGTTAAGTTGATACGCTCCCCCACGGGGTCGGCGGAGGCGGATGGAGTCATGGCTGGAGTGATGAATTACACTCGCGAATATCTGCGGGATGCGTGTGCATTCTTGAAGGCATCAATGCAAAGAGGGACAGGTGCTGGAAATGGTAGTCAAGGTGCTGGTGGTGGTGGTGGTGGTGATCATGGAAAGGAAGGAGCTGTAGTAAAAACCCCGCCATCCAACGATGAAGTTGTTGCTGGGTTTCCTTATTTTTCTTCCACAGGTACCGATGCTTGTGGACGCGCTGAACATGTGCGATCCCACGAGAGACAGAGTTCTCCAGCGGGTACATTGCTTTTCAAGTCGAGTGGTGCTCCTGTGTATAGCAGTGAGGATGGAATGAGCACTCTTCCAGTGAATCGAATTCGCCACCTCAATGATGACACAAACAGATCTTCTGTTTCAAATCTCCAAGAGGCCCGTGCGATTCTCCAGATAATTATGGGCACTGCGTTTTCTTGTCCATGTGAAACCCTCGCCAAGGCCTTCCAGTTGATTATTGCAAATGAATTGGAACAATCCATTTCTCCTTTTGGGACATGCTGTGGGATTCTAAAATTTCTTTCCCCTCTTGGTGCTGCGCCACGTTCAGCCAAAAAAGAGGTACGAGGAGATGAAAATATTAGTTATCTTTATTTCTTGAATGGTGTGCAGACCACATCCAACCTAGCTGATGCTTTATCGTCTTCTAATGGGACTGGGGAGGAAGTAAAGTGGTACGTGACCCCTTCCCTTGCAGCGGCCCTGCCTACATTAATGCAGTCACTGACAGGGGGACTATCGGAGGTGCTAGAGGAATTGCAACTGGCATCTGAACGAGGAGACGGAGTAGTAGCAGCAACAGGAACATCAGAAACGACGGCGTTGGTAAGAACAACTTCGTCGACAGACCATGCAGTGAGCTCCTCAAGCCGCAGGAGAGGATTGACCCTTTCTAGTAACAAAATAGTTACCAGCACTGCTTCTAAGAATGATGCAAAAAACACTGAAAAGGGAACAACGGAATCTTCATCAAAGCAAACACCATGGGATGCTTTATGCCGTTCTAGTCTTTCCCTTCCAAAATCTGTACTTCGTGATAGGTCTGACCTATTGTACATGATATTTTTTGAAATGGTTGAAGTTCCTCAGTATTATCATGCTCTCTCTATATGCCCAGAGGTTTTGCGTGCTCATCATTCGACATTTCAATACATTTTTTTTGGAGACGGTTCACTCCCTATTTGTGAACGGTTGATGATAGCTTTGATGGCAGCTAGTCGTCAAAAATGTGAGTATCTGTTTTCTTGCTTTGCGGCTCTTTTGTTGCAGTTTTCTGAACAGGGAGAATCTGGTGAATCAGTGGCTGAGAGTTGGTTACTAGACGGACCTCCACCAAAGTTGCAGGCGTTTCAACGTTTTATAAGTATTGCTACGCTTGTTCCATGGAAGATGACACTGGATGAAATTCACAAAGTTAAGAAGGCTGGATGGAGCATACCTTGCCTTATACAAGCGTCTTGTATTGTAGCAGAGACACTCTCATTGTGTAGCTTTGTCATGGGGCTGTTTATACCAAATGATATTCGGGCTTCCATAACACTTCCTCCTTCACTTATGAATGCTCTCTCTTCTTCTCCAGGTCCTGGCGAAATACCCCATCATCGAAGCCGAGTGGATTTTGTAAAGTATACTGGTGTTGACAACATTGTGAGTGAGAACCGCATCAAGGGCTCATCTAACTCCTTTATACTCTCTGAGACCTTTAATTGGCATGAACATGGATGTACTGTTATGGAACAATATTATCCAGGAGCTGCTGCACTTATTAACAATGAACTAGATGCATTCTCTGCGGTAACGCGGAAACTTAATTATTCGGATTGCGTAGGTCTTACAACTCCAGAGTACTCACCATCGTATGCATTTGGGTTTTTGCGTATGTATGTACAGAACATTATGGGCTTTGCACCAGGTGATTATCCATACAATACTATTAACAAAGTTCTTCGACGCCCGGCCAAATTGATTGCACAAAGTTGTACGATGCGCCCCCAAACATTATTATGCTCTCAAATGCGTCTGTGGGTTCAAGATAGTGGCGTTTCATCATCATCATCATCTGTTGGTGTTTCTTCTGGTGGTGAATTACAGTCTGTAGAAGAATCCACAAGAAAGACTACAGAACAGTTAGAACAACCTAAATTGGGCATGACCGAACAAGAACAACAACTTGTTGTATCACTCACTACACATCAGGCCCCGTTTACGTTAAGTTTACCAGGGACTGATAGTGGGCGCCGTGAGAAACCTCGAGAAGAAATTGTGAAAGCGGCACTGCGTCTTCATGAGGAACGGTTGATATTTCTCGTTGTATTGGCCACGATGGAGGCGAGGAAAGAGGGCCTACTTGCTCTTTTGCTGTATCCAATGTGGGAACTCCTCAATAATATGTAGACATGCGTATGCGTGTCTATGTGTGTGGGTGTGTGAGTGAGAAGAGAAACAAAAAAAGGAAACAAAAAGAAAGAGAAAAGTTAAGAATAAGGAACTGATTTCTCTTAACTGGAATAAGAGAATAGCAGAAGATTATTGCAGAAAATATCCCATTCATCTTTGGATGATGGTGGTAGTGATAGTATTAGTAGTAGTGGTGGCGGTGTGGATTAAGCGGGGAGAAAAGCTTCCCTTAATAGAAACAATAATGTGTTGTGTATACGTGTGTTCAAGCAGTTTTTGTTTTTGTTCTTCTTCTGCTCCAAGGAATATTCGTCCAATTGTGGCAAAAGAGGAGAGGAGAATAGACAAGATGCACGTATGCAGTTTTTTTTTCTTTTTTCAGCGTGTCGATGTGCTCTTCGTATTTTATATGAAATCAGTCGTATCTGTCTCTATGTTATTTCTGGACTTTTTTTTTTTTTGTGTAGGAGCTTGCGAAAAGAATGTGCATGAAGGGGAAATCTATCTATATTACCTCGACGTGTTTTAGCCCTTCACTTATTATTTGTTTTATTCATCCTTCTCTTGTTTCTGCTTTTCGACTACAACCTACATTTGTGTTTGGGTGGAATCTTGTGTCGATTCCTTTAGGTCTTCTTTAGTTATCCTTCCCACTCACCTCGCGGCGGTTTTTTTCTGGGGAAAAAACGACTCTGGAAACCGCCCTTTCGTAAGTTCTGGATGAGTTGAGCATCATATATAAATCTGATATTAATTCCGCTTCCAGGCTTTGACTTGTCTTAACGTATGGAAAAGACTCCGAGGAGTCATCATGATACTTTCAATTGTATCACTCTTCCCTTGTTGTGTTTCATTTGCTTTTTTTTTTCTGCAATGAACAGTATGTCCATGGAAAAGCATACTTATTATTTTATTTTATTCTTTTCCTTGAGGTTGCGAAGCGAGCAATTATATTCGGTTTAGTATTTCTTATTTTTTCTTTATGATTAAATTTCTTCCTTTCTTCTCTTTTTCATGCAATGACTATGAGGGGATAGAAAACAAAGCTTAGAACGAGCAAAAAAAAAAAGGATCTAGCAGTCGCAGACAGATCACAAGGAAGGAGTAAGTGTGCCTCATCATTAGCTGCAGCAGTTGCCGAGTAGACTGAGAAGCGAGGAGGCGGCGAGGTGGTCCACCGACTGCGCGGAGAGTAGTTGGAGGAGTGAGGAGACGCCACCGAACCAAAGAAGGAAGAAAAGTGAGATAACTGAACGTGTGTGTGTGTGATCTATATTCCGTTGTGATCATAAGATAAAAATCCACGAGAAATCCCCACATCTCACATACGTACACTATCCATCCGCATACAAATACCCAAGGCCAGCAATAACAACGCAAAAGGGGTGGGGAAACATAAACGAAGAATAAAAAAAAGGAACGAAGAGTGAAGTTCAAGAAGGAAGGGAAAACAACAAAAGCAACAAGCGCAATATTACAACACACAGAGTTATTATTGTCATTATTAATATTATTTTTTTTATTGTTGTTTTGATTACTATCATCACTTTTTTTTCGTAGTTGCCGTGATGCTGGATGAAATTGGACAAGATGTAGAAGAAGACTTTATTTTCAACGAATATGCCATCGATGACACGCTTGACCCATTGAATCGTCTGCTAAATTACCACTCCTCTGGGTTCTCGCTTCAGCGTGAGTTTCTCCTTCGTGAAATCAGTGACACCGTAAAATTTGCCGGCTTTGATCAGAGCGCCAGAATGATTGTCCCTTTACTCAGCGGGTTTACTTCCGACTGCGAGCCTCTGGTGAGACGAATGTTGGTGCAGCAACTCCCAGAGGTGGCAAAGTATTTTGTTGAAGAGGGAGGTGATGCCGGCTATGAGTACGTGCTGAACCAATTTCTCCCTATTGAATTTGAGCTTCTTATAGACAAAAATCTGGAGGTCGGTACAGCAGCCTTAACGTCGCTAAAAGTACTTGCAGGTTTGGTTAGACCCGAGCATGTGCGGGATCATTTGCTTAATGTTGTTGTCATGCTGGCGCATGATGAGCGGGCAGAAGAATACCGTGTGGTGGCAGCTCGTTTGTTTAATGAATTGGCTTCCATCTTTGGGAAAACTTGTTGTGTGAATGATGTACTTCCAGAACTGGAGCTACTGGCAAATGATAGTAACTTTTCTGTGCGGAAGGCGGTTGGAGCAAACTTGGGAGAGATAAGTAAAGTGGTTGAGCAAACTACAGCAGAGAATGTCGTTCTCCCTATTTACTTGAATCTATGCAAGGATGAGATCTGGGGAGTTCGCAAGGTATGTGTTGCAGGCATTGAAGATGTTTCACTTGCTGTTAGTCCCGAGGCGCGAGTTGAAAAACTTTTACCAGTTTATCTTCTTCTTCTCGAGGATGCATCACGTTGGGTGCGAAACGGGGCATATGATTTTCTTGGGAACTTCTTACACACTCTTCGACCTTCCGATATAAGTCCGGCATTACTGAAGTTATACACAGATATGGCATTTCAATCTGAAAATGGTGATACAGTATACAGTGAACCATGCGCCTTTACATTGCCTGCTGTCGTGCAGATAACAGGAAAAGAACGCTGGAATGAAATGACCGATGCGTATGCTACACTTCTCAAGGATGTAAAATGGAAGGTTCGAAGATCACTTGCATACTCTCTTCATGAAATAGCCCTTATTTTAGGTGAGGAAATTACAGAGTCCGTCCTCGTTGCGGCGTTTGAGTTACTTCTGCGAGACCTGGATGAGGTACGACTTGGGGTTGTACTACGCGCTGATGTCTTTCTTGGTGTTGTCAGTCAGCCCGTGCGGGAGCGACTCGTTCCTTTGCTTTGTCACGTCCCTTTAGAAAGTGAGAATTGGCGAATTCGCAATGTTGTGGCCCAACGCATTGGTGACGTTGGCGTGCTTCTTGATCCTGTCAACAGTAGTGCTCTGAATATAATCATCAGCCTAGTGGTTCGTCTCCTAGACGATAGTGTTATGGAGGTACGGCGGTCAACCTATCGCTCCGCTGCATGTTTACTGAATCATCTTGCGAGCGTGGGGAGAGAAAATGCATGCGGTGGTTATGTACAAACATTAGTTCAAATTGCCGATCTTCACAGTTTTCGTGAGCGGCTCATGTTTCCATACATCGCGGAGGAGGTGGCGAAGCTCGGGGCAACGTCGTTGGTGGAGCAGTACTTCCTGAATGGTTTGGTGAAGCTGGCGAAGGACGACGTGGGCAACGTGCGGCTCGCCGTCAAGTCTGTGATGACACGAACCTTCCTGGTTGATCCACACTGGTCATCAAACGTAAAGATAAAGCAGGTGCACACCATCCTCAATGAAAAGGATTCTAGCTGGTAACCCCATTTTCTCCCGTAGTCCTTTCACTCTCAGCCAAAGAAAGAGAAAAAGGAAAAGAAAGACAAGGATTTGTGTGTATGCATGTATGTATTTATGTGTCTGTATCTGTGTATGTGTTGTGTCTTCTCGTAACGTGTGGTGTGGTGTGGAGAAAAACACCAGGTGTCCTCAAAGGAGGGGGTTACCAAACAATATGACGTGATTAAAGAGAGAAAAATTATGGAAAAGACAAAAAAGAGCCATAAGACGTCAATAAAAAGGAAAGAAAAAAAATAGAGTTGGAAAAAAATTATATATATATATATATATATATATATATATATATATATATATAATTTTTGCTTTTTTGTTTCTAACTGGAAATACAACCCGCCTTCCCCGAAAAAAAAAGAAGTAAAAAAGAAAAGGAAGAAAGAAAAAAATGGTCAAGGCGATAAGGAGAGACAGCAGGATGGAAGCAAAGCTTTTGTGTCCCCATATATATATATATATATATATATCGGCATGCCGGAGATATAGTTCTTGTATTATTGTTCGGGTGCTGCCAAATATTATGTTTTTTGGGGACTTGTGAGGGGCGGAGAAGGTGTATGCAAACTGTTTGTTGATGTGGAGGGACCGACAATTAAAGGGAAAGAGAGAAGGAAAGAGAAAAAGAAAAAAGAGAGATGTAGGAAAGTTGTGAAGGGAGACTCTGCTGCTCGACATATTCTTGAACAATCTGTGTACCTCATGGCGTGTGGCGGATACCGCCCTCCAGTAAACGCTGCTGTCGTTGTATGAAAAAAGAAAGGGAATGTGATGATGATGGTGGTGGTGTGCACAACCGCAGTGGGGAAGGTAGAAAATAAAAAAATGAAACAAAAATAAAGCGAAGCAAAAAGAAATCATAAATGTTATGGAAGTGACATGCTGAAACGGAACGTGTGCATAGAGAAATCAACAGAGGGGTTAAAAATAGAAATAAGTAAATCAATAATATAAAAGTATTCATCATCGCTTTCTGAAGTCGTGTTTCTTTTTTTTTTTTTTTTGATCCTGCTGCATGTCACAGCACCGTATGTTAACCATTTCCATATTACCCACTAACCACGCTCTATATTACCTTTCGCGTTGCCTTCTTTCTTCCTCGTTTCTCTTGCGGAAATCTGGTAGTCGTAATTTATGTGAACTCCACTTTGAACCTGGGGGACGGTGGTGGACTGAGTAGCGCAGTAGCGTGTTGATGTGTGAACCCCCCAAATGATGCTGAGCTCAGAAAAAGCAAAGAAATGTAAAACAAAAAAAAAGTACAACTGTACTTTACCACTGTTTTTTTCTTTTCTCTTTCATAGTTTTCAGCGAAATCCTCTAACGGATGCATAAAAATTGTAGGACTTGAGGGTGGTGTGAACGAGGTCACCACAGTGAATTGTATTGTCCTTTTCTTTACCCAGTTATCCCTCAAAATTTTTTTACGTTTCTTTTTTTTTCTCTGTCTGTGTGTGTTTCTGCACATGGAAACTCTTTTTTTTTCGCTGCGAGGGATTTGTGAATAAATGTATCCTCTTAGACGTTCGGTGGGGTCTTGTATGCACCCATGGTCAGTGACATGTCTTTTCTTTTTTCTTCTTTTTTTCCCTTCTCTCCTTTATATATACGTGTGCTTTGCATTTGTGGTGTGTTTACTATTCTTGTGGTGCTTGCTTGGGGGGTTTGCAGAGCAACAGGGGAAAAAAGGGAGGGAAAGGAAAACAAGCAAGAGCTCAAAAACAAACGGGTCGAGAGATCAAAAGGGAGGAAAGATTACCTGGTTTCAAGCCCCTAGGAGAACACAACAAGGGGCAATTCCTGTGTCACAGAAAGATAAAGTTCAGTTGCGAGACGCACCGCCCCCAAAGTTTGCCTCTTGTCTCTCTCTGTATTTCAGCTTCACTGTGTTTTTGATATGGACGCAAGGCGCACTACTCCGCCCGAACCCATGCGGCAGCATCAGCGGCGGTCGCAGCCGAGGACGGCGGGGGATCCTTTTCTGCCAGCGTGTTTTCCGAGGCGCATTTCCGCCCAGCGCCGCAATCTCTCGCCGCTGCCTGGGGCCAAAGACGAGAGACCGGCGGCGCTGGGCAGGCCGAAGCGACTGGCGGACGTCAACCACCCCCGGCGCCCGGTTTCACCAGCGCCGCAGCAACAGCACGCGCGGGGGGTGCTGAGCAACACCGTGGGTGACAGCACGTGCCAAGGGACCAACGAAGGCACTGGAATGCGGGAATTTCGAGAAGTCCGCTCTGTTCCTATGAAGGAGACAGCGCCTGGACAGGCTATGACCATTATGAGCAATCTGGCAACGGGTGCGGATGAGGAAGGAAAGGAAATATCCTTTTCTACCACTACGACGACTATGAATGCGTGGCAAGTGCGGTTTGAAAGTGCCATTAATATCCTTAACAGTATGATAAAAGAGGACACCGAAAATATTGACGCCCGAGCGTTTGTGACGCGCTTCAGAAAAGGGAAAACTGAAGCACATCTTAGCAAGGAAGAGTTATTGCCTCTCTGGATTATTGTTAATGGGAACTCTGTTATGGCAATTGATTTGAATGGTACATCCCTACATCATAACTATAGTGGATTTTGCGCATCACCGAGCACTAATTTTCCTCCTACTGGCTGCATTGTTTTTCCACTTCTTGACAAGCTGAAAAAGGGCGAAGTGCAATTACCGAGAAATCGTTCTGAGGTTGAGGCAATGATGATGCCATCAACCAAAGAGGTTGAATGGGGTGTCCCAATTGGGGTGCTGTTCATAAATCCCCAGGAGCGGGACTCCATTGTAAATGATATTTGTCAATTGTTTCTCCCTTCTTTCCTTAAGGTGGCATATCCATTTGGGGTGCTATTGAAAGGGGCTTGGTTGAATACACTTCCGACTGAAAAATCCACAACGCCACGTGTATTGGAGATAACGACAAATGTGAAGGATTCCATCATGTCATTTGTAACAGAGGTTGGTGTTTCAAACATGAAAGCCTTCGCGGGGGACGGTAATCGTCTTGTGGAGACGCAAAGAAATCAAAATTCTCAACAACGTGAAACAACCCCACTGCATGTCTCGGCTGAAAAGGCTGTGGTAAATAATCCTGAGAAGAAAGCTATCTCTATTCACGAAGGGAAGAAGATATTAGAATCTCCCAATGATATAAATTCCAACGTTTCCTCACCGTGGGAGAGCAAAGGGAAACAGCCCATTTTCACTGCACGACTCATTCCATCCAGCCACGTCTCTTCTTTTCCAACGATGCCTACTCCATGCCACGCGGTGCTGGTACTGACACCCAGGGGCCCACTGGAGCTTCTTGCAGAGCCACCTTCTGCAGATATTACTGTAAAAGACGTGAAAATGAGTTTACTTCGCTCTGGTCTCGGACGTTCATTGCGTCTAAAGCAGAATTTGGTTCGTCTTATGTACGCCCCAAGCTTTCCTGTGATCGACGAGAATGAGTTAATCAATGCACGCTTCGTTGTGATGCGTCTGCAGACTCAGAAATGACTTTCATAAGTTGTTCTCTCTTTTTATTTCTCTCCTCTTTTTTTTTCTCATTCTCTTTCCGTGGGAGTTGCCCGAATACATATTTACTCGTGCATGCATCAGCCTGCATTTGTTTGTCACAATAATGTGTGGCTGTAGTGTAACCAAATCCGAAATGTAAGAAAGAGTTGAACGAAAGAGGAAGAATAATAGGGAGAAAAACAAGCAAGCGAAACGAAAAGAAAAGAAAAAAGGAAGTCCATATTACGGAAAGAAACTACGACGTTTTTTTTTTTAATTCTCTTTTCCGATTTATGTTCATCTGTGTATATTTTCTCTCAGTCTCTCTCTTTCTATTTCTCTCTCTCTGTGTTTGTGTTTTGCCTTTTTGCGTATGACGAACCCTACTACATGCCGTTGACTGCGGCGGTAGTGTCCTCTTTTTTTTTTTCTAATATTTCCCCGTTGTTGTTTTCGGATGAGCTGCTTCTGTTTCATGTGAGGGTGCTCGTTTGCGGGAGGTTGATGAGACTGCAAGCAGGAGGGCATATCCGAAAATTTAGAAACAACTTGCAGGTGGTGGTACCAAGCCGAGAAGAAGTCTCCCCAAAGAAAAAGAAAAGTGAACTAGAAAATAAATTTTATGTTTGCTATGCATCCCACATACTTCTCCGTGGTCTTCTTCTGTGTACATATGAGTTGGGGAAGAGGAAGTGGAGGAGTGAGGTTGCCAAATATCTACTGTTTTGCTCGCATATCAGTGAATATATGAATTTTGGATTCTCTCTTGTGTATCTATTTACTACTAACTCTCGTTGCTGTTGTTGTTTTCATTGTGTGAACGCTCCCCTTCACATATATAATGTTTTTTTTCTTTTTTTCTTTTTTCTTTTTCTTTGTATTGTTCGCTTCTTGCGTCTATATCATTCATGAATAACAACTAAACAATAATAATAAAAAAGAAATACGCCTACAAAGCCCTGAATTTAAAGCAAAGGGAAAGAAAGAAAGAGAAGACCGAACAGAGAAGAAAAAATCCCAAAAGGGAAAAACAATATTAAAAAAAACTACAAGAAGAAAGAAATCATCTTGTAGGTAATTAGGCATTCCCACAACAAGGTCTGCTTCTTCAGTACTTCAAACCGTGGTGTAGTATATATTACTATTGTCCCAAATAAAGAATGTTGCGTTTTAGCACTCGTTCCAGACTTCTCGTCAGCCCCTTCACCGCCGCTCGCCACAATTCTGCTTTTGTGGAGGAGTTGAAGTCGGCTATCCTTGCGCGTCATGAGGTGGATGCCCCAAAGATTCGCAAGCTGAAGGAGAAGTACAAGAATGAGAACCTTAGTAACGCAACGGTAGATGCTGCCTACGGTGGCATGCGTGGAATAACGGGCCTCGTGTATGAGCCCTCGCTCCTCGACACGGAGCAGGGCATCCGCTTCCGTGGCCTGACCATCCCCGAGTGCTGCAAGAGGATCCCCAAGTCGTGGAATGGGGGCACTTCGCCTCTCCCGGAAGGAATGTTTTGGCTTCTCATAACAGGCTCCATCCCAACCGAGAGACAAGTGAAGGACCTACACCATGAGCTACACTCCCGCACCGACCCTGAGGCAATTGATGCCGCCACAAAGACAATCGCTGCACTTCCTGAAAACGCTCATCCAATGACTCAGCTGTCTGTAGGTGTACTTGCTCTCCAGTCATTCTCCAAGTTTGCAGCTGGATACTCAACTGGAAAGGCTAATAAGTCTAACTACTGGGAGTATGCCCTTGAAGATAGTCTTGATATGATTGCCCGCACTCCACATGTAGCGGCTGTTATTTACAACCGACTTACAACTGGAAAGACATCACTGCTTAACCCTACTAACCCAGATTTGGATTGGGCAGCCAATTTTGCAAACATGCTTGGTTATAGAGATGAAGGCTTCTGGGATTGCCTTCGCCTATACCTCTCAATTCACGCTGACCACGAGGGTGGTAATGTGTCTGCACACACAACGACTCTAGTTGGTTCAGCACTAAGCGACCCTTACCTTTCCTTTGCAGCTGGTCTGAATGGTTTGGCGGGTCCATTGCATGGTTTGGCAAATCAAGAAGCTCTGGCCTACCTGTGTGAGATGCGAGATAAATGCAAGGCAGCTGGTTTGAATATGAAGGATCGCAAGGAACTGGCTGCTGGTCTTGAAAAGTTTACATGGGAACGTCTGAATGCCAAGCGTGTGGTTCCCGGTTATGGTCATGCTGTTCTTCGAGTTCCCGACCCACGATATATGTGTCTGCGTGAATTCTGCCAGAAGAACTTCCCGGATGATGAACTGTTCTTCATTGCTGACATAATCTTTTCCATCATGCCTGACATTCTGACAAAGCACGGAAGGACGAAGAATCCCTACCCGAATGTGGATGCTCACTCCGGCGTCGTACTCCAGCACTACGGCTTCACAGAGCAGACATTTTACACAGTTATGTTCGGTATCGCACGCCAGCTTGGTGTATTGACGGCTGTTGTGTGGGATCGTCTTCAGGGTCGTCCTATTGAGCGCCCGAAGTCCACGACGTCGGAGGCCCTTTTCAAGAAATTTAAAATTGAGTAGAGGCAATCAAGGAATGAGTAGGGGATGAATTCGGGATGAGGGAGCATCAAAGGCAACAAATAGAAGGAAAAAGGATAGATAGAAAAAAAAGGATTGCTTGTAGACCAGAGGATGTGTTGTATACACGAAACTAAGAGAAATAGGGAATTACAATAAAACCAAAGGAAAAAAAAAGGAGATGGATTGAAACGACACCGATGTGATTTGTCTTCTTTTCTTTTTTCTTTTTTGAATCAAAATCTCTATTTCTTTATGTTCTGTTTATTTCTGTTTCCCTTTTTTCCTTACGTTTTTTTCATTCTTCCGTTTTTTCTTTTTTTTTTGCTTTTGCTTTTCTTGCTTTGCTCCTCTCCTTATTTTTTTTTCCTTTGTTTTTTCTTTGCTTGCCTGTTGGACAAAGAAAAACATAAAAATAAATAAATAACAACAGTTATTGATTAAGAAGAACTCCTACCCTTGACGTCTACGGGTTTACCCTGTGTATGTGTGTTTTCCTCTTTATGGATCAGGCGAGGGCATCGCATCTTTGTCTGTGCTCCATGGCCTGAGTGTTCATCTCCTCTTTCGTGGAGCCGAGCAGTCGGTGAAACGCGAGAGAAGAGATAAACAAACAACACCATCAATAAGAAAGAAATGTCTATGTGTATTTGTATGCAGGTGTGCGGGGGTGGTGGGAGGAAAGAAAGAAGCAAAGAAAAAACCCCGGAGAAATTAATGTATGAAGAGGTGAATAAAAAGGGGGGAAATTAGGATGTTGCGAGCGCCGTAGGGGAGAGAAATGTAGATCTGCGTTTTATATGTCTTGGGGGATTGTATGTGGGGAGTGAAGCCAAACAAATTACAAGCAAAAAAAAAGGAAGGAAAAATGGTATGGGATTAAAGAGAGGAGAGCGGATTGGGAAAAGAAAAATATATTTGGTGCAATTAACTGGCACTTGAAGTGGTTTTTATTTCTTCGTACTTTCTCTACGGGTATGCTTTGTTTGTATTTTCTCCCCACCCCACTCCCACTCCGTGACTCTGCAGATGGATAAAGGATATCCGCAACGGGCGAATGGTTATGCATGCATATGTACACATACACATGGACACCTGTAGATACTTCATTTTTTTTTTCGTTTTGTTTTGATATCAAAGGAAAATTGGAGAGGATAATGAAAAAGATGAATAAGAAGAAACTATGCAGAGAAAAAAAAAATATTAATAAGAAGGGGAAGCAGCAGTCACAAAAAGTGAATCATTACCATTAATGATGATGTTACTGTCGCTGCCTCCTTTGCTTAGTATCTTCTTTTTTTTTTTCGTTTTGTATTTCTATATATACATATATATATATATATATATATATATAGTGTATCTATGCGCGTCTGCTTACATACATATATTTTCCTGTGGATGCCCTTTTTTTTTGTGTGTGGCTGTTGTTTTGTTCGTTTATGTCGCATGTACAAAGCAACAAGAAAGAAGTGGGTGGGGGTAGAAGGAAAATGGACATGAAGAGGATGGAAAATATATGATGTCCCCACCCAAGGAAGGAAAAAAAAGGAAAAAAAAACAGCAACAGCAAGGAGAACAAATACGAAACTATATATCATATCATATCACATCATATGTTACTACAATTAATAATAGACTACGACGTAGTGGATAAGTGAACTATGTGTTGGTTGTCTGAGGTGGGGAAAGCACGCCGCCGTGTAGCAGAGGGCTGTGAGGAAAAGAAGGGGAAAGCGAAATTTTGATGCCACTGCTGCTGATAGTGGTGGTGAAGGGATTAAATGGAGAGAAGAAACAATCGGCGTGCCACCAAGGCAAATGGAACTGAAATGAAGAATAAAAAATAAAAAGAAACGGAGGGAAAGAAACGAAAAAGATGAAATGAGATGAGAATCGATGTTCTTAGGTTGCATAAATTTGTTGTTGTTTTTATCTTATGGTTTTTCTGTTTTTAGTATTTAATAGTTTTGCTTGTTACACTGGCGGCGGTGGTGATTAATTTGGCTTTTTTTGTTTTTGCTTGTTTTTTGCTTGGTTGTTTGTTTATGACCCTCTGTACGTGAAAGAAAAAATGAGGAAAAAAATAAAACGAATTTACGTACACACTGATCCCATGTTGTTTGTGTGATATTTATGCTTGTATATACATTGGTAGCACGAGGGGGGAAAACAAAAAATAAAAATAAAAGTGTAACAAAATGAAAGTATATTGTGGGAAGCAAAACAAAGCCAAAAAATAAATACTTGGTTTTACTTCTTGTAACTTGTCTTTGCTTTCTGTCCTTTCGTGTAACGTGCATTCGTTTCTCTGGCCCCACATGTTACCATATTTTTCGTGTTGGGAGGGGGGTGAGATGGGTCGTGAACCACAGAGAGTCAAAGCCGTGGTTCATGATGTGTGGGATGGAAGGAAAGGGCGAGCGATGGATGGGTCTGTTGTAACAACAAACGGGAAGTAGTGCGGTTTCTTTTTGGTTTTGTTGCATTTCTTTCCTCTTTCTTTTTCTTTATTTGCTTTTCTTTGTATCTCTGCCCATGTATATATATATATATATATATGCCAAGTATCATGCAGCTACATTTATCTTGGGTAAAGGAGACCAGTGGATTGTTGTGGGAAACAAAAACAATTATAAAGCGAAAAACAGCAACAACTGGGAAAATTGAAGAAATCAAAGAAAACAAAGTAAAATGGATGACATGTATAAGCTACAGAGACGTAGTCTTTTTTTGTTTTCTTTTTTCTTCTCTTTAGTCCTTATCATTGTTTTGTTTCCTTTTCAGATGTCTAGGGGGAATGGTGACCGTGCCTACACACCCAGAAAGATTTTCTTTTCCTTTTTTTTCTTGTTCTCTCTCCTTCCATGTATTGTTCTTTCCTCATCATGACAACATGTTTTCCCTCGTTTGCTCATTGTTTTGAGGGTTTTGAATGTACAAAACCACATTTTCTCTCTTTTTTTTTTTCGTCTGACTCCCATGCACGCGCACATGTGTATAATTTCCCCCACGCCGCTGGCGCGTGCCACGTAATTTGCTCAGACGGGTGGGGTGCGTGTTCGTACGAAGAGACGGTTGAATGCTGCATAGAAGCAGGGGAAAAAGCAAAGAAAAGGGGGAAAAAAGGAAAACGGCACAACACCCCCGTTAGAAGAACTGTGGACAACCGCGTGTTGTGGTGTTGTGCCGGATTTTTCTTCCTTTTCTCTCCTCTTCTTGTTGCGCGTATTCACCGTCCACAACTTGATGTTTCCTTTTTTTGTGTGTGTGGCTTTGTTTTTCTGGTTTTATGGCTGACATATTCGGTCAATTGGTGGTATCTCTTCTTTTCCAGTCTTTTTCCCCTTTTGGTTTCTGCCGGCTGCTACTACGGATTCCTCAATGGGGAAAAATGAAAAAGGAGAAAGAGAAAAGAGGCAGGAGGGGATGTGGAGCTGCTGGGTGTGGATGCAGGAATACCATATCACTCCATATTATTCACAGAATGGCAAGGACAAAAAACAGAGAAGTCACTCGTTGAAGGCGAATTAGTGCAGCGTTATTCCACATGAGTTAAAAAGAAAAAGAAAGAAAGATTGTGACCAAGGAAGAAGAAAAGATTTCATTTGACTCTCTCCTCTCTGTTTGAGTGTTGATGTGGTGTATGTCTTTCTGTGGATTAAAAAGTGAACTAAATGTATTACGAGAGAGGGCTATTATATATACATATATATATATGGGAATTGAAGCCCAGCCCTTTGTTTCCGATACTTTTTTTCTTTTTCTTTTTCTTTTTGGTTTTTCAGACCAAAAAGCTGGTATTTCATACGGACAGGGATTGCTACCTTTATCTCTTTTTTGTACCGTTTTTTTTTTTCGGGGCGGAATTGGTGTTTTGGGAACCGTGGTGAAAAAAAGACACTGTCGTAGCTGCGGCTGAATGTCTAAAGGTTGGGGAATGCTGACTTTTATTTTTCTCTGTTCATTGTATGGCTTTGATTGGACCCCACGTTCTGAATTTTTTTTCTTTAAAATTGTTTTGAATGTTTGCTTCTGTCTCTGTGTGTGTGTGTGTGTGTGTGTGTTTCCATGCAGAGATCTACAGGGGCAGGTTGCGGATCTTTTTCTGTCCTTCTCATCAGTATTACTATTATTACTATTATTATTATTACTATTATTACTATTATTTTCTTGTTCTCATTTCTGTGTCCTTTTCAAGGCAAAAGAGGTGAAGATAGGCGGTGAGTAGAGTTATGGATGTCGTCCATATCGTCCTGCAGTTTGGCCGAGGCGTTGCGCTACGCCTACCCGTGTCTCCCGCGAGTGTTTCTTCCCTCTGGCTCTCTGGTAGTGCGAGGGAGGGGAGACAGGGCTGCTCCCACGAAACATGCGGGGACTGTGAAGGAGTACAGCTCTGAGGGCGATAACTTCAGTCAGGGAAAGAGAAAAACTGTTGGCCCCATCTTCATCCCACTTGTGCGGGGTCCGTGTTATTTCTGTGCTGATGAATCTAAAGAAGTACTACTGACATTCACGCAGAGGTATGGTTATAAATCACCTTTGTTTGTACCGTGTCGCGCATCCCTACCACGGAATAAAGAGAATGACAATGACGTACCTTCTTTGTCTTCGTCTTGCAGTGGGGAACTCATTGATGACGTTGCTGTGGAGAAGAAAAAGAGTATTGGTGTTGCCGGAGCTCTGAAGCTTCAGACACCAACCGTTACTATCCCATTTATACGATGTGAAGGACGTATAAATATCACAGACTGTATGAGAACGCGATATCTTCAAAAGGAACTACGACGAACAGAAAATGAACTTTGTGTTCTGTGCAAGGCCGCATGTAGATCTCTTTCCGCAGATGCCTCTGATAACGCACAGAAAAGCGTTGAAGATTCTCTCATTGCTGAAGACAATTCATCGCGAATGCCACAACACATGCAACTTAGATGGGATAATTATGGTTGGGATTTTGAAGATCCTACTCTGGCAGAGCAACAGTCAAAGCACCTTCCGCTTGCTTCTGATACAGGAGGGGACTACTGGAGTGCATGGATAGTACCCTTCAAAGCTCCTTTTATTACCTCGTCTGTCGTGCGGGTGCGAGACATACGTCACTTTCTTCTGGAGGATCATTTGACTCTTATCAACATGGATGCAGTACACCGCCATCTTGCAACCGAGCAGAAGCTTCTTTTTTCAATGCGAGCATTTCGTGACTCTCCTGTTGACTACTGGGCCTCCACTGGTGAGCCTGTGTATTCCACCGCAGCAAAGAGTTCTGTTACAACCTCAAACAACGGTGATGCAGACGACGCACCGTACACCTCCTCTCCAGTCAGAAGTCCATGCTGGTTCACAGTCTCTGAGTTAACAGAACGTCGGCTGCAAGTTCGTAGTGGTGGAAAACTCTCCCAGCAGCCCATCAGTTACAATGGATGTGGATTTTTTCTCCACAAAGCGCCATGGTGGTTTTTGATGTCACGTGAAGAAGTATTGCAGGAGTGCCCACTTTCTTTCGATACTTTACAAAGGCTGCCAGCTCAATCCGAATACAACAATAAGGATAATATAACAGCTGCCATTCATGGCTTGGGCTCGCTTCGTGGGGAAATTGTATTTGTGCTTGTGCAGCCATCAACGTGGCGCATGTACCCTCGACGCTCTGCCGTTATGAACTTTCACCAAAATATTTCTGATACAAACGAATCCTCCTATATTGATGATATGTCGTCCATGGATACTGTTTTTGCACCACTGATCTTTATTGACATCAACGAAGCCGTACGACTTATGCAGATCTGGTCTAAATTACAGAAGCAAAAACGACGACAACAGCAAGAAGACAATATACACACTGTGAATGAGCAACTGTCTGTGAAGGAGAAGAAAAACGAAGAGGATGAGAAAGAGCGAATTCTGGATTTTTTTGCTTCTCTTCCCTCCAGTCTCTCAGCTGCCGTCTTTATCAACTCCTTCATTACACACTGCGCCCGTGCCTTGAACTCCGCACCGACTGCACTGCTGCAACCGACACTAACCGAAGTCATCCCCGCCTCAACGGGTGGCGGTGAAATTGCAGACGTAGTCTGTGAAGAAAAGACACAGATAATGTTGAATACAGAAAACACACTGGAGTTCAGTTCTCACATTGATCAAGAGCCACAACACAACATGGCTTGGAACACACCACTGCCCAACATCGATCACAACAATAACAGCGATGATGACAACTGCTATGCACATGATGAAGACTTTCCAGCCGTAGATCGTCGCATATACGGTTCTGCTCACCGTTTAAATAAGGCATACACACACCCTCGGGAAGAATACAATCAGCTTACATCTATTAATCATGCACCCAACTTAACTTCTACTGTTGCCAAAGAGATAATAAAAGCAATAGAACAGAGATCCAAGTGCGCACCGTCGTCGCTGACATCCGAAGAATCCTCACAGGCTGCTTACTACAACACCGACGACGAAGTGAAGGACGTTGTATGGGACATTGGTATCGTTTGGCTTTCCATTCATTATACCATCCCGGCTGTAAATGCTCTTGACACGGAAATAATACCTTAATCACAAATAGACCTACATGGGTCAAATATTCATTCCTCACAACGCCAAAGAGAAAAAATAATTTGACACATCATTTCTCACATAACATTTTCTCTTCCCTAAAACCGTCTTTTAAGACTGAGAAATATATTTCCAGCAGAAACATTACAATGTGTAGTCGCAACCAATGCATATACTTGAAACACTGTATAATCCTAATGAGTGTCATGTGACTCAAAAACACTACATTGCTTTCACCATCCGTTGTTTAAATCTGCGTCATTTCTCCCTTCCATTCCTCTCGCAAACACAAGGAACAGAAAAAAAAACGACACACGAAGTTTTATAATGCACGGAGACACGGTGACTTATCCATTTCCTCATCTTCAAGACGCCCCTCCAACCGCCTCGCACTTGTGCTTTCCGTGCACTGCGCGGTGATATCTGGGGCGGAGAGACTGCCGCCGCCCCCGTCATGCCGTGCCCTGTTCCCCCCTCTCCTCCCCTCCCTTCCCCTCCCCTTTCCTCTTGCTTCTTGGCGCCCCGTGGCGGGTGACTGCGTTCGCTGGTGATGACAAAAGTTGTAGTGCGCGACTGAGCAATGACTGGTGCTGAGCAAACACGACCGATGCAGTAAAGACTGCGTCCTGCTGACGCGACAATGTGTGACCCGCCGCTGCTGTGCGCCACCCTTCCCCGCGCCACGCTCCCCTGGCCGTCGTTCCCTGTTTCTGTATGCGAGGAGACCCGTAGCCACGGTGCCTTGCCCACTTGGTGGCGCACTGTGGGTGGTGGTTATCCGAGACTGTCTCCGTGGGTATTTATGCTTGCGTTTTTATTTATCTACTTTGTGGAGGGTGCTCCGTTGCCAGTGTGATGAGTCATTCTTAAACGGATCCAATTATCAGAGCACTGTGCGCTGAAAAAACACGATGACAATCCGTGGACATTGCTGATGTGGCACTCTCACCGTTCTGTTTGTTTGGTTGGTTGGCTCCTCGTTTTTTCCCCCTTTACGTTGTGCGTCGCCATGATGAAAAACTTGTCTAACGACAGGCGGACCGACAAATTCAATGAGGATTCCTTGAATGTGTACAAATGTTGAGCGACTCAGTTTAATTACCCGCCGTTCTACCTCTTTCTTTCTTGGCGTAAGCCTCACTGTCCTGTGCGACGCCTCTGTCTAACACACCACATTGTGCACCATATTTGCGGTGGGGTGATTTCAGGAGGCGAAGAGAGTTGTATCGGGCATTCTGCCGGGATGCATGCTGTGGTGATGAAAAACCAGTTGTAGTGCGCACTGACTGCTGTTCATGAATGAGTAATCAACTTGCTTCTTCCAAATGAAGCCCCTGAATGCATGTATGCGTGTGCAGGTGTGTGTGTGTGTGTGTGTGTGTGTGTGTGTGTGTCTGCGTGTTGTCCGTGCAGTGTTCATGCCCTCTTCCTCTGTCATTGTGCTCTGTGGGTGCTGTCGCCCTCGTACTGTGCAGGCTCCCACTTACCAGCGCCCTGCAGTGTGTCTCTGCGTGGGCGTCAATCGTACGGAGCGAGAGTTTCCATTTCTCTCCGTTTCTCTCTCTCTCTCTTTCCTTCCCTGTGACCCGTGATATCTGGGGCGGAGGGACTGCCGCCGCCCCCGTCATGCCGTGCCCTGTTCCCCCCCTCTCCTCCCCTCCCTTCCCCTCCCCTTTCCTCTTGCTTCTTGGCGCCCCGTGGCGGGTGACTGCGTTCGCTGGTGATGACAAAAGTTGTAGTGCGCGACTGAGCAATGACTGGTGCTGAGCAAACACGACCGATGCAGTAAAGACTGCGTCCTGCTGACGCGACAATGTGTGACCCGCCGCTGCTGTGCGCCACCCTTCCCCGCGCCACGCTCCCCTGGCCGTCGTTCCCTGTTTCTGTATGCGAGGAGACCCGTAGCCACGGTGCCTTGCCCACTTGGTGGCGCACTGTGGGTGGTGGTTATCCGAGACTGTCTCCGTGGGTATTTATGCTTGCGTTTTTATTTATCTACTTTGTGGAGGGTGCTCCGTTGCCAGTGTGATGAGTCATTCTTAAACGGATCCAATTATCAGAGCACTGTGCGCTGAAAAAACACGATGACAATCCGTGGACATTGCTGATGTGGCACTCTCACCGTTCTGTTTGTTTGGTTGGTTGGCTCCTCGTTTTTTCCCCCTTTACGTTGTGCGTCGCCATGATGAAAAACTTGTCTAACGACAGGCGGACCGACAAATTCAATGAGGATTCCTTGAATGTGTACAAATGTTGAGCGACTCAGTTTAATTACCCGCCGTTCTACCTCTTTCTTTCTTGGCGTAAGCCTCACTGTCCTGTGCGACGCCTCTGTCTAACACACCACATTGTGCACCATATTTGCGGTGGGGTGATTTCAGGAGGCGGAGAGAGTTGTATCGGGCATTCTGCCGGGATGCATGCTTGTGCTCCTGTTTGATGTATATTGAGTTAAATTGGTTACTTCCTTTTTTTTTTAGTGTTCGCTTGGTTTTCTTGCGTGGCATTCTTTTTTTCTGCGGTGATGGGGAAGTGATCGAGCATTATTTTGAGATTAGTTTGGTAGTATGAATTGATTGAATACTAAGAATAATTGTTATTATTCTTTCCTTTGTTTTACGATCTATATCCGTTATGGAGAAAGCGAAAGAGGATTAGGTGGGAGGGAGGGAGTGTTCGGGGAATTAAATAACAAGCAGAAGTATAGAGTGAAGTTATTTATGTTGTTTCCATGATGACGCTGTATTTAGATAATGATCCGAAAACGGAGACGTTTAAGCCGTATTTTCTTGCTGACGTTCAGCATCGACTTGCTTTGCATTGCTGCCGACTTTTGGCGGAAATGACTGCACATACTGGCAAGTCGTTTCTCACCCTTGCGAGACGGGGGTGCTCTCCCACACGTGAAGAAATCGTCGGCGAACGCGATGAGTTGAGCATGCACGAGGAAGCATACCGTTCTGTTCGAAGCGCCATTGCGGCTTCATGTACACTTAGCCACCGCTCCTGCCATGTGCTATGGGGCCCACGCGGTTGTGGTGAGCATCGCATTCTTCGACTCGTTGCGCAGGATTGCATGCAGCGCGATGGAACGCTTGTTTTATACCTGGATGGCGACACGCTGAATGGCGACGAGGATGGTCTCCGCTGCATTGCGCATCAGATTCTCCGGTTCCTGAGAAGTCCCCAGTCTTTGAAACTGCGCGAGGCGGATTGGTCGCTGCGCACCGGGACGTTTGATTTTGGTGCTCTCTTTGGTTTTCCGAAACTGCTGCAAAGAGATGATGAGGGATCTGAGGATCGAGAGAGTGATGATGGTGATAATGATGTTGGTGGTGGTGGTGATAATAACATTTTACCAGTACGAGGAGGAGGAGGAACTACAGGAGTTAGCGGAGAAAATACATCCAGTATAGTGAATTGGGGGAGTGATAGGATGAGAAATCGAAAACGTCTCCGTCCGCAGTCGCCTGTTGATTCGGAAAGTGAAGATGAAAATATAAATGAGGAGAGTGATATGTTCTTGGTGACATCGACTATGGCAACTGGTACAGGAGGTGTTTCTAGTGCTTTACCAGCATTGCAACGATGCCTTCTTCTTATGAAGGGCTATGGTACAAATCTCGTTATTTGTATTCGTAGAGTGGAGCGTTTTGGTATTTGGTGCGACCAGCTTCTGTATGTATTGTCTGGACTCATGCACGAAAGTGATGGGCGAGGAGGCGGGATGTCACTCGTTATGACTTCATCTACTCCCGATATTCGCCAGCTGGAAAAACGTCTCTCAAGCCGACTCACTTGCGAAACACGCTGTATCCCATTGCTTCCTTGGAGCGCTACACGAGTTGCTAGAGCGTGCCTGGTGGAAATGAAGGAATCTCTGGAGAACCATCTTAAAAAAAGAGCAGCAGCAGCAAAAACAACGAAGACTAAAGAAAAGGATGGTGGAAATAACGTAGACGAAACACCAGATGGAAATCTGTCGGTGAATGAGATGGTTAGGTTTGCTCATCCTTTCACTGGGTGGAGGTTTGACGTCTGTAGTGCTGCCCAAGGAAGAGAAAAGGCTCTTCTGAATACATCTGCAGACTTATCTCATAGTTCGACACAAATAATTGAGGAAGCAATGCTGAGGATGGTGATGGCTGCCATAAAGGAGTTAAACACCGTCTCCCAACTAGAACAGGAGTCGCTGACGGAGAGTGTGTTTGCCCGGTGCATTACACGAGTCTCTAAAGATTTGAGGAGCGTTGGTGCAACGGCAGGGCGAGTCGTAGCGTCCGTCTCTTCTATCTTTGGTGAGGTTTGTTCTGGGAAAATTCATTTTCTCAATGCCAAAAATCGTTCTTCTAATGTACAGTGGCTGACAAAACGTTTGAGTAAGAAAATAGACTACAGTAACTCTCTATCTGGGATGTTTCTCACTGCTCCGGAAGCAGTACGAGCGTTATGGCTATCAAGCTCTTCCAAAAAAACATCTGAGGATTTAACTGTGTCAGCTGCGGCCAGAACAACATTGACGTCTTTTTCTTCCGCTTGTTCCTCCGTTATTAACCATCAGCTTCTCTTTGACGATCTTTTATCGGATTGCCGTCTTGTTGAATTAGGATATTGCTCTCGCGAAACATTCCTAATCCTGGTGTATATCTGCTTGCGCCATGAAGCGGGAGTGCCACGTACTGTCGTTGATCTACTGGAGGATGTTTCTTCGTCCATGGGGACTCAAGCTGCCATTGCTCTTGACCGAGGGGCATTTCGAACTGCCATCGCTGCACTTCATCGCTGGCGGATTCTTTGTGTCGCTGGGAAAAGTGGTTCCGGTGTGGTTTCATTACGCGGTAGTCCAGCGAGACTTCGCGGTTTCTTGCAGTCGGTGTTACATAAAGCAGACCACTATGGCTCCGTGTTGGGGTTGGAAGCGAAGGAGCTGACACGACTGCGCAGTCTTATCTGAACTGGATGATAACATGAAGGACAGGGGGGAGGGGGAACAAAGAAATCCTGCTTTACACTTATTTACTCTTTTTGACATTTTTTTCTTATAGATGCTGCTGACTGACATGTGTATATTCTTTTTATCGTTTATGTTCTTTTTTTTTCTCTCTTCGTTCTTCGGTCTCCTGGGGGGAAGTTGCGGGTGAAGCGGGGGAAAAAAAGAAAAACCCACAGGGGAGAACACTGTCATGTCTGTGGGAGCGCCATCTGATGTGTCGCCAGACTCGAGGGTTGCGGAGGATGCGCCAACCGCCACGGCCATTGCCACAACAACCACGCTGAGCGAAGAGGAGGAGGTGGCGACAACGGGAGCAGCGACGAATGTGACAGCCAACGGCGACGCTGCGGTGGAGGGAGTCGCCGCTGGGAAGGTGCCGACGGAGAAAACGGAGACCCCGGGAGATGCGCCTACTGAAGGGGCGCATGACGATGCTGACAAAGAGGACTTGGATGAGGCAGAGGGGGCGTCGGAGCAGGAAAACGCCGTGGAGATTAGCGGTATACCTCCCAATGACGTGAAAAACATTATCTTGCAGGTTATTAGTCCTTATTTTGACGACGAGGGTGGTGAGGACGATGCACAACGCTATGACCATATTAAAGCCCAGGGATGGATCCAGCTTATTTGCGATGGTATCATGGAGAAGCTTTTGACAATGCGGCGTCCGTACAAGTTTGTGGTACACTGCATGATTATGCGAAAATGTGGGGCGGGAATTCATGTGTGTTCGAGTTGCTATTATAGCCAGGCTGATGGCTGGGTGAATCATGCGCATGATCTTTCTGCCCATATCTATGCCGTAGTGACTGTCTACTGGAGTGTCATATAGAAGGAAAGAGAGGGGAAGGTGTGAAGAAGAGGAAGGAAAGAGAGGGGAAGGTGTGAAGAAGAGGAAGGAAAGAAGCAAACGGAAGGTAAGAAATGGTGCCAGTGAAGGCCTTCTTTTTTTGTGTTACAGAACCCCATCTTCCTTCCCCTAGTCTTCTGATGTAAATGGGAACGAGAGAACAAAAGGTATATATATGTTCTCAATTTAAGATTACCTCCCTGTGAGTGGGAAAATGACTGAGAGGATGAAAATATTTTTTTCGCTCTTTTTTTTTTTATTTCCCCTTTATATATTTCTTCTTGTCTCTTTTTTTTTTTTGCTTCTTTCCGTGTTAGATTTGAGTTGTTTATTGTGAATTTATAGTAGCAGAGGGTCCAACCTCGTATACATACACATTGGAAAATACTCACGCACCCACTAAGAAGCGAATAAGTTGAAAAGAGGCGAATTTTAAACCGTAAAGTATTCTACTGTTAAAGTGTTGTAGGAAGGAGGTATTGTCACACGAACTTTTATTTTTGTTATTTATAATGTTTCGTGCTGCCATCCGTAGCGCCCTTTTGGCCCCGAAGAAGGAGGCCTTTCAACGTGGCAAACCACATCTCATTATTGGCACCATTGGTCACGTTGATCACGGTAAAACAACACTTACATCCGCTATCACCACAGTTTTGGCAAAAAAGGGCAGGGCGAAAGCACTTGACTACTTTGCCATTGATAAATCTCCAGAGGAAAAAAGTCGTAAGATCACCATTAACGCAACACATGTTGAGTATGAGTCCGAGAAACGCCACTATGGGCATATAGATTGCCCAGGCCATATGGATTTTGTGAAGAACATGATTACAGGTGCTGCACAAATGGATGGTGGTATTCTTGTGGTGGCGGCTAACGACGGTTGCATGCCTCAAACGCGTGAGCACTTGCTTATTTGCTCGCAGATTGGCCTTCCTGCTCTTGTATGCTTCATAAACAAATGCGATTTGATGCATGGCCAAGAGGATATGATTGAATTGGTGGAAATGGAGGTGCGTGAGCTGTTGGAGAAGTACAGGTTCCCTGCGGAGGAAACCCCATTTGTACACGGATCCGCAGTCAAGGCATTGGAGGGTGATGCTGACAATGAAGCAAAAATTATGGAGCTTGTACAGAAGTGCGATGAATGGATCCCTGACCCACCGCGTGCCACGGATAAGCCCTTTCTTATGGCCATTGAACACGTTTACGAAATTGGAAAGGACAAGAAATCTGTTATTGTGACTGGTCGTGTGGACCAGGGCTTGATGAAGGTGGGCGCAGATGCCGAACTTTCTGGCTTCAGTGCGAAGAAGTTGACAGTAAAGGTGTCTGGTATTGAAATGTACCATAAAACTCTGGAGGAGTGTATGCCGGGCGATTCTGTCGGTGCGAGTATTGTTGGTTCTGGCGATACGGTGAGCTTATCGAAGGATAACGTGGAGCGCGGCATGGTGCTCTCCGCGCCGGGCGCGACAACACTGTTTAACAAGGTCCGTGCGCAGGTCTACGTGCTGACAAAGGAGGAGGGCGGTCGCCACACCGCCTTTAGTCCCCACTACCGTCCACAGCTCTTCTTTCACTGTGCCGATGTTACGGCAGATATCAACTTCCCAGAAAGTGAGAAGCTTGCGGCGGAGCTGAGCAAAAAGTATGCCCGGGATGCTGAGGGGCATAAGAAGAAGGAGACTGAGCTGAAAGAGTTTGAAAAAACTCTTGTCTGCATGCCTGGTGATAACCGCGAGCTCGTGCTCACGCTTGCCTATCCCATGCCGATGGATAAGGGACTCAAGTTCACCATCCGCGAGGGGAAAATTACTGTCGGCTGGGGCGCCGTGACGGAGTGCCTCGCCCTTGACCCGAAGGTGAGCATCGAGGGCGTCAAGCAGACGAAGGCCGTGACGGGGAAGGGCAAGAAGAAGTAGTCTGTGAGCCCGGCCCCTTCCACCCACCACCACCTCAATGGAAGACACGAATAAAGAAGCAAAAACCAACGGGATGTTGCGTGGGAATAAGAAAAAAAGAAGGTAAAGGAGAAGAATGAAGAAAAACGATAAGTAAGATATAAGGAAGGGGTGTAAAATAAATAAGAGGAATACATATGGGGGTAAAAAAGAAGAGAAGGAGAGAAATAGTGGCGACTACATGCATGGATGCGGCTCTAGGAGCGCACACATTAACTGCGGTGAGGAAACATCAAGAGGGAGGGGGAAGTGGCATATATATATGCGCCAGCGGGTTAGTGAAGAGAAAAAAAAGACAGAATAAAAGAAACAAGCAGGAGAAAAAAAAATTTATGTGGAGGGAGTGAAGAAGAGGAAACGAAAAAAAAAAGAGGGATGAAACAGCTGTTTTAGCGGCGTCTTTCGTTTTCTCTCTTCCTAGAACTGATATTCTGAACCACACCGCCGCCCCCCCGCTCCCTCCTTCACAGATTTTTTTGTTTTAGTCTTTGAGGATGAGGGAAAATTGAGAGGAAAGAAACAAAAAAAAAGACAAGGATGACACCCAAACAAAGCTAAAAACAACTGAATGCCATCATGCTTGCCGTTAGCGTGCATCTCGTGATTCATGTGGAAAGTGCAAGGCGCTTCCGTACAGATAAACGTTGAGAGAATGAGGATAAATGGAGATGAGAGAGACGAGAAAAAAGGAGAGAGGATTCACAGGATGAAAACGAGAGAAATACCTCGGATGTGTAGAGGGAGAAGGCTGCTGATGCAAGATGTTGTTTGGTGCTCTTAGGATTTCCCTTGGAGATTGTTGTCGTTGATGACTCTGAATGGGACACAGTGAGGGTCGTATACAATAATCATAGTAATACCGGTAATAACTATGAGATAAGGACGCAGGGAAGCGAAACCAAGCAATTGAACGTACTCACATCAGCGATGTCTACATTCTTTTCCATCCTTCTTTTTTTTTTCTTGTTGTTTTTTTTTTTTTGGTATATATAGGGAACTGTAGAGGTGTGTTTGTGTGTTGCGTATTCACACACGGCGACTCACAACTAAGAGAATTAGAGATAGATAGAGAGCGAGTCGGCCATTCTGATTGATTGTTGGGTGTTTTTCTTTTTTTAACTTTAATTTGTAATCCTAGGTACATGGATACTTTAACTGCTTTAGATCGGCTAGTGGTGACGTCAGCGTCCCCATTGGCAGGAGATGGATCATGTGCAACAGTACCAGGCACCACAGTTGCCTCCCGCAGTCGTGCGCTCGTCACTCAGCACAAGAAAGAGACTGTAAAGGCGTCTGTGAAGGAGGTGGATGTTTTGCGTCGGGGTCTCAGGCGTCTGGAGACACGCATGCATGAGCTGGAGTCGCGCGTTCAGTACGTGAACCCGTGGGTGGTGCAGTACATGTGGGAGCTGCTGTGCGAGCTGCGGGACAAGATCGGGGTGCAGTACAGTCACCAGCAGGAGCAGGCGTGGCTGGCGGGGATGCGGCGGCCGAGCGGCGGCCAGCCCTCCACCGAGCCCAAGGGGAGGAAGGCCGGGGCTCCGGCGGCGGGCGGCGCAGCCGCGGTGAAGGACGCGGCAGTAGTGGCAACTCCGTTGAGGCTTTTTGACGACAGCACTGATCTCGCTCTCGACGATGAGGACTACGGCGGTAACTTGGACACGTCAGTCTCATCGGAGAGTGATAATGAGGAGGAATCACTCCTTCAGGAGAGCGTCATGGGTGCGAAGTCAGTTGGCGTTCAAAACCGATCAAACATAGTGCAACTGTCGTCGACATTGTCGCCCCGCAATGATTGGAACAAGAATAATAATAATAATAATAATGGCAGTGACGGATTGAGGACGGGCAAATATTCTACAGAAAATAGGCGACGGTTGTCCCATTATCTTGCCCGAATGGAGGCGTGGTGGCAATTTTCCCAAACTGTCCAAGAGGAGTCTAACAGGAGAATGCAAATTGCCTTAGAGGAAAGTACACAACGATCTCTTTTTATTTCCCGCTTGGCATGTGACTTGGCGAGCGCATCCTGCTCTCAAAAAGGTTTTTTGTTGGGTTCCTCGATGCTCTCCAACTCTGGAGGTCAGGAAGATAAGAACGTGTATCGAATTACGACTCCAAGACAGCAGAGTGGCAACGAAATGCAGCGACGACGAGGTCGACACGACGAATTGGATTTTGCCTCCCCGCCGCAGACTGAATTCCCAGGCGGGTTATCTCCCATTGAGATGGCACAGACTTCTTCAGCCTTTTTATCACCACGGGGCGATGATGGACGGAGCGGGAATCCCGAAGGAAGTCAGCGACAGGTGCAGACGACTGCGAATAATAATGACTTTGTGGACGATGACTCTGACAATCTGTTACGGGACAATCGCAGACTAAATGGAAAGAGAACGCGTGAAATGGCCTCCTCCATGCTTAGTAACCAGGATTTCATGCGGCAGATCGCGGACACGGTTTCTCGACAGCTGGCCGTGCAGATTCAGCACGCCGATATGATGGACGAGAAGAATGTGTCGCCGTCTCAGTCATTGCCGTCGGCATTATTCCTAACGGTGCGGGAGGCGGTGAATGACATTGCGAGGGCGCATGACAATATGATTTACAGGCAGTTGCAGGATTGCCTTGCGGAGGAGCAGAGACAACGCATGACTCAAGAGGAACGTTTCTGGCAGCGTGTTGCCGATCAGGAGGACTTGTGGACACAACGCGTCAATACCGAGCGGAAAGCAGAGATGGAAAAGTTGAAAGAACATGAGCGACTCGCTGCGCTTGGGAAAGAGAACGCGGAATCCTGCAGCGAAGTGCGCAGGGAACTCTTGAAGCTGTGTGGGGAGGTGGTGCGTGCTGTTGAGAATATCCCCGACTTCTCTTCATCCTCTGCTGCTGCAATGCCACCAGCGAGTAGTGAAGCTACTACCGCACGACAGACAGATGGTGGAGACTCTGCTCGACATGATAAAATGGAGCTTCGATTGGAAACATTGTCAGCCGCCGTCAGTAGTCTCTATTCTGATGTAGAGAAAATGCGGAATAAGATGAAGGAAGAATCATCCTTTCCACAAATGGAATGGCGCAGACAGACAGAGAATCGCATAGCAAGTCTACAAGAGAGTTTCTTAGATATGCAAGAAGCCGTCGCTATTGTGGCACGGAAATCTCGTGCGGCAGAGGATCGTCTCGACGCATCAAAATTAGAAGAGAAGGAGTTCACCACATGGAGAGAGAAAGTGCAAAATTTAGAAGACGAATTGGAAATACTTTCAACACTGCTAAGTACAACTCAACAACAACAACAACAACCTCCTTCACCGCCACTTCCACCTCCTGTTGCTACAACAACAGCAGCAGCAACAACAACAGCAACCAGAGAAGCAGAAGGAGAATATATGGAAAAGAACTTGCTGTGCGTAGAAGATGCCATGATGTATATTCAGAGGATTATTTTTACCCACAATTCGAGAGTGACGTCGTTAACAGACCCATATATTAGGGCATTGTCCGCACTATGCTCCATTCTACAGCAAGTGAGTCATTTGTACAGCATTGGCACTGGTACTTTTGGTGGAAGTTTGCGTCTTATATTTTCAATGCCTCCATTCTCTCTCCCTTGCTCCTTGACAACGGCATGTCAAGCGTACCTGCGTGAGCATTCTGCCGCTGAGTTAAATGAGGCTTTGGATGCTGTGGATATCACTCCACATCTCGCGAAGGTGCTACGTGATTGCTATTATTGGATACAATCTCATGTCCTTGTGGTAAGTAGAAACATTGATGACAGCGGTGGTGGTAGTGGTAGTAGTAGTACAGTTAAGGAAGAACATTCCAAAAACTTGGGAAATAATAATAATAATAATAATAATATTGTCTCAGGTGAAATTCAAAAGCCAGAAGAAAAGCCATTGCCACAGTCCACTTCAATGAATTCATTTCATAATGTTCAGACGACACCACCAAATCCTGTCGTGTATGATGCCGGGTCCGTTTCAGAAACGCTACCGTATTCAGAAGAGATTCCCTTTGTTCCACAGGCATTACCCAACAGAACGAATTGCACCACTGGAACACAGACAGACCTTCCTAAAACGGCAAACCCCTCCGAGCCATTACCCGCACCAGAGCGTACTCCTCGCTCTACCGGTAAACCGACTGAAGAATGCCAAAGCCCCAAATTAGAATCCCGAACTGCTGATCCAACAACTCCTACTGCTACTGCTACTACTGCCTTGGAGGCGCTGGCGCTGGCATCTTCACCAATGGGAATTGAGCCACACTGCGGTGTTGTGCATCATTATCATCATCATCATGACTGTGGAAAGGCCAAAGAGCATGCGCCTGCAACACTGTGTTTTAAAGAAGAAGGAGAAAGAGGCGGGGAAAGGACCGCTCACCCAAGGCCTCCAGTCGTCCATTTCTCTGAGTTACCATCTGATAATGATGAAAATCAGTGGAATTCACGTGAAAAAAGTCGATGGGATGCTGCAGCGCGACGCCTTGATGAGACGTCTTTTCAAGACATGGACGATTCCTCAGAACAGGGGGTTGAACTGTCTGTTCCTCCTCTGAATAGGTCTCACATTGATTACGAGAAGAGAAATGAATTTATGGGCCCTCGCATGACTCAAATTGGATACATACCTCCCGATTTACCGCCCCCACCTTCTATGACTAACGAATGCCTCCCACTGCCCACCAAAATCTCTTCGTTCATAGATCCACAACAGGTAACACGTACGCCAGGGAGAGCTCCTCTCTCTTTGAAAGATCCTCAACCCTTCTACACTTCCAAGACACGGCACAGAGAATATTCACAATGTGACATCAACAAGATTAATAGTTATAATAATAATAATAATGGTTTGGGTCATGAAAAGGATGCTCCACGCTTTGCTACCCGCTCTGGGGGTAACGATCAGGAAAAACTGATGCATCATTTTTCTCGACCCTATCCAAGTGTCTATCCTCATGGAACTAAAAGTCGTGGTGATATTCTTGCTGATGTCTTGGCGCCAGAGTTACGTCAGAGTTCAGCTGTTAACGGTGGGGATAGATCATCAAAAATGAAGAAAGCTGTCAGGCGTTGATTGTGTATGCGTGTGGATGTTCTTTTGAGAATTGAGACTGAGATGTTGATTTGGTATGGTTGTTATTCTTGTTCTTTGTACATATGTTGCAAGATGATTGCTCTTTTTGTTTTGTTTTGTGTGTGCCTGTTTTTGTTGTGATTACTCTTTCCTCTGTGACCTCCAAGGCCAAAAAAACGAACGAAAGTGCACTCTCGTACATAGACACAGAGTAAAAAAACAAAATGAAGAAAAAAGGATTAATGAGGATAACACGATGGATGGGGGAAAGATAGACAGGCGTTGTGGAAGCGGATTTTTATGGAGTTTCTTTCTCTCTCTTTCTTTTTCTCCCGTTCATCATGCAGGCAAGGTGAAATGGACCGTGTTTGTAATGATTATCACCATAGCCTTGGTTACAAGTGTAATTGTGCGTAGTGTGTTTCACTTTTTTTTCGTGGGGTGACCTATTTGATCTTCTCACTTATTCACTCTCTTTCTCTCACTCTTTTTCATTCTTTTTTTTTCTTTGATTTTATTTATTCTTCTAACTCTTGGTGGCAGCAGTGTGTTTATTTCCCCCTTGTTCTTGATTAGTGAAGAAGGGATAGTGCCGCGGAGGAAATAAAATAAACTAACGAGCTGTATTGATTGCGGGCTGCAAAGGTTTACCGTTGCTGCTATTTCTCCTGCTTTGCTAGCGGTGTTGTCCGCTTAGGGTTCAGTATGTTTCAAGGGCAAACAGGTGCTCGTTCTGCGGGTGCCTTTTACTGCCCCTGTTGCAATGTGCACTGCAGTGATAGCCGGTCGGCGGAGTTGCATAGATCCAGTTTGAAGCACAAGAAACGAAGTGGTGAGTTGGAGGCGGAGCGTCAGAGGTACAAGGACGACGCGAGCGTGACTGTGAAGGACGTAATGGCGCTGGTGGAGCGCAAACGTACGGAGTTGGCGGTTGTTCCATGGAGTCAACTGCGGTGCACGGAGGAGAAGACACGTGATGACTGATTGTTGTGTGGGAGAAATGTTTGTTTGATTTCCTCCTGTTTACTGTATTTATATATTTATTTCTTTGTCTGGATTGTGGATTTATTGGATAGCTCAATACTCCATCACCTATTTGTTTTTTCCTCCTGTTGTTTGCGTGTTTATGCAATTCCTCTTCTTCTCCTTTTACTTTTGGACATAGTTTTTTAGAGGCGGTGGTGTACTGCATTCTGGAGTGTGGAGAAAAGGAGAGGAAAAATCAAGTCTAGCGACAAATAAAGGAGTATATATAATTTATAAAAAAAAAAAACAGCATTGTTGTGGGTGATTTTTCCATCATTAAATGGCTCTACCGTCGGGGGAAAAGGAATGCCGCCACGCTGTTGATGTTCTTGAGCAGCTCTTGGAGCTCTCTGACGTCAAGTCGGCCGCGGAGGGGGCGCTGCATACAAGGCAGCACTCCACCGTCACCCTGCTCACGCCGGTGGAGGAGACAATCGTGAGCAACAGCCGGCTGGTGCGGGAGCAGGCGGCCGTACTGCTGGGCAAACTGAGGGCCGCGCTCTCTGCCAGCGGTGCGGCGGACGGCAGCTCGTCTGCTTCGCCGGAGTTTGCGGCCTCTCAGTTATTCATCCGAAAGTCTCGTCTCCTGCACGAGCGAGTTGGGCGTGTGACTGTTGCCTTCAGCAGCCTGAAGCACGCTGCTCTGTTGGGGGAGAACTCTACCGGGCGCCGCGTCATCACAGACCGGGCGTCCGTTTCTATTACGGAGCTGCTGGATATACTCATGGCTGCCGTGTCAACGCTGGAGGAATCAACACTACCGTCTGAGACAGAGCAAAAGAATACACCATCATTACCATCATCTTCACGCTATGTTGTACTTGGTGCCCACAGCCCCATTGGGGTTTTGGACACGAAGTTCACCGATTCCGCCCACGCACCACAGAAAACAACTTCATGTTTAGACGCAAAGCAAAGAGGAGCAGTACTGAAACATGAAAGAGAAGTCATGGGAGAAGGCGTGACGACGAAGGATTCAGACCTTACAGGGGACGAAGAGAAGAAGAAAACTGAGACAACTGCGTGGAATAAAAAAAATGATGAAAAGGGAGAAGCTTTCACTCGAAGCGAAAAGTCAAAGAATGTCTTGCCTCGAGAAGAGAAGGAATCTACCCATGTGTTTGCCCCAAGAAAGTCTTCCCCAAGTAGTACAATTTCTTCTTTTTCTAACACGACCGCTTCATGTGGACCTATGAATAAATCGACGCATTCATCATCAGTATTATTGCATCGGAATATAGATAATAATAAAAAGAATAGTAGGCATGGTACATTGTCTACTTCCCATTCTTCTAGTGACACTACTGGTGAAAATGTAGGTTCCTTAGAAACAATAGCAACTGCCCATTGTGTTCCTATTGAGAAATCATCTTCTGTCGATGACGAATTACTTGAGCCTAAGCATAGCCCCTTGCCGGCCAACACTACTGTGCGTACTCCTGTGCATAAGGGAGATACTGCAACCCCCTCTCAAGTGTCTACATATCGATCTACACACAAGAGACTATTCCGGGGAAAACTTTGGCGTGAATTGCTGCATAAAGACGGGGACGACACCGCCACCTCTAGGTGGAAGGAGGTGTTTATCCAAGAGGTGGCAGTATTGTTTGGAATTCCTACTGCGTGGGTGTCGAATGTTGAGTTAGTTAATGACACCCCTACCCACGCAAGAGTTTTGCACGGCGGGGATCAAGAGGTTATGTTTAAGGTCCGACTTCCATTGTCATTAGCGAAGGATGAGGTGAATATGAGAATTCAACGACATGAGTTTCTGAATATGCTTCTCTTGTATGAAGAACTTCAGAAGGAAAAGGAGGAGATGGAAGAAGCAAAAGAAAGAGAGAAAAAAGACAAACATGAGGAAAGTGATGCCGATACATCAAATGTTTCTTCATTCAGTAAGGATGATGATGGATCTACATCTCCACCGGAGTTCGAAAATACTGAGGTTCTATTTGACGATGCAGAAGCTTGTGATGTGGATCTTAAAAATAATTCTACCGGAAATCTATTTGGAAACAACAAGGATTGGTCGAGTGAGTTCTTATCATTAATACATACAGAAACGCAATCGCGGGATTCTCTCACAATACAAGAAAAGTATGGACGTCAACTTGTCTTGAAGGCGTCAGCAAAAAATTGGAAGAAATTGGGTGGTGCAGAAGTACATGGGGAGGAAAAACAGGATAAAAGGTCATCGTACCGACAGCTTCACGCCGCGGAGCAACAAGAACAACAACAAGAACCAGAACAGGGGATTGAACGTGAAGTAAGTGGTGAGATGGAAGTTAACAAACCCTCTCGGGCCACTTTACCGCCTCTTCCCCCACGGAGCTTTACACTTCCACAGCAAATGTCATTATCGTCATCAGTCTCGTCCCTCGATAAAGAAGAAACACCATCCCCAGCACCGGTGCCAACACCTCTGAACACTGCCATGGAGACACGTGATGATGTGGACCACAAGGATAGTAACATTCTCCAGAATGAGGAGTCACTGAAAATCAATAGAGTTCCAAAACCATTTCAAGAGAAAAACATAGTGTCTTCTCAAAAATTATGGGAACCAACTGTGCAATTGATTTCTACTTGTCATGAGAAAATTATCAAAGGGGATAAATGGGATATTGTTCTTGAAAAGGAGAAGGATGAGCTTCATCGTACGTTTGTAGTGGAGGTGTCTAATTTGTTTGAGCTGCCTACAGAACATGTGAAGGAATTGCAATTTGCACTTGGTAGCCTTCATGCTTCCTTCACGCTTATGCATGACCGCTACTTACAAGAGACGGAAATTAATGCGCTTCTTGCAATTTTTGACTTTCCACAGATCCGCAGTCTCTATGAACGCTGTCTTGAGGGCACAAGGGGATCTGAACCTGCTGACCTCAAGGGTGATATTAGTAAGAAAAATATTATAAATAACAATGGCCATGGATCTCTGAAGGGATCTAATGATCAACGATTATTATCCTCCTCCTCCTCCGCGTCGTCCTCCGTCGTTCCAGCAAATGATGAAAGAGGTATGAAAACAAGCAATGATAATAGTAATAACAGCCCAAAAGCGCATGGGGAGGCGAGTGTACCCAGACTTGCAACTAAGGTGCTTATACACTCCACGAGAATGCCAACATGCCGTCCGCGGTCGTCTGTAGATGTCCTGCGAAAGAGTACAGCCACACCTGACAATGAACCCATCACGTTAACCCACCTCTCCCTTCTCCATGATGTGACGATTGATGAACTCTTAAAGGCGAATCCGAGTCTTGCGATATTTCATCCCAACGAACCCATTCCTTCATATACAGAAATTGTAATACCACGTGCTACAATGGATTCTGATCATGATGATGATGAGTGTGGAATAAGAGAAAGTACTGACGAACTCAATTTGAGTAATATAGCAATGCCCATAAGAATATCGTTAACCTCAAGTTCTCATTCCATACAAACGGATGATGCAGATGGTGATGTATTAAAGTCTCTTATGAATGTTAAGAATATTGCAACAAATTTTGGTGTTGGTGTGCAAGCATTTCGAGAACAAAATACTCATCTGCATTCCTACGGAGACTTAGATCCCATTCCAAAGAATTCCCCAATCAATATCCCTGCACAAATGTTGCCGAGTTCAGATTCCCGTGGTGATAATTTGTCCTACTTTACCACTTCTCAGAGACGTGCTATGTCTCGTCCTTCTGTGCTGGATGATTCTCTGACACAGGATGCTGAAGAAAATAAGAATGTAGACTTATCTTTGAAGAGCAATCCTCTGACTCATGAAACTGACAATGTGGGTGAACAAGAAGAGAGCCTTAGAAAATCAGAAACAAAACTCATTTCTCAAGAATCAAGCAAGACTGGTGAGCCACCAAATCAAGTGAATACGAGGAGATTCCCTACTGGACCTCATAATAATTCGATTTTAACAGGTACTCATAGCCATCCTCACCCTACGCATTCTTCTTCCACAGTAATGAATCCACCCATTAGCTGTGAAAATGCAGTATTAGTAGTGCGACGCTCAATTGAGTACTTTTGTCTTCTTCGATTCTTTGTAAAATGGCAACAAATTATACAGTTAAAACGGCGTGGGCAGAAATTGCGGTCTGTACATGAAATATCGCTAGGAGGAGCTAATCCTAGGAGAGGAGCATATATGGATCCAGTGCTCTCAAATTCACGATATCAAATAACAAGACGGGGTGTTGGACAGTTAAACCCTCGCCAGCTTTCATCACCGAGAAGAGAGACAGGACCTGAACATAGGGTAAATCTGATTTCCAGAGCTATTCAAGCCATTGCACATGTTCAGCATCGAGGTGTTTCACCACGGAATGTAAACAGCATGATTTCTACTCTCTGGGGAAGGCTACCTTCCCAAACGTCGCAGCAGATTATACAGGGAAGAAGTTCCGGGAATCGTACAGTTTCTGCGAGATCTCGTGTGAACAGGAGGGAAGGTGATAGACGTGGGCAATCCCCTGTTAAATCGTCCCGTGGTGTCAATCAAACGAACCCTTTCATGTCTAGTAGTTACAGGGGCGCTCCACATCCTATCTTTAGTATTGCGAGCAGTAACCGCTTCTATTCTCACGCTCAAAACCCTGAACGGAGGTCAAGTAAAACGCATAGTTCACGGGCATTGTCAGACTGGCTCCCGTTAGATATTCGTGTTTCATCATCACTGATAATTCTTGAAGCTTACGGGGAGGCGGAGGCCGCAGGGATCCAGCGCGGTGACCAGCTGCGAGAAGTGGAAGGTGTTAGCGTGCAATCACTGAAAGAACTTGGAAAGGTGTTGGAGTCTAGTAACGGAACACATATTCGCGTGAAGATCTTGAAGAAAAAGAGTGAAAACATCACCACAATTCGTCTGCGCCGTTGTACGAGGGAAGCTCTTGACATTACAACAAGTCGATCCACAAGCCTATCACCAACAGAGCCCAGAATTACCCCCATGCTTAGCGCATCGAAGAGTTCGGCTTTCCCTTCTACCAGGAATCACGGACATAACCCCATTCTTTTAGATAGACAGCAACACCTAAATAATAATGCTCCCAACAGACCTCGGCGTGGCTATTAAGGAAGGTGTGAACCATGTGAGTGCATAGTCACAGAAGCGAAGGCAAGAACAAGAATTCTCAGAGAGAGAGAGAGGGAGAGAGAGAGAAAGGGTGTAATTACTGATGCTTCGTTATCATTTTCCAAGTTTGAGTAGGATGTGTAGATTATGACGTCTACTTTTTATTAATTGCGATTAGAATAATTAAACATATCTGAACACTAAAAATAAAATAGAAATAAAACTCTGCGTGCATATATGTATGCGTGCGTGCGTGGAGAATAAATCAATGAAAGAGTTACGACACAAAAAGTGCGGTGATGGAAGAATGGACTTTGCATTTGTATTTATATGTAAATCCGATAATGTTCAATTGGGTATCAGTACTTTTTTTTTCATTCTGCTGCTTCTCATACTGTTCTTTCTTTTCTTATTTTTGTTATTGTTTTTTTAATTTTATTTTCGTCGTCTTCTTGATTTCTTCTGTACTTTTTCGAACCATATATATATATGTGCTTGTGTGTGCGCGTCTGAGGAAATGGGAGATATATTGCCTTGTTCTGTTGTCTATGAGTTTCGGTGATTTATTTATTTTTTATTTTTGTTTTCCCTTCTGTTATTATTATTATTATTATTATTATTATTATTATTCCCGGTGATACTTCATATTATTTTTTTTACTCACCAAATTTTTTTATTTTGCCTTTTTTGCAATTGTGATCGAAAAAAAAAAAGGAAGCAACAGAAAAAAGGCCGGAGGGACGGTGGGGAGATAACCTGACTTCGGAGGAGGGCCGTAGCACACACAGGTATGGGCGATGAGAGCAGTGCGATTGGGCAGGAGGCCCTCGTGTACGACAAGATGTTCCGCGTCATGCGGACGGTGGGGGAGATGATGCGGGACCGGAAGTACCAGGTCGCCGACCGCATCATCCCCGCCTCGGTGGAGGAGTTCAAGGAGTGGTACGCCGACCCGCGGGAGTGCGTGATTTACCGCGAGCGCATGACAGTTCCGTGCGAGCGCATTGGAGTGTCGCAGCGCAGCCGCGCGATGGTGTTCTTTTCTGATGGGCTCTCGATGGAGACGATGAAGCGGTACGACACGCAGGCGAGGGAGGCGAATTGTGACCGCGTCATCATTGTGACGCATGGAAGGATTAACGCCACAGTTAAACGACACGTGGAGGATAATAATCGGAGCAGCCTTGATCTGAAAATCCAACTGTTTGACGAGGATGAGCTGGTGGTGAACATCACGCATCATGAGCTGGTGCCGAAGCACACGCAGCTGGAGGACGAGGAAGTCAAAGAGATGCTGCAAGCACATTCATTGGAGCTCAGCATGCTTCCCCGTATTCTCTCAACCGACCCTGTTGCTGCATATTTGGGATTAGAACGAGGCCGTGTGGTGCGGATTGAGCGCAAGAGCATGTCGGCTGGTTTTTATGTGACCTACCGACAAGTGGTGTAGACGCGCCAGATTTTTTTTATTTTGGTTGCTGTTGTTGTTACACTATATATATATATATATATATATATATATCACCGGCCATGCTCTTTATTATTTATTACTAATAAAAACATGTACCCCTGTTCTTTTCTTCTTCTTCAGAAGATATATATATATATATATATATATATATATACGTGTGTGTGTGTTTTAGCCCCCTTTCTTTTGTTTTCACGATATACCCATTTTCCTTTTCTTTTTGCTTCTCCCTGTCATGCGTGCCATTTTCATGGGCTTTCTTTTTTCTTTTTTTTATTTGTTTCCTTGTTGTGAGTCTTGGTGACAGAGTTCTCAGACGAAAAAAAACGAGGAGTAAAGATTAAGTCGCACAAGCTGTGTGTGTAGTCTTGAGCATGAGTTCCATTGAAGAGCTGAGGATTGTGCGGCTCTATCGTGCCTACAACACTGTGATTCAGATGTGCATGGATCGTGGATACAGTGTGCGTCATCCCTCCGCTGTCGCGCACGCCATTCGTGACCCCCGTCTGTACACTGACGAAGAGGGACTGAACTACGACTGGTTTCTTCAGCATTTCGTCGTTCAGAGTGCCGCAGCTGCTTCCGCTGAGAAGGCGGAGGAAGACGAGAGCAGGGCGGTGGGAATGCAGACGAGCGGGGATAATTCCTCCGATGACAAGAAAAAGTTTACACCAATGCGGGGTTCCATGCGGCTTGTATGCAGTGCTGTAGAGGATACGGCTACGGAAAATGAGGAGGAGGCCACATCGAAAAAGAGTGGTGAGGTGAAAGGGAAGAGGATGATTGTCTTTTTTTCGGCCCTGCCATCGCTTAGCATGGTTGAACTGCAGGAGTTCCGCGAGAAGGCAATGCAGAAGCAGGCACACTGCATGATTGTTGTGTCCGCCGGCAAGATGTCTCCAGTAGTCCGTCGGGCTGCACGGGAGCTGAGTGGACGCCGTCGTGCGGACACAGCTGAGGAAATTATATCGATTCAACTCTTTGAAGAGGATGAACTTGCCTTCAACATCACACGCCATGAGACAGTGCCGCCGCATGTTGTACTTTCGCCTGCAGAGGCGCAGGAGTTTCTTCAGAAGCGCCAGCTTTCCCTCTCACAGCTACCGCGTATCCTTAATGAAGACCCCATGGTGGCATACTTAGGCCTTACACGTGGCAGCATCGTGAAGATAAATCGTTACACGAAAGAAAGTGGACCCCACGAGATGTATCGCCAGGTCATTTAAAAGATCTTTCGAATAACGCAATTGCCTTGATGGATATTTCCACTATCGCACACCACGCCACTTGTATTTTGTTTGTTTTGCTTGTATTTATTTAAAAAGTTTGAAAAGAAACCCAAACAAAAGCAAAGAACATAGAAACATAAAATAAAAAAAGGAAACAAGCCAGTGGTTCTGGGGCTCGGTGAGGGATGTAATTCAGCAGGCACTAACTTTTGAAAAAAGTTTCTTAAAAAAATATATATAATATATTTAAAACGTGTAATGAGAGAGAGGGCCCCACGAGTCGTCGTATACGTCCAGTAAGAAAACAATAAGATGCGTCTCTGCTAGATTGTTGATTTGTATCCGTGATTTGATGTCAAAAATGAAAGTTAGAAAGTAAGGTATCTCGTGTTTTTCCTCCTTTTCTTTTTCTTTTTCTTTTTGCTTCATTTTCCTTCTCTCTGTCCTCTGGATCAGTACGAGTAAACAAAACATAGGAAAAAAAAACGCATTGAGTGTAGAAGGGGGTTAGTGCGGCGAGACGAATGTTTCGTCAGACGATTACTTCTTTAGCGAGAGTATACGGCGCGGCGTCACCGACTGGCACTGGGCAGAGGCAGCAGCAGCCGTCACACCGTCATCGGCTGCTGCACGGGAAAAAGGAGCGCCAGGGAAGTCTGTTCGCCATCGCGAACGACGTCAAGCACGACGAGAAGCGTCTCCGTCAGCAGCTCAATGCACTGCTGGAGGAGGAGCGTCTCCCGCTGCGCACACGGATGCAGCGAAGCGTGGGAAATGAGGGCGTCAGTGTGCCGCAGCGCCGCCTTGTCGATCTGCCGGGCGTTGAGCTCCGCCGCGACCTCCCCGCCGACCCCATCACCCGCCTGTTCTTCCAGCACAAGGGAGACCACGCGCTCTACTACGGCACCTTCGACAAGCCCAGTCTCCAGGACGAGGATCGCATTCAAATAGAAAAGCGCGAGCCGCGGTTTTGGACGCACAATGTTTTCACGCCAATGTATGACTTTTGCCATCGCATCCGCGAGGCGACAGAGCAGCGGAAACGATTTGTCATTGTGCCCTCTACAATTGAAACGCGGGGCTGCGCACGTGTCATGCATGACCATGGCCTTGTAGCGGGATTCCGCGATTTCCATAATGATCGTGCCTTTGCCGTGGAGTTGAAATATTTTCAGGGAGAATCCACCATTAATGTTATCGAGCCTTGCGCTTATGACGGAAAAACGGAATTTGAGTGGAGTCCCAAGATGATGCGTCGACTAATGAATACACACGGGATTCATAATCGTCTTGTGGTGTACATTTGCCGGACTGCAGACAATCGTGTCATTGACCATATACAAGCTGTGAAGGAAAACATTGGAGGTAGAGGACTCATGATGGTGCACTGATTGCAAAAAAAAAAAAAAAATAATGCTCGTGGATACTTGTGTGGTGTTCTTGGAGTATCTTCAGGTTTCACACAAACAAACAAATGCCCCTTTCCTGAGGGATATGATTTGATGAGGAAAAAAACCAAGAAATATCATATATACGCATTGTGTTTTTTTTCCTCATATATATATATATATCTTCTTCCTCTCTATGTGTGCATCTGTATGTGCGCTTTTTTCTCTGACGATTCTTTTTTTTTGTTCCGTTTCTCCCTCCCTGGGACGTGCTTGCGTGAAGAAAAGTAGGCCGTGAAAAAAAAAAGGGATAGGCAAAAAAAAGAAGGCAATACAAATGGATTTTCTTATTCCCCAGTCTGCTTCGGAAGACTGTCCATTTGTGCCACCGCAGCAGAGCTACCTTGCCGAGTATGTTCTCTACCCTTTTTACGATATGATTGTGCTTTATTATCCCGTGTCATGGACACCGAATAAGGTGACGCTGTTTGGTATTGTGGCAACTCTTCTATCGTCGATGCTTCTTTTTACAGGAATGCCGCCCTCTACGCTGTTTGAGCCCCCATATGGCGCCCTCATCCCTGCGAGCCTTCTGTTGGATGAGAATTCAAAGTGGCTGAACTCCCCTGCATCCACCCCTCTGCATCCGTCCGTACTGAAGCCGCCTGCAAGTTTTATTTTTCCCAGTGCGAATTGGATGCTATTTGCCTGTGGTATTCTTAATTTGATTTATTGTGTAGCCGATAACACCGATGGGCGATTTGCACGTCGACTGAAGAAGGCAAGTAGCATTGGTGAGTATCTTGATCACGGCCTTGATTGTGTGAGTTCATTGCTTTCAACATCTGTCGGCATGTGTGTGCTTGGTTTATCGTTGTCTAATGTAGCACTCACTGTTATGATAGTCGCGATGGGTACGGTGCTATCGCATACATTACATTATGAAAAGCATATTTTTATTTGGGGTAATAGGTTTATCTCTGTCGATGAGGCGATGCTTTTTTTCTGTGTAGTGAACTGGGTACCAATTGTCTTACCCCAGCTTGCTTCTGCGAGAGTGTCCCCGAGCATTTTATCTGCCTTGCTACCAAAGGTCTGGGCCGATGCATTGACGCCTCTCCGCTATGTTGAGGTGATAATGATGGTTTATTTATTTTTTCAGGTGTACGTTATTATTGGCATTGCCTTCAGGAATTGGAGGATGCTCTTTAGGCTCCCCTCGCTCCTCCTCGCCTTCAACGCCGCCCTGCACCTCGGCCTCATCCCGCACCACACGGAGCACATCATGGCGGCGGGGCCGGTGGGTTACGCGTGGGGGCCGCTTTCGTACGTGGCGGTCTGGTGCATCACTGTGGCGTGCACGTCCAGCACGATTGTTCACGTTATCATCTACGCCCACTGCTGCCGGCTGCCGCGCGTGGATCCGTGGGGACTCGCGGGTCTCTTCTTTGTGTGGCCCACCTTTGTCGGCTGCCCTGTTGCTGCCATGGTGATGTCTGTGGGATGGCACGTTGTGCAGATCCTCTGCTACGTTAGGGATCTCCAACGCAGTTCGCACAGAAGGTTTACCAAAACAAAAACGATGCGTCAAGACAGGCATAATTCAGATGGATAAAGAGAGAGAAAGGGAAAAACAGGAAAGAAAAGGAGAGAAACGGAAAACAAAAATGCCAAAGGAATTCTCCTATACATCATACATAACAATAAGACGAAGAAAAGAAAAAGAAGAGTGGAGGGGGTGATGGGGAGATATAACAAATAACTATCTGGAAAAAAAAGAAGACTAAAGTGAAATGTTGACCATATATATATGTTTATGGAAGTTTACATGCAACTTGATTGAAAGAACGGGGGGTGCATATGATATTAGGGTAAGGGTGTGGAAAGTTGAAGATGCAACACTGCAAGAGGATAGATGCTCTCACATACAGTGCTTTCAATGCATATAGAAGATATAAACTCTATTTATTTATTTCTGCTTATGTGTTTATTGATTTATTATTATTATTATTATTTCTGGTGTTTGTTTGTGTTTTTTTACCTTCACATTTCGTTCATTCGGTGAGAGCTGCTGCCATCGCTGTCTGTGTCTGTCTGTGTGCTTGTAGGTATGTAAATCCTTTGCGCTTTACTTGTGCTCCCCTGACTGACCAGAGTTGCTTGCATCTGACTCTTCCTTCCATTACCGTTTTTTTTTTTAAGAAAGAGCAATCGAGAACGAGAGAAAATAAAAAAAATAAAGGAAAAGGAGAGTAAAAAGGAAGGAAGAGCAAGAAAAAAACGGAGACAGGGAAGAAGCCACATAACACCAAAAGAACGAAAGAAAAAAAATATAATTAACTTAGCTTTTCCTTTCCTTTTCCTTTCTATTCCTTTTACTTCTCATTTCTCATTTTTTTTCTCTTTTTATTTATTTTTGTTTTAATTAAATATTTTTTTCTGCTTGGGGTGGGTGGATAATTGAGACATCAGTACACAATGGATCTCCCATCCATTGTTTCAGCCTTCCAACGACAAACGGACCTTCTGCCGCGTGCTGTGTCTGTGCTGTTCAACTACGCAAACCCGCTCACTGAACGGGAGGCGGAGAGACTCTCCAAGTTTGCCAAGGAGCAGCAGGAGATGGGCTCAGATGTGCAGAGCGTCCCTGATAACATCGAGCAGCTGATGGAGCGGCCTTTGCACCGTCTGCCGCCCGCCGCAGTCATTCAGTGCGTCATGGGCGCCGCGAGGATTCCAAATTTCCCCAAGAAGCACCAGCGATGCCTGCAGCTGCGGCTCCTCCCCCTTCTCGCCAAGCGCACACCGCCGTCGGTGGAGGAGTGGGGCCAGATTCTTCGGCAGGTCTCAGCGCTGCAGATGGGGTACTCCGCCACTCTGCTTCGGTGTGCGGAGGAAGTCCTCAAGGCTGCCGCCCCGACTTTGTTTGACCCGGCCACAGTCTCTGCTGAAGAGGAATCGGTGAAAGAGGTCCGGAAGTTGTTCTTCAAAACATTTGCGCTGGTTGTTTCACACTACGCTACACGTTGCTTCACATGTTTGAAATGTTCATCCCTGCCCAATATGACGACCGTGAAACATAAGAAGAGAAGAAATTTTCTGGAGTCGGCCCAATTAAAACGCCTTCGACGCATATTAAATGTGAACTGTGGCGGTCACCCGCAGGAAACGTGGTGGCCTGCCATTTCACAGACATTGTCACCTGTGGAAACACTTCTTTTGTTTGTGACGGCATCATGGAGCTCACCTTTAACGAAGGAAACATTGATGCAAGCAGTGAAAAATTATCCAACATTAGTGCTACGTCTGTTTGCCTCTGAACAGCCCTCCGCTGGCTCCTTACGTGTTGAATGTCCGGATGATGTTATACATCTTTGTCTGTACAATATGGGGCTTACCAACTGCTCACGTGATAGTGCGCTGGACTATCTCGTTATAATTTTGTCTCTTCCTGAAGAGGCAAAGCTCACCTTCTTTAAGTCCCGCGGCATGGATGGATTTACACAGTTATTAATGCCTTTTGTGAGCAACAGCAAGGCTCTGACATCTTCGGTGGCACAGGAATGGGAAAAATTTTATGCTTTACTTTTTCTTCACATGAGAGCCGGAGAGGAAGAATTATTCCCTGTGTTTATTAAGACTGCCTCATCCCTTGTGGTGAGTCGATGTCGAACTGTAAATGAAAAAGCCTCCATTATGATTTTTACAACCGCCGTGATGTATACTGTTTCTGATACTGCACGATCTTTGGCACCCGATAATGAACTATCCCGTATGATTGAAAGAGAATTGGCGAGCCCTGCTATTGATGCTGCTTCAGCTGCATGGAAATTGCTTCGAATAGCCGGGGTAGAGACTCATGTTGCAGATGAAATGCGGACAGCGTTAAAAAACACCAAACAGAATGAGCAACTACGGCGGGTTATGTTACTTCATATTTCCTCAGAGAGAGCTCCCTCTGATGTTATTTCTGGTCTTGTAGAGCCTCTTTTAAATGACTGTGAAGAGGTGGAAGTGTACCGACCGGATGCTTTCTTGGCGTTGCGTATTGCTGCACAGAATTCTGCAAAATTGATACCAAATTTATGTGAAATTCTTTGCCATGCAGATGTACTGGGGCAGTTGGGTGGTAAGAACATGGATGAATTGAAGGGACTTGCTGAAACAGCAATGGAACTTGCAAAGCATAATTTGTATGCCCCTATGGTATTGCTATTAACTCATAAAAGTGGATTATTACGAGAATATATTTCTTCCTATGTCATGTCTGTTTCCAAAGATGTGGATGCAGTCACTTCCCTTTGGGAGAAAATGACAAGCACAGTATTTGGTATGGATATGAAGGAGAAACCGAAGATTTTGTCTTCTACAGCTGCTGGGGCATTTTTCCCAATCACTTCAGCACTTTTACAACATACACGCAAGATATCTCTCTCAAACGTACTTTGTGATCTTTTGTTATGCTCTGGACATGATTATATTCAAGGGGAGGATCCATATTATTTCCAAACAGAGAATTCTCTTCTTGGTCGACACCGTACAAGTTCAAGAGAAGTCAATTCACGGATGTTTCATAATCTTTTTAATGGAGAAGTAAAACATCTCTTATCCCTTCATGCAGAGGACATTGCCAAGGACATCACTAGGAAATTCAAGGGACCGACACATGTTAGTACTGCTGCAAGTCGAGGTTTAATACTCTTGTTAAATTACATCACGAGTCCTGAATTATCTCAGCGTGTGTTTGAAGAACTGTTAGATGTGACTAAAGAATCTGTGGAGTATATGATTTCTTTAGATGCACGTGACCGGGCCATTGCTTCCTCTTCTATCACCGCAATAAAAAATTATGAGACGCACGCGCTAAAGGAGCAACAACTTCTGAAGGATTATGCAAAGAAACCCCCTAAAGGAATGAGTGAAGATGATTATGAGGACATGAAGAAAAAAGACGCCATTGCTCTTGAAAAAGGCCGTCAAGTATTATGGAAAGAAATCGAAAAACGGAAAAATATGATTGAAGATACCATAAGACAATATAAAGTTCCCTTCACCACAGTACGCACTCTTGGAACGACTGGCCATTTCTCTCTGGACGGTGTGTCTATACTTTATCCCTATCTTCAGGATACATTGAATCGTGATAATATACCTGACATACTTTACGATCTAACGATAGATGCGATTTCCGGTTTACTCTCAAAAACAATTTTTAAATACATAGCAGAGGGTATGTCATCTACTGTGGCAGAATTATATAATAAAACTTCTCTGAGTAAAGAAGATATTTCTCGACTCTCAACCATGACACTATACCTACGCCAAGTGATTACTCAGATGATTCCCACCCCTCTTTTTGTGGTATTACTTCCATTTTCAAAGGTTGCATTTAAAGCAGGCTGTGGGACTCATGCAATTCAAACGACAATTCCAATTGCTACACAGCATCAGCTTATGGGTTTATTTTTACAAAATCTGGGGCATGCACAATTGCCGCAGCCCACAGAAGCATTACAATTGTTGACGTGCATTCTGCAGAACTTTCCTTCCCTGTTTAAGAGTGTACAACAGGGCATTAATTTGCTGATGCCGTTGATTCCTGCATCACATCTCGTGGCGTTGGAAATTGGTCTGTTTAATCCCGCAGATGCAGTGAAAGGGGTCATCGCTTCTGCCTTTCATCGATTTTCTCACTTCTTGACCTGTCGTCGTGCTTTGGTTTTATCCGCTGTGTGTCTTCATGACACCTCTCCCGAAGTGTTGAAATCAATGCAACTTATCACCCAAAACACAAATTATGATTTTCAACTTTGTCCAAATGACTGGGACGACCTCGTTTATTTTCTGAAGAATTACGGTCAACAACACACATCTCATGCCACACGTATTGGGAAGACAATGCGAGAACTCTTTTTATTACCATCTACAACCGAAGCACAACAAAAAATATGGCTTGGGGAATTAAAGAAGATTTCTGGACAAGGCTCTGTTATTGCCATTCAAGTCCTCTCTTCCTCTTTGGCGGGCCACAGTTTTGAGGATGCCTTGTTGTTTCTATGCGATATGGTGGAGTCCCCAGGTACGGAGTCACTTATGCGTCTTATTTTATCATGTGGACGTGTTGTTTTGAATGATTGTAAGCTGGACGTTCTAAAATCATTGGCTCCTACACTGCAACTCCGTCTTGGCAAACCACCGAAGGACATTACGAGCACACATAAAGAACTTTTCTTCGCCACTTCTACTGTATGGCTAACAATTATTAGCTGCCGTCTAAAGGAAACAACCTTGTTGGAGTCTATTGTTGAACAACAAAGTGGGACGTTAAATAAATCAACCTCGGCCATGGTACATCGCGCTGTATGCACATCGATGGTAGAAATTACTAAGAATGAAGAAGTAAGAAACTCAACTAAACTGGATGAGTTTGTAGAGAAATGTTTGAAACAGGTCATTCATTCAAGTTCGTATGTTAAAAAGAAGGCTCATGCATATGGTCTTGTGGGTGTTCTTCAAGGATTGGGTCTTACCTCTTTGAGACGGTATAATATTATGGAAATAATGCAAAAATCCGTGAGAGAAAGTCAAGCGGAAAGAATAGGTGTGATGGTCCTGTTAGAAGTTTTATCGGAAGAGATGGGAGCAAAAATAGAGCCATACACCTTGGCCATATGCAGTGGACTACTTGAAGGTGTGGCAGATAAAGATCAGAAGGTATCTGACTGTGCCGATGATGCGTCTCGTGTTATGGTGAGTTCTTTGTCGTCTGTGGGATTACGGCAACTAATACCTCGTCTGATCGACAGTTTATCTGCAGAGCAGGCGAAGTTACGTGTCCCGCCTTTAAATTTTATTGGTTACGTCGCCTTTTGTTCACCCAAACAATTGGCAGCGACATTACCGGAAATAACAAAACATATCAACGCCTGCCTGTTTGATGTGAATCATAATGTTTCTACAGCCGCTATGAATGCATTGAGGCGGGTGGCAGGTGTGGTGTCAAATGCTGAAATCCGAGAGCATGTGGAAATTATTTTGGCTGCATTACGTTCTCCAAATACGGAAACAGAAAATGCACTTGATGCATTACTGTATACACGTTTTATAAATGCAGTGGATCCCGCATCCCTGGCACTTATTATTCCTATTCTTTCTCGTGGGTTGAGCAGTCAAATGCCACACACGCGTCCCAAGGCGGCGCAGATTGTTGCATCGATGGTAAATCTTGTAAATGACCCCAAGTCTCTTAAGCCATACTGTGATGAACTTGTGAAATTACTTGAAGAGGCTGCAATGGATCCAATGTCAGAATCCCGTACCACAAGTGCAAAGGCGGTTGCGGTTTTATCTGCTGCGATAGGTGGAAAAATGGTAGATGATATTGTGGCGTGGTGTTTTACTATTTTGGAAAAATCTCATGTAAGTAGTATTGAAAAGGCGGGAGCTGCTCAAGTATTTGTAGAAGTCGTAGAGAATTGTGGTGATTCTATTATCTATGATTCATTCGCTACCATTGAGGCGGGCATGTTGGATGATCGTCCTGCTGTACGAGAAGGATTTTTACACATTATGGTATATTCCCCATCTACATTTAGTCAAGCCACATTTCAAAGATTTTTACCCTTGTCATTCCCTTGGGTCCTTGATGGACTGTCTCATTTTTCTGATCGCGTTCGAGATGTGGCATTGATCGCAGGTTCAGCAATTATAAACTTATATGGAACTCGTAATCTTTCCTTAGTTCTTCAGCCATTACTTTCTGGTGTCATGAGTGAGGTGACGGCACTACGGCAAAGTTCCATGTTGTTGGCTTCAAAGTTACTTATGCATTTGGTTCAGCAGATCCGTAAGAAAATGCGAATTCAAGTTGCCAAGGAAAGTGTCGCACATGATAATGCGAAGGCAGAAGAACTGCAAAAATTGTTGGAACAGGAAAAAGAAATTGATGAAGATGATGATGGAGAGTCTAATGGTATTCTTCAAATGGAGGCTGCTCGTGATGTTGAGAAACACGGGATTTCTATTCTTGGTGCTCTTGAAGAAACATTGGGGGAAGATGGTTTTGTCCGATTATTAGCAGCCATGTTTTGTGGTAGGCATGAGCGTAATTCTACTGTACGAACTGATACAAATAATGCATGGCAAGCTTGTGTGGCCAGTCTACGTGGGGCGGTTAAGAAGATATTTTGTGGTTTAGTAAATCTTCTTGTCTTCTTCGCGTCTTCTGAAAACTTGGATTGTGTGGAAATGTCTATGAAGACCATTGAGTTTACTTCACGATTGAATGAGATGATTGAGCAATTAATTGAAGCCTTATGCAATCGCTATAAAGAGAATGACTCGAGAAGTAAACGTGGAGCTCTTGTATGTCTTGCAAATGTTGTTATTTATATTGATTCTCGGCGTCTCATTGCTATGGGCGGTCAAATTGTAGGATGTGTTCTCCCTGGTATGCAGGACCAGGACCCACGGGTTCAGGAATCTGCACGTGATGTGTTTGCTAAAGTTTCCAAGTCTGTCGGACCACGACTCATTGAGGACGCTATTGAGGCACAAATTGAGTCCTCAGTGCGTGGTGTGGTGGAAGTTGTCAAGGTAAAGCCAAGTGTTGCACTTGATATCATCTTGAAGTACTTTGAACGTCAGTCTGTATATACACAAGAGAATTTGGAACTCTTGGATGCCATTTTAGATGTGGAAGAAGCTGAAGACCAAATGCATCGGTATACTAATAAAATAAGTCAGATACTTCTTGCTTTTCTTGTTCAAGGACTTGATGGTGCGAGTGAGACATATCAGAAGTTCATTGAGACACTTGGTCGGGAATCTGAGCATGTGCCGATGGAGTATTGGGAGAAGGCTCTTCGGGCACCAGCGACACAACGTGGAGCACTCCTTGCAGCAGAGGCATATGGTTTGAGTGTGTGCATCGATTATGTGGAGGGCATCAGTGCTGTTTTCCGTGTGGCTATTGAATCACTTGGAACTGGCGGGGATGAGGATGAGGATGGAAATGGGGTTGAGAATGGCCAAAATGAACTTCGAAGCATTGCGGTTTCTATGATCCCTCGTCTTATATCATCACTTGAGAAACGCGTGATTGAATCTTTAGAAGAGGAAGAGCAAAATGATCTTACTTCCAGTAAACGCGCTGCCGGTCGATATTTATTACAATACTTGGATGTTTTCCAAGATACATTTGGAGTCACCGCGCGTGCTGTTGTTACAGATGATAAACCAGAATTTACTGTCCTTAGTGAGGGTGAACCTGTACGTCTCTTTGACGCCTTTATGGCCTTCTATAATAGAGGTCTTGATTACGGTACACCTATGCAAAAGATCCAGGCGGTGGAATGTATTCAGGATCTTTTGAAATATGCACCGCGGCGTGTGAGTGCAGGTGCTACGAATACAGTTGCTGGTCGTTGTTCAAAGGTATTGTTTACACGAAATGAAGGCTCTGTTGTTCTTGCACTTGTTAAACTATGTTTACAATTGATGAATTATCCTGCAAGTGGGAAAGAAAAGATGGTAGAGGGCACGATGGCGCTGGCAATGTTTAATGCTTCTTTATGTGATGCCGGTGAGGCGCGTGTATTAGCCCTCCATGTTGTGATTCAGTTGCTGCAGAGATCTGAAAAGTATGCTGATCTTATTCTTGGTACAGTGGTAACGAAAAGGACGGCAGTGGACTCACCTTTGCTCTGTGGTGTCATGTGTCGTTTCATCTCTGTTGTCATCCGGTACAGCAATTTCACCAAATCGTTGAGCCACATTACAAAACTGGTGGATTTTGTTTTGCCCATCTGGGAGCGGGCGGAGACACCAGCGACCACCGCCGTGGCCGGTGTTGCCCTTGCGGCGCTCTGCAAGTCGGCGAGTGTGACGGACGCTCAGCTCGCCGAGTTCCAGGCGAAGGCGCTCGCGATGATGTCGTTGCGGGGCTGCGCGGCCCTCGGGGGCTTCGCCTTCGCCTACTCCCTCGTCACCGCCTGCGCGGGGCGGGCGGGTGCGGCCTTCGTTCGCGCGGCGATGGACGGCGTGCGAGCGGCCGCGAGCGCCGGCGACAAGATGACCGTCACGTGGCTCCTCCGCGCCGCCGCCGCGCTGGCCGCCACCGGCCTCGTGCAGCTGGCGGATCTCAGGCCGGAGGTGTTCGTCCCGCTGGTGCGCCGCGTGGACGCCAACGACGAGTTCATGATGAGCACCGCGCAGTTCTACTACGACGTGCTTGAGAAGAACTTCCCGGCGGCGGCAGGCGCCGTGGCAAATCTCCCACGCGAGCAGAGCACACAGTGGAACATCATCGGCCATTTTGACGCCGACCTGGACGACGAGGTGGCCGCCGACACGGTGTATTAGGCAAAGGATATGGCACAAAGGGAGAGAGAAAGAGAGAAGTTGTGTGTCTACGTGTATGGGTGTATACATATTCACATGTAAATCCAAAAAGTGGGAAATGTGGTGGAATCAATAAGCGAATGCTTTTGGATGGAAAAAGAAAGAAACGAGGAAAAGGAATAAAACGCGGGATATAAGAAAAAATGCTCAATACACATGCATACGTACGTAAAGAGAGGAAAAATAATAAAAATAATAAAGAGAAAATGAAATAAAATTGAAGAATAATAATTAGTATGAAAAAAGAACGACTCACGTTAAATGCTAGGAGACATTTTATGGCATTACACGAAAAAGAAAAGAGATTAAATAAAGAGAAGGGGAGCCATGTCTGCTGTTGTGTTCTTTTGTTGTGTGTATTATCAATTGATGTTTCCTTTTCTCTCTCTCTCTCCTTTTCTACAGGAAAAAAAAAGGTGGTGGCTTTGGAACGGGTGGTGACGAAAGAGAGGAAGGCAGAAACAAGAAGAGTTGAAGGGAGGAAAGAAAGGAGGTACAATAATAATAAAAAAAGAGGCAACAATGCAGACAAATTTTCAGCTAGCATCGGTGCATGGTATGCTCTACACGGGTGGCAATGTTGTCTTTTCTCCCGACGGCCGCCAGTTGTACTCACCAGTGAACAATTACATTTCAAGCATTCAGGTTCAGCAAGAGGGGCATTCTTCATTTTCGTGTAGCAACAGTACTATTCAGTGCTTTGACTTGTCCTCAGACGGAGATTTACTGATTGTTATTGGCCAACGTGGTGTTGGTTTCTTTTACGCTATTTCTGCCGGCGTGGTACTTGATACCATCTCATTTCCACCCGATTGTGAGATTCGCTGCGTGAAGTTTAGTCCATGCGGTAAGTACGTTGCACTTGCACTGGAAAACACTCTTCAGGTGTATACAGCCCCAGCTCAGCGTATTGTGGCGTATCACGGATGCCATCGCGTGGAGAATCTCCATGCAGCACTGACGCTGCCCATCATGAACATTGAGTGGACATCTGACAGTGAGCATATTCTGTTGAGCGGACAAGATGCTCGCATGAAGATTTATCCACGCCAAGGGAAATTGCAACGAAAAGGAATGGCTATACAACAAAATGCATTGATAGGTCATCGGGCGGGAGTTCACGGTGCCTGGTTTATTGATGAATCATGCTCTTCCGTTTTAAGTGTTTCTGCAGATAATGTAATAATCACATGGAGGCGTACGCCCGTGACACGCCGAGAAGTGCTGCAAGCTGTGGCCGCATCGCAACTCAAGGCTCGGGTAGAGTTGGATGAAAATGAATCTGATGATAATGATTATGATGAGGAGGCTGGTGGTGTTCCAAAATCATTTCTTGAAAAGCGGCGATTGGAACAGCTAAAACTTGAAGGAGTTCGTGTTTCAGCTGCGGACGATACGTACCTACCAGACATTCTTCGCTGTGCATATGAAATCAATAAGAAACACTTATTAACCCACAAAGGTAACGTTTCTGTCACCTGTTTTCATCGACGACGTGGTCTGGTGGCGATCGGTTATAATTCTGGTATCTTTGCAATTCATTCCTTGGCAACAGAAGATGAGGCAGAGTTAACGCTTGTACATCTCTTGTCTATTTCCGCCCAATCCTTGACAGCGGCGGCCTTTAATCCAAGTGGTGACTTTGTTGCCTTTGGAAGTGCCCACTTGAAACAACTTCTTTTATGGGACTGGAAATCTGAGGCATATGTCTTGAAGGATCAGGCCCATTATTACGATATCTCCAAAACAGCAATTACCGCAGATTCCAACAGTATCATTTCTGGTGGTGATGATGGTAAAATTAAGGTCTGGAAGGCATCTTCAGGTCAGTGCTATGTGACTTTTACAGAACATACGGCCCCTGTAACAGGTATAGCAACATGTGCGGCAACAAATGCCTTTTTTACGTGTAGCCGAGACGGGACAGCAAGAGGATATGACCTTGTGCGATATCGTCATTTTCGTGTTTACATGACTCCTGAGCAGACGCAACTCTCTTGTATAGCTGTTGATCCATCTGGCGAAGTATTGGCAGTGGGTAGTGGACAAACGGATCGCATCTTTCTTTTCGCAGTACAAACTGGAAAATTAATTGATCAATTACAGGGACATGAAGCGCCGATTGCGTGTCTGGCATTCCATCCATCGGGTACGGCTCTCGTATCTGGTTCGCTTGATCACAATCTTATCTTGTGGGATCTCTTTACCCGGGGAGATGGTGGGGACCGTATGAAGGGTGATGCAGAGGTAGTAGACATTGGGTCTGAGGTGGTTAGCGTTGCATTTAGTAATAGCGGTAGACGTTTGGCAGTATTAACGATGAAGCAAGAAATATTTGTATATGAAACTGTTGTACCGACAGAACCAATTATCATCAAAACATTCCAGACAAACTTTGATGCAGCAGGTGGATGGAATAAGACCATAGGCCCACGCAGTGCAAATTACAATGCCCGTTTTAATGTTATTGCCTTTTCCCCTGAAGGTGAGAAAATTATTGCTGGTGGGGACTCCAAATGGATTGTCATGTATCATGCTATTCAAGGATATATGCTAAAGAAGTGGCCTGTCACAACAAATCAAGATGTTCAGGGTGCGGAAGAACAATATCAGTGGCGCCAAATGACAGAGGCCGGACACATTGATGACATTGACGTGGATGACGCGGATATTCATCTTCGACGCGGGAAAATGTTGGAAATGCCTGGAAGTCGTCACCGGAATTTTGCGACTGGAAAGCGACAGACGGCACTCACGGCCCGAACAATGGATTTGGCGTTTGCATGCACCGGGACGGAATTCGTGGCGGCCACAACTGACGGGCTGTTGGTGTTCTCCACACGCGTGGCGCGCCCGAAGTTTCAGCCTCTCCAGCTCAGCGCGAACATCACAACTCAACACGTCCGCGATATGCTCGACGGCGGCGAGCCCGTCATGGCGCTGATGGCCGCCCTCAACCTCGGCGAGAGGCCGCTCGGCGTCGAGTGCCTGCGGCGGATGCCCCGCGACGCGATCCCGGTCGCCGCGACCTCGACGCCGTCGCCGCTCTTCCCGTTGCTGGTCGAGTGGGTCGCCGCGGAGGTGGAGGGGAGCCGCGGCGTCGAGCAGGCGCTGCTCTGGGCCCAGTCGCTCATGCTGCACTCCGGCGAGTGCGCCGGGGGGTTCGCGCGGGACCGCGGCGCCGTCGTCCCCGCCCTCAAGGTCCTCCAGCGCGGGCTGCAGCAGCACCGGGCGCTGACGGAGCTGGCGAAGGAAAACTACTTCTCCCTACGCTACATCATTGACATGACTAAGATGCAGAAGGACGTTCTGCAGCCCTCCTTTGCCATTGAATAAAAATAATAATTTTCTTTTTTGAGTGAGTCGTATGAAACTGTGTGCATCGTCTACGCACACACAGAACAAAAGAATACAAGAAAAAAACACAAAAAAAGACATGGAGAAACGGATATAGAACGACAAAAAAAAGAATACATAAGCAACTATTAAAAGCAAAAAGTCTATCTCATCGAATAAGAAGAAAAAAAAGAAAATGGATTTTTTATTTTCTCTTAAATAAGTCTTCCTCTATTGTCGCCTGTGTGTGGGGGGATAAGTGAATGTATGTAACTTTCTTCTCTCCGCGTCTGTGTGTCTGTATGTATGTGTGCGGAAGGAAATAAATAAATATATATATATATATATATATATACCGTTGGAATTTCTTGATGTTTCTCTGTTTTTTTTTTCTTCTTTTTCACTCTTTTTTGCTTTGCATATTCTCTGGAGTTAGGGTGCCCTTGAAGAACTTCACGAGAACCCAACACAAAGCAATCCTTTCTCCAGGGAGGATATACACGCATACGTCAAGCAAATGAGAAGTCAGGCTGCTGAAGCATCGTCGCGGATGAAAGATCTTCAGTCTTCTTCTGGGTTGTCCTCCGTGGTGGGTTCCCTTCCGAGTATAATATCCATGATGCGAAGTGAATTCCTTCCATTGATTCAGTGTCTTGAGCAGGGCAATGATGTTCTTTGTAAAACCTATATTGTCGAGCTTGTTCTCACCTTATCACGCATTGATACTGTATTGAAAGAGGAAGAGCGTCGCGCTTTTGTATGTGCCTTTGATGCCCTTGTAGGACGTCTTGTTAAAGATCTTCATCACTTTATGGATGTGGAGAGGCTTCTTCTTCAGGATGTTCTGATGCTTACGGAGCTGGAGGAGAGATGCCGTAGGGTGGGGCATGCGTACAATAAATGTCCACGGAATTGTACAACATGTGGTGACGGTAGTATTGATAGTGTTTGTAGTAGTAAATCAAAGGATATACAAAGTACAACAGTGTGCCCTTCGGTAACTGGTGGTATTGCTGTGGATGGAAAAGTACAGGAAGGAACACCAGATATATGTGAGACCTGTGCTGTTGTTAATGATGCTTCTGTTGAGTTGCAGCAGGTGCTTCAGAGTGAAATTGGAAATCTACCTCAGAGTGATTCTTCTGCGATGATTTCAGGTGCATTTAGTGCAAACAACGCGGAAGCTGGTTCAGGTTATTATACCTCTGCTTCACAAGCCCCTATACAACAAGCAACTCAACCACCTGCATCCTTTGGGGCAATGCCATCACGAAACTTCTCTGCGAAGCAATCCTATTGGTGGCGTGAGGTGTCGAGTGAGTTTTTGGGTGGTAAAGTATCAAAAAGTGATATCATCGCTCTAATGAACATATTGTCTCCTCATTGTATTAAGAACATAAATACACATCACAGTAATAACAGTAATAAGGAATCAATGTTTCATGCATCTGTCAATCCTCCAGCTCGTACAAGTGGAAATAACAAGGATAATACAGAGTCCTCTGTGATGACGCGTGCACCATCACATAGGGATATGACTGCAGCAAAGCAAGTGGTACAGAGTGTAGAAGAAGGCGATGGTCTTTTCCAAGATGGTGATGGATTAAAAACGAATGAGACAACAAGATCTTCCTCACAGCGTACGGTAACCGCAGAGGATCCTTTTATGATTCAAACCGCTTTGTTCTTAAACATGTTAATGGAAGGACTATTATTTTCTGGGTCTCCTTTCGTTTCTTCACAGAACAATTCCTTTGGAAGTATGGAGGAAGCGGAGCAAAACAGTGCAGCCTCGGATACTGCTTCCGGGCGCAAGTACAACAATGCTCTGCTACAACAAGATGGTGGTGATATGCTTGGACGGGGCATTACATTGCCTTCCCCGGCGGCATTAAGCTTGCTGTGTATGGTGTTTCCATCCCTTCGTAACTATGCAGATGGAGTGGTGGAGACATTTGATGGTGCTGGCGCCAACAACAACAACTTCATGGCTTCTTCAGATCATCCTACTCGCCGTGCACAAGGAGGTTTTCAGCGAATGAAGGGGAATCATGGAACTGCTAGTACTGGAGGTACATTACTGGACAAGTTTCCTGACAGTGGTGGACATCACTTGAATATGTTGCACACGACGACAAGCACGAATAGACTCGTACGCCCCACAGATGTCGTGCTTTACCTACTTCTTCGATATCTGCAGGGAACAGGGAGTGACTCTTCTGCTACTAATACTAATACTAGTACTGGTACTGGCGCGGGTGGCAGCAGCAATGATGTTATTAATACATTGCGATGTGAGGAACCAGATCAAAGTAAACCTCCGAATTCTTCTATGGAATCTGCATCAGTCAAAACACAACCGCAGCTGCCGGATAAAGCCACGACGACCCCTACTCTTCCTCGTCGATTGGGGATAGAATTGGAATTGATGATTAAACAAGTACAAGAATGTGTTTCCAATGCAAGGGCTATGCAAGAACAAATACGGGAGGAAGTTACACTTCTTATTTTCCGCGTTATGAGTACAACTATTAACTTGCTTCTCCCTGGCGTGCAAATTGGAGATTTACGTACGTCTTTTTTTTACCGCAAATGGGTTTGTGACATGTATCGCCTTCTTTGGGAGGAAGATTTACTGGAACGCTTTTCGACTCTTCTGGCCAATTCCTCATCTTTATCGTCGTCTAATGAAAATACAGCTGTGGCAAATCCTTCATTAGCCCAAACACAACCAACAACACCGCGACGTAGTGGCACTAGTGCTAAAAGTTATTCGGAAAAGATGGGTTCAGCAGGAACAACAAGTACAGCAGTTACAGTAGAGAAAACAAGTAAAATTTCCCCAGCTAAGCAACCCCCAACTGAAAAAAGTAAAGAATCTGTGGAAGAGAAGCGAGAGGAGGATGTACTATCTATGGTTGCACCCGGAAATGTATATTCCCGTGTTTCCCGCAGTCATACTGATAGTGGTTCAGAGATGGTGTCACTCAACCCGTCCATCGTCGCACAATCCTCAAAAATTCTTGGCATCCCTGTAGCTGCAATAGCAACAGCAGTGGATTTTAGTCATCATGGACTTGGGATCTTTGATGATCCAATGGTGCTTGTGGCAGAATCATTGTTGGAGGACTCAACAACAAAAATCCCATCATCGCGCAGATTTATAATGACGCGTCTGATGGCTGCTCTTCTGCGTGATTGGAATACAGAGAAAATTCTTAATCTTGCTCTCTCTGAGCGTTCTTGTTCACGTAGTAATCCTACTACTACTTCTACGGTTGCCACACCATTCCCTGAAACAGGATCAAGTGCATTCCGGAAGACACCTCCTACTGTCACTACTACTACGACTAATACTACTACTACCACTACTACTCTATCACGGAACGCAAAGCAACCAGCACGTAAAAAGAATGTGGGTTCTATTTACCACTTTCCATTGACGACAAAGACAGCGCAAATGAGTCCTGGAGTTAAATCTGGAGTATCACAACCAACTTCCCGTCCCCGTTATCCTGTAGTGGCCAATGCCAATGATGTCAAGTCGTTATATTTTAGTTTGATTTTTGATTCTGAAGTTGCGCTTTCGCCTCTTGATCCTGTTCGTGCCGCCCTTGTGCAGAACACAGTTGACTTCCTTGTCTCAGGAATGAATCTCCCGCGAGAGGCTTATGAACTTCTTGATGCTTACTTGGATGATGTGGGCACCGAACCGATTCAGCGTCCTGCTGTTAGGCGTGTGGCTTTGGATACATACGCGGATTCATTGCGTGGGAGTGGCGATAACCCGCTCGCTGCTGCAGACTCCCGCTTCTCCGTCACCACTGTGCGGCGGGCGAGGCAAATGCCGTCGGACGGCCAGTCCGGGATTGGCGGAAAGTCGCATGCAAGTCACTCGTCTCAGGCAAAACGCGGTGGTGCGGTGGAGAAGGACGCCCACAACGCCACGTTGAGGCTTCCATTGATTCCCAAGGTGATTCCATCGTGGAATACACAAGAAGAGACGGAACTGTTTTTGGTGATCTTGGCTCTACTGCGTCGTGAGTACATTGCGCTCCGATCTAAGCTTGGGATTAAAACCATGGTTCCCGATAAGGAAGGTAAGGACATAATGTTCAACTGAGAAGGGAATGTAAAGAATGACAACATACCATCAATCTAAAAGATAAAGGAAAGTTTTTGGTCGGTTTTTGTTGTTGTTGCCGTTGTTGTTTTCTGTAAGTCAATCTGAAGGAATATGAGACAAATTCCTCTTTCTTATATATATATATATATATATATATATATATTATATTTCTGGTTGTATTTGCCCTGGGAGGATCGGATTCTGTGTGTATGTACTAGTTATTTGTTTCCAACACTTTGACAGTGAAGAAATATCTATCTATCTGTGTCTGTATGTGTTTGTTTGGATGCAAAGAAAAAAAAAAAAGAAATGATCTTTTTTTCCTTTTCTCTGTTGTTTCCTTTTCACTTGTTTGTTTCGATTTGCTGTTTATCTTTTTTTTTTTCTGTGCAATCTCTGTTTGTATCAATCCTTCTTTCTTGTTTTCTCCCATTTGCTTCCCGCCTGCCAGTCAATTGCTCTAGTACAGGGTAACACAGAATTTATCTACAATTACGCACAAGCACACAACTATATCTAAGGTTAGTTTTTGTCAGAAACACAACAAGGAGAGAACAGAAAGAAAAAAAAGGAAAAGGAAGGAAGAGGAGGCAGAAAACAATAACAGCAAAAAAAAAAAAAAAACTACTTTTGTGAAGAAGAAAAGGAAGAGGACGAAGAGGAAAAGACTATTTTGGGCTGTCATTACCTCCTCTTTCTCTTCCTGTCCCTTTGCTTTGCTTGGGGGTGGAAAACGCAAATACACTGAGCGTTGTTCCCGGCAGTGTTTTACTCGCACGGCGTGGGCGATTAAGGGAACCCAACGGCAACAGTGAACGAACGAACTTACACACACATACACACACACACACACACACTAGTAGACGGATTTTCATTGACTATTATTTTTTTTTCTTATTATTTCTTGGATTTACTCCTTTTACTAGTACTACACACACGGATACAGTATGCCGGTGAAGAGAAATTCATGGCCTGCAAATTCAAATGATAGTCATAATAATACCCGTCATCAAAATTATCATGGAGGAGACTGTGATTCAAAATCTCATGCCGGTTCTATGAATGTGCCCCCTGAGAACAGTTTAATGCAACAGTTACTGATGGATCTTGGTTACCCTGACGTCGCAAAGATGCTGGAAGAAAAAGTGCGTCACCGACTACAGTTATTATCTGGTAGTTTTTCGGAGCCTACTAATATTTCTGGTAATGGAGCAAATGGTTTAGATACGGCCAATGTGGACAAAAATGATGCCACTATGGGTGATGCAAAGGGTGCTGAAACTGCAGTGGAGCACAAATGCAAAGGGGATAAAGTTTACCCACCGTCTGGGGCAATTAAAGCAGAAGGTGGTGAGTGCGAGGCACGTAAACTTCCTCCTCATTTTAACACGACCACAATCGCTCTTTTTGCTTCCTTAATGCATCGTGGCAGTGGTGATGGGGTGGATGGGGTGAAAAATACAAGTGCCTTAAATGAACTCTGTCGTCTGGCCATCTATCCTTTGCGAGGAAATCTTTATTCCACATCTCCAACTGCAGATAATAATCATGGTAGTAATAATAATGATGATGATGATAATGGAGCGAACAGTTTGATTTCTCACCTTCAGAAACTCTTCAATGTATTTATGGATAGTAGTAGTAAGAATAATAATGATACCAATTATTATTATGAAAAGGAGCATGGAGAGGGGAGGGGTAGAAAACAGTTACATATCAATTTATCTCCGGAGTGGGTATCTATTTTGGAGGTGTTTTTTGCTTACATTGGAGTCTTGTGGGAACAACTCTGCCTTGTAGAAGCGGTGTCATGGGCGGACTTTACATCGCAAGGGTGGCTTGATCACCGACATAAAATATTGAAAAGTCTCTCATATTTACAAGAGAAGCTTCAACGATTACTATTGGATGCACATTTATTAGAAATGGACAGTTGCACGTGCGAGGACTCTCTTCCTTCTCAAGGGGGAAATCAGCCATCTGTTGCTGTTGAATTATCTTCAGTTGAAAAAAACAAAAATAATTCATTCTCATCTTATTTTTCTGAACATGAGCCCCAGTTATTCATGAAAGATATACAGGCCGGTGTTGTTGCATTATTTTGTCGTGGTGCTCCCACTTTACGGAAAAATATGGAAGACGTATTTACATGGATCATGAGTCACTGTGGACGTCTAACCTCAAAACAAAATGAGTGCAATAATAATGATAATAATAATAAGAGTAATAATAATTCAGGTGTAAGAAAGAAGGAACCATTTACATACTCGGTAAATGATAACGACAGCTCGTCTTCGTACTCTTCTCCTTCCTCCTCCTCTTGTGGTGATGGTGGAGGAAATAAAAAATCTGAAGAACAAGAAGAAGAAGAAGAGGAAGAGAGTGTAGGACATAAGCCATGGCAAATGTTTATGGGCATCGTACGGAACGCCGCCCTTGGGGAAGGTGGGAAGGCCTCAGAGATGTTGTCATCGCACAAGTATGAATCAGCGCCGGCATTTAACCCAGCACTGCAGTGGTCACAAACTTTTTTTCGTATCCAATTTCTCTCTTGGGTTATCGGCTCCATTGCAGAGTTGTCTGAAGTGTTACTACATCACAATCAGACATGTGTGGAGAAAACAAATTGTAAATCAGATAAACGGCAAAAAAAAGGATCTGAAGCAACTACTCGAAAGGCATCTATTGTATGTGTTTCTTTGGGATTTTGGTATCAAAATTGTGCATCGCAGATTACCGAGTTTCTAGATATGAATAAAGAGAAATCTGCATGTAAACCAAAATCATGTTTTTTTCAAACCAAGTTATCCGAAGAAGGTCGAAGTATTGGGTTAAGCCTTGTGAATACGTTAAAGAGTATTGAACATGAATTTCTTGCAGGAACATCGATAATGCCGGAGCCGCTTCATCTTTCAATTGTAAGAGATGATATAAACTCTGCTACAGGCACAAATTTCTTTAAAAGTAAAGGGAATCAAGGAATACTTCACCCTCATGCGGTATATAACAAGGAAAATGATATTCATACAGCGATATTAAGTATATTGGCTACTGGACAACCACTTCTTATAGATTCTGTCTCTGAACCTCAAGATAAAAGGAATACACTTCATCGTGTTCTTAAAAAAGTGTTGCGTACACCAAAAAAGCTCTTGGATATGCAGGATGAACGTGTAGCTGTAGATGATCAACTTCGATGTATGGAAAATATGACTCTGTATACACTCCTATCCCATTGGAAAGGAAATGGTACTGTACAGAAAGGTCTTCCAAACAGAAGCCGTGGAAATCAAAGTCAAAATGAAAAATCATTTAATGATCATGTTACGGTAAGAATCTATGAGGGGGATATCTCTTTATCTGGCGAGGTGGTTTCTGGTATTGGTAATCCAGGGCAGAATGCTGCAGAGAATACTAGTACTGGGATTGGAGTGGATCTGGGATTCTCTTTGGATGCCTTAGATATGCCTTCTTCTTTTTCTTCACCTCGGCTTTCATTGCATTATCAACTCCAGGGTTTTATGCGTCGTTTGACTTCTGGTGAAAATGAAACACAACAGTCTGAAGAAAATCCTTCTGTTTTCTTTGAAGAAGACGATGAAGGGACAAATTCAACGGAGCAGAATCTCAATGATCCAATGGATGAGGTATTAAATGAGGTACAAATTGTTTCTGTGACCCCATGTGGATCTTTGCTGGCACTCTTAACCACGAAAGGGCGTTTAATTGTATTTGCCCTTCATGCTGCAAAGAATATAAATCATAAGATGGCTAATAAACGAATACAAGAATCTTTCTGCGAGCAAATAATATTAGACACTTCTCTTATGAAATCCACGAAGTGTCCATATTGGTATGAACAGTTGGAGTCTTTTCTTGCTTTTTCACCATGTGGAAGATTTCTTCTTTGCTCCGTACAAAATGCCCCACCTTATGTTGAGGAAGGCGATGAGAAAAATCGGTCCCATATTGAAACCACAGGTAAAGTATTTATTTATTCACTCCATTGCACAAAAGTGGAATACTCGGATGCATCGGAGACATTGCAGCAGCAGCAGCAGCAACAACAACAGCAACATCATAATGTGGGTGGAGATGAGGAACGCCTCTATGCGGCATTTCAGATTCATAAGACACTTATCACGGTCGCGCGTTGGTTGGACCCTCGTTTTTGGCGAGATAAATTATTCAGTTTTTCAAGTATGCATCCATTGGAAAAATCAGCTCCGGTATGGAAACATGAAGCTCAACAACGTCTTTCATCATTACAGTGTCTTTCATCAGGGAGGGACAATCTTATTCTTCGTTGGTCTCCTGCAGATGGAGCTATAATTCAACGAATAGCAACTTTTCCGGTATTCGATATTTTGGTGTCACCTCTGATGCAGGCGTTCTACACCATAAACCAGAATGGGGAACTTTCCATGTATGATGCATGGAATGAGCGCGACGTTGAAAGCGCAACAGAGAATGTGGTGATTGTGTCCCAGCGTGGGCTTCCTGCTGCGCTTTCCATGCTGCAGTTGTCTGGTGAACTTCCTGATGGTTCCACTCAGAAAACAGCAAATCCCATGAAGGACGGAGAGATGCAAGAAGCTTTTTTTATGGGAACCCGGGTTATTGGCTTCGATCGCCGATCTTTGGTAAATTATGGCGTCGATGGTGGTGGTGGTGGTGCTAGCTATGGATCGGCGATGGCGCGAATGTCAAGAGTGATGCAGGAGAGCGGCCTTCCCTCTGGAACTGAAACAAAAGAGGGAAATCGATTGGGTCGTCGCATTGTGCAGCACGTTGTGCACCAGGGTGGTGATTATCTCACACCGCATACACCGGCAGTGATAGAACCGTCTTCAGACTCTGAGAGTGATAACAATGATGATGCCCAAAGTAATATTAGTTGGGGGCGTAGGGGTTATCACCATGGTAGGAGTGCAAACAGAGATCATATGAATCCAGGAGCAAATCCCATTTCTTTTCTGCGGGCCTCTCGTTCTCAAAGTGAGAGGAATAAAATATATCCATCCCATTCAGATCCAAGAAAAGGGTCGTATAATAACCCCTCTATCGTTGGAGGAACGGCTCTCTACAAGACAGGAGCACGTTTAGTATTTGAAGAGGTTTCACAGGAATTATGTATATCAGCGTCTCTTTGGCCAAGAAATCCGGATATAAAATTCACATATTTACCATCACTCGACTCTCCCCAACTACTTAGTATGGCGGCCTCTGGTTACCCGACGTGGTGTGATGAGGATGAGGATAAAATGTTATCGACGCGTTGCCGTGATTCCTTCATTTCCATTGGTCAGACAAGGACTTCACCAGGTTCACTGTTTACATGTAGCTATTACACGGATGCAGTGAAAAGGCCTGTAAAACAAGAGAACGTTAATTCTTATCATAAAAATAATAATAATAATAATGGAACTTTCGCTCTGCCTTATACAAAGGGAAGCACTGATGGAAACTTTATTCCACCGAAATCTTCCTATCGATGCTCTAAAGGAAGGCATGTATTGTCACCGACTGCCAAAAACGGTCGTTATTTGTGTATTATGGCCTCTGTTGGACCGCGTCGTATGGCTATCTCAAGTGCTTCTCCTCTCAAGTATCACGCAGGCATGTATGCATGTGTGGTATTTGATGTACTCTATGGTGCAGTTGTGCGTGTAATTCCTGTCTGTCCAGTTCTTCCACGAACAGCATTTACGGAAAATGGGGTTTCTCGTTCGCACTCAAATACCAGGAGGTCTCCAATCTACGTGCTACCATGCGATGTCACAGTTGTACATCATCCACACACTCGACGCTCCGAGGGATTTACCGCGTCATCGTCATCGTCAGCACTGCCGCAGGGAATGAGTAGTGGCCGAGAGGATGAAGGCAAATCAGTTTTCAATGGCATTCATTACTTTCAACGGAATAGCGGGGGAGATGGAGACGACGATGAGGAGGAGGAAGAGGACGAGAAGGAACAAGGAGGGAGAGGAGTTGGGGGAGGTAGGTATGGAGCGGATGAGAACGTAATGGTACTTGTTGCGGTTGGTGCGCTTCACAGCACGACGTATGTATTCGATGCCTTGACGGGGTCCCGCATCAAAGTGGTGGGACTAAGAAAGCAGATGAGTGCAAGCACAATTCTTACCTCGTCCCAGACTCGACCGCGGGCCAAACGGGCACGCTGCTCCTACGTCTCACTGGGCAGTCTTGGGACTTTTAATAGCTGCCATTCGCATGAAGTGAATGGAAGTGGCAATCATCATAATAATGCGGATGCTGAGAACCCACATGACAGCACAAGCAGTGCTAGCTCAAGTGAACTGCCCTCACGTGATGAAGTACAAAATGATAATCAGCGCCAAATGCTTGTGAATCTTTTGGTGGAAAAATATGGAATGGGGACCATGCTAAGAACCGCGACGGAGTTGCTGCGCGTTGTCCCTCTTCCTTTTCCTCTGTACAATAAAACATTTCAAAAAGATGACATGTCTTCCTCTCGAAAAGATCCACGAAGCACTGGACACTCACGACGACAAAGCTCATGTGATAGCGACATCCAGACAAGTACTGGCACTTCTTTTTCCTCCCCATTCTCCCAATCATTGCCCGTCTCCGCGCTGTTGTTGAAGTGCCCCTCATTCCTTGGTCAGCTGCAGCGGGCTGCGAGTGAGACCGCCCTGGCGGACGGGACTTCGCTCCGCCCCTCCCGCGCTGACAACGAAGTGTCGACGACCCCCGTCGACCTCCTCCACGACGTTCCCTTCGCCCACGTTGAGCACCGGGAGCCCTCCCACGTGCAGCAGACATCAAGTGGTGACGGTGGCGTGCAGGTCTCACTGGCGGAGAGCGCATCATCGCCGAACGGTGAGTCCGTCCCGAACTACTCGAGGGCCGCGGCGAAGAGCAGAAAGCAGTTTCGTTGTGGTGTTGTGAACAGTGTGGCCCTGCTGTACGACGAGGCGAAGGACGGGGTATATCTTTTCTCCAGCGACGAGTACGGTGGGCTCTTCATGGCTGGCGGTTTAATGTCTCCCCACATTTAGGACAAAATAAGTTCAAAGGAATGATAACAATAAAATAAAATAAAAAAAACGAAGAAAAAAAACTGTGGGAGCAAATCCTGAGAGTGTTTTATCCCGGCAAATGATAAGGAGAAAAAAAGTTACGGAGACATTATTATTCCTTTTCCTTACGATATGCACAAACTGCACACACGCACAGACTCTCTCTTTCTTCTCGTTTTTATGTGTGCTTCTTTTGTTCTTAATTTCCTTCTTTGGTGAGAGAGAGAGAGAGAGTTGTTTTGCCATATTTCATCCAATATTAGTTGCACCCGTGGGATTAGTAGAATCAAGTGTTTCGGATTCCAATTGACTCTGGTTTTTTTTTTGCGATAGGAAATGACAGTGAGTGCGAGATGGCGCGCGCGATGTGGGAGAGGGTCTGAGTAACTATCTTGCTAATCCGCTTTATAAGCTCATTAATGGCATTAGCGGCATGTGGAGGTAGTCAACAAGGAATTCTTAAATCAATGGAAATTATGTTATTTTTTTTTCCATTCTCTGTGTGTGACAGGAGGTGGTCTGTATTTAACCTTTTTTCTCTCCTCGTTGTTCTTCTTTTTGGTTTATTGATTTAGTATTATTATGGTCTCTTTGAAGTGGCCCGCAATATCATAGAAGGCTGCGAGGAGTTTTTTCCTGTGACGTGGGAAAGTTGCTGCAGTGGAAAAGGAAAAAAAAAACGAAGCTCTTTTCGCGTCTCTGTGTGTGTGTGTGTTTATCTCTATTTACTTTTGTGTTTTTCGCTTCTGAGATATATACTGTTCTGTTTTTCTCCTTTTTTTTTTGCTGCTCATATCGTGTCTTGTGTTTTGTCTGCGTTTCAACATATGTGACACGAAACATTTTCTGTTCAGTTCTTGGGCTTCTCTCGGTGCTATCAAAGAAGTCCTCAAAGTATAATGATTGTTAGCGGTATATTGATGTTTATTGATCCCGGTGTCATTAAGTTTTTGTTTCCTGTTTCAGTCCCTCTCTTTCTCTCCATACGTATGTATCTAGGTTTCTGTGTTTGTGTTTGTTTGTTTGTGCTTGAGGAAAACCAAACAGTAGAATGATGATGATGAATTGTTCAGTGAAGGTAGTGATCAGAAATGTATTATGTCTTCCGTACGTGAGTCAAGGCGTTTTTGTTTTTTTTTTTCATACTCTCCTCCTGTTTTCGTTATGTTTTTCTTTTTTTTTGCCATTATTCTTTTTTTTTTTTGGTAACACAGATTTTTTTTTCTTTTTTGGGGTGTTTGTTCTCAATATCCCGCGTTTCTTTGTGTGCATAATTACTGCGGCAAGGTTTTGCGGCTTGTACGGGAGTTATTATTATTATTATTTGCTTTCTCTCTCTCTCTCTCTCTGTATGTGTGGCTTTTGTTATTTGTAGGTCGTTCTTCTTGTTCGTAAGTGTCAGAGTTCCCAGAAGAGGGAGTGTATAAGAGATGGTGGAGAGGAGAAAAGAGAAAAAGGAATAAATATCCGAAGGAAAAAAGATGAGGACGAAAGAAACTTATGCCCATTATTATTTATCATGAGGTAAAGAAGTATATTTCTGCATTCTAAGTGGTAGTCTTGTTTTCCCTACACACACATAAATGAATATATATTCCTCCTTCGTCACAATTTCCATCCTTTTCTTCTGTTCTTCTTTTCCTCTCTTTTTCCTTTTGAGAATAATGTAATGATTGTGGCATTCATGTGTGTGCATGAAGCGCATGAATGAAGGAGGGGATCCGTGTTTTCGAGGTGCTGCCGGTGACAATAAGAAGAGGGCATGACGTTACTCTCTCCACGCTTCAAAAAGGCCCCCTGTCCCGCATGCTGCAGGCATTATCTTTCGTTTCTCTTGTTGTTGTTGTGATGCCTGCCAGCGGGGAGGAGGTGAAGGGACGCGAAAACTTCTCACGTTGGGTCTCTTTTCGGACACTCACTATGACGCATTTACCGCTGGAGAGAAGGCCCCGTGGGAGACGCTGCAGTACTGGATGAAGGAGCAGCGCAGGCGGACAGCGAGCGGGAGCGGGCGCCGCTATGATCTTGCAAAAGACAAGTTGGACGAGTCCGTAAGAGTCTTTGATCGAATTGAAGACATGAATGCCGTTGTGAACCTCGGGGATTTCGTCAACAGCGGGTTGATGTGGAACCTGAAGCCTGTCCTGGATGCATTCACCCGCCTGAAGGCACCGCACTACAGTGTGCTGGGCAACCACGATCTTCGCTCGCACAATGACTGGTATGGAGATCGGAATAAGACACAGGAAGAGTGGCTCATGAATAAAGTGGGACTGAAGAGTTGGAATTACACGATTGATTACCCACCATTTCGTTTTATTTTCTTTAATTCCGTGGCAAATAGCCCCCCTCTATGGAAACGTGAATCTAAACGACGGACAAACAGGGTGGTTAAAGGAGGAATTGTCTGCAGCACAGACATCTGACCGTGTGATACTTTTCTTTTCCCACATGCCCATTGAATTTGATGCAAATCCTGTAGGATATCTTCTTAAGACTTACGACCAGATGCCCTTGATGTTTTCTGGGCATCATCATGTGGGAAAGTACGTTGTCCAGGGTGAACATCGTATTCACTGCGTGACGCTACAGGCGCAGGTTCAATCGACGCAAAATTCCTTCGCCGTGTTGGAAGTTTTTGAGGATCGTGCAGAGTTAACGGGCTTCGGTCGAGAACCGTCGCGCATTCTGCCGTTTCAGCCTCATGTCATCAAACTGCTTCAGGAATATAAAGGGGAGTTGAGGCATGATGTGTCTTCGCAGGGTTGCCAGCCACTTCCATCAGAACAATTATGGGCGAATGAGGTCTTGCAGCAGCCGGACAATCTTTTGTTAAATATTCCTTCTTACAGGAAGCCACGTCTTGCATCACTCTCTGTAAGTTCACACCAGAAAACTCGTTTTTTTTTGATGGGGCGGTGACGCATGTAGACGCAGTAAACATGATTGATACTCGTGGCCCTGTCGAAACTGTTGATCTTACGTCTGCAACGAACAAAAACACTCTGTTGATTAATGGTGTTTTTTTTTTGCGCAGGAAACATCAAGGAGGAACTTCTCTCAATCCGACAGTTCTGCCAACACTGCCCCTCCAAATGATTGGTTAGACTACTTGAAGGAAACGAAGAATGTAGATGCAGATGCAGAATGGGAAAAGGAGAGGGTGCCTACACTCCTTGGAGTGGTCCCTCTGCTAACGTTTGCCATCACTTTCATCTGGAGTTTCCGACAACAACGTCGTACAAGACGTAGTGGGGAAAGATATGTGCGGCCACAATAGAAAATCAATATATGTATGGAAGCAGCGGCGAATGAAAAGGTAGATCATAAAAAAATAGGCCGAGAGTCTGTCGTTCTTATGTCTTTTTTTTTTCTGCTTTTCCTCTCTTTAAGATCCTCACTCAGTGATATGTACGTGAGAGTTTGTAGCTTCATATTTTTCGAAGTGGCCATCTCGCTTGGACCATATATAATAACAGTGAGAATTATTGCCTTCATCTTTTTTCTGAAGCCTTCATGACTCGTAGTAATACCAACAACTCTGCGACAGAGATCAAAGAGAAAACAACCACTCTTCACCACAAAAAAAAAACACGTATTATTACTATTATTATTATTAAATTTTTTTCAATTCTTTCTTTTCTTCATCCCTTATATATATTCATTCTTTCTTTTTCTATATGTTTTCATGTATCGTTGTATCTTGCAGCGGGAGATTGTCTAGAGATGTTCTTGTTTGGCCGCGATGGTCCCTCCGACTACGTCAGTGCTCTCGTGAGGGAAATCGCCCAGCTCATGGAGGGAAGAGCCTATAGGCGCTACATGGTTCCATGCCTGTCGGTAAGAGAGAGAGCACATCTGTGGGCGCTGCGGAGTCAGGCGCTGTTTGGCGATGCGCCTATGGATTGCGAATTGCGAGAATCCAACGGGAATGAGAAAGACACTGAGTCAAAATCAAAACAAACGACAGCAACGGATGCAAGCGCAGCAGGAAAAGAAAAGATGCCACAGAAACCAGATCACTGGTATCAATTTACGCGGCGCCTCTACTACTCAGCGTGGGTTGCACTGCGTGGCTCAATGAGTCCCCAACTTGCCGGGGAGGCATTATGTACTGAATTCTTGTATTTGTTGAAGATACATGATATTCCTTGCATGATACCTCTCATGGAAGCTGCCCTCAGCACTGCCCGAGCAAGAGCAGTTGCATTCAATTCCAATTCTAGAGAAAAAATAAGTGGAAGTGGACGAATTAGAAACAAGCTCCCAACATCACTTTGTGAGGGGTTTTATCTTCGTGGGTTTTATGGAGATCCTGTAGTAATTGCCTTTCTTTGGCTTTGTCGAGCACATTCTATTCCGTGTATAGTGAACTTTGAACCACTATCATGCAGGTTACCCCAGGTTGAAGAAGATCTATTTCTTGTAAAATCATTAACTCAAAATACAGTAGTAACGGAGCCTCTAGCAGCATTTGTTCTCTCTGTTGAATTATATATGCCACAATGTGAGCATTGGCTTGGGATGCTTCCTGCTGGTCAATGTTCCACTTCTTCATCTCTTCATACAGCTCGTGCACTGAAGAAAAGTGCATGGATAGAGTATATGCATCATATCATGACGGATCTTCGAGCTCCGTTGCTACGTTTTCTGCGAGAGATGGCCCGAGGAAAAGAAAAAAAGACTTATGAAAAGGCTCATGAATCAAAGATGTCAAATGATGTTTCGTCGGAATTATTGAAGCGGCGTCATGAGATGTGCAAATCTGCTATAAAGTCACTTGAGCACTACGAAGGATATGCTCATCATTACTATAAATTATATCCCCTGACCGTACTATCCGTAGCAGAGTTGTGTGTCGCGGCATACAGTTTCATTTTTTGCTCAAGCCCTCTTTGTGGTGAAATGCGCCCTCCAAAGGAGGCAATGGCATCCGTCTTTGGAAAACGAGGGGTGCATGAAACACTGCCATCGGATTATGGCAATGCGTCGGTTTATAGAGACAGCAAGTCATCAGAGGATGTGGAAACATCTTTGCAAGGCACAACGGCCTTGATTAGTGGAGTCCCGAAGCAATATCAAGAGATTGCAGCACGTATTTTGGATAGTGCAGGCTCTCTTCACTCCCCCTCTTCTGTGACAATTAAGATTGATGAAAACAGTGGGGGTAGGGGAAGTTATAATAAAGGAAAGAAGAATAAAAATTTTTCAGGTGGTTCCGGGTTTCTTCAATTTGATTCCGCTTGGAATGGTGTGGTGCCAGGTGTAAATGAGGCGGCAATGATTCTCATGGATAGATGGATACGAATTACATTTTCACCACTACGTCGGAGTGTTGCCGAACTGCTTTCGTGTATTTGGTGTACCACAAATGAACAGTGCATCGGTTTCCCGTTTCTCGTAGTTGACAAGGAGCAACAGAATTTTATCACAACCCCAACAAACACCGTTTCTTCGTCTTCTGCTTTTGTCACGCGCAATGAGGCACCATGGAGAGAACAGAGTGCCGCAGAAGTAGCGCGAACGTACTGGGAGAAGCTTCTCGCCGCATTTGACAGATCCCCATCGTCCTCTGAGCGCAGAACATATCAAAACACCCCTGCGAAGCTATGAGATGGTTTTTTTTTTGGATATTATGCCTGTGTTTGTCTGTCTGTTTATGTTTTTCTCTTGTTCTTTTTTTTTCGTCTTTCTTCCATGGATTTCTTGATATTTCTTTAATTTTGTTTGTAAACTTGATCACTCCATTAGTGTGGAAGACTAGAGGATACATGTACGAATGGATGATAAGGAAAGCAAGAGGATGAACACATTTAAAAAAGACAGAAGGAAGGAAAGAAGGAAGAAGTCAAAATGTGTAAAGCGGTGTGTTTTGTTCAAATTATCCGCCAAGGGGTTGATAGGACAAACTGAGCCTCCCTGTAGAGATTATTATTTTTTGCTTTTATTTTGTTTGTTTCCACCTCTGTGTATGTTATGAGGCTGTAGAAAAAAAAAAAACAATGTTTTTGTCTGCAAGTAGTTGGCATGATATTTGTCTTATTATTTTGCTTTGGTTCTCACACAAGAACAGAAAACGATTTGTGGAGATACACACATAGAAAACGAAAGAACAAAAGAGAGAAGAAAGCTAATCAATCAACAGAAACAAAAAGAAGAGTAATATGCAGGTGAAGGCACGAGCCGTTGCCAGGGTCGTTGTTGTGGTGACATTGGGTTATCTCACCTACCGCGGCATTCTGAGTTTTTTGCGGAACGAAGTTACTGTGAACATCACAGAGCTGGTGCACCTTCCTGCTAGTGAGCGGCTTTTGGAAATGGACGACCGGGCGTTATTGCAGGGGGAAATTCAATGTGAGACGTACTTGATGCGTAGCTATCGCTTTCTTATAAAGCTCGCTGCCAATGTAGAAGTTCCATCCACCACGCCCCCTCCTTCCTCGCGTTCTCGCCATCGTGTCGTGCGTGCGAATGAAAGTGGAAGCTACCGAACTATGGCATCACATGTGGAGGGTAAGAAACGTGAAGGGATTCCCACTATTTGTGTTGAGGATATAAATAGTATGGTGGATTTCTGGGAACTCGCTCACAGTGGAAATATCTCCTTTACACCGCCTTGCATAGGGGATGAACTACTGATGCGTTACAGGGCGCCCGGGATATCAGGTCAGGGCATCAATGCTGTAGTGAGGAACTGTTATCTTCAGCCCGATGAGACCCCCGGTTTGAAGCGTCTCTCCTTTGATTTGATAGTTCATGATATTGTTCATGGAGCCAAAATACATATTAAACTTCCTAATCGCTACTGTGATGTTATTTCTATTCACACAGGCGGTGTGGGCACCATTCAGCAGCCAAATCGACGGAAGCCACATCATTTTGTTTGGGATGTAGGGACCGTGGATGAAACAACATGGAAAAAGGTCAAACCAGTGTCACCTGAGGTATTTCCAGAGGGTCGGCTTGCGCGTCGTGGCTTTACGGACGATGATTTAGCCGCGACGGTGGAACGACAGAAGAGCAGTGATGCAGTTGGCGCCATGGTGAAAAATTATATTCCTCCTGATGCGATGGATATTGGGCTAGACGGCAGGAATGATGAGAATGATGATGCCTTTTTTGACGATGGAAGCTCGGGGTTTGCTTGCCCCCTCAAGAGCTCTGGACTTCCCGAAGGCACGCAACTTCTTATCGCCCGATTTTATCTTGTCTATGAGGAGCCCGATGGGATGGAGTGCGATTACGTGTCGACAGACTCGGAGATGAGCGGGGGGGAGGAGGAGGAGTGCGCGGATAGCGAGTCGCGGAGCAGAAAAGGAAATAGACAATTCTCCTCGAGGGCTGCAGAGACGAGCCGAAAGGCCGCAAAGCGAGAGGAACGAAGTCGCGTACGGAAGGCGAAACGTGCTGCTGCTGCTGCTCGTGCTGACGCAGTGCTCACAGCGGGAAAAGGACTGTGCCCGCGGGCACCCGTCGTTGAACTCTCATACAGTGTTGTTGGGCTCGTCTCAGGAATATCTGTGCGGAGGTTGCAAACTGTGAGTGATAAGCCCAATTGGATTCCACGCTCAATCCTTGATAGTTGGTTATTGCGCTGGGTGATTCCTGGCATTTATCAACTGCAACTGGGGAAATTTGGTCACTACACCTCGTGGTTTGTTCAACCCGTTGTGGTTGCAACCTTCTAAAAAGAAAGGAAAAGGAGGGACCCACATATATGAATTGTCATTAGAAAACAAAAGAAAAGGAAAATTATGTATCCACACGTGCATACATACGGGGTGTATATAAGACATGCTGGATGCCTAGTCTGATGAACCTGTTTTCAAGTTCTTTTTTTTTTATTTCTGCAAGCTTGTTGCTGCTTTTCTTCTGTCATGTAGTAAAACCTAATTACCAGCTCATTCTGTGATAATAATTCTGACTGTACCGAGCATATATATACTGTGTGTGGTTTGCCTGCGAACACGTGAGGGCATGTTATGAAAGGCTACATTTAAAAAAGAAAAGGGAAAAGAGCTGAGGGTGTTGTCTTTCCGGCAAGTTTGAACATATGGGTACCTGGTTTTGTTTATTGAGAGAATTGTTTATGAGATGTGCAAAAATCAACAACAACTATACACGAGCCACATAATGACTTGAAGAAGAATTCATTCATTTCTCTTTTTTTCGGTGTCCGTTCATTTGTCGCACAGACGCACGCGATATGAATGGTGCAAAAGAAAGGAGAGATGAATAAGAAGAGAAAAAAACATCTAACCAAGGAGAGGGGGATAAAAGTGAGGAGAAAAAGTGACCGTAAGGCAAAGAAGAGGAGGGATAGAATGTGAAGCACGAGTGGGGTGAAATTAATCATTATTTCGTATCATTTTTTTTTTCTTTTGGGCATGGCTGTGTGGGGAAAATCCTTACGCTCACGTGGCGCCTGGTTCCCTATGCCTCTGCAGTTTTTTTCGTTTGTTGTTTTTCTCCTTCTCCTCCTCTTCCTTGGGTTATCTTTTATTGTTTGCATGCTTCTCTCCTGTATCCTCCATTCCCCCACCTTTCTCCACATGTGTTTAAGGACTCTCTCTATCTCTCCCCTCCTAAAAAAAAAAAATTGCATGTTTATTTTCTCTCTCTCTCTCTCTCTGTGGTTGTGTCTTTGTCTGTAGGCATGTCTTTTGATCATCTTCTTTTCTTTAGTTTGTTTCTTTTCTATCTCTTCTTTTGGACGATGTGGACGGAAAACAAGAGAACAAGTAGGGAAGGGAGGGGCGTGGTACTGTTGTGAAGATACAGACATGGACTACACGCCGCGCTGCAGTAACAGCGACGATACTGCCAGGAGGAGTGAGAATATGGTGGCGAGGGAGAATGAAGAGGATGATGACGAAGAAGACTTCCTGCCTTCCATTCCTGAGGCACTGCTGCAGGTTAGACACGGCGACTCACCAACGATGCCTAAGACGACAGGTGCGAGTTTGAGGGCGGAATCGAAGAAACGAGCCCGCTCTCCAACAATAGAAGAAAATAATAATAATAACAAATTTGATAATGCCGCAGCTGAAGATGTGTGCTTCACAAAAGAGACTGACGACCAGGGAAAAGAGGATTTTATGGAGTTACTTCGTTTGGAAAGATTTCCAACGACCTCTCTGTACGAACGAAGTTATCGTCACGAAACATCTGTGCATGATATTGGTGTTCTCCACGATGAGATTGGCTCTATGATATCTACGGTGGATGCGAGTGGGACATTACGTGTATGGCGAAAACTTCCACGTGGTGTATTCTTCATGGGGGATCTTCAGGGTATGTTTTCATCAAGTGCAGTAAGCAAGGATGTTAATAACACCGCAAAGTATTTCATCCTAACTGACATTTTCACCCCCACTCTTTTTGTGGTGTGTATTGTACCGCATGTGGAACGGACAGCTGGTATTGTAACAGTTGATGTTGAAATTCGACTGGTGAATTCCACTTTGATGACTGTAGAAACACGTCTCTCTTTTTGTTTTAGCGTTACACTACGCACAAATACCGAATCATCATTCTGGAAGGAAAGTGTGACACCGCGACCCTTTTTGTTGTATCACGACCACCAACCGCTTCTTGCTTTTTTCATCATGGAGGGAGATGGAGTCAGCAAAGTCTTGTTTTTCCCCTGCGTCGCCGAGAAGTCTATACACTCTAGCAACATGGCGACGGTGGTGATCCCTTCGGTTCCGTTAAGTACGGCAAATATTGTTCTCTGCTGCCACCAGCATCAACCAAGTGGAATAGTTGTACTGGTTGATGAGAAGGGAATTATTGACTACGCACGCATCGTAGGTGGCACTGGCGATGAAGGCCAGAGAGTTGTCTCTCTCCAAGTTCTCTCCGGTGCCCCGCCGCGTAACTCCATGGACCCTATGATGCTTCGAAAATGGATTACATTTGAGCGCCGTCAAAAAACGGGTTTTTATACATTACTGCGGGAAGCAATGATTTTATCAAAGAGAGATGGAATGATAACGATGATGATACCGCTTCGTATTGCATTTTCCACAACCGGAAAGTATTTTGTTGTGGCAAGTGGTGTTCTGCGTGAGGGTTGTTCTGTGTCTGTGTGTTTACATGTCTTTGAATTCTCCACCGGTGTATTTCTCACTCGTGGAGAAACAGATGAAACAAAGGTCTCCTCTGTTTTTTTTGATGAGGGAAAAAGTCTGCAGGCGGAAGTTCTTCCTTTACTGCGTGGAGCCGTGTTTGATATTCTTGTGGAGGACGCTGTGCGTAAACTTCCACAGGGCAGAGGCGGAGGTGTATGGGTGTTCGTGCCAGAGATTGTTTTTCCGACATCGTTTGATGGCCGTGTTTCTGGGCGACGCATATTTGCATTCCGTGCCGCACCTTCAGTTCCCAAAGAGGTAACGCAGGCAGATGCTCGTAAGCACTCAAAGCATATGCCTGAGGCATCTTTTGAAATTGAAAAAATGTGGCGCCCAATTGGAGATGTGGAAAAAAATATTCGCGAGATGGTCATATCATCATCATCATCAACGTTATCGATGCCATGTATGAAACAAAGAATACAGCACTTCGCTGCGCCGTTGGGACTGATACGAGCCACAGTTTCCGTTAGTCAGGCGCTTAAGAATCTTGTGGCGCAATCTCCCGTTGGCTCTGCTCTTTCGCAAGAGGATATCAAACGTCTTTTTGTTGTACCAAGCCGCACGGCTGTAGCGACAACAGCAGCAGCATCGAGCAGAGAAGAGTTTTTGAATGCTTCTGATCCAACATTTTGTACAACATCACTAGGGGGAACAGCCTTGTTGTTGTACACAAAGTATGAGGCACAGTTAGAAGAACACAGTGAATTGAAACCACAGCAGAGGAATCTTAAAACCAATCATATTACTGACGCTGATGATCGCATGGAATCCAAGAATATGGATGATGAATGTCAAGTGAAGATGTTAGTTGAGCTACATCAGAAACGTGATTTTGATTGTAGTGATCTTCTTTTTATTCAATCTTCTCTAAAGGGAGTGATACCGCGTAAGTTTGCTGCTGCGGATGGAGAAAAAGAAAAATATAATGAGAAGGGGGAAGAAAATGATTCTGTAACTTACCCAAGCATTCATAATGATAATGATAACAATGATGATGAACGTGAATATGAAGTGGAAGAACGACGTGTGCAACACATTATTACGGCCGCAACGGGGCGTGCATTTCAATGGGGAAAATCTTGTGTTCGTGTATCGTTGGTTATAGAATCCTTTGGGACAATTATGGTCCGTCTCTTGCCGCAGTTTGCTCCAAAAACTGTGAGGAATTTTGTTTCCCTTTCGCGGGAGGGTTTTTACAACGGTCTGACTTTTCATCGTGTAGTGCCGGGATTTATGATTCAGGGCGGTTGCCCGTTGGGGGATGGCACTGGAGGCAAGAGTATCTATGGTGGACCCTTTGAGGATGAGGGGATAAACGTCATGGAGTTTTTCTCATACCCAACAGTCTACTGGCTCTGCATGGCCAATGCTGGCCCCAACACCAACGAGTCGCAGTTCTTTATTACTGTTGGGGAGGCGACGCCGTGGCTAAACGGCAAGCACACCGTGTTTGGTCTTGTCGTGTCAGGGAAGCCGGTGGTGCGGGCGATTGTGCAGAGAGAAAGAGGGGAAGATGATAAGCCCATCACTCCTGTGGTGATTCAGCGTGTGGTCGCCACGGAAGAAGAAGATGAATAAGACGAGTAATGCAAGTCAATCCTCTAGATTTCTTTCCGTTTTTGTACTTGTTAGTTTGATTACGTGTGTTGAGTGTTTTTTTTATATTTCTTCTGAGGGTTCCAACAGGAACCGGATTCCTCCAATGTGATGTCACATGTATTCTTTGTTTTCTCATTTTGTATCAACTTGAATGAAACTGTGAGGAATAGAAAAAAACAAATCAAAACAAAGAAGAGAAACAGAAAGGCTCCCCATTACTTACAGGGAGGAGGCTGAGGGAAAAGGGAACGAAACATGTTTAACTACGACGAGTTGATATGGACCATATCGTTCCCTCTTTTCTGTACACTTGTCATGTGGTTTTCAATAGCTCTAGCACTGTTGGTGCGATCAGAGGGAGGCCGCTGCAGGCGAGAAGCAATCCGGGACTCCATAATGCGAATGGAACAACGGGGTGAACATGTTTCTCCTTCATTGCGCCGCAACGGTAAAGCAATCCTGAGGTGTGCTGTGGTGGTTGTGGGTGGAGAATTTGCCAAGTCGCCCAGAATGCAGTACCATGCAGCGAGTTTAATGAACTGTGGTCTTTTTGATGGAGTTATTTTGGTGGGATTTGATATGGGAAATTCCTTGATCGATTCATTACAGTCAAGGAATGATGACAACCTCCGGGATGACGTTGCGTGTACAGTAGACACAAAGTATTTAATTTCGCCTGTTAATCCACCTTCATGGTTCAGTTTTGTTTTTTGGCATCCTCGACTCTACTGGATTTGTGCCACATTGTACCGTATTTGTGTCTACACTGTCGTGTTTACATGGGCACTCATATGTGCATCACTGATGGTAGTGAATGGCCGTGGACAATTATGGCTTGTCGATCTTATACTCGTCCAGTCGCCCCCTGCGTTACCTTTTGTGCCTCTCCTCAAGTATCTCGTCCGTCCTTGTGTTCTTTTGGTGAATGGAATATTGTACTACTGTTTCATAGTTCCTGTCTCATGGATGATGCGGGACGCGCTTCGCGAAATCCGTGAAGAACTAAAATTACAACAAAAACATAATCTGCAGCCGAGTACAGAGAAGGATAAATTGGATCCTCCCTCACGGTTTGTTTTCTGTCCTTCTCTCATTGTGGACTGGCACAACTTTGGCTACACTATTCTTCAAAGCGACGGTAGACCTTCTCTGGCAGTTTGGCTTTACAAGATGCTTGAGTGTCATGTGTGTTTCGGCGACCGCAATATGACTGTAAGTAAAGCCATGCAGAGAGCTCTTCGTAAACTCCAAAGAAAGAAAATGGAAAAGGATATCAAGTCGTGTTCATCTATGAAGACGATGACTGATGGTGATGTGGTAGTTTTATATGATACTGCGCCTTCCTTTTTTGGTTCCTTACCACGGGTTGAGTTTGTACAGAAAGTACTGCGTTCTGCTTTGCCGTCTACAAGTGAAAATGCCAAAGAGATTTTTGGATTATCCCCTCCACCAGCATGGGTGATGAGAACTGAAGAAGAAAATAATGATGAAAAGAATAATAATGGTGGAATTCAAAATATTAATCCTAATGGATTGTTTATGGTAGGATCTACCAGCTGGACCTTGGACGATGATTACAGTATGGTTGTAGAAGCACTTGCACGTATTGACAGGCGTTTACAAGATGAAGCAAAAAAAGGGAATGAGACTCAAGTAGGTGGTGTGAGGCCCATATGGTTGCTTGTAACTGGGCAAGGTGTGACTCGGGAACGTTTTGAACGTGCTGTGGTTGAAGCTCATCTCTCTCCATTGGTAACTGTGAGCACTACATATTTTCAATCCTATGTGGGCTATGCGATGGCCCTTGGTGCATCTGATGTTGGGCTGTGTATTCATCACTCGTCTAGTGGATTGGACTTGCCCATGAAGGCAGTAGATATGCTTGGCTCTGGCCTTCCTGTTGTGGCACTTCGGTATGAGGCACTTATCGAATTACTGGATGAAAAACATGGCTGGATGTTCAGCAATGCGGATGAACTGGAACAAATTCTGTGGGATATTTCCCGTAATAATTCAAATGAAAATAATAGTAGTAGTATAACGTTGTCTTTGGAACAAAAGCGACTCCACATAAGGCGGGAGCGAAGGAAAACATGGGATGAAAATTGGAATTCCGTGGTGTTGCCATTATTAAAGGAATTACTTCGATGCGAATGAGAACCGATACGGGTAGTTGCAATAATAATAATAATAATAAAAAGAAAGGAAAGAAAACAAAACAAAACACAATGCATGTCTGTCTGGGTCTATGTGTGAGAGAGAGAACGATGAGGAATGATGGATTGTCATCATCTTCTTTGGATTTTATTATTTTTTCTTTTTTCGTTTTTTTTCTTCTTCTTTCGGTGGACTTAACATCTCATGTTTTATGTGCCAACACACAACTTTAACATCGTAGCAAAGTGGACGCCGTGTGAAGTGCTGTTGTTCCTCTTCATGCGTCGCGGCGGGAGTGTTCTCATCCTCTTCCGATGCTTGCAGAGCTCCAGCTTGCTTCACGAGACCGTTGTCTCTAACCACCGGCAGCTGCACCTCGCGGGGGACCACAGGGCGTCGCGGGCCGCGGGGAGAATTGCGGCGGAAAAAATATCTGCGCCGTTCAGCCCAGCGGCGGGATCCCCCAACACGAGGGGGAGGAGCGACGAGTACGAGGAGCGATCCACCGTTGCGGGGCCCTCATCACCGCAGGCATATTTGTACCGCCTGCGCCACGGCCGCTTTGATGATCTTTCGACACTTTTGTCAACTCCATACGCGGCACCGCCGCTACGCATCTTGACGGATGTGCTGCGCGAGGTGGTGCGACTCAGGCAACAGTTGACACCCAAGGAGAGGGGGGGAGAAGAAAGTACTACCAGTAGTACTGATAATGATAATGATTCACAGAGAAAACAGATGTGGGAAACACTGGAGCGCATGATCAAAACTCTTTCAGACCCTCTTGCTGTATATGATGTTCTTTCCAAGGCAATCCATATACTTAAAGACAAGACAGAAGCAGCAACTAATGTGGGGGACGAAATGAGTGAACGTGAACTCCAAAAAGAGTTGCGTGAGTTAGAGTCATTTGTTCTACAGCTACGTCAGTGGAACTCTATGATAAAAATGCATGGTTCTGAAACCGTAAAAGACGCGTTGGATGTTAAGTTTGGGCATCTACTGGATTGGAATATACCAAATGTCGTTATGGCAAATATTTGGCATGCCATACTTGAGCTTTGTAGCTTGACGGGAGCTTTTGACATTTCTGTAGAGTCTCTCAACGAACTCATTGAGCTAAGCGAACGGGTAGAGCGTATTGATGCAAAGAAGATGAAGAATGACATGAATGGAAGTGAGGAGCCAGAAGAAGAGGGAGGTCCATCAGATTTTACGCTGGATAGTGTGGTGAAGGTTGTGGAAGACGAGGTGAGTTTTCTTTTTGCACCAGTAATGGCAATTGATCATATTCGGGCCTTAAAGAGTTGTGAACCCACACGTAACTTTGATATCGCACATTCATTATTTCTACGATACATGCGACATGCCCAAGGCGGTGTATTTCCACTCACATCCAGTGATATCTCTGCCGGGTTGATTTCCCTAGCACACTGTTGTAATAACACGGCTCATTTTGCGATATTGCAGCAACTCTTTGTGGAGAGTGAGGCGGACAAGGTGGTTAGTGTTTCAGTGGAATTGTATACAGCACTTATTGATGCTGTGAGTCGAGCAAATGAAAACCCACAATGTTTGACTATTGCCCTCGCACTGTATCGTCGACTGCTGGATGGTGGACTTTCACCAACAGCAGATACATACGCAGCACTGATTGCGTGTTGTGCCACCACAAAAGAACCGACGCAGGCCTTTGCATTTTATCATGAGGCAAGACACCGCTGTGGCGTTGATGAACTCCCCTCTCTGGTGTATACCAACTTGCTGCTCTCTTATGCCCGAGCCGGGTATGCCACGGATGCGAGGAATACACTGGATGTTCTTGTTGAGGCCGGTGCCCCTCTCACGCGAGGTGCGTTCCACGCCGTTCTTTCAGGTGCCTTGACACTGCGGGAAGCGGAAGAAGTAATCTCACTAATGAAAACATCTTATAATATTTCCCCTACACCACAGACGTATTCATATCTTATCTCAATCGCATCTGCACACCCCAATGGTGTTTCCACAGTTCTTCAGATGTTTGATTGGCATGAGTTAACTTTGAAATCTCTGTTAAATGATGGGGATGGTATTAGTAGCGGTAGTGATACCGCCACGCATCCCACGCCAAGGTTGCTACTTGATGAACATTTTGCGAGTCGAGAAGCATTGAGTTCAAGTCATTTTGCTACATCATTAGAAAAGGATCTTTTAGTACGTTACCCTGCATATGCAGCGGCAGTTGAAAAAACGTTAATACGTCTTCGTCTCGACACCGCGGATGATCCACGTTTGAAACCTTACATCCAGCCATTAATGCGTGTGGCACAGATTCGCATGAATGAATTCACTGGAATGGCTCCACAAATTCCCACACGAATTCCAAAGGGAGCAGCGATTGCCGTGCTGGCCGCTGATGTGGTTGCAAATCTTGAGGAATATTTCATGCCGTTTGTTTCATATTATTCTGCAGTAGTGATTCCGTACTCATCCCTTATTGCATTGCGGTCTGGTAGCGGGCGGCGAGTGAGCCGGAGCCTTGAAAAGGGCACACAGGAGTTACTGAATGATCCACTTTGGCGGGAAGTTGGCTCAGAGCAGCAGCTCGCGCTGGAGAGTTGGCGACGGGTGTTGGTGAAGTTTCTGGAAAAGTACCGCGATGTCATTCATCTTGTTTCCGTAGAAGAGGAGCTGTCCTTGAGCCGTGATTGCGAGCGATATGGAATCGGGGTTAAAAAAACGTTTGCCCGTTCCGCAGCCCTGGCGTTGAATTTATCACGTCTGGATGTGGTGAACGGAACGAAGCTCTACGCCGAACAAAACTGTAGCATTGTCCTTGTCTCGTCCAACTTCGATACATGTGGGAGATATGTTGTGGATCTGAAGAGAGAAATGATGCGTGGGGGAAGGATGAACGACGGTCTCTCTGATGGGCTGCAACGCGTGTGGTATCATAATCCCCGCACAGCCCCACATTGGCGGCCACCTCAAGTGTCGGTCGCATCGCTCGTCAGTCCTTCCAATGAACTAAACAAGATGTGAACGGGATCTCTTAAGCCACGTCAATACTGACAAAAAGGAAACGAAATATGGGAGCGTTTTCCACACATTCTTTTTGATCTTATTATTGCTTTTATTTTTTATTTTTTTCGCTCTCCTTCTCTCTGTATGGGTGTATTTTCCCTTTATGTTTTTTATTTTTTTGTTTTCTGCGTGTGCTTTCTTTCTTTTTTGCTTTCTCGTTGATGGAGCTGCCCAATTTGCTCTGGGAAGGATGCGGTGAAGGTTGATGAGAACGCAAGAAAATAACAACAAGGTTTTCATCAGAGTGAGTGAGTGAGATTGGGACGAAAAGAGAGAGAGAGAGAGGGAGGGAAACATACCAGTACCATTTCTTATTCTTAGAAAAATGGCTTCTCCCAAGCAGAAGGATACGATTTGTGATGCAGCCATTTATTGGATTTGCTTTCAATAAGGATTGCTCCGAGGCGGTTTTTTCGCCGAACAACCACCTGCTGTACATTGTGTCCTGTAAAGACAAAAACGATTGTATTACATGGGAGGTTTGTGCCACCTTGGAGCAACATGATCAGTCTGTTTCTGCCACGGATTGGCATGGTGACACAAATCGTATTCTTTCGTGTGCACAGGACCGTACGGCGTTTGTCTGGCAACCCAACAGCAGGGGAAAGTGGAAACCGCAGATGGTGATGCTAGATGCGGCTGTGAAGCGTGGCTTAACAAGTTGCGCGTGGAATCATTCGGGTTCAAAAATTTATGTGGGCTCTGCTGCGTCTAATATTGCGGTTGGGCACTTTGATGCGGACGATGAGTGGTGGATATGCCGCATCTTTGAGGGGCATACAAGTACTGTGACGGCCCTCGCACCACATCCATTAGATGACACACTTCTTTCATCTGGGGGCACAGACGGGAAGCTGATACTTTTCTCCACCTTCATGAAGAAGTTGGATGAGAAGAAGACGGCCTCGTTCGGTCACGTATACTTGCAAAAAGATTTTGATGCTTGGGTGCACTCTGTTGCGTGGTCGCCGTCTGGCAGGCGCCTTGCGGCCGCAACCCACGACAGTCGCGTCCACGTCTTTGATGTGCCCCCGACTGAGAAGTTCTCCGAGGGGGCGGAGGTCTTCACCCTTAACACCATCACCATGGCGATACTTCCTCTCAGGTAGCTTGCCTTTGTCGCGGAGGATCATCTCGTAGGCGGCGGGTTCGACTACTTCCCTGTGCTTCTCGCGCCGCTGGAAAACGGGGCGAGGTGGACGTTGAGTCGGGCAAAAGGAGCGAAGACGGCACAGCAACTTGCCAGGGAAAAGTTCCAGAACGAGGCTCGTATTGGGCTAACAGAAATTATTGACGAGGAGCAGACTCGGCATAAAAATACCATAAATAATGTGCTCAGATTACCTGGTGGTAGTGTTGATTGCACAGCGGCGAGCGATCCTATTTTTGCTACTGCAAGTCTTGACGGTCGTGTAGAGATGTGGACGATGGGAGACATGACACCTGTTGGTTAGTGAACGTAATCATAATAAAAATGAGTAACTTCAATTACCATTATTATTATTATTATGTATGCGTGTGTGTGTGTGTGTGGTGATTTGCTGTGGGAATGTCTTTCTTGTGTGTTTCTTTGCCTCATTTGAAATCAAGGCTGTATGCCAAACTGTGTTTTACCGCGGATATCATCTGCCAATACATACATATTTCATGTGATGGTACAGGAGGGTTCCTGTTCCCTTTTCTTCTTCCTCTAGTGAGTTGATTACGAACAGGGTTTTTTAAATACTTTTAAGTAGAAACATCTTACGGTTAAACCCATGTTTTTTCCCCTGTTCCTTTTTTCTTTCTTTTTTTTCCTTGTATCCTTAATTCACACCTATTCCGTATCAATTCAGTCTTTTTAAGGAAGCTATTATGTCTCTTACTCCGTATCACTTGCACTGGTCGGACAAACTCATTCAACGAGTGGAGGCACGGCTGCGGCAAGTGCATGCTGCCTTGGAGGAGTTTTACCGCCAGAAGAAGTATTCCTTTGCCGCACCACAAAGTACAGCCGCCGAAGAAGATGGGGATAAACCGCAGCAGGAGGAGGGACCTATCAACTCTGTGGGGAGTTTTCTTCTGCGTACATGTGTGCACTCCACGCCATTTTACGAAACCCAACGTGAACATGGTGTGGGGGCGGACATTGCGGTCAGGATTCCGGGGGAAGTATGTTCTTTGAAAGATATTCACGATGGCCACTACTTGGAGCGGCGACATGATTTTCTAATTGCTGTGGAAAAATTCCTTAAAAAATATAATGAACTGATGGTGACTAAAAAAAAGAAATTATTAACATCGTCTGTAAAGAAAGACGAAGAAGAGGAGGATGAAGATGATGGAGAGGAAGAAAAGCGCCAGATGATTGTTCAGTGGGAGGTGCGGCGTGTTCCTTTTGTTGGTGGTGCAAACAACACAGATAAGGAGATTCTACGCATTAATTTCTTGAAATCAAGGCATGATAGGACCCGAAAAGAAGTGTTTCACGTAGACGTCCACTTTCAGCCTGTTTCCCTTACGGGTCGCATTGCAAGCTCGGCATCGATTCGTAAGCATCCTCTTTACAGCTACATTGTGCAAGAAGATGCTCTCTTGACGACACACCTTCGTAAATTACACGAACTTTATTCAAAGAATCACTCCTTGTTGCGGGCCACAGTCTTTCTGAAATGTTGGGCCCATCACGCTGGGCTCATGGCACGTAGCTCTGGTCACCCAGAAGGTCTAACTGGGTTTCACTTATCAGCGTTGGTGCTTCGCCTTGTTGAGGAGGGTCTTGTATCTCCCACGATGTCTGAGGAGAACGTCGTGCGTGCGGTGTGGGTGCAACTATCACGTGGATTCACGCAAAAGAATGTGAACAGCAACGGAAAGGAGAACCCAATTCCTGCAGTGGAGGAACGTGGTGAAGTGGCGGTGCTGCGATTGACTGGTGAGACGATGAATTTGCTTTTTCGTACATCCACAAGCTTCTTTGAGAATATTATCAAAAAGGCTGCGAATGAGGCGCTACAATTCCCCCATTCCTCTGAGGTGCTTGTAAAGGTTCCCTTTCAGCCCTTGCCACTTCGACTAGACGTCTGCTTTGCTGTGGAAGGCCTCGCCACGTACTTCTCCGAGGCTGACAGTACGCCCATTGTAAAGACCACCGGTGTCGCATGGTCCCCGTCCATGCAGAAGGTGCGTACAATACAAGAATTGGTTCAAGAGGCACTTGGCGCACGATCAAGCTACACATTAGTTTGGCGGCGAAATAATGACTCCGTACATATTGCAGTACAGCTAACAACGGAGGTGGAGGGTCGAAACCGACTCACACGTGGACCTATTCTGGAAGATACAGAGGCTGTGGATCGTTTCAATGCTTTCTGGGGAAAAGAGCTTACCTCAACACGGCAATTCCCTGATGGTAGCATTTATCGATGTGTATTATGGTCATTTGACGATGATTTCGGTAGCAATACAACTATTGCGCTTCCTGCAACAACTGTCATGCGTCGTGTGTTGGAGTTTGCATTGCGAAAACATGTTCTCCCCACTGTTCAGGTATCTCTGCTTCTTGGCAGTCTTGAAGGTGTATTAGCAGAGCGTATTGGGGCAGAATGGCGTGATGCAGCTCCCATTGTGCAAAAATCACTGATGGAAGCATGCAGAAATGTTGAAACGATGATATCTGAAATTCCACGCACTGCATTACCGTGTAAGATCACTTCTTTGGACATCATCGCACCTAGTGAGCGTCATACGGCAACATTTCCTGTGCGACCACACCTTGCCCTCACATACACAACCGATGACCTTACCCAGCCCTGCTTTGCGGGGATCAATACAGACCCTACCATTGAACCAATTCAAGGTGTATTAATAATAGATGACAAGAATAAGATCCCAGATACACTGGAGGCCATTGCCGCAATTAAGGGAGCCATTTGTGCACAACTTTCCAAGGTTTTGCAAGAGTACTATGGTGGTGATGACAAGCATGGAAAGAAGAAAAATGATGGCCCAAAATCCAAAAAAGCCTTGAAGGAAAAGGATGAAAATGACCTCAAAGAGATACAACATCGTGAAACAATAAAATTTACTATACGCACATCTTGTACAAGTCACTCTGTGGATATTATTCACAAGGGTTACGTTTTTAGGCTATACATTGCTCACTACCGTGAAGTATCACTATTAAAGACTCTTCAACGCGAATCTGAAGCCGCTCTGATTGAACGTAAACTATTCTGGAGTGTACAACATGCCAAATTTCTTCGTACGATTGCTTTTGGACATCATAGTTATGCTGTAGCCACACGATTATCCAAGCGTTGGTTGAGTGCAATGCTTTTGCTTGAATTTGTATTACCAGAGGCGGTGGAGCTGCTTGTTGCCAACGCATATCTTGGCCCAAATCCACCCAAGACACCCGCGACTGGGTTTATTCGGTTTCTGGAGTTGCTCGCCACGCATGATTGGTCAACTCCGCTGGTGCTGCCGTACTCTGTAGACAACAAATTGCAGGAGGACACGGCGACACTCATGCGATCGATGGGTGAGCAGCAGGGAATGTTCATTGCCACCCCTTATGCGCATATGGAGAGTCCTTTCACCGCACATACACCGAGACCAATGATTATGCACCGTGTGGTACAATTAGCAAAGAGCGCGTTGGCAGTGGTATTGTCTCAACTTGATGGACGGTCAACTTTGGGAAATTCTGAAGGAGTTATCTTCACAACAAACCCCACTGCTTTTGATTTTCACATGGCATTTCATCCTCATTTATTGCTTCAGCCTGATCGTCTTCTTAAACCGCTCCCTTCTGTTATATCAGAGACCTCCACACCAGCGGGAGCAACAAGCACTGCGAGTGGTGGTGGTGGTGCCACAGTGTCACCCATGCTTGGGCCCAAGTCTATGCCGGCGACAGGTGCAACAACAACAACAACAATGGCGAATGGGGTAGCAGCATCATTTCTGCCGCATGTGTGGCAACTGGATGAGTTGGAGGAAGAGAAGAGTCGTGTGTATTTAACTGAGCTGATCGAACGCGAGCCCACTGCACACGTTGTGCGGAATGTGCGTACCGCAATGAGGGATCGCTGCATGGTCTTTTACGATTGCCTTGCACCGTGCGGTATTTACGTGATTACCATCACACCGTCTCCCATGCGAGATGTCTGCAAGCAACTTCACAATGACATTCTTTGCATTAGCCACGGTGCGCTGCTTCCTGCCCCCTGCATGGAATCCGCCCGGAGTACAGAAGCGAAGTTGCAGGTAAAACGAAAGACACTTCCAAAGTCTGATATGAAACGTTCAGAGAGGAATACCTCTGCTGTGGCTCCTGCAGAAGGAGATTCCGTCGCAACTGCTTTGTCAGTAAAAAATCCCGGCAAAAATGGTGAAGAAAGAAGGAAGCAAAAACGTCCTCGGACAGACGTTGAGGGTGAAGATGCGGGAGTGGCGGCGCAGCGTCAAAAACGTATTGAGGTTAAAGGTTCCCATGCGAAGACTCGCTCTGTGAAGGGCGACAAAGGAAAAGAGACGACAAAGTCGGTAAACGTGAAGAAAAAGAGAAAAACAAAGGTGTAAAATAGGCATATAAATTTTTTGAGACACGCATCCCACTACCACCACTACTATTACTACTACTACTACTGCATACGATTAAGCAAAACTTTCAGATTCTATTCACTAAAAAAAAAGGAAGAGAGAGAAAAAAAATAACGAAAAAAAAAAAGGGAATGAAATGAAGATTGAAGTATAAGCAAACATATTAAGAATAGTAAGAATAATAATATTATAATAATAAATAATAAAGTTTGAAGAGGACGAGGAGGAAGAATGAAAGAGGAAGAGTATTGTTTTTGAGACATTGATATGGTTGTCCAATGAGTGTGCATGATAGTTACACGTTAATTTCTGGGAGTTGTGCCAAACGTGTTTCCCCATTGTTTCTTTTTATTTTTCTTTGTGAGTATGTGCATCATGAGGATTAAGTGTGGGGAAGTTTATTTTTCTTTTTTGTTTTGCAATGCTGCGGTGGCTATCGCTGCGTATGCTGCCGCAAAAAGGTCAAGGATTACATACACGCCCACTTCCTCTCCCACGGCAGGCATCTTCTCACCGCCTTTTTCGTCGAGGGTCACTCCTTGCAGAGCTCGACCGAGTTCCTGATGCAGACAAGATGGAAACAACGGTGAGCAACGCCTCCACAGCAACGTCAGGAGGAGTATCATCGTCGTCATTGGTTCAGAGTGAGAATTATTTTGCTCCATCGCCGTTTGCCAAAAATCTTGAGGCGGTAGCGATGTCAGTTGATTCGTCATTTGATATGCATTCCTCAATCTCACGTAAGCCACGCAATACTCACCGTGAAGGAACACTATTTTCTTCCTTGGACACATTAAAGGCACAACAAACAGCACTTCGGGAGATGTTCGCGGATGCAAAATCTCGTTCTATCCGTATGCAGAAGGACAAGAAATGGTTGCGAGAAGAACAACGTGCATTTGAGCTATCACATGGTCATTTCCCAACCAAAAAAGAGGTGAGTCCATTTGTCGATATTGAACTCACACCCGTAGCAGCACTGAAGCTCACAAAACACTTATCGCCCAAGTCAAGCGCTCATGACGTGGTGATGCACAGTATTCGTCTTCAGCAGAGTGTGACAAGGAATAAACTTGTGCAAAGTGGTGAAAAAACACTTTTTAGATGTCTTCGCTGCTTTCATGTGTATTCTGCACGTCCTCGAACACTTTTTGGTGAGGAGGTAGGTCACAGTTGGATGCAGTATGAGGCTGAACGAAGGAAAGTTTCTACAGCTCAGGAAATAGCACGTTGCCCCAAGCTTCGTAAGAGTAAATACAGTATTGGACGCCAGCGTGATGCTATTGCGGAAGACCCACGTTCTTGTCCGTTGTGTGGTAGCCCCAAGGCGCAGTGGTTTATGGAATATGTGCACCAGAGCACCCATAAATAGTCATCGCATTCATATTTCTGTTGCTTTTGGTTCTTGTTTGTTTCATGCACTTTTGTTTTTCTCTGTGTGTCTGTGCATGTATGTTGGTGTCATTTGGAAATATGATATCTATTATTATTATTATTATTATTATTATTATTATTATTATTATTATTATTATTATTATCATTACTCTCTCTTTCTCCTTTTTCTTTGGGGATCCGAATGGAATCAAAATAATAACATAAAGAGAAAGAACTAAATAAATTATTATTGTTGTTGCTATTTTGTAGTCCCCACATCTGACGCTGATGAAAAATGCAGCCTTGCAGTCCCAACGGAAGGACATTCTTCTTCAACTTGCCTCATGCTCAGATACCGTCTTATTTTTTATTGTCTCTGCAACCCGTTTGTTTGTGCTAATGGCTATGCTCTTTTCACACGCCGTGCTGCCGAAGATACTTAACGCAGAGCTCGTCTTCGACAACGGTGGTTTGTTGTATGACAATGCGGATGGCCAATGGACTTTTCTTGACTTCCCTCGTAACTGGGATGGTGTTCACTATTTTCATATAGGGGCCCATGGATATTCCCATGAAAATGTTTGTGCTTTTTTCCCGCTTGTTCCTTTCATAATCAAGACTGTGACATGGTTAAATAAAGAAATTTTGCCTGTATCCCTTCGTGTTGTTCCTATTTCTTTCCAAATTGCGCTACTAAACGCCTTGTTGGGTGGAGCCTCTGCCATCTTTTTGCGGTACATTACCCTCTTGGCTACGTCACGCTCTAGAACAACTGGGGGAAAGGTGGCAGGTTCTGGAAATTGGTTGGATGAGTTATTACCCCCGCCACCACCACGTTGGTGTCAGAATGGAAAAGTAACGGGTGAAGGTACCAAGGTGAGGCAGAAGCGGGAACTGGGCGCGGTCATTTTTTTCTGGATTATGAGTCCCACAGTTGTTTTTACTGTGGTTGTTTACACGGAGAGCATTTTTTCCTTTTTAACCTTTCTGGGGATATATCTTCTTTCTTTCCCATCAAAAAAGAACGGAAGAATTGTCAAGGTGACTGCTGAGGCCGGGGCCGTGCTTTGTTTCACGTTGGCAGGATGCGCGCGTTCTAATGTCATTCTTTATGTGGGATTCCTGTTGTATCCCATTTTTCTGCAATTGTTCTTCTTTGAAACATACAAGAGACGTTTTTTTCAACGCAACGGAAATTTCACATCTCTTCGTCGTTGGCCAAGTGTACTGCGATATGTGGTGACGCTATTAGAAACCATGTGTATTATTGCCCCATATCTTTGTATGTCATACTTCTGTTTTGGTCGGTTTGTGCCTCTGTGGGATGCTGCGTCACAAAAAGTTATTTGTGGCCGTTTCTGGACATTCTATGGATGGATACAAAAACGTTACTGGGACGTGGGCTTCTTGTCTTCCTATAGATGGAAAAATTTACCAAATGTTCTCATTGCATTTCCAATTGTTTTTTTTACACTTCGGGGCTTTTTTTTATTTTACGTGATTCCGGCATTCTCCAGGACAATGGCTTCATCGCCCAATGAGAAGGATGGATCTGGTGACGAGAATAAGTTTATGGGAAGAAAGGGTAAAAAGAGGAAAAGTGCGACCCTCCTCTTTTCTTCCCTTTATTGTATTGCGGAGGATTTGGTTCAGTCGTCTAACATGGTGTGCCTCCTGGTACTACTTCTTATTGGAGTCACAGTGGTGCACATCAACGTAGTAAATCGCCTCGTTATGTCCTCACCCGCACTTTACTGGATCTGGGCTCGACAAATTGTGTGGGACCCATGGGGAGGAAATACAATTGTGATGCTTCGTTTTTTTGTGGTGTGGATATGCATAGGAATTCTCTTTTTCCCAAATTGGGTGCCATGGACATAATAAACGAATTTTTTTTTTTTGAAAACTTGCGCCAAAAATGATGTTGTGGTATATATATTCTTATTATGCGATTTATGGTAAATTTAATATGTATATGATTTTTTTTCTTATTTCATGCTTGTCCAGAGTAGAAAGTCTGCAGCTCTTATAGGAAAATGAATTCCCAAGCAAAAAAGGAAAAAAAAGACCTATCCACCGCACCCCTGCCCTCCTTGGCCGGAAGGCGAGAAAGGAGAACGTTGCTGATATTACTATCTTCGTAAGTAAATGGATTACTTTTCACTCCCCTTTCTTATATATTATCTTCCACTTGTTGATAAGTTCATCCAATAACTTATTGTCATGAATACTAAATGCAAGAGTAAGGGCTTTGTTGAATATCATGTTTTTATTTCCTCCTTTTTATATATTCATGTTATGCATTGTGCGTGTATGTGAAAGAAGATTAAAGGGGAGATATTACGGTGATTTGAAGGGTAGTGGACGAACATTACTCTTGTATTTTTTTTCTGGATCCATTCTCTTTCTCTTTCTTTCTTTTGCTCTCTTTTTCTCTGATGTGTGTGTGTGTATTACTTTTACATATTATGTGTATATGCATATATTGTTTCTCTCTTCTTTTTCTTTTTTCCTTTTCTTGGCGTTCTCCCGTCTGTGTACTGGAAGCATGGCTCGGAGACCTGGCGGTAAAAAAACAAAAGGGCCAACGAAACCACATGGCACGCCCACGTCAAGTCGTACCCCTTCTGTCACGTGGACGGCAACGGCGACCGCGCTGAACTCCGGCGATGGTGGTGGCCCGCCGGGAAGGAACCGTGCAAACAAGTCGCGGCCCGGCTCCCGTGGGAGTGGTGGCAGAAGATTGATGACGCAGAGTTTGTCGTCTGGGATGCTTTCAACCACAACGCATGGAAGGCATCGCGAGACGAGATGTTCGTTGATCTCTACGCATGGACATCGACAAAATCGTCCCTTGTTGGCTCTCCATGTGTCCTTCTTCTGCAGTTTCTTTGTTGCCGCGATGCTGCGGGTAGTTGCCAGATACCGCAGGTGGGTGGTGCGGGAGACGGTGGAAAAACCACGAGCCGCGTTTTTGATACAAACAGTGTGGCGCCACCGTCAGCAGCGTAGACGAATGCAACTTGAAGCCTCAGCCCAAGTGCTTATTCCTTTTTTGCGACGGAAACTGCGACGTATTCGTGTAGCGAAGGAAAAGGCTGCTCTTTTGCTACAGCGCGTTTTTAGATCACAAAAAGAGCGTCATTTTGTCCACTGGTTATATCAACAAATGAGATTCAATCGCGCTCTTTGTGTAGTCTGTCAGTTCCTTGAACGATATGTTGCGAAGCGATATGTCAGTTTTCTGGCGCTTCAACGTGATGAGCGGGTGATCTGTGAGGAGCGTTGTGCCATGGCCTCACTTTGCATTATCCGAAGTGAACGGGAGGAACTGCTTAAGATTTCTAATCTCATGAATAAAACAGCACCACAGACGTTTACACCCTTTGTGACAAAGGCTATGATTGAAGAAGAAACCATTCGCTGCACCAGATACTGTCCTTGTCCTCTTTCATCCTCTTCCTCCCACTCTTGGAAGGGCGCGGCTGAAACAGAAGAAACCACATTTTCACCCTTCTCTAAATTGACATGGTGTGAGTATGGATTCCAGTTGGGAGAGAAAGAAGTGGATTCTCCACTAAGAACACATGCTAAAGTTACCAACAACAACAGCATCACGTGTGGTAAAAAAAGCGGTGTTATAAAGTGTTCTTATGGAGAGGATAACATGCAGTCATGGACCTCTTTGTTGCACGGAGAAGAGGGTACTCGACAGTTGATACTGGAACTCTTTCAGCGGAAATCGGCGCCCTATTCACTAGTGGCGCGGAAGAGCTCTGGAGAGAGTGGAGTCAGTAAAGAATATGGGACGATCGCAGAGAAAAAAGAATTCGGTATCCACAACTCTAACTTTTTGGAGAAACCAAGTGAAACATTGTGTACGTTAGATGATGTGATATCAACTGAAGAAAAGGAATTTTATAAACAGGAAAAGGATGTAAATGCGAATCAAGGAACTTCAGTAGTAGGAGTTTCGCATGATAAAAAAACAAGGATTTCTGGGAATCAATTGATAGGGGCCTTTATTGAACTTCTTATACGCGCAGAATCTACTGAACGCAAAGCATTGGAGTCGGAATTGCAGAGCCGTTACAAGGAAATGATGGGAAAGATTAACAGATATCTTATTACCGTCAAAGCCGCGCATGTTGCCCCGCTGATGTATGCTCCACTCCTTTCTTCGATGGAAGATACATGGCTGGTGCGTCGGGCAGAGCAGCTCTTTTGTGAGGAGTATGAGGGACGATTGAAACTTCTGGAGGAGTACCGGGCAATGCCGCTCCGATTTTTAAACCGTCCGCTTTTTAATCTGGCGGCGGAAGAGAGACGACAGCAGTTGAAGGAACGTCTGCAGGTCATGCAAAGCACTGATGAAATGGACAAGGGGATGAGAAACCTTTTTCCTCTAGCTCCATCTCCTGTCTTTGGTGGCTCTGCTGCGTTATATGAAGAGGGAGGGCAAAATAAAATACAACACTTTGAAGACTTATCTTCTCCCTTTATGCATGCAGGACAAAATCCATTCGCAGAGTCAAGTGCGTTAAAATCCAAGCGCAGTTCTTCGCCGTCCTTTTTTTCACAACTGTCACGAACTCCACCGCCCCCACCTCCGCGGAAGGCACACGAGGCGGCTCCCGCAATTTCTTTTGTTTCTGTACACGCTTCAGGTGTACGGTCTCAAAAACGAAATCAAAAACAAGGTGGCAATCAAACTGAAGCTAAATTAAAAGCCGAAGCCCCCGTGCTTCCAAGTGCCGCCTTAGCAGGTCTCGCCTCATTCCATAATCAACCCAATGTTGTGTCCTCATTCCACCATGCGCCTGCTGCTTGTAGGTACAGTGGCCCTCAAGAATCTGCCCCACTGCGTACGCTAGCTACGGTCCCCAGTAGTTTGGGACGTCTACCAGGAATTCTGCCGCCTTTAACCTTTCCCCAAACACACAACAACAGCAGTAGTAGAGGCAATAATGTTAAAATCAGCAATAGCTTAACTGAGGTTACGGTCTCTCAATCAACTCAGTGTAATCAAATTTCATCGCCCTCTGTTGACAGCGATAACCTCACTCCTTCACGGCTTAAAGCGCTTGCATCTGCACACACTGAGCATGCTAATGGCTGCGCAGACCTTTTGACGACTCAAAAGAGCTTTGGAAACTGGAGTAGTGTCGCTACTAGTAGTGTTGTACCGCGAGGGGCGCCAATTCCACTCCTGCGATCATCAAGACCCGAACGCGGTAATTTATTTATATGCTCACGTCCATCTCGTTTAAGTGAAGATAATTCTGTCGTACGCGGAGTTGGCGGCGCCGACTATGTCCGAAAGCGCTACCGATGTTCGTCACCAAATGCTCCTAGCACGGTGATTGTCTCGGTTGATGGTTCTCCGAGAATTTCGCAACCACATACAGGGAAGGAGCAGATTTCATCTTTCAAGTTGCATCGAGAGCACAGCCTACCCCTGCGAAGAATGAAGCGAAAGATGCATGAAATGCCAAGCCTTAGTTTCTGAAGTTTTTTTTTGTTTGCTTGAGAAGGGGAGAAAAGAGAGGATAAAGAAGATGAAGAGTGGCGTAAGAATGAACAAACTGGGGAAGCAAGAAAAAAAAATAGGATGTAAAGTACAATTGGAATACATATATATATATATGTAGTATACATGTGGGTATGTTTCTTTGTTTCATTTGGACATTTATCTGCTTTGCCTCAAGATACGTGAATAGAAACGTGTATGTATTATTCCAAATACAATTCTCTTTCTCTCCGTCTGTCTGTCTGTCTTTACGCACTATGCTCTTCTTATTGATGTTGGGAATAATGGAAGGAAGGAAAAAAAGAAAGGAAGAGAGAGAGAGAGAGACTTCCATTAGGGTGCTGGCAGCAAATTTTTTTGTGAACAAACGATTAAAAAAAAAATAAAATAAAATAAATGGGGAAACGACGCGTAGGAGGGAACTCACGTGTGCTTCGCAAGAAAAAGCTTAAAATCTCCAAGAAGAATTCTAGAGTGGAGGATGCTTCTTCTTCAAATGCCACATCCCTCACTGTGAAGAGGGTCACGCAAATGAAGCTTAGAAAACCTGGCGCTCGAGTTTCTTCCGGAAAGCAGCGAACTGCCGCGCTCGAGGCACTGCGAAAAGAACGTAGTCAACTGCTGAAGCAGCAGGCAGCGGAGCGCATGGTACTTAAAGAACACCTCCGGGAGTTGGAGGTGCGGCGGCAGCGGATACGCAAAGGCGAGAACGCCAAGGTGGAGCGCCGGGAGCTCGGGAAGTACATCCGGCAGCTGAGGGCAGAGCAGAAGAAGAAGCACGAGGCGGAGGTTGCCGCTGTCGAGGAGGCCGTGAGGAAACACGGCGGCAAGAAGGGCCACGACATCAGCCGCGACGCAGACGAATGGGAGGATGTGGAGGACGACGCCGAGGAGTTTGATGAGAGTGAGCTGCAGAGTATGTTTGCCCATCTGACCACTTAGCGATGAAGTGTTTCTGGGGACTATTGTTTCTTTGACGCACACACACAGAGAGAGAATTTAACGGCTCCCTCACCTCCATTACAGTTCAATAGGCGGTGTGTGCGTGTGTGTGTGTGTGAGGCTTTCTCTTCACTTGCATATCATGATGCTGGACAGCAGGTGAGGTGGGGAAAGAGAGAGTTTACGGGGTGCAAAATGGACAGTAATAATTCAAAGGCAAGGAAAGAAGAAGAAGATGGCGATTAAAATTTTGTGGCAGAATATACTTATACGTGCATGCATACACAATGAAATGTGTGCATTAAAAAAAAAAAGCGGAAATAATAAAACAAAATAAAAGTATTAATAAGAACGAGAGTATAAAAGGATGACAAGGACTATTCATCAGTTAACGAGGAAATATATATGTATGTATATAAACGAATCTTAATCGCTCTATTTCTTCTTTCTGTTTCTTTGTGTGTCTTTGTATCATTAATGGGCAAGTTAGGAAATAAAATAAAAAAGAAAATATACATAATAAAATATTATTATTATTATTACTGTTGTCTTTTTCCTATTAGGCACGTCTATTTTGGGAGTAATGTCGTCAACTGTCGGTGGTACATTGTCTGAGGCTGCCGCTGCCTGCAGAACAAAAATGCAGGCAGCGGGAGTAAATGATGCCTGCATTCGGACATTTTTGGCACAGCACGCTTTTATCAGTAGTGGAGAAGACGGTAACATCCCGGAATGTACTATATCTCCCGTGGAATCTCTCGACTCACTAGAGCATCTAACCGTGCATGTTGACCCCTCTCTTCTGAGTCACGTGGTGGTGTTGAAACTTAATGGTGGCCTCGGTACAGGTATGGGGTTGAGTACAGCCAAAAGTCTTCTCCCTGTCAAGGATGGTAAGACATTCCTTGATTTTACCGTTCTGCAAGTGGAGCATCTTCGTAAGAGGTACAGCGAGCACCTTTGCTTTATGTTGATGAACTCTTTTTCCACTTCCTCTGATACGAAAAATTATCTGAAGAAATATAAATGGTTATATGATACCTTTGACACAGAAGTGGAGCTCATGCAAAATCGTGTGCCAAAAATCCGAGAGGATAATCTCTTTCCTGTTTCATACGAGGCAGAACCTTCATGTGAGTGGGCTCCTCCCGGTCATGGGGATATTTACACAGCACTCTATGGTAGTGGCAAATTGGACAGCTTGATTCATCGTGGGTACAAGTACATGTTTGTATCCAACAGTGACAATCTTGGAGCGACACTTGACGCCCGCCTTGTTGCTTATATGGAGGCAAATAAATTGGAGTTTCTTATGGAAGTGTGCAGGCGCACTGATTCTGACAAGAAGGGCGGTCATCTTGCCTACCAAAATATTTCTGTCGGTGGAGCGACAGAACCGTCTGAGCGTCGTTTCATCCTTCGCGAGTCGGCGCAGTGTCCAAAGGAGGATGAGTCCAGCTTCCAGGACATTGAGAAGCATCGTTTTTTTAATACAAATAATTTGTGGGTGAATCTTGTGGCATTAAAGAAAACGATGGAAAGTCACGCCGGAACGCTGCCACTCCCAGTGATCCGTAACGCCAAGACAGTGAACCCCGCGGATGGAGCCTCGACCAAAGTGTATCAGCTGGAGATGGCAATGGGCGCCGCCATCGGGCTGTTTAAGCACACTGCAGCAGTGGTGGTACCACGAGAACGTTTTGCTCCTGTGAAAACGTGTTCAGATTTACTTGCCCTTCGGTCCGATGCTTATGTTGTTACGGAGGATGAGCGGATTGTCTTGTGCAAAGATCGCGCTGGGGTGCCACCCACAATTGAGCTTGACAACAAACACTACAAGATGATCTCTGGTTTTGATAAACTGGTAAAATGCGGTGTGCCATCGTTGCGACAGTGCAGCAAACTTACTGTTCATGGTCCAGTAGAGTTTACGAGCGGCGTGGTGGTGAAGGGCGAAGTCGTGATACGCAACACGAAGGAGGAATCTCTTGTTATTGAACATAACCGAGTGTTGAATAATGAAGTAGTAAATGTCTAGGTGCACTTGCCGTCGAACACCAAGCGCCAAGCCGGGAGATGTAAGGTAGAGAGGGCACTGCAATTGAAGAAGAGAGGTGGGGGTTGGATGGGCGTTGCATGAAGAGACTCATGTGAATTTTTTTTTTTTGCTTGCGGGGTGTGGGGGGTAATTTCTTTCTGATTATATATTTACGTAGTTGTACATAATATTTGTTGATGTAAATATTATTATTATTATTCATTGAAAAAAATTTTTTGGTGTGTGGGGAGGGGGGATGGTGTGAATGTGAAAGACGAATTTTCCAAGACAGAAATAATAGTGAGTTGGATTAGAGCATTGAGACCAATTACATATCATGGAACCTGATTTCAATGGTTTGCGGTTAGAAATAGTCTGAAACTAAAACGAAAAAAAGAATATATATATATATATATATATATATATATATATATATATGCTTATGCATGTTTATTTGTTTTATTTTTTTCCCCTCCTATTCAAAGCTCTGTAACGATATGAGTCTGACTGGGTGCGAAAATGTATGCATTGTTAAGCACGATAGAGACGATGCGGCCCCTTTGCTCTCTGACTCATTTTCCACCAACGCGGTGAATCGTAGTCTCTCCGATCTTCATACACCCACGTGGTTTGCTCTCCTTGGCCTGGCCGCCGGTCTCCGGACTGTGCTACTACATCCCTTGAATGTTGCCATCTCTCGGAAGCGTGTGATGCAGGAGGCGAGGCCGCCGTCGGTGTGGAAGTTGGTGTCGCAAGCTTACCAAGGCGAATCAAGAGCAAACTCCGCTCCTCTCAGAAAAGGTTTGAGGGCGGTTTATTGTGGATTTGGTGCTGCACTCACGGGAAATATTATCGGGGAGGTAACGTACCTTTACACATTGGAAGCGGTCAAGGAAAGATTGGAGGGCATGCATTCTCACATCCGTGAAGACTCCTCGCAAGGACGAGACTTCAACGTTAACAGTAATGCTGCAGCTGCAGGAGGTATGGCGGGCGATTTCGCCTCTCTTATTCCTTGCACGCCCATATCAGTGGTTTGCAATCGGCAGATGACGGCTGGCTACGGCATGGCCGCTGAAAGAGTATACCGCCCTGTGTGGGCGACAGGACTGGAGGCTTGTAATTTACACCAGCAACCAAATGGGTCGTTCTTCGTTAGGGCACGAACTGCTGTTTCTGGACTTTATGCAGGACTTTTACCAGCCCTTGTGGCACTTCCTGCAAGTGGTTTGTGGTGGGGGCTGTATAGCAAAACGAAGGCAGTTCTATACACCGTCTTTGAACCGACACTGTCTCGATGGGAACATGAACGGTACAATAATGTTAGTGATAAGAGTCGAGTGTTTTGGAAGCAAAACTGGCTGTTGTCTCCAATTGATAACCTCGTACTTAACGCCATGGCCGGCATGATTGCCAGTGCCATAACAACAGCAGTCTGTAATCCGCTTGACGTTCTTCACACACGTCTCCAGGCTCTACCAGTGGATAAGCAGCGCATGAATCAAAGTCCTTTGTTTGCACGTATATATCACATGGTGGGTGACCTCATCCGAAATGAAGGGTGGCGAGGATTCTTTAAGGGAACGTCGGCAAACATCGCTGTTTCCGTCCTGGGTGGTGTGTTTTTCTCCCTCTTTTTTGAACTCACAAAACTAGGTAGCGATCAGGAGTTCCTAAGCCGCATGTAAGAAAAGAACGAAAAACGGGGAGAAAAATGAATGGGGTTCTACAGACCTGGTTCACAGACGTTGCTTGTTGCCAGCACACCCATTTTAGCCGGCCAATGAATCCTTACACATAAAATAGGCCAAAGAACAAACAAACAAAAAAAACAAGTCCCAATGTATAACTTCATCTGCAATGATTTTGTAGACTGTCCTGCTCACAACTGTCACTACAATAATAATACAAATAACCAGCTTCTCCGCCATGGTAAAGCATATGTGATTCACGACATGTCTGCATTCTGCGTGTAAAAAAAAAAAGAATAACTAAAACCAACAACATAATCCTGAAAAAGAAACTTCGACTGTTTTGTTTCTTCCTCCTAACTTTTCTGTGGCGTCTTCTTGTCTTTGTTAGAACGTCCGGTATGGGTTCTGCCCAGCAGCGTGTGGTTGATGAAATAGTAAATGGATAAGTGTTATCGTTCTTCTTATTTTGGTGTGATCTCTCTTTCGAGGGAGGCTGTCGCTATTATTCATACTGAAACACGTAGCTCCTCCTCGGTGCTAGTGGGGCGAAGGAAAAGGGAAGAAGGGAACGAGGGCCTCCCAAAAACCTCCCCTGTTCATAGCCCTAAAATGGGATGTGAGGATGATGTGGGGGATTGCCCCAGGCATAAGTATTTCGTTCTGTGTATTTTCAGAGAGGGAACACAAGAAAGAAAGAAAGAGTGTGAGCCTAATGGGGGTTGCCACATCTACTATTTGTACTTTTTTCCCTTGTTTCTTCTTTTTGTTCTCGTTTTTTTTTTCCTGAGGGAGGAGGAGGAGTGGGGTAGTGTGTCTTATTTGTGTGTCTAGCCAAAAGGCATTTATGATCGAGGCTGAAGAAATGGTATCCTTTTATAGTAATGTGGATAATAGTGATAGGAATGACGAACAGGCCGCATGGCGCCTGCCGGTTCCGCCGATGAAACGTCGTAGTTGCATTGGGTGGGTTAAGGAGTGGATGAGCATGGACGCTGTCAGCGCAAATGAGCCGCGAACGATCGCGCTTGGTTGTGATGCGGCAGTGTGGTCTGGCTCTGGGTATGCGGGGAATGCGGTGAATAATCGGCGCTATTCTCTCTTGACGTTTCTTCCACTCTCTCTGTTTTATCAATTTAGGGCCTTCTTTAACGTGTTTTACTTGCTGCTTGCCTTTTCGCAACTTATTCCAGCCCTTAAGGTTGGCTTTATTTTCACTTATTTCTCACCGTTGGTGGCTGTGGTGACATTCTCTTTAATGAAGGACGCCGTGGATGATGTTCAGCGGTACAGACGTGATCGAGCTGTCAATGAGGAGAAGGTGGAAAAACTCCGTCCCGATGGGTCAACGGGGATTGTGCGGGCATCGTCCATACAAGTGGGGGATTTGTTGGTTCTGCACCACGGTCAACGCATTCCAGCTGATTGCGTCTTGCTGCGTACATCTGAGAGGAGTGGCACGTGTTTTCTGCGCACGGATCAACTTGACGGCGAGACGGATTGGAAGTTACGGCACGCCCTGAAATTGACGCAGTCATGCGATGATGAGGCACTTGGACGTTTCCGTGCGAACATACGCTGCGAGCCACTTCATAAAGATATTTACAAATTTGTTGGGGGGCTTGATGTTGCGGGCGTGGAGTCCGAGGTGATTTCGCTTGAAAATACACTGTGGGCGAGTTGTGTGGTGGCGTCAGGCACAGTTGTGGCTGCGGTGCTTCATACAGGAGTCGATACGCGTTGTGCAATGAACTCCAGCAAACCTTCCACCAAGATGGGCCTCATAGAAAGCGAATTAAATTTTATTGGGGTTTTGTGTTTTGTATTCCTTGTTGCCACGTCATTTCTTCTTGTTGTTTTGCAGCAGTTTAGGGGCGATTGGTTTGTCATGTTCCTTCGCTTCCTCATTCTGCTATCGGCTATTATCCCCATATCCATGAGAGTTAACGTAGAGATGGGTCGTATCTGGTACTCGTATGAGATGTACCGAGACACTAAAATACCCGGGACCGCCGTGCGCAATACCAACATCCCCGAGGAGTTGGGTCGTCTGCAGTATTTCTTTACTGACAAGACAGGAACACTAACGAAAAATAAGATGGAGTTCCGTGTCATGCAAGTGGGTGCAGATATCGTGTTGAATTATAATGAACTGGATCGGTTCCGAAGGATTTTGGCGACGTTTTTCGCGGAGAATCCAGAATCATACACTGGCAATACAACTGATTTGGGTAAAAACAGCACCATCTTAGCTTCTCAAAGGAATTTTTTTCGTGATGCTGCATGCGTTGGTGAAGCCATTCTTGCACTTGTGCTTTGCCACAATGTGAGCCCCGTCATGGAAGATGGCCATTTAGAATACCAGGCGTCTTCACCAGATGAGGTGGCTTTTGTAAAATTCTGTAGTTGTATTGGTATTTCCCTCGTACATCGTGATGAAAATGGCATGCAGTTTACTACCCCTGGGGGAAGACGCATACATTATGACATTGTTAAGACTTTTCCATTTACCTCGGAACGGAAGTGTATGGGAATTATTCTCCGAGAGCGGACAGAAATAATGGGCGGTTGTGGATACAAATATATTATGAAGGGAGCCGACACCAAAATATCAACCATTGCACGCTCTTCCTCTGATTGGCTGAGTGAGAGCTGTCAAGAATTCTCACAGGTCGGACTTCGAACATTGGTATTTGCACAGCGCACATTGACGGAAAATCAATTAGAATTGTTCTTGTCAAAGTATAATGTAGCCTATGCCGACTTGGGTGAGACACGAAGTAGCTCGTTGGATGCAGCAATGCGTCTCATTGAAAAGGACATGAGAGTTATTTGTGTCACCGGAGTGGAAGACGAGCTTCAGGATGATGTCACAACGTCACTTGAAACTTTGGGAATGGGCGGCATAAAGGTTTGGATGTTGACGGGCGACAATGTAGAGACAGCCACAACGATTGGCCGTTCAACGCGGCTTATCCCACGGCAAGGTGTGGTGGAGGTAATGACGGCTTCGACAGAAGAAGAGACGGTGAAATTCCTAGATGACCTTCGAATGCGTTACGCGCCATTTTCGCATGGCACGTATATGAACACACCGTGGACACTTATTTTGGATGGCAGCACTCTTTCTTTATGTCTTGCAGAATCTGTGTCAAGAGTTTTTGTTGAGGTGTCCAGAACGGCCTATTCCGTTATTATTGCCCGATGCTCACCTACCCAGAAGGAGGCTGTCATTCGTATCATGCGAAAATATTCCGATAAATCTGTTCGTATGGCTGCTATTGGCGATGGAGGAAATGATGTTGCAATGATCCTTGCCGCGGATGTTGGCATTGGTGTGGAAGGCGCCGAAGGCAAACAGGCCAGCATGGCAGCAGACTTTTCCATTATGAGGTTTGCACACTGTGTAAGATTAATCATGTGGCATGGGCGCAGTTCGTACCGTCGTACGTGTCGTATGAGCCAGTTTATTATGCATCGTGGTATGGTGTATTCGGTGGTACAGGCTTTTTTTTCTCTTCTTTTTGCAGGCACCACTATGTCAGTTTTTAATGGATATCTTCTTATGGGATATACCACCATTTTTACAATGGCTCCCGTATTTGCATTAGTACTAGACGAGGACATAAGAGAAGAAGACATTAATGAGTTTCCACAGCACTATAAGGAGCTTTTAAAATCCCGTTCAATGAATGCACGCTCTTTTCTACAATGGGTTTGGATTTCTATTTTCCAGGGAGGAATGATGATATTTCTTTCACTGCAGTTATTCAGTGAAGAGTTATTTCAGATAGTGGCAGTTGCATACACCTCGTTACTGATAACGGAACTCATTATAGTAGCATGTACAGCCCATTTACGAATTCTTTGGAGGCAACGGCGATCTCATCTTTATCTTTTCATTGCAGCTGAATGTTTCTCCATTCTAACATACTTTGTGGCCGTCGTGGTGCTGCCTGAGACCATCGATCGCGACTTCTTCTTTTCGTGGGGCTGCTGGTGGCGAGTGACAACCATTTCTCTGGCCATTATTCTTCCCATCTATGTCTTCTGGGTTCTGAGCACCTATGTGGTATTTAGCCAGAGGCGTGCGTATTCCCTGCTCTGATTCCACTGTCCCTCTATGAGGCATGAGGGATAAAAGGAAAGGGAAACTCATTGAGTTCAGTGGGATGGTGGGCCACGTACGTACCTGCATATTGCAATGAAAAACTTTGAGCATTGCTCATCACTTTTTTTCTTTTTTTTTTGATGAGTGACTTGGCACGAGTGAAAACATGTTTTTGTTGTTGTTGTTGTTGTGGGCGGGGGTTGATTTTTTTTTCCTCCTCCTCCTCGTCCCTTCTCTCTCGCTCTCTGTTGTGTATGTGTGTGTGTGTGTGTGTGTGCTCCTTTCCTTCCTTTATTTCCCCCTTTTTTCCTTGCCCGATGGTACACTGGTCGAAGCCTCCACTTCTACAGCAAGTAGGAAACTAGACAGAATCACATATATCTTCCTTCTCTCTCAATGGAAGAAATTCAACTGAAGCTTGCGGCGAGTGTGAACGGTCTCGTCGGGACGTACGTTATCGATGGGACATCCACCGAAGAAGAAGAGGGGGAGCTTGCTAGGCCCGATTTTGGCAGCGTGAATGATCCCCTTCATGATGCCATGATCGACCTCGAGGACACGCTGAACACGGCCATTAACACGGATGTACATGTGGGATCTGTCTGCCTTGGAATGGAGGAGGCGGGGATGAGTGTGGATGGCGAGAAGATAGCCTTCCCCATCCCTGCTGACGTGGCGGAATCGCTCTATAAAAAATTCGAATCTTCACTGGTGGGTGTGGAGGGGCAGGGCGCTGTCTTGGACTCAGCCATTCGCTCCTCGCACGAGGCGCCGGCAAATCTGTTAGAACTCTCAGAAGGACTTGCTTCCTTCAACTTCCCGCAGGAGATGCGGCGGATTCATGAGCTCCTCTGCCCCTCTGCGGTATCTCTGCGTGCAGAGCCATACAAATTGATCCTCTACGCGAAGGGTGACTTTTTCAAGCCGCATCGCGACTCCATGTCATCACCAGATATGTTTGGTTCCATATCCTTGTTACTCCCAGTCATTAAGAACGAAACCCCAAAAAATGAAGATGGGAAGCAAGAAAACGAAGAAGGCCACGGAAGTGAGAGGCGTGGGGCAAAAAGCCATAAAAATAAAACTGCTACGGTAAAGGCGCGTGGGCAATTGGTGTTCTACGTTGGCCGGCACGCGTCTGATGAGGAGGGTGGGGAAAGCGGTTCAACAGATACAGGGGATTATTATAACGACTATGGGGAAACAGCACAGTTTGCACGCGTTGTGGACCTTCCTAATTTCAGTTCAACCGCCATGACGGACGGTGCTATAACGATTTCGTATGCGGCGTGGACGGGTGACGTGTTGCATGAGGTTAGGCCCGTTCAGAGTGGCCATCGCGCCGTCCTCATTTACCGCTTGTACAAGGTGGGACAAAAGATCTCGTACATCCCTGCTACTGTCCGCGATGATGTGACGACACGAATCGCGTCTGTGATGCAAATGATGGTCTCCATGAAGCCCCAAAAGTATCGATTCCTCGGTGTAACACTGCGGCATGCCTATCCGCCAGCCGGTCTAAAGCCGGAGTTCCTCAAGGGAATTGACGCCGTGCTGTACAGCATTGCCTCGGCCACCAAACGGTGTCTGCTCTTTACTGCCCATGAACTGCGTGAGGGTTCTTATCGCCAGGCTCATGTAAGAACCAGGAAAACCGTAACGCATCCAGTGTATCTCACTACAAATAGCAAGCTGGAGGAACTGTGTTGTGTTGAGGAGAGAACATTCAGGAAAATGTGCAGATCATACATGGCGTTTATCAACACAGCATTTATTTCCCTGGGTTACGGTGCTGTGGCCGGTGGTGGATACGTCTACGGAAATGTGCCTTGCTTGACTGACTGGTGGTACCGTTCTGCTGTTCTGATAATTACGCAAGAACCAAGTTTATGGAAACGCCGGAAGAATTTACTGCTGGCTACAATGAAGGGACACGCGCCCTTGAGTAAGCTACAGTCAAATGTGGAATTGATGAAAATAGTTGCCTCGTTTCTGTAGAGAGGAATTCGTGGTAGTGGGTTTTAATGGTTTTCATGATAATTTGTCTTTTTTTGCTTTGCAAGGATGGGACATTACTTTTTGAGTGAATGTTTGGTTTCTGTTTACCATATATATATTGTGCGTGTGTGTGTGTGTGTGCACGTGTTTTTCTTCTCTTTTTTGCTGTTAAACATTGGCATTTCTGGCGCTGTTAGTATCAGCAATTACATCCACATGTGTGTGTGTGTGTGTGTGCCTTCTTGTCTTTGTTAGAACGTCCGGTATGGGTTCTGCCCAGCAGCGTGTGGTTGATGAAATAGTAAATGGATAAGTGTTATCGTTCTTCTTATGTTGGTGTGATCTCTCTTTCGAGGGAGGCTGTCGCTATTATTCATACTGAAACACGTAGCTCCTCCTCGGTGCTAGTGGGGCGAAGGAAAAGGGAAGAAGGGAACGAGGGCCTCCCAAAAACCTCCCCTGTTCATAGCCCTAAAATGGGATGTGAGGATGATGTGGGGGATTGCCCCAGGCATAAGTATTTCGTTCTGTGTATTTTCAGAGAGGGAACACAAGAAAGAAAGAAAGAGTGTGAGCCTAATGGGGGTTGCCACATCTACTATTTGTACTTTTTCCCCTTGTTTCTTCTTTTTTTACCTCTTTATGGAGGAATCGGATACATTCGTACGCTTAGAGAGTAGGTAAGAAAGATATACGGAGATGGCAGCGATTGGTGGGGGAGGCGGAGACATTGAGGAGCTCGTGAAGCAAATCACAGACCATCCCGGTGTGCAGGGTTTGATCATCGTGAACACGGATGGCATTCCAATTCGTCACACCTTTCAGGAGCACTCAAGGCCCCTTGCAGTGCAGTACAGTGCGTTGTTTCAGAGTCTGGCGATGAAGGCCAGAAGTGTCGTGGTGGACCTAGACAATAACAACGACCTCCTCTTCCTCCGTGTTCGCTCGAAGAAACACGAGGTGCTTGTCGCACCTGACACAAAGTACCTGCTAATTGTCATCCAACAGGTAGATAATGATGGCAAAATTCCAATCGGTAGTGGGAAGAAGGCGTAAAAATAGGTGCGGGGTTGTCTGAAAAGAGGAGTGCTAAGGTGGAGAGTGAACGCCGAAGCAATCTGGGTGGCAATGGAATATTCCCACATCTTTCCGGTTTCTAGCTACACCTTTATTATTGTTGTTCGATGAGCGCACGCATTATTATTGGAGATGATGGGGAAGGTATTTGAGCGCTTCCATGAGAAAGACAGAGATGTATATAGATTGATAGAGAGAGAGAGAGAGAAGGTATGAAGTGAAAAGGAAAAAAAAAATGGGTTAGGGTAAAGCGTACTTGTAATGGTGTTACTTTATTTTATTTTGTCTGTTTGTTTGGAAAATGTACTTACGGTGATATGTTTTTTTTCTACGTTGGCCATATGTCTCTTTCCAGACCTGTTTTTTTTTTTTCTTCCTTCTTTTCTTACTCTCTCCTTCTTTTGTCCTTTGCAGTTCTCTCGACTCCTCAGAATCCGTATGTACGTACAGCTGGGAGGAGGGGGAGGGGGTTGAATAATGTATATTCTTCTCTATACGCCACACTCCTACATTGCTCTTTTCTTCTCTTTTTTTCTTTTCTTGGATTGGTGTTGCCAAATGCTTCTGTATTCTCTGATTCATGTCTCTGTTCCCCGTGGAATTGTGGGGTGAATGAATCTGAATGTGTCTCTCCTTTTTCTCTTTTTTTTTGTCCTTGTTTGTGTTGGTCTTTATTCCTTTTTTACATCACACGTATATATATATATATATATATATATATATATATATATATATATATATACCCTTGTTTCATGTGTACTGGTAGCTGGTCTGGAGGTTCTTGCCAGTGTTTCTGACTTGGCGCTGGGCTGAGAGTGGTGTTGAGTTTCTTGCACGCGGCAGGAGAGGAGGGACTGGGAAGGAGGACAAAAGACATATGAAGCCTCATAGTGATCATGATGCGATAGAGGCGACGAAGAGGAAGTTAAAGGTATTGCGTTTGCGCACGAAGGCCATGGATGTGGAAGGGGAGCGCAAAGAGGACCTTCTTTCCCAACTACAGATGCGGTTAGAAGCAAAACGAAGAGAAAAGGAATACGTGGGGCACAAAATACGGGAGACCATGGCCGATACAGTCACTACTTTGGATGAGCTGCGTGCTGTTGAGGAGCTGGAGATGCTAGACAGTATGTTGGTGGAGAAGAACACACAGTTGTGTTTGCAACAGCAACGCCATGAGATGCTGCTTCAACAAATAGAAAATTTAGAGACTGTCTTGGACGGAGTAAGTGATGTGGAAGGAAACGCAGAAGAGGATTCCGAGACTTCATTGGAGCAGTGGATGTTGTGTTGTGAGCATATGTATCGCCACGCTAGTGCGGTAGAGCGCTATTGCTTTTGTCAAACATCCCACATGGTAAATCATCCAGTTTCTGTATTTTATCAAAGCGTTCGCAAGATGTTTCGTACAACACGTGAGCGAGATGAAAGACTCGCCATTGAGTGTGAGAATATAGACGCACTGCTGCAACGAGCATTAACGATGAACAGCACGATACAAAGTATTGAGGCAGACTACAAGGATAATATGGAGGAGATGAGGCGTAGCAATCAGGATTTAATGGAGGTTATACAGAAGGTGGGGAATGTGAAAGCAGTGGAGCTGCTGTACGATACCCTTCAGTGGGTGTCAGAAGCGCGCAATAATGCCTTGCTGTATTTAAAAGATGGAGGGCTCTTCCCTGTGGATAGTGAGCTTTCTTCATCCCCGTTACTACACGGCACTGCTGACGAGGTGGCCATGCCACTCTGTGCGAGGCGGGCAACAGCTCGTGTTCACAACACAAATGACAGTTGTAGAGGTGCTGGCACAGTGCCTCTGAGATCAGTCCAGATACTCCGAAGGCCACGTCTTGGTGGTGGCGGCGGTGGCAGCACGGGCGTGGCAGCAGGACTTGACTCTGGCGCTGGTAGCAATAATGGGGGCGTTGGCGTTGCGGTGGTGGTGGGGACTCCTCCCCGTTTTGCACCGGCCGCTGAGAGACTGATTGATTTATCGCCGTACCGCGATGGGGAGCCCGCGATGGACGCGAGGAACGTGGAGGTGGAGGAGCTTCGGCGCCAGCTCGCCGTGGCGGAGCGAGACGCACACCGGATACAGCAGCAGTACGAAAATTTGGAGGAAGAGGCTGAGCGAGAACTATTTGAGTATGAAACGAAGCGGGAAGCTTTGGAGGGGAGACTCCGTAAGGCGCAGGATTTGGTGAAGACACTTGAGAAGGAAAAGTCTGAGTGGCAGACACTTCATCAACAAATGTCCCTCTTAATTTCTTAGAAAAAGAAATAGAAGAAAGCAACAAAATTTTTTTAACAGAAGAAAAAAAAAGCGAATGCAAACCCCATTAATAACGATAACATTATCTATACACGTGTACCTCTATCATTTTCTTGTGTGGAGGTTTAAGAAGTGATCGTTTTCTTATCTTATTTTTTCTTTTTAAGACAAAGAGTAAAATGCTTCCGGATTTTTGTTCATTTTTCTTGTTGTTTGGACTTCTGACGTTTTGGCGCGGCTTCCTGAACGCATTTTCTTTCCCTTTTTTATTTTATTTTTTTACTGCCACCACTGGTGTTGAGACTCAACGAGTCCATCGAAAAAAAAAAAGGAAAAATCACGATACAGGAGAAGAAAAGTAAAAAAAGGAGGACAGGGGAATAACTAAAATTGAGGAAAGGGACCTGTGGAACTAGGGAGCAAAAAGGAAGGCAGGACATTATAGGTGTATAAAAACGAGAGAAATCAAGAGAGAGAGAGATTAATTAAAAAAGAAAAAAAAAAAGGAACATTTTGGGTTTCTTATTGAGATAATAAAGCCAATAAATAAGTGTATTGTTTCATACTATATATGCATATACAGATGCTGGAAGAAGCAACTCCACGCGCTCAACTCCACCTCCAACGCATCCTCAGTGGGTGTAAAGGAAATTCCAATGGGGCGTCAGGAGCAATAACACCCGCCACGCTGCAGAGATTTCCACGCCGTGGCTCCGTGTCAAAGTGTTCCGGCAAATGTATAGTGTCACCAACTCTTCCCTCTTCGCAGCGCAATGATTCTCAGTACCCTCTTGTTGCGGGGAATTCGAATTCTCATAGGCATGTCAGCAAAGACGCTCGGACGCATTTATCAAAGAGAAATGGATCTTTGCCGCATCACAAGTCTGCAGTGCATTCACCCATTGCAAATCGCACCGGGCCTCTAGAGGATCCAGTAGAGTATTCCTTGCAATATGATTTTCAAAAGCAGAATCTACTTCTTGACGTAAACGGGAAAATTGTATCTGCACGAAGACAACGCAGCAGTGCTGTTTCCAATGGAAATTCCTCGAGGATGCAAGAGTTTACTTCAAATGCATCGAAGAAGGAACACACTATTATAGACAAACATCCCAGCTGCCTTATTACGATGCCTCTGAAAGTATGCCTTGCCAAAGTCGACGAGGATGAGACATTTTTCCGAGAGTTCATTTGTAAGATGTCAGACGACCAGATGGAGATGTTATGGAAGGCAAAGTGTCATGGGGAAAGGACAATAAAGCAGCTGGGAGAATTAACAAACATGGTTGCGCAGGTTGATCGATTTGTACATGCACTAACCGAAGGGGGTCTCGACCATCCTGAAGAACGTTTGAACGGAGCCAAGAACCCCATGTTAAATGAACCTCATATGAGTTTCAAAGAGGCGCTACTTGCTTTGGAACGAATCCCAATGACATTAGCTGCCAACCATGGCAATTTGATCTCTTCTTCCAGTGACATATGCGAAGTGAATGACCACATGCCCATCATTCCCATACCCCATCCACACCCACAGCTGGCACTACCATTTCAGCAGGCACAACAAAGTACGGTTCCACATGATGCAACTTTATGTGTTCGACAACCATCCTCTCTCCTTTCCCGCTGTGGGAGTGTGCAAGCGAGTGCTTCTCGGCCGTATCAAACACGTAGTGGGGCTATAAGTCCTCATGGCGCATTGATGAATGGAAGTCTTGAAAGTGGAGAGGACATGCTTTCCAGTACGACGTTTGTAGCAAACATGGCTTTGCGCCAGAGGGAGCGTGATGTAGACACTGCATGGGTGATGGAGAATCTGCAGGAAGAGAATATATATTGGCAAGAGGAAGCCCTGCGTGCTACTTTAGAATCAGACAGATACTTACATATCCTGCAGACTATACTTGGTTTGCAGCTCTCAAGTCCGATTAATGGAAATGGTGAATTGGACAAAAGGAGGGCGTCTGTAATGACCATTGTACCACCCACACAAAAGCCTAGTATATACCGTCTCTTTGTGCAGCTGGTGCTTGAACAAGAAGAAGGAGAACGAAACAGAATAAAGTCACAGGAAGCGCAGGAATGGTGGAACCTTTGGTTCTCCATATGGGAGACTCTATCCCATGTCTTTAACACGTCTAAAAAAAATGGAAAAAATGTTAATAGTCACCAAATGCAGTTACCTACAAGAAAAAAACATAATAGCTCCAGGCGATATTCTTAGGAGCTCAGGTGTGGTAATGAATGTAATGGTTCTATGACTACCCATTGTTTTCTGTGCTTGTTCGTATGCTGGTGGGGTGTGTGGGTAAAGGGTGGAGCATATAGAAGCACCCCGGTGGTTCTTTTGATGGCCGCAAATAAAACACGAGGCATAACGTTTAGAAAAAACGTGATATGGACACACTCTTATGGCGAATGGTTGCTACTGCAGTAACTGATCCACACACCCACAAGTAAAAAAAGTCTATAAATATACATAAGAAGAGAGAGTAGTGGTGTGGAGCAAAACGTGTTGATGGTGTGAATATATGGTCAATATATGATAGATTCATTTATTTGTTCCAGTTTGTATTCTCGTTAAAACGTCATTACGTAACTGTAGGAGTGATACACGAGTTTGCCACGTATGCATATGTGATGTGTCTTTCTACTCCCTTATTGCTTCTCTCCCTGGTCCATTTCTTTCTTGCTCTTTCTTTGTCTTTCTTTGTCTCTCTCTTCGTCCCCTTACTGTTGGCATCTGCTGTTTATGTTTTCTGCGTCTGTGTCTGTGTTTGTGTGTTTAACTTTTGCTGGTGTTGTTGATGATAATCCCATTTATTTCTCATCCTGTTGCTCCTGTTTGACATCCATTATTCCTATATTTATTTATATTCTGTTGGGAAAAGAAAACGATTAAGGTTACCCTCGATACCGTTATCCCATTTTTTTCTTCTCTTTGTGTGAGCATGCGTGTATTTCACGGACGTATGAAAAGGAGGAGGAGAAGTGGGGGAGTAAGTTAAGTAAGTAAACGGGTTCCTCTTCATTTTTTATGAGGAACGAAAACGTGTGAAAGACAGAAAGAAAGAATGAAGAAAAAAAGATAATTTTTTTTTTTACATACAGAAAGGAGAGATGTTGCCAGTGTGTTTGCCATTTCCCTTATAATTGTGCTTACGTGCATATGTCATAGACACATTAAGCAAAAAAAATCGTCTATAATACATCTTGTGTGTGTGTGTGTGTGTGTGTGGTTCACTTGTATTTTGTGTGTGATTTTTTTTCTTTTCTTCCCATCGTGTGGTTTTTTTTTGTTAATGATTTACCATTATTAATATTAATATTATTATTTGCTATTGTTATTATTGTGTGAAATGGAGTGTTTGTAAATCGTTGCTCGAAAGAGTTATGACGATCACGCTACCATTCCTATTTCTGTTTTTTTTTTCTTACTCTCCGTTGTCCAACACATCAGTCCGTGGGTATACAATTATGTGGTTTCCTTGTTGCTGCATTCTTTATGCGCCCGGGCCGCATCCATGCATCAGAGTGTGACTCACTTCTCACTTCTGTGTACGTGTCTTTTTCTCGGTGTGTCTGTGCAGCTCAATGATCCTAATCGTTTACGGGATGGGTAGTATTTTTTTTAGCTCCTCTTTTGTTTTTTCCTTCATTTTACTTATTCCATTTTGAAATGTAAATAGAGCGTGAAGGATAGTATCATATATATATATATATATATATATATATACAAAGGAAAAGGGAAAAGTTTATGAAATAAAATTTAGTTTTACTGAGTGTGGTTTGAAGGATTTCATAGTGGGATGAGTGCTGGACACGCAAAGCCCACAACTGCTGCAACGCTCATGGTGTTGTATGTTTGCTGTTTTGCCCTGTCAGTTTTCATGGGGAGCATCATTGCCGTGGCCGAAGAGGAGAATTATACGCTGGCGCAGATGGTTTTTGTGAGTTGTAATAAACACAACGAGAATCAGAGCTACTGGAATGTTGTATCAGACACTGTGTCGAGCTCTCGGTTTCCCACGCTTCCCCCAGGAAGTTGTGGGGCAAGTCCGCCTGTTGATGCACTCATTTGGCTTGGTGACGTTGTCTATGCAGACAATTTTTCTTTCTTTTCGGGCTGCAGACCCAACACGGACATGGAGCTGGTGCGTTCAAAGTTTACACAGCAGCGAAGTGCCCCTGAATACATTGCCTTCCGTCAGACATGCGTGCGACCACGCGTCCCCCCATATCTGCAGGAGAATGAAGAAGAGACGCAACGTGTCATGGGTGTATGGGACGATCATGACATGGGCAAAAACGATGGGGGAGCAGAATACGAGGATAAGGATGTAATCCAGCAGTTTTTTTTAGATTTTCTTGGTGTTTCAAAGAATAGCACGCGCAGGAAACAAAAGGGTGTATATAGTTTTGAAACTGTTCCATTCCAGGCCTCGTATTCAATGTCCAATGCTACATCACCTGTAGATAGTGCATTAAAAGAGCTTCAGGGCTTATATGATCACGCCGCCTGCATCCTTCTTTTGGATGCACGCTACTTCCGTGATCCCGCCAATGCCACTCGGGCCGGCGATATGTTGGGAGAGACACAGTGGAAATGGCTGGAGGACCGTCTTCGCTACGACGTCGCTGGACGAAACCCTGCGACGGGGCGGGAGCGGTGTGCGTTGACAGTTGTGGGAAATGGGATCCAGGTTATCATGGACGAGAAAATAAGTGAGAACTGGGGTGCCTTTCCCCACTCCCGGTCAAGACTCTTTTCATTGCTTCGCCGGTATCATAGCGAACGAGTGATTTTTATTAGCGGCGATGTACACCTAGGCGAGATTGGGATGGACACCACGCGGGATGCCGTGGAGGCGCTTGGCTACCCAATTCTTGAGGCGACAAGTTCTGGGCTCACGCACAGCTCCGCCAAGTTTTGGGGCCTGCCTTCCTTCATCACAACGTTATTCCCCACCCCACGGCGCATGGGCGTTTACGTCGAACGAAATTTTGGTGTCATAAAGTTGACGATAAATCCCCAAACATTTCTTACTGTATTGAAGAGCACAAACAAGAGGAGTACTCATCATTTGGAGAAGTACATAAACATTTCCGTTTCTATTCATAGTATACCCAAACAAGGTGAGGCGGTGTTGAATATGACAATGCCACTAGATGTTTTTACAATACGTTCATGGAATAGTTCTCGTGATTATGATGTGGACACTAAGTGTAATATGGACTTATCCAAAAACCAAGGCCGAGAAGAATTGTGTAAATATTATTCTTATCCCCTTTCTACTCCTGTACCTGCTCTTACTTCCATTGCTCGGTTTTTTCAAACGCAGATGTGGCCCAATCATACACTTTTGGAAGTTGTTGGAAAAATCATAAGCACCTCTATACTTATTGTAATAGCAATGATAGCCATGTATTGTATAACACTATTACTTTTATCTCCTATTGAGAGGCAGAAATGAAAAGGAATTGTATAGTATGGTGTTTGTTATGAATACCAAATGAAAATGGATGATCCTATTGAATATTATGTTCTTGTATTTTCTGTCCATGTGTATGTTTAATAGGAGCAAAGTTGCAAAGAAGAACGGAAGGAGTGTTTACGAACTTTTTTTTTTTGGGGGGGGGAGGGATTTTCTTTTGCACCCCACTTCACTCTGTGTCTTGTGGGATGTGAATTTGAGTCTGTGTCTGGAGGGGTGGGTGGGTGAGATTATATCTCTCTTTCACACTTTCTATTTTTTTATTTCCATTTCTCTCTCTCTCTATCTATCTATCTATCTTTCTCTTCATGCATTCATTGCATCTCTGTGTTCTTGTTTTCTTTTCTTCTTCTACTTCTTTGGCCACCTGTAGAAGTAGTCAAGAGCACACACGAGAGACTATGCACAGAAACTATCCGCGGCTCTGCATTTCTATTGATCGTGGTGGTACGTATACCGACGTGGTGGGCGATGTCACCGTCGAGGACGGTACAACACGGCGAGAGACGCTCAAGTTGTTGTCGTGGGATCCCGATCATTACCGCGATGCTCCAAGTGAAGGGATTCGCCACATTATGCGTCGCTACATCCCGCACGTTGTCTCCCCAGACCGTTTTGATAGACACGACATACTTGGATGAGTTTCGTATGGGAGCGACAGTTGCCACGAATGCCCTTTTGGAACACAAGGGAGAGAAATGTGCGATGGTATTAACGGAGGGATTTGCCGACATCCTGGATATTCGCGATCAAACCCGCCCTTATATTTTTTCCATTAATATTAAAAAGAATCTTGCCTTTTCAGAATACACTGTTGAGGCTAAGGAACGTGTACGTACTGTTACGCCAAGGGAGTTAAGAGAGGCAGCAGGCCAACGACATGAGGATTGGATTGCAGTGGGCGAAAGTTACACTGCGCATGTTGTAAGGCTTCTAGACAAAGATGACATACGTGAGAAACTTCAACATACGTATAATGATGGAATTCGAAGTGTTGGAATATCATTGTTACATGCGTACGCATATAAGAAGCATGAAGGGTGGATAAAAGAAATTGCAGAGGAAATTGGGTTTACAAACATCAGCCTTTCTTTTGAATTGATGTCACTTATGAATTACGTTCCTCGATCTACAACCGCTTCTGTTGATGCATATTGCAATTGCCGGGATTCATCTGCAGGCCCCGCAGGTCCAAGTCCACACCGTTGCGGCGGGCGGTGGCTCTCTGCTCAAGTGGGAAAACGGAGTATTTTGCGTGGGCCCTGGATCTGCGGGTGCCTACCCAGGCCCGGCGTGCTACGGAAAAGGTGGGCCTCTTACAGTCACTGACGCCAACGTTGTACTGGGGCGTCTTCATGTAGACTTATTCCCCAAGGTGTTTGGTACCAATGCAGATGAACCACTGAGTGTGAATGCCTCAAGAGTCTCATTTGAGGCTCTCCTGGACCAAATTATAAAAGATACTGGAAAGATATGGACTGTTGAAGGAGTGGCCTATGTCTTTGTTGTTGTGGCCAATGAAACAATGTGTAGACCCATTCGAAATCTTACTCAAGCGAGCGGGTGCTGCTGCTCTGAACATATATTGGCAGCCTTCGGTGGTGCGGGGGGTCAGCACGCCTGTGCCATTGCGAAGAGCTTGGGTATGACACGAATTTATGTACATCCATTGGCTTCACTATTAAATGCTGTTGGTGCAAGTATGATGGATATTGTACAAGAACGCATGAACAGTTGTGTGCTTTACATCCAAGACGAAAAGAACACTGAAACTATTGTCATGGAGGAATTTAAACGATTATCGTTTCCTGGGAAGGAAGAACTTGAAGAGTTGGGATTTGATGAAGATCATATTGTTTTTGAGTGTTACCCCAGTATGCGGTATGGAGGAACATCTACAAGTACAATGGTACTCTTAGATACTACATAGAATGATTTGTCTGACCGAACGAAAGAGAATTCTACTACTTCTACTTGTGGTGATGGAAGTTTGTTACAACAGTTTGAGACTAATTTTGTTTATCGTTATGAACAACAGTTTGGATTTATTTTGAAAAATCGTCAAATTATTGTGGATGGAGTTCGTGTACGAGCAAGAGGTGTAAAAATTGGGAAAACGTCTCGAAGTCGTACTTTAAAGCAAAAAGAGAGTTCTATGGCATGTCATTATGAACCACCGTATTCCACGGGGGAAAAAGCTGTACCAAAACCACAGATAACAATGAAAACATATCCTGGAGATGGATGGGAAACAATAAATGTTTACAATGTAAGTGCAGACAATGGGCCCATCAAAGGACCAGCCATGCTTTTAATGGAAGGAACGAGTATTCTGATAGAAGCCAACTGCATCGCCTATACAAATGATGATGGGGTTCTTATTATTCATACACCACAAGTTGTTGAAAATATATTTACGGAACTACATCCACTTTATCTTTCTATTTTTTCTCATCGATTTAAGTCGATTGCAGAACAAATGGGGAATACGTTACGGCGTACGAGTATCTCAACAAATATAAAAGAGCGTTTGGGTTTTAGTTGTGCTCTTTTTGATAAAAATGGAAATTTGGTGGCAAATGCAGCACCTATTCCAGTTCATCTCAGTGCCATGGACGCGGCAGTACGATGGCAGTTTGACTATTACGGGTCTAATTGGAAATCAGGGGAAGTACTAATTAGTAATCACCCGGCCTGTGGTGGAAGTCATTTACCAGATATCACAGTTATGTCTCCTTTCTTTTATGAAGGAGAAGTTTTATTTTACGTTGCCTCTCGTGGGCACCATGCAGGTGTGGGAGGGACAGCACCTGGATCTATGCTTCCTTTTTCAAAAAATTTGCGAGAGGAGAGTGCAGCCATTAAAACGGTAAAACTTGTCGAGGATGGAATTTTTCAAGAAGAACGCATTCGAGAATTATTTCTGGAGCCTGGAATGTATCCAGGAATGTCTGGTTGTCGTTCCTTGGATGACACCATCTCTGATTTATATGCCCAAGTAGCTGCAACTCATCGAGGTATTCAACTCTTAAAGGATTTAATGGAAGCATTTGGATCCGATGTTGTACAGGCGTATATGGGATGTATTCAAGACACTGCAGAAACTTCTGCCAGGAATGTCCTCAGGAAAGTTGCTAAATTGTACGGTACAGTACTCTCTGCAGAGGATTACATGGATGATGGTTCAAGGGTTTGTTTGAAAATTACAATAAACCCTGAAACAGGAGCCTTGTGTTTTGATTTTACTGGGACGGGTAGTCAAGTATTAGACTCTACAAATTGTCCGACGGCCGTTGTATACTCAGCTGTGATATATTTTATTCGATGTCTTGTGGATTCAGATATTTCACTTAATCAAGGTTGAATGAGACGGATAAAAGTAATTGTTAAAGCACGCTCTATTCTCTCTCCAGATGATGATCTCCCTGTGGTTGCAGGAAATGTATTGACCAGTCAAAGAGTGACCGATGTCATATTTACAACTCTCCGTGCCGTGGCATGTAGTCATGGATGCATGAACAATTTTACAATGGGATCATCTGATTTTGCCTATTATGAAACAATTTGTGGAGGGAGCGGTGCGGGCGATGGATTCCATGGGGCCTCTGCGGTGCATACCCACATGACTAATACACGAATAACTGACCCAGAAATATTTGAAACGCGTTATCCAGTACTCCTACGATTCTTCCGCATTCGTCGAGGAAGTGGTGGAAAGGGAAAGTACAGGCATGGGGATGGTGTTTCACGCAGCTTCTTGTTCTTGCAGGATATAACTGCCGTATTCCTCACCGAGCGACGCGTGTTGGAGCCAAGAGGATTGTTTGGTGGTGGAAACGGTATGAGGGGATTAAATATGGTTTACGTGCCGGATGAGGCCACAACCGCACGATGGTCGGGCCCCCCACAAGTCATGCTTTGCGACATTGGGCGGAAGGTGGAGTGGACACACGAAGAAGAAAATAAATCTTCTGATTTGTCCATTGATTGTTATCATACTCGAAATGCAGGTGGAAAAAATATTCTCACGATGAGGCGCGGTGATATACTCACCTTTCATACAGGTGGTGGTGGCGGGTGTTTCCCAGAAGATGATAAGTGATGTCTTTTATTTTTATTTTTATTTTTTTGAAGGTTTGTGAAAAGAATGGTATCATCCGATTTTTTATAGGCATTTACACTTGTGTTAACTTCTCCTTCTCTTTTGTTGCTTTATGTTCTTGAGAAGATTTCTTCGCTGAGAAAATTGCAAGTTTCCTGAAAGCTCACCCTGCCCACACCCGACCGCCTCGGAATGGAGATGGTTTAAATGGATGCTTTCAGTTTATCACTCCTTCGTAATTTGATTTATCAAACATAAATATATTCTTCTTTATAGAGAATGACCGTTTGATGCTTTTGCCGACGAATTTCAGTAAATAATTGAAACATGCTTATTTTTTATGGAACTATTTATAATCTATGCCATTGCTTTCTTATTATTTTGGGGAAAAGGAAGGTTGATACTATTCTCCCCGATCTGTTTGTATGTGCGTAGAGGTGGAAGAAATGTACGTACGTAGTGTATCATGAAGTTTTTTTTTTTTTCGTGGTCTTCTCTCACATATATATATATATATATATATATATATATACGCACGTGTGGTGTTCTAAAAAGATTCTGATCATTAGAATTTTACCAGTTTGTAAAAGAACTAGTGAATTTGAAAATCAATGTGAGAAGAGCTATTTTCATTATTATTTACAGTTGTCATTCCGAGACCTTCACAGTTGAGAAATCGTATTTGTTCTTGGTGTTCTGTTCTTGTGTTTCTTTTTATGCTTTGGGAAACGGAGTATGTATATATATATTTTTGTGTTATTACTTTCTTTACCTTTACCTTTCCATTTCATTTTCTTTCCTTTGTCTCCCCTCAGAGGTGGTGCGCGTGTGCCAATGTCGTTAGAAGTGCACGGGGCGGAGGCGGGGGGGACAACCGAGAGCACGGCGGTGGTGCTGCGGGACACTACGGCGCGGCCCCTCGCCGCCCGGACCCCGCGCAGAGAACAACTCGTCTCAATCTCGCCGATGGAGCGGCGCCTCATCGTTGCCGCGGCGCGGGTGGGCGTCAATCTCGCCGACGGGATGCTGCTCTCGGGGACGGTGGCGAATCCCCTCCTGTCGGTCGCCCTCGTCGCCTACGAGTCCTTCCGCGCCGTCGACGACTACCGCCGCGGGGAGCCCAACGCGCTGGGCCACCGCACGCGCCTGACGGACGTGGCCCTCCGCGTTGGGAAGGAGGTGGGAACGGTCGCCATCGGCTACGCCGTGGGGGCGCTCATCGGATTGTGTGCCATTCCCTTCGCGGGGCAAATTGCCGTCACTACTGTCCTCTCTGTTGCGCTGGGCATTTGTGTTGGCACACTTCTTACTCGCTATGTGGATCGTGTTTTTATTCGTTTCCAACTTCAGGCGCAGTATGGATATTCACGGAATGAGGAAAAATCGAGAAGGCGGTTTGAACAACTGCTTGGAGGGCAACACGATCTTTCGTCCTTTGAAACGTGTAAAATTGTACAACACTACCGAGATTACCGCGTGGCGTGCGGTTGGGAGGGGCAAACCGATATTGATGACTATCGTGCAACAGCGGACATCACCATGATGCCAATCTCATTTCAACATTTTGCAATTGTTCAGTTGCAGCGCAAGTGGGGATTTCTCAATGAGTATAATGAGTGTAAAAAAGTATACAAGTCACTGCTACTGTTGCATCACCCTGATAAGGGCGGAGACAGTGAAATTGCAGCTCAACTGAATCATGATTATGAAATTTATGCCTTTTGTCAGGGATGGCAAAATGATTGCTTAGGTCTGTATCAAAGAGGATCTGTCTCTGAGTCTAAGAATACGTCATCTAGTGTTAAGAAACGAAAAAAAAATGTGATTGTGGATTTCCTTCGTTCATTATTTCGTCCCGTAAGTAATTCTGTTACGGAGGCGGAGGATCTAAGACAATATGGACTTTTGGCATTGGAAGCTGGGACACCATCGGAGTTGCATAGGCTAGACGAAGTAAACTGGGAAATCATAGAAAAGAGTGATGTGGAGGAAGTCGTGGAGAAGTATGAGAATCCTGTTTTTGGTACATGTGCCTTAGTAAAGCAACAGAGTGTCTCTCGCATTTTAGCCTCCATTCATCGTTCGTATCAACTTGCGTCGGAGGCGATTACATTTTCCTGTTTGATGAAGTTGTATAAAGAAAAAGAAGAGTGGCTACAATTGGAAAAGGATATATTTCTTTTTAACCGAGTGCAGATATTTATCCATACAGTAGATCATATATTTATGAAGGAGAATCATAATGACTCTTCTTATTCTTCTTGTGCTATGGAAGGGGGGTCTTGCTTTGGTATTCCGTTTAAAACGAAGCAAGACGCAGTTGAAAAAAGAGAAGAATGTAGAGAAGCCATTTTATGCCGTTGTTTTCCTCCATATGTATCTTCCAAGTTGCAAGAGGCATTGGAACTATGGAAAACGGCTCAAGGTCTGGTGAAAAGTTTTTTCAAGCAATGCAATAACAGTGGTAAAAATAATGAAAAAAGTGGTGAGATACATGTTTCTTCCGATGGCACAGAACAAATTCTTGATACTCTCTTGAATATTCAAAAATCTTTGAAAGACATAATGGATAACAGTGAAGAGTCTTGGAGATGTATGAATAGTAGTGGTCGTAAGAATCTGGAGGAGGAAGAAAAGGAGGAAGAAGAGTTTATTCATTCATCCTTTATAGAACAAGTGAAGGCGATTGGTCTTACGGCAAGTTGTGCGCTGGCTGGTGCACATGCAATAAAAATAGAAGAAAGTCTTTGGAAATTGTGTGAAGATTTTTTCAGAGGGCGACGGAGGAAGTTAGAGTCTGTAACTTCTTTACTGAATGAAATACATGACCTGGAAGCCCCTCTCAAACGTGCATGTAAAGAAGAAAAGGACGAAGAACGAGAACTTCTCCAAAGTCATCACGACAATTGTATGAAACAATTTTTTGGTATGCATTATTTATTTGGGGAAATAGATGCGTCTATTGTTGAATTGTGTGATATATATACACTGTACCTTCCTGAAAAGTCTCAAATTCTGAAGACTTTACCTTCATCTTGTGCTTTATGTATTCATGAAGATTTTTATATTCCTCGATTTGTACAATATGAGAGAGAACGTACTCTTATAAATTATATGAATCTTGAAGTGGAACCCCGAAATGTAATGGACCCTTCTCGGTCTCCTGCAGACCATGAAAATCATCTGGAACATGAAGGCAAAGTGTATGATGATGTTCAATTTTCTTTGATTCGAGGCCAGTATGTGGATTCTATAAATGGGACAGTAACTCCTTGTTGGCTCAAACGTTATACATTTCCCAAAATAGAAGAAGGGATAGAATCGACGGTTAAGGCTAAAGAATTACTTCAACATATTATGAAGGAAGAACTTCATATTCCTGATTTATGTATAACGCATCGTATAACGTGTGTGATGGATGTATTTTCAGATGATTATACAAGAGAAATATATTTCCATATTCCACGAGGAGGAACACAATTGAGATTTTGTTCTATACACGATGTGAAGAGAAGAATAATGCGATTTGGTGTCCGTTGGTTACATGATGCATTACAGTGTATTATTGATTTGCACTCGTGTCAATTAATACACGGGACTATATCCTTATCTAGTTTTACATATGATGATTTTGGGAATACAACGTTGGGTTTTTTCTCCAGTGCTATTAATCACAATTGTATACAAAAAGCCCCTTCTCAGTTGGATGATGTGGTGAATTTTGCTGCCACATTACATGCAGAAGTTATTCCATATCTTATTGGAATACCTGATTCTATTTCTCCGGTCCGACAGTCCCCAGTAGCAAGTAAACGGGAGGATTGCTTTCTAACAAGTAAACAAAATTATGAAGAAGAATTGGTTAGTATATATAGGGAAGTTGCAGATCGATTAATTGGTAAAGTGGAACCTCGTTGGACATTGCTTGATGCAAGAACCTTTGTCCGACGATTTCTTGAATTCAGTTATAACAGTGATGAACGGAATTATCTTTTTACAAAGGAAGTATCCTATCCAGCCAATTGGGCTATTTTTAAAACTAGTGTTCCAATCTCTCTTATTGTAGATCGACGTGTATTTTTGTTCTTGTCCTCAAAGTCAAATGTCTTTTTAAATCGTAACCTTCACCTTTGGGAAGTTTATTGGAAATGTCGTAGAAAAATGGTTCAAGAACGAAGTGGTGGTTTCTTCTCAATGCCTGCAGAATTGAAACGTTATAATCATTTTCTTCCCTGTGCCGATGATTGTGAGGTCAATGAACGATTCCTGTGGCATCCATGTGGTGATGAAGAAGAGGCTTGGCAGATTTGTATAAAGGGCCTTGCGAGCCAAGAAAAAATTCGCTTGCGTCTCCTACCGCCCTGGATAAAGAAGGGATTGGATGGGAAATATTGCTCCTGTGAAACAACCGAAAAACCAAATTGGGGAGTGATTTTCAGGGTGTCACTTGGAACAGTAGTTTTGGGAGGCGACGGAGAAACCGTTCCAAGCTCCATGGAAAATGAAAAAACGACACTTTCTCGTACAACCTCCTCCTCCTCCTCCGTGGCGTATAATTTGGAACGGTCCGCGAAGCAGCGCTGTGTTCTTTTTAAAAGCACCAAGGCCGCAGGCGGTGATGATAGTGAAGAAAATGTGCGGGATTGGAGCATCGAGGTCCACTCGCCCTTTGCACGCTGTTACCCGGAGTACGTCGTCCTTGGCGTTGGTGGCGATTGAGTGGCGTGGCGGGAAGGTAAAAAAAAGAAGAAAATAGGGGGTTGGGAGGAAAGAAATCACTTGGATGGTAATTGCGCCCTGGTTGTTTATTTATACATTTTTATTTTTGTTTTTCCATGGTTTGTTCCTTACTTGGTGGGGGAAGGGAATCGGTCTTTGGTTTCTTCCCTGTTGCGTTGACCTTTCTTAACGCTGGTTTTGAAAGCGTTTTTTTTTTTCTCATTTGCGTTTCGATGAACAAACGTTGTTAGGAAATGTAAAAACAAAAAAAAAGGAAAAAAAAAAAGAAAATTGTTTTTTACACATCACAATATTTTCGCAGCTTCACCATTGACATCTCACGCCCCGTTCCGACCCGACGGGCGACTGACCCGCCTCCCCTCCACAAGGGGAATTGTACCAGCCGTTGGGCGGCCCAAATGTGCCCCTCCTCCACCAGAACGCGGCCCGCCCTGCGTGGATCACCTTCCGCCCGCGCACGCCACGGCAGGGGAGGGGAAAAAAAGGACACGGATCTTTTGCAATCGCGTGGTGGGGCATTTCTTTCCTTTTCAGTATTCTTCTTTTGGGTGAGGGCGTGGCGTCTTTCTTTCTGTTTTTGTTTCTCCACGGGGAAAATCGGGTACGGCTCTCTTGATGCCCCAGAGTCTGACGCCAGGACCCCAAGTAAACCACCCCAATGTGAAAGCAAACCCTCTTTGAAAGTTCTTTTCTTAATTCTGCCCCCGGGCGGACCGAAGAAACACATTCCCTAGTGACAAGGCCGGTGCGTGGCGTGCGGGTGCGATTTCCCAAGAGAGCGTTCCCGGGAATGGCCGCGTGCCGTTCTTTTTCTTTTTGCCGTATGCATTCGTTAAAGGACACTCTGACCACACAAAAAAAAAAAACGTAGACCCACACGCAAATTTAGGCGCCAAAGAAAGAAAAAGTCTTCCAGAAAACATCCGTGACAGGATTCGAACCTGCAACCCTCTGATCCGTAGTCAGATGCTCTTCCGTTGAGCCACACGGACACGTCGGCGGCCGCCGCACCAAATATACACAATTATTTCATAGATAATCTTGCCCTCACTTCCTTCGTGAGAATGCTGTGGGAGAGGAGCGGGGGAAAAAAAGCTTTCTTCGAAGAGCGCGCTTTAAAAAAGGAAAGCCGGTTTGGGGGGGGGAGAAGAAGGTTGAGAGAGACACGGGTGCCCCAGAAGATTCCCTGTAAACCAGTTGGGGTTTAGACGGGCGGTCTTTGTTTGCCACGGCGGTTTTTTTTGTTGCATGCTCCATTCCGCGCTTTTCCGATATAGCCCCGGCCGTCGCGTGGAGAGCCCCTCGACGTGCACGGGGCACGGCCCACCTCGCACGCAAAGAAAAAACGAGAGAAAACCAGCATAACTTCTCTGCTGCTGCCGGCTTTGTTGCGGTTAGCGTGCGCGTGGGCACCCTGGCCTTTCGGGGCGATTATCTGGTTAAAAGTGCTTTGGTGGCTGGTGCGGGCGGTTTGGCTTCGCGTTTCATCCTGTTATTGTTTTTTATTGTTGTTGTTTTGTTTTGTTTTATTTATTCTGAATGGACAAAGAAGAAATAAAGAAGGAAAAAAAAAGACAGCAACCCCCCACCCCCCAAAAAAAAGGAATGAGGTTAGTCTCGGTCCTTGATGATTATAGGCAAATTTGTGGGGAGATGAACCTTGTCCCCCTCCCAGCGTTGGAGAAGTCGTTGGCACATTGTCCTGAAAATATTGATCTTAGTCTTCTTGTGGTTCCATCTAAGCATTTTGAATCTCTTATTGAGCTGGTAAATCGGCGTGACGAGATTGAAAAATTAAATCTCAGTGGAATACAAGTAAATAAGACTCAGCTTATACGCTTGTTTTCTGTTTTGAGTAAAGGCTGTGTAAAAGAGCTTATTCTTAGAGATCTCGATTTGGGAGTTCAGGGTGGTGAGGCTTTAAAATCTTTGTCATTTGCGTATGAGGATTTAATTCATGTTGATCTTACGGGAGCAATGCTACCCGAATCTCTGGAAATTACTATAATGAATCAAATTGAAATGAATTCTCTTCTTTTTAAAAAGAAAATGCAATATTGGAAAAAAGCAGTTGAACCCGAAGCTCCTAGATGTTGGAGATGGCGAATCGAATCTTGGAGGGATGAAAATCATATAGACCCAGAAAAATCTTCAATAAATTCACTAGAAATTGCATCACTGTGGAATACGGTACGCTCTGTTATGGAAGCAGGTGTTCTTTTTACTGACAATGAATTTCCACCCGAAAAGGCATGGAATAACCCTAAATTGACGTGGATTCGAGTAGGTAATCTTTCGCATGACAACACAAAGGGGGAAAATAGTTGTGTAGGAAATAAACCATTGTATTATTCAAGATATAATGATACAAAGAATCTTTGCGCAGCTCTTAATGTCGTTCAACAAATTCCCCATCTTAGTAAGAGTATTTCAGTAAGACGACTTCCAAATTTGGGTCTTTTTGCATTCAGATTTTTCACAAGAACCTCTTCTGTTGCTATCATTGTGGATGATCAAATTCCTTTTTTAGACGGTGAACCTGCAGGTATTCATCATGACAAAAATTCAGGTGACTATTGGGGATGTTTGGTGGAAAAAGCATTTGCTAAATTCTATGGTGGGTATGACAAACTCCCTAATGTTGTTTTCTCTTCTGCCCTTTCGCAATTAACTGGAGGAGTATGTTTTGTAGTTGATTGGAAAATGTTGAGAGAAAATTTTACTGAACCGGATTTGTTTCGGTTTTTAAGAGATTTAATAAATTCAAAAAAAATATTGACTTCTCAACTTATTCCTCGAAATTCAATGGTGGCGCGAGCTGTAGAAGAAAAAGGCATTGAGCCATACATGTCATATATTATAACAGCTGCTGAAACTCTTCGACATGGAAAACCACATCTTTCCTATATAGTTCAACTTGCATGTCCAAATAAAGTAAACGTTGAAGATTCCATTTTTATTTCGGATTTAAAAGTTAATTCTGTATCTGACCTTCCACGCTATTGGATGGGGTTTGAGAATTGCCTGACGTACTTTGATAAAATGTGTTTATTGCTTTGGCCTCAGAGTGATCCATTGACAAATTACAAAAATGTTGTAGAACACGCCTGCTATTGTTCTGGTGGATCAGATGGTTGCTCAACATTTGCCACGAATCCTTCTTTTTTACTTACAAGTATGGGCAAAGCTCAAACCGAAATTATGATTGTGCTACGAAAAATGGAAGAATCTAATGAGAATGCAAAAGGTTGGATTCAAATGCATGTGCATAAATCAAATGATGGTGAAATTGACGTGGCAAAGCGTTATGATGTATGCTCAAGAAATGCATTATTATATACTGAAAAGAATTTTAATGGAGAAGTTGCTTTGGTTATTCGTCTTCGAGAAAACGAACGTTTGCAAATTACAATATCAGCTTCACCCAAATGTAATTGTAGCTTGACAGCAACTTCAGTGGATAATTTTCATCTGAATCCTTTTCCATCTCTTTATGAATGTACAATAGAAGGAATTTTGAATAATTCAAATACACCAAACCCTTCCTTGGTTCTAACAAATAAGAATCAAGAAAAAATCGAAAAACTTATCGTGGCTCTCTCTCAAGATCCTGTAATGGAGCGAACACATTCTATTGGCTTAGAGGCTTGGGTTAATCGAGATGACTCTTCAGACGATAATCATGCGCGTCTTATTACGGAATTTAGAAATGATGTTCTTGTAGTTTTTCGACTTGATTTATCAATTGAGCCAAACGATAGAATAACTATTATTCCTTTAACAAAAAGAGTCTCGAAGAAATTGTCCTTTTCCATGAGTGTTTACTGCTCCATTCCATTACATAGAGAGAAGCAAAAAGAAAACAAAAACGTATGATTTGATAAATGAGAAGCGCTTTTGAATGCTTTCTTTTTTTGTAATTCAGATATTTCTGATAAAATAAAAGAAGGAAAAAAAAACATGACAAAACAGCGAGGGAGAAAATAAAGGAAGAATATCCACTTGTTTTTTTTCCTTCTTTTGTTGTTTTTCTTCTTTTTTATTCGGTTTTTTAAAATCTATTTATCTTTTATTATTATTATTTATTATTATTATTATTATTATTATTATTTCTTCAGATGGAAGTAACTTGGAAAATGAATTTCATCCTTTCCTCCTTTTTTTTAAATTTGTACAATCAAAAAAATAAAATAAAAAATAAAAAGGAAATGGTGTATCAAAGACGATTTGTGAGGACATCTAGACTTGGCTCTTGGATAGCTCTTAGCAAGGAAAATGTGGTTAGACTTATTGATTTTGACGATTTAGTCTGGGATTTGAAGGCGGATTTATCTGAATTCAAGGTTGCGTGCTGTCCCTCTGGTGGTCCTTTAGCATTGTATTGTGGGACCCGATTGTATTTAAATGAAGGTGAAAATGTTATTGCTTTATATACAGCAAGAGGGGAACCTCATCCTGTGAAGCAACATATTTTTTTAGGCGGAATGGAAAGTGTACTGTTCATGTGTTGGAATGAGTGCAAAGATCATCTTATTGTCCTATTGAATACAGGTGAAACACGTTTTTTTGATTTTGGTGGGGAAATTGCTGCAGTATCTATTAAACTTCCAATACCTTTACTGTGTGTTAGTACGGGAAATGGAATTGTTTTATTCGTGAATGATGAAGAACCTCAATTGATATTGTTAGAAGAATATCATGATGGTGGAGAATATAGAACAATTTTGTCGAAGCTTCCTCCTGTATTTCAAAATCAAGAACCGAATGTTATGTTATCTATTCCCCAACAATTTAGTGATACGGGCTATACTGAAATTTTTATACCCTTTCTAGTTACAGAAGATACGTCTAGTTTTTGTCATTGTGTTTTTTGTAATGGTCCTCGTTGTTATGATCTTCGATTATCTATAGATGGAGGTGATGTTCTTCATATGGCACTTTCTCCAGATGGTCAATCTATCGCTTTTTTAGTTCGTAATGGATCACTTTACGTTGCTTCACGCTCGTTTGAGGATATTACACGTTTGATCAATATAGAAACTGACATTATGCCTTCACAGTTTCTTTGGTGTGGAAATAAATGTATTACATACTTGCATTTGTGTAAACAATATGATGAGAGCCTTGAGATTCCCACAACGTTAACTTTAGTTGATGTGGATGACCCTGAGCAATCAGATTTTTTAAATGATATCCCTTCTTCTTGTTATTTGTTTTCTGAATGTGACGGTATTCGGATTATTTCATTTGATTCATATCAATTTCTTCAAATAGTTTCCGAACCGAGTCGTCGCATTTTTTCTGTGGGATCTCGAGCAAATTCTGCTTTATTATTGCTTGCATTTGATGAGTTTATGTGTGGTAGTACAACTTCTGTAAAAATGATTCGAGATCTACAAGAAAAATCTACCGAACTATGTGAGGCTATAAATGATTGTGTTGCGGCTGCTGGATTTGAGTTTGATGTATCCCAACAAAAACGTTTGATGCGTGTGGCAGCGTTTGGAAAGTCGTTTTGTTCAATGTATGAATCGAATTTCTTTGTAAATATGACTGGAAGATTACGTGTTTTGAATACATTACGTAAAAGCAAAGTTGGTATGCTAATATCTCAAGGGCAATTTTTGTCTTTAGAAGGAGATCGTCTATCAGAAAGACTTGTAAAAATGAAACATTATCAATTGGCATATTGTATATGTAACTTGTTGGGATTAAGCACAAAAAAAATCATGTCAGAATGGGCATTGGAAAAATTGAATAAATCGTCTTTAAGTATGACGGACGAAAAGCAACTGGCGTTAGATGTAATTGGAAAATTAAAAGAATTAAATCAAACTTCTTTTTCTGAAATTGCGTATAAAATGCATGAGAGAAAAAAAACTCATATCGCATTGTTACTTTTAGAAGCTGAAAAAAGTGATTCACGCCAAATACGAACATTATTAGATATTAATGAACCTGAACTTGCTCTTCAAAAAGCCATCAAAACCGCAGATGTGGATCTAATCTTTTCCGTCATGATATATCTTATTTCTCACAAAGGGAGTGCAATTGTTTCTCTTTTAAGGAATGATTCAATGGCGGAAAAAGTTTTTCTTTTGTACATCACCGTTTGTGAAAGTCAACGAGAACTTCGTATAGAATATTGTAAAATGCATCCAGGACATAAAACTTACTTGGATATATTATATTACCTAAAAGAAGAAGAACGATTAAAGCAATTACTCCATGAAAAAGAAAACGATTGGAAGATGTTACAGCAGAAAAAATTAACTGCCATTGAAGCAGCTGCTATTTCTGTGAGACGAGAAATAAACTCTTCCTCTTCTGCTACTACTAGTAGTGGGGGTATTGTAAGAAATCCATTTCCTCATACTGGGGTTTTAAGTGGATTTTCTTTTTCTTCTCCTCAAATAAATGAAAAGTGGATTCATTTACATATGCAACTTTGTGAAGAGCAGACGAAACTAACGACGAGATTTAATGATACACGTTTTCTTAATGCGAGTGTTAAGAAGGTTATTACTCTTTGCTACGAGCATGGCTGTGATGAAACTGCAATTCGTCTTAAGAAGGAGTTTAATGTAACCGATAAAATGCAATGTTGGTGCATGTTAAATGCATACACAACATTGTCAGAATGGGGACGTATTGATCGACTTGGTGATGTGAAGAGTAAAAATAAACCCATTATTGGGGCTTCTGCTTTTATTAACACATTACTTGAATGTGGTCGTCCTGAGCAAGCTAAACAATATATACCTAAAATTTCTCACATTGAACAACGAATGGAGTATTATGTACTGTGTGGTGATTGGGAAGGGGCTGGGATAGATTGTCGTCGTTATGGTGAGCATGGACTACTCGCACAAATTAAGGAACGGGTAAAAGGGAATGCTTCCGCCGTACAACTGATAGAGAAGGGATGGAATTCTGTACAAGAATCAGGAACTTTAAAGTTTTCCAAATTATTTGCCTAATTTATTATATAAATTTGGTTCTACTGAGAGTTTGAGTTTTTTTTTTGTTTTTTTTTTTTTTAAGGCTTGCGAGCTGAATGGGAGAAGGCAGGATTGCTGAAGTTACCATGTTTGGGATAGTAACTACCCCCTGTAAATATGAGTTTGTCTTACCAAGACAAAGTTTTTACTTCTTCCTTATTTTTGTGTGTAGGAGTCAAGCTGTTTTGTGTTGTTTTTGAAGAAGCTCCCACCACAGCAGGGACCCCTGGTTTGAAAAACTTAAACCAAAAGGGGCTTGTGTTCCCCGCACTTCGCAAAAATGCTTACCTTGATTTATGTTCAATAATGTTCTTTTTGCATATCTTATGGAGAAAAAATATAAAGAAAATTCACCATGTACGAATAAAAGGAAATGAGTAAATGTGTGATTGGTATCTGAAACAAGCTTGCCTTTTCTTCTTATTCCTTCATATTAAAGATGTGGGTCTACAACAAAAGAAAAAGTTGCCCACGTGAGTCTGCCTCTTGTAAAGGTGAAATGTAATGAAAAAGAATTGCTATATATTTCTATACATGCATAAGCAATAGTATATAATATCCGCCTAAAAATTTATTTGTTTACGTCTTCTTGTTGCTACTGTAGCTATTAATTTCATAGCAAGAGTAATTGTTATCTTTTTTTTTCTTTCTTGTTTCCTCATTGTGGTTTTTCTTCTGTCTTAAATAAAGAGGTTTTTTTTTTTTCCTGACGGCGTCGTACGACCAAATTTTAGACCCACTCGCAGAATAGAAAGGAAAGTAGAAAAGAGAGGAATAGACAAATACTCCAAGAACGTTACCGCACAGAAATAGGGGTATATTGCTTTCCCCTTTTGTTGGTGGGGTTTTGGTTTTCTGTAGTGTGTGTGCGTGTGTCCAATACATATAGCTCTTCCACATACACATATTTCTGCTGTCGCCTTCTCGCTATTTCTCTGTGCGCCTGTGTGTGAAGAGTGACAAAGAAAACAAAAGGGAAGGCCCATAATGAGGCATGGTGGGGATGTGACGAAGGAGGAAGTGTCTGGATGGAGGCTTCATGATTTAGAATTGGGCGAAACATTAGGTACTGGAACCTTCGGTCGTGTTCGTCTATGTAGGCACAGAGCATCTGGGCGATATCTGGCGTTAAAAATACTTAAAAAACAAGAGGTTCTACGTATGAAGCAAGTGGAACATATTTTGACCGAGTCAAGCATTTTACAGGAAATTGATCATCCTTTTATTGTAAACATGCTTAAGGGTTTTATGGATGATGACCGTTTATATATTCTTCTTGAATATGTGGTGGGTGGTGAGTTGTTTACACATCTACGAAAAGCAGGAAAATTTCCCAACGATGTTGCAAAATTTTACTCTGCCGAAGTTGTTTTGGCGTTTGAGTACCTTCACAGTTGCAGCATTGTGTACCGTGATTTAAAACCAGAAAATCTTCTGTTGGATAGAGACGGAAACATTAAAATTACTGATTTTGGATTTGCTAAGCGTGTAACTGAGCGAACCTTTACACTCTGCGGCACACCAGAGTATTTGGCACCCGAAGTTATCCAAAGCAGAGGGCATGATAAAGCTGTGGATTGGTGGGCCCTTGGTATTTTATTATATGAAATGTTGGTTGGCTACCCACCTTTTTTTGATGAGAGTCCTTTTAAGATTTACGAGAAGATTTTGGATGGCAGCGTTCAGTTCCCACGTTGGGTGGAGCCTCCGGCGAAGGATCTCATCAAGGGTTTGTTGGTGCTTGACCCCACAAAGCGTCTTGGTTCGCTGAATCGCGGCACTCAAGATGTTAAGCGTCACAAGTTTTACCGTGGAGTGGATTGGGATGTATTGCTGCAGAAAAAGATAGCACCGCCTATTACTCTGCGTCTCAGTAGGGAGGGGGATACCCGTTACTTTGACCGCTATCCAGAGAGTCCTCATCATCCACTACAACCTTTAACGGGAAAGCAGCAGGAGATGTTTGCAGGGTTCTGTGACGGAGAGTATACCAGGGCGTAATGTGTTCTTCTTCCTTCCCCCCATTGTGGTTGTTATTTAAAAAAAGAAAAAAAAAATACACATGCTGTAGAACTAACCGAAAAAAAAAAAAAGGAGGAAATGACGCATACATACGCGAGAATAATGAAGAAGAAAAAAAGAGAAAATAAATAAAAACAGAACAATCTTTTTATGCCTATATGTTCAGCAAGGCCAAGTTGTTGTGAGGGCTGTGCGCATGTGTATATGGATTCGTTCAGAAAAAATAGGGGGTGGAATGAAAAGGGCTCTTTTTTTTTAGTTATAGCCAATAGACAAAAAGACTGACATTTGGAAGCGAATTTTTGCAATTCCTCCATTTTTCTTTTCCTTCCCTTTTTTTTTTCTTTCTTGCCCTATTCTTCCTTTTTTTTCTTGGTGCTGCTGCCGGTGTTAGGTCGTCATATTCATCTTTCCTCTTTGCTCTTTTTAAATTTAATTTATTTGTCCCTTATCGGTTTCTGTGCTTGTGCTGCTATGATGCCTCTCGCGTAGCTAAGCTTTTGTTTATTTATTCCTGATTCCCCCCTTCTTTTTCTGTGATACTTTTTTTTTTAATTCGATTTTTTTTTTTTTTGTGTGTGTGTGTCTGTTGCCTCGTTTCTTTCCTTCTCCTTTTCTGTTGGACTTTACGATGACGGCTTCGCACACTCTGGGTGTTGGCGAGGATACAGAGAAGTGAGGAAAGCTGAGAGAGGGAAGGGGAGGAAGTAATGTGCCGAGAAGAATAAGGGAGAATGAATGAGAGTGTCAGTGGCGCAGAAGCGCTGGCAGTATTTCGGAATGAAGCAGTAAAGCAGCACACGAAGGAAGAAGGGAAGGGGGGGAAGGAGGAAACGAATTGAAGGAGAAAAATAAAAAGAAATAAGGCGGGGACAAATAAAGAGGGTCAATGATGAAATAAAGAAATCGAGAGGGAATGGTGTCTGCGTGTGCGTTGGTGAAGGGAGAAAGCCAAAAAGAAAATAAAAAACCTTGATGGAAAGGGGTTGAGGAAGTGAGTTCAGGAGCAATGCAGCTTAATTCTCTGTGGAATATTATTTAGTTCTGGCTATGTGTTAACTGAATACCGTTTCTACGCACATATATATATATATATATATATATATATATGTATATATATCCAAAGGGCATATGTATCTACTTATGCATGAGATGTATATATAGAGCTTCTGTTCTTGTTCTTGTTGTCGGCACTTGGGAAATAAGTATCCATGTTGATAGGAAGTAGATAGCAGGGTTTATCGAAAGTGACTTTCAATGTTTCATCTTCAATGGGTGGGGGAAACGCAGTTGAAGAATCGAATGTAAAACAGCAAACACATGGGTGACAATTTGTTTCTTTTTTTTTAAGGGGGGTGCAATGCATTCAATGAGATTGATTCTTGGAATTGTCCGGGGGAATAGTTAGTGAGAATGTTTAGTCTACCATTGAATGTTTGGCTTGAACTATTCCTGAGTGTCTGTACTTATGTGTGAATTCCCATGAGAACAAAACAAAACGGAAGGAACGAAATAAGTAAGAATATATATATATATATATATATATATATATATATGTTTATCCTTCACGTGTGTGGTATCTTTGGGTTTCCGTTTCCGTGTTGTACTTGATGGGCTGCCGCTTGTGTTTTTTTTCTTGATTTTTTTTAATTATTGAATTTTTTTGTTTTCCTTGTTTATTGTCAACTGGCTACTCGGATTTTTTTGTTGTTTTTGTTCTTCGCGTAGATCTGCGGATGAGTGAGAGCAGTTTTCCATGTAGCGTTGTGACAACAACAATATGCACAATCGCGTTTTGCATCGTGCGACGCCGCGAGAAAGAAAATAAAATGGGCGACGATGTATCACTTGTGAGTTCGTCCGTCTCTTTTCTTTTTTTTTTTCTTGGCCTCTTGATCTGTTGGCGTGGTCCGCTTCCTCTTTCTAAACATTTTTGTTTGTTTTTCTTTTACTATGTTTCCCCCGCACGTGAGACACAATCGACATGACCGTTGAGAGAGGGATGAATGTACTTGCTCCGGTGAATACATGGAAAACATCGCATGCGCTGCTATCATAGTCCCTGCACTTTCTTTTTTACTTTACCCCACACGCACATTTTTGCGCATATGCGTCCTCACTCCCATTATCTTTCCCTCCATGCTTGCATATATGTATTTATATAGTATTAACTCAATACTAAAAAAAAAAAAAAGGTAACAGCAAGAAGAACAGAAGAATGAAGAAAAGACGATACATCGAAACTAAAACGAAGGAAAAGCAACAGAGAACAGAACGTGGCGACGGGGGGATATGTACTCGATCCATGTACATGGGTATGTATGTGCTTTTCTTGTTCTTCTTAATTGATGTGCACTCATTATGGTTTATTTGTTTTTTTTGTTTTTTCTTCTTTTTCGTTCGGTGTTGTTAGTACAAGTTGCCTGTTGGAGTCCAAGGGGTTCTTCTCCTTCCCCCTCACAACGTGACCGGAGGGAAGAAGAACAAAAGTGAAACAAACACAAAAAGAGAAGGAATAATAACGGTATCAAAAAAGATGCTTCCATTTTTGCATTCCTGTCCGCGTTTGTTTGCGACCACGCCAGATCAATGTTCAATCATGGCTGGAATGAACGACGAGGCCGATCGCTTCTGCGTGACTGTGGCGATGCCCAGCGGTGCATGCTATCGGGACGAGTTTGACGAGGCGGATCTTTCCAAAGTGAAGGCGGAGCTGGGGCCGAATTTGGGCTGGGCGCGTTTCTTCGCCGTGGTGCGGAATGCCTTCAGTAACGGCGCTGTGGCGCTGCAGCAGGCGGGGGAGGCCTCGGTGGATGTGGTGTGCTCCGCCGAGGCGGGCGGCGACAGGGGCGGGGGCGGCGCTCGGGCGGCGAAGTTCACTGTGAGACACGAGGGGGAGGATGTGCTGCCGGACATCGTGACGGGTCTGGTGGATCTCTACCACTGCCACACGCACCCGAGGGCGAAGGAGCAGCAGCTTCAGAAAATGACGGAGGAGATCGATCATTTGATTATCAGGGCTGAACAGACGGAGAGTGAGATTAATGTATTGAAGGATGTTGATGTTCGCAGAGTAGAACTGGACGCGCTTAATGCCCGAAAAATTGACGAAATGCAAAAAGAGATTGCCAGTGTCCGAAAAAAATCTAGTTCTTGTGTTAGCGATGGGTTTGTAGATAAAAGAACCATGAGCACGGGAAATGGAAGCAAAATGAATTCTCCCCAAAAATGTCGTGTTCGACAACCGCTTGGAGACAAAGAGTGCAAGTCGTATGATCCAGATCTTCTTTGCCTCATCAAGAGTTGGTTGATGGCTGGGACGGAAATAAACGTGAAGTCATCGTATAATCAAGTCATTAAGCCTCTCTCTGCAGCCGAACTTTCGAATCGGACCATTGTGTTTCCTAACAAGCAACAAGAAATTATTTGGGAAGCCATGAATAAATTGGATGACTGGAATTATAATGTCTTTGAGGTCCAAACAGCCATGAGTGGAGATGATTTTGCATCTCTGGAACATCAGCCTCATGGCGGTTCTCTTTTCATAACTATGTATGCATTACTGATAAAATATGATTTTCTTTCCAAATTTAATATTGATGAACAAATTGCGTTAAACTGGATTAGTAATGTTGAGGCTGGATATCATGGCAATCCGTATCATAACTCCATGCATGCAGCAGATGTTTTGCACATCACCCACTATATACTGAGCAAAGGTGGAATGGCAAAACGGTGTCAATTGTCAGATATACAAATATTTGCAGCACTTTTTGCAGCATCTATCCATGATTACAATCACCCCGGTGTTAATAACAACTTTCACATCAAAACTCAGTCTTATACTGCCATACTTTACAACGATCGAAGTGTACTGGAAAATGTACATCTCTCTAGTGTATTTGAGCTTATGAAAAATCCACGTTTCAATATTCTTGGGAGTTTTACTGAAGATCAGAGGCGGGAAATTCGGGAGACTGTAGTTGAAATGGTGTTGGCTACAGATATGGGTCTACATGGGAAGTACATTGCGCAATTCAGACGTCGTTTGGGAGAGCATGCGTCTTTTACAGAGCGTGAAGATCAAATTCTCGCTTTAACTATGGCGCTAAAAATGGCAGATATTTCAAATTGTGGTCGTCCGCTTGATATTTACCTCAGGTGGAGCTCGAAAATATCGGATGAATTTTACCTTCAGGGAGACCGGGAGAGGAATCTGGGTATGGCGTGTAGTCCGTTTATGGATCGCTTAGAACCCGCTCTTGCCAAGGGGCAGATTTCATTTATGAATTACATTATTATCCCTTTTTTTGAGATGATGGAGGGATTACTGCCCAACATGGCTATTGCAGTGCAATGTGCAGAGGCTTGCAAGTCTTATTGGATGAAATCTGGACAGGAATGAGAGAGTGAGTCTGGAGTGGAATAAGAGTAATGTAAGTGGATGAGAGAAGCAACAACCACAGAAAGGAGGAAGTATGTGTGTGTGTGTGTGTGTGTGTGTGTGTGGATAGTGGGTGCGAAAACAGAGTGGGGAAAACAGGAGGTGGGAATGCAAGTGTTGAACGCATTATTATTGTTGTTTTTTTCCTTTACTTTCTTTACTTTTCCATGTTATTTTGGTTAATCCTGCGAAGACTTCTTTCCAAGGGAAGCAAGAAAATGAGTTCACACCTGTCAGAGCTTTGCAAGGCCAGTGAGATTGGCCCCATTGTAGAGAACCTCAAGTTGGCGTGCCCAGAGCGTGCCAACCTCGACCCAGATGAGGAAACAGAGGGAAACAAAATTCCCCTTGGCTTTTCAAAGGAATTACATGAGCAGATGCAATCCACCTTTGGTGGAATCTGGAGCTATCAAGATGACGACGGCAGGACCGCGTTTCACTGGGCGGTTGCTATGCGAAATTTTTCGTTGGCCACGACACTGATGAGGAGTCCCTATTTTGCACTTGTCCTGAGTGAGGATCACGACGGTACAACACCCTTCGCAACAGTGTGCATGGTGGGAGCGTCTGAAGAGTTTCTGAGGGAACTCTTAACGACAATGGCGTTGCAGAGAAGCTGGAAAATGGCCCAGGGAGGAGAGGACAATACAAATGATCATAATGATAATAATCATAGTAATGTGCCTGTGGACGTCTCAGCAGATGTGAATTCTGAAACTGTGGATGAGGTAAACATGAAAAACAAATTGGCGGTTTTGAATCAATCGGACATTTACGGGACTACACCACTCCTGCACGCTTCTGGTAGAGGAAACCTCGCCATTGTGCGTCTTTTGTTACAACTAGGAGCATCCATTGATGCCCAGAACAAACGCGGACAGTCTGCACTCCATCGTGCCACAAGCCGCGGTGCACAGGATGTTGTAGAAGAGCTTGTAGCAACAAGTAAAAAGGTACATAGCCTTGCCGATCACCGACGATGGATGAATTTACAAGACTCTCGTGGCGACACAGCTCTGTTTTATGCCTCAATGGAGAACAATGAGGAGCTAGGCCGCTATTTGCTACGTCACGGTGCTGACCGCGAGCTAAGAAACAAGGAAGGAAAACAGTTTTGGGAGGTTTGATTATAGTACTCCGATTCTTTTTATTTGTGACACTGGTGTTGTTGCTACGTGTGCTATTTGTTTGTTTATTTGAATTTCCGATCTTTTGATTTTTTTTTTTTTGATTGTCATGCTGATGCGTTAGAAAGCACAAACAAAAAGTGCTTGAAAGCAGTGTATGGTCTTTAAAGGATTTATATACTGTAAAACCTTCTGCTGCATGTACTCTCGTGTGCTTTTATGATTTACTGTCTGTGTATATATTATTCTGTCTCCCATATTATTCTTGATTATTATTGTCATTATTTTCTCCATTAAGGACGAAGAAATAAACCAAAAGTAAAAAAAGGAGGATAAAAGAAGAGGGGGAAAAAAAGAAGAGTCTGAGTCTGAGGACAGCGTGCCGTTAGTTGGAGAACATGGCCATGAATCGTCGTGAACGGCGACGAAAGAGAGAGCGTGAGTCCATGCCGCCTGCTCTCTCCGCCCTTCTTGACCGTGTCACCCCGCACAATGACACTTCTGCATCCTTGCGTTACCTGAAGACATTCGCAACGCTACTAACTGTCGAGAGCGGTGGTGAAGGCGAAGGCGAAGAGCCTGCCTACATTCTCGAGGGCGAGGGATTAGACAAACTCTGCAAGGAGCTCGGAAAGGAGATATCCAGCACAGACGTGTTGGCAATTGCACACCGTGTGCCCCGTAGTCAATCAACGCTTGAAAAGATTGTTGTGGCGGACTTATGCTTTGCACTTGCTCAGGCCATTGCGCCAATTAATGTACACGAGCGAAGAAGAAATGTTGGGAACACGGCACCTCTTGATGAAAATGCACCCATGCTGAAGTACTATGGAAAGGATCGTTTTGTACACCTCTTGGAGTGCGCCAAACCCGCAGATACAAAATCGGAGTGGCAGGCGTTTTTTGAGTGTGTCTCTTCACCTCTTCCAATGACATTACGTGTACATCGAAATGAACCTGCTTTAAAGCACATTGCGGATTCGTTTTTGTTACACGATCCAATGCTGTCTAAAGTTGTAAAACCTGTAACTCCCTTGCTTCCTCCTTCGGCGGGCCTCTATGGTTGCTCTCATGCTGATTACCATGCAGAGCCCCGAGTTGAGTTTATCTGTCGAACATTGCACGGTGGAAGTGCAGTGTCCTTCCAAGAAACTGTGTCTCTTCTTCCAGTTCTGGTGGCTGATATTAAGCCACATCACGCAGTTCTAGATATGTGTGCTGCACCAGGGAGTAAAACTCTACAAATACTTGATGATATGCTGCAGTACGGATGGTCCACTTCTTCTGTTTCACAAGGCGTGGTTATTGTGAATGAAAAGGATCGTGTAAAGGCTACACAGATGCTGCCATCTCGTTTGAAACGATTTCATGCGCCGAATGCAATTTGTATTCGCTGTGATGGCTCTCAGTGGCCACGTTTGTTTTCTCCTTCACCTCCATCTTTGGAATCCAAAACAGCATTCACAGAAAAGCGATTTGATCGTATTATTTGTGATGTTCCCTGCAGTGGTGATGGTACAATTCGCAAAGACCCGGCAACCGCGAGCTCTTGGACTCCTGGATATGTAAAATCCCTTCTGCCAACACAAAAAGCACTTCTGCGACGTGGCTTGGATCTCCTCGAGGAGGGAGGCATTCTAGTGTACAGCACTTGCAGCATGAATCCAAAGGAAGACGAGGAGGTTGTCTGTGCAGGGTTGGAGTTATTTGGGGATACAGTGGAGCTTCTTGACGTGAATGCAATTTTAAAAGAGAAAGGTGCAACTTTGCATTCCTTTGGTGGCGTCCTGTCTTGTAATGTAGATCACTTACAGAGAGGCGTGTTGCCCCCAACGTTTGATGGTCGGAAGGTTCTTCGTGTTTTGCCCCATCGAGATAATACCGGTGGTTTTTTTGTTGCCGCTTTTCGTAAGCGATCATTATCGCCGGATTGGGCTCCCCCGTTTGGACTTCATGCAAAATTGAACCATTGGACAAAAGGAAAATTATGGTCCCCTGTAGACAGGCATGATACAGAGTGGTGCAAAATTCTTGAGTTCTACGGGATTGATCCAGATTGCCGAGACATCTTCCAGTATTATAATCAAAGAGGAGAGAAAGATGGGGATGAGAAATTGGAAGCGGAAGCAGCAACCGGTCTTGTACCTCTTTATCACTTGAACCCGAATGGTGCTGCTTGCCGACGAATTGTTCTTGTAACGAGAGCTGTAGCCCGCATGCTGTTTGAGACGCGTCCATACAAAGGCCCTGGTGTGGAGATTGTTTCAGTCGGTGCACGTGTCTTTGAGGCGTATGATGGGAAGTTTCTCTCAACTGCCAAGTGTCGTTGGAGAGCTGTTGTCGAATCTGCTTCTTATCTTGCTCCTTTTATACGAGGACGGAAAATTGTGTTGGATGCAGCACGGCACCCGGAACTCCTTCGAGAATTGCTTTCCACTGGGTTTCTCTTGTTGGGGGATCACTGGCGTGTCATTTTGCATCAATCCCTTGTTGTTACTACTACGAATAATAATAGTCTTTCTTCTGATGTTGATGCGACAGACATGTTTTCGCTTGTTCGCCCAGACGGCCCGCTGCATGAGTTGCTCCGATCGACGGAGTGGACAGAACCACCTGCAGTTGAGATGCGTCTCATGTTGGCAGAAAATGTGTTGATTGGAGGTGTTCTCGTGGGTCTTGTGGGTGGTAAGTTGACAGGTGGGGAAAGTCCGTGGTGGCTGAGTGCGTCACTGAGCAGCACAAAACTTGAGCTGGCGGTAGATACCTCACTGCGTGGGCTTGGTTTACTTGCCTTTTTGGGTGTGGAGACAAGTGAGACGGAGTCATCTGTTGAGCTCCTCAACGTCGAATGATGTTGTGTGTGTGTGTGGAAACCTATGCTAATATTAAAATAAACTAAATAAAACAAAAATATATGCCTAATCACTGACATGAAACAGTTCTGTGCGTCCGTAATATGTTTCTATGAAGACATTATATATATAGTCTTTACTTCTTCTCTTCCACCTTATTTTGTCTTCCTTTTTTCTGTTCTGGTTTCTGGTGTTTTACATTTTACATTTTTTAAAAGAGAGGCGTGAACTGACAGACATGCAAGTTGGGGTGAATGACGATGAATCCAAGCGCTGCACCTTTCAAGGTTGTGTGCAAGTCGATTTGCTTGCCTCTCGTTGTGGGTTCTGCGGCGACATGTTCTGTGCTGACCACACGTCAGTGGCCGCCCACGCTTGCCGTGCCTTTGATGCGAGGCCGCCGGTGTGTCCCCTCTGCCATCAGTCCGTCCCGCTGCAGCCCGGGGAGTCGCCGGACGCCGCGGTCTCGCGACACATGGACGGCGGATGTCGTCCTGCCCAGGCGTCGCCCAGGGCGAAGAAGGAGCGGATGAACTACTGCAGCTGCGCTGGATGCACCAAGAACGACGTGGCGGCCATCATTTGTGAGGATTGTGGAGACATGTTCTGCATTGAGCATCGTGCCCCCGCACGCCACAGCTGCAGAAAGTCTCGTGTGCCCCGCTCCACTTCCTCACCACGGGCGGTGACAAGTAGATCGGTGCACTCGTCTTCTGCGTCTTCCCCTACTCCCTCTTCACCGTCGAAGAAATTTCCACGCAACACCCCCCAAACCGCGTTTGGAGTGCGGGTTGAAGGCGCCGTGACTCCGCTCATTATGTTCGCAAAGGAATTGGGTGTGACACCATTCTTTATGTACTTTCCGCGTTTGTGTGTGGTGGGTCGTTTGCTTGATCTTTCTGTCAGCCAAGCAGCCTTGGACAGCGCTGCTGTAAATACGGCAAAGGGAGCATGGGTGGTTCACGTGGTGCGGCGGCCGCTTGGCCCCGGTGGGTTTTCGGTTTTTACACCATCTCTTTCTGCAACATTAAAAGAGGCTGGTGTGATGGATGGAACACTTGTGCACATTGGGAAACAAGAAGTGATACCTGATGAGGTTCTGAAGGAGTATGCGCCGCAGCTTTCAAAAAGGCCCTCCAAGGGTGGAAAAGACAAGAATGATTGTGTTTTAATGTAACTGGAATGATGCAATGAATGAGAGGCACTTGATGTGTCTGTGAGTGTATGTTAATGGGGTGGAAGTCTTTATTTATATAACTCATATTTCTATTTGTTTATTCATGTATTTTTCTTTTTCTTCTTTTTGCCTCTGCTCTTGCTTACTCCTCCACAAATTCATTCTTCATTGAGCGATGGTGGGATAAATTGACTTTTATTCTCTCTCGTATTCTCATTCTCATTCTCACTCTCTTCCCCTCTCTGACTTCCCAACGACGGAGAAGCCATAATCATCAAGTAACAAACTCTAAAGCGGAGTAGTGGGGAGGGGAAGAGCATTATTAATGCCATCAGCACCAGGTTTACCCACGCGGGGCAATGCAGTCACTGCCAAGATTGTTCTGCTCGGTGAGTCCAGCGTAGGCAAGAGCTCCATCGCCTTGCGTTTTGCACGCAATGAGTTTTATCCCAATCAAGAAACCACTGTTGGCGCCGCCTTTCTCTCCAAGACTGTGACGGTGCCGCCTTTTTGCGCCTCTTCCTCGCCCGCCCCTTCACTCGCACCTGAGTCTGCCACCGGGGGGGTTGTGAAGTACGAGATCTGGGACACGGCCGGCCAGGAGCGGTACCGGTCCCTCGCGCCCATCTACTACCGCGGTGCGTGCGGCGCGTTGATCGTTTACGACATCACGAGTGCGGATAGTCTCAAGAAGGCTCAGACGTGGATGCGTGAGCTGCGCGCCAATGCAGACCCGACGCTCAGCGTATTTTTGATTGGCAACAAGAAGGACCTGGAGTCCCTGCGGCAGGTGTCGTACGAGGATGGGGCAACTCTTGCAGAAGAGGAGGGTGTGAATGGTTTCTTTGAAACATCAGCCAAAGAAAACGAAAATATTGAGACTGTATTTGTAGAATTCGCACGAACTCTGCTTGAGCACGGGTTAGCATCATCTTCGTCAGCCCCCGTTATTGGAGGAACACGTGGACCAACACGTTTAGATCCTCCTTCCCGTCCACCAAAATCAGGTGGATGCTCCTGCTGAATGAATGTGTACAAAAAAAAGAAAGCAGGACAAAGAAACAGAATGGTTCTGTATCTGTCTGTCAGTTTGTCTAGTAATCATTGTGGTGAAATAGTAGTTAATTTTTTTCTTCTTTTTACTTCACCCACCACCGTTCTGTTTTTTTTTTCCAAGACGAAGTTCAACGGAATTGTGGGAGTTTGGGTAAAAGGGGCAGTGATATATTTGGGACGCCCCAATTGGTGTGATTGTGGCAACGGTTGCTTACATTGTGAGCATATGGATGATCGGCTCTGACATCGGGCGATGATGGGCACAGATGGATCACCACCCTCACACAGGGAAAGAGGAAAAGAAGGAGAAAGAAAGGGGAAAAGAAGAAGGAAAGTGATGAGGAAATGTTATTGTTATCTTGGTTCTCCCTACATCATCATCATATTGCCTTTTTCCGATTTTCCTCCTGCTATTACTATTGTTACTGCAAGATTTGTGCGGTATTAGTTTTATCGTAGCTTACCTTTTATTTCCTCTTGTTACCCCCTCCCCCCCCCCTCCTTTTTTTCTTTTTTTTGTTTCTTGTTGTTTTCCTTTTTTTTCTCCTCTTCTCTTTCCTCCTCGTCATTTACTACGAAGGGGAACTTTCCGCAGCTTTCCCAAGGTAAAAGGTGTGTCCTTCTCTCTGTGTCAACGGCCACCCAATACTACACACAGAGAAGGAGGGCAAAGTTGTTGTGACACGGAGGCGGTTTCTTTTTTTGTAATCTTTTTAGTATGGAGACCTATTCTGGGGGCAACGCAGCGGACATGTACTCTGCGGAGTCGGGGCTCCCACCACTTTCACCACCGGTGCAGCCACACTCTTCCTACATATCGTCCCCAGTGAAACGCTCCACCACCGTCAACACCGGCGCAGTGATTCGCAGTCCCATGACGATGACATCTCCGCATGTGTATGCGAACACTGCTGCTGCTGCCTCTTCCACATCTTCGCCCGGGGTGGGACGTGTGTCGGAGAGTGCCTCGCCATTATCTGTCACCACCGCCGCCGAGTATGCGGAGATTGAACAGAAACAAGTGGAGCTGCGGAGTGTTGTGGAACATCGTATTATGACTCTTGAACGATCACTGCAGCGTCGTGAAGAAGAAATAGAGACACTGCGAATGCGGCTACGGAAAATAGAAGAGGATTATCAATTTAATTATGAGCTGATCAAGGATCGTGATGCAGCGCTAGAGGAGGCGGCGACACAACTTCAGTCTTTATATGAGGAATTGAGACACCGCAAGTCTGAGGAGTCGACCGTCGCCCGGCGTTTGGAGGGCTTGGAGCAGGAGACCCATCAGCTGAGGCAGCGGCTTCGGGAGGCGGAGACGCAACGCGAGGAAACGCTGCAGCGTGCGCAACAGGTCTATCAACTTAAGGAGAAGCAATTGAGGGAAGGTATTGATAGAAAAGAGACAACATTAGATGCAGAGAAGCAGCGTCTTCATGAAGAGTATTTACAACGATTTAAGGCACTGGATGACATCCAGGCTGAAACATCAGAGAAGAATGAATTATTGATTGTTGAATTAGAAAAAAAATGGAGTCAACAGGTGAAGAGTCTAGAAGAAAAATTAATTGCATCCACCAAGGCCATGGATGCCGTACAGCGTGAGAAGGCGGTAAGTGACTCTCGTTATGCTGAGGTGTCTCAGGCACTCTCTTTATTAAAGTGTGAACATGAATCGCTGCAGAAACAACATCAGGTTGCTGTGGAAGAAGCTGCAGAGAAGCAGCGCAGCTTTGAGACAAGGATGAATGAGTATAGTGCCCTCATGGGACAAGGGATCGCTACAGCTGAGGATGGTATTCGTCAGCAAACACAACGAGCTACTAAATTAGAAGTGGAGTGTGGTCAATTGCAATCGCAAGTAACAGAGTTGCATGAGCGTTTGCAAATGGCTCTAATTCAAAGAGATGAGGATACAAAGCGTTTCATGGAGGAGAGACTTGTAATAAAGGAGAGTTATCGCCAGGCGGAAGCAAAAATGGAGGAGCAGCGCCGAGCTTGGGCGGAGACGGAGCGTCAATTAAATCTGCAGTTGCAACGACTTCAAGACGATCTGGATGACGCGCAGAGACAAGGAACCACGGCGTTGAGTCGTGTTGGTGAATTGCAGACACGGCACGAAGACTACGAAAAAGAGCGTGTATTGTATGAGCAAGAAATAGAACGATTGCGTCGAGATCTTCTTCGCTGCCGCGAGGAGGAGCAGCGCACCGCCGCCCATGCGCAAGAGTCAAATCGTGCGGCAGATGCGAAGGTCCGTGTAGCTTCACGTGAGGTGGAGGAGTCACGCGAGGAGATGGAACGACTAAAGAAACGTCTCTTTGAAGAGCAAGAACGAGCGCAGAGTGAGTCGGCTCGACTTACGCGGGAATTGCACGCTAGCGAGGCAGCACGTCGAGCCCTGGAAGAACATTTTCACCTCGCGGAGGACTCCAACACACAACGGGCACTTGTGGAAGGTCTGCGTCGTGAGAAGGAGGAACTGGGGCGGAAGGTATTAGAGTTGGAGCATACAAATGCGGCAATACGAGACCAAGTGGCCGCCTTCACTATGGAGCTGCAAAACGACCCTGTGATGAAGTCTGCGAAGGAGACACAACGACGTGTGCAAGAGTTACAAGAAGAGTTGTTGCGAGCCCGTGAGCACAATCAGAAGTTGCGTGACACTCTTCAGGAGAAGGAAGATGAAGTATCGCGCTATCAGCTTGAAATCCTGCGTGCACGTTCAACAGAGACTGAGGTGCTGCATCAGAGAGATCAGGAAGACCAACGTCTTCGTGAAGAGTATCGAACTGCGAAGGAGGCATATGAGCGTATGCGACGGGCACTCATGGAGCAACAACAACAACAACAGCAGCGACGTAGATCATCACCTTTCAAGGAGACAACGAAAGATGGTCGTGACGAGGACACTGATGATGGTGATGCAAAGGAAAACCAGGGCCGAGATGTTAAGAAGAAGATTCACAATAAGATAGTAGAGAGGGATGCCGTTCTGATGCGTGAGGCGGAGCTCTGGCGGCGTAAGTATTTGCAGTTAGAGCAGCATGTTCGCGATCTTCTTCGGGAGCGTGATGGACTAGCAAAAGAGCTGCAACTCACGCGTCAGGACGTGGATGCACTAGTAAGTGAAAAACAATCACTTGTGGACTTGAATTCCCTGTTGAAGGCACAGCTACGAGAGGCATATCGGACAGCACTGGAATACCCACAGCTGACAGCACCGCCATCATCACTACCACCAGCACAGCGTGAGGAGCACACAACATCTACTCCTCCCCGCGAAGCTGATGGGCCCTTTGCGGCTGGAAGAGCAGAGATGCGGGGTTCCTCTCAGTTTGTTCCTTCACTCGCAGTGGACGCTGTTTTAAACAGCACTGCCGCGCCCCACTCTTCCGCTGATGCAGATCGTCTTGCAGCTTTGGAGGGGGAGCTGGCAGCAATGAAAGCGCATATGATGGCACAGCGCCAGGGCATTGCTGCACGTGCCTCTCGTTCTACCGTAGGAGGAGGAGGTGCTACTTCTGCCGTTGCTGCTTCTTTTTCTGGTAGGGAAGGGGATTCTCGAAGGCCACCAAAACAAAAACAACAAGGACAGGCCCCTCAGAATGCACCCCTGAATCGAACACAAAGTCGGAGTAGAGCGGCAGTGGTGCATCGAGGTCATTCCGCGGTACGTCACTACGGCTATCTATAGATGATATATATTCTTCCACTTCCCCTTCCTTTTTTTCTTTTGCGCTCTTGTGTGTGTGTGTGTGTGCTCTTATAAATAAATAATGTCTTGGATGCTCCTTAATGTGTACTAAAAATTACTTTTTAACTTCCTCATATTCTTCAAGATTGGTGTGGAAGAGGCAGGGGTTCAGTCTATTTCATATAGGAATATTTAGGAGGTGGGTCCCACACAAAAAAAAAAAACATCGGCAGGAAAGGAACACAAGCAGCCAAACAAACAATAGGACAAGAAGGAAAAGAGAAGAGGGGAACAGAAAAGAACAGGAAAAAAAAGAACAAAGAAGAAACAGAACAAAAGTAATATAATATCAAAAAAGAAGAAAGAAAGCGTCTGTGTGAGAGAGATAGACGCTAGCAGTTTAAACAATGGGAGCGGGCAACTCGCGCGATCGACGGTCACGGTCTCGTACTCATAGTAACACGATGACAGCTCCAGTTAATATGCCCCCACACCTAGCAAACCAATACAATCAACGACGTCGGAATCCAAACGGAGGCAACAGTGTGCCGGCATCGCCCAATCGTGAAATCCCGCGCCAACCAACACAGCAAGCACAGCAGCAAGAGCAGAACTCATCACCACCAGGAAACAATGATAATAATAATGCCACCATGAACGCCAATGCCAACGCCAACACCAACAACAGCAACAACAACAACCTTAGCAATCCAGGGAATGTCAATCAGTGTGGTGTACAAGAGGGACAAATTGTAAAAATGTTGGCCACCATTGACGCTTCTTCAGTGTGCTACGATCCGACTTTGCATCGCCTGGTGTTCTGCGTTACAAGCGTATGCCCTTTTTTGACGTACGAAATTCATACTGGAGTGAAGGAATTTATTAAAGGTGGAGTGGTCTTTTATATGCCGAACAAACCCAAAATGGAACCACCCCGTCTTACTCTTAAGGGACCGCAAGAAAACAAAGAGATCAGTGTGAATATTGATGTGTCAAAGTTGGAAGACAAAGAGAGAGTTTACAATAAACATTACCCCAAACAGCAACCCTGTGTGATAGTGCTGCGTTACAACACAAAACAGTTGGTTAATTCAGGAGATAGCGGCTCTGATTCTGGCCCAGTAGAGAAAATTGTGGAGCATACAGAACACACTGCAGTGGATCTCGCTGAAAATCCGAAAAGGCGGGTAATCAGTCAGATAATCACGGCTGGGAATTCAGCATACGTTGTAGAGGATTTGTTTGGTGTGGATGGAGAGGGCACAGGGGCAGCTGGTGGAAACCCGGAAGTAATGCTCGGAACCACGATTGTTCCTCACGAAGGAGAGGAAGATGAGGATGGCCTGTGCGTTATTTGTCTCACCATGCCAAAGGACACTGCGGTTATGCCATGCCGTCACATGTGTCTCTGCAAAAAGTGTGCAGAGGAGTTGATGCGGCACATACCCAAATGCCCTGTTTGCCGAGGTGCCGTTTCCACACTGCTGCATATGCCAACTCTAAATGAAAACAGTCCTGTTTGAGGAGGGTGAAATGAACTGTCGGGTGCAGTCATCAAGCGAAATTAATTTTTTTTTTTTGTTTGCGTGGACAACTCAAGAGTGTAGGCAACTTGGAGGGGTTGTGTTGTAAAACAAAAAAAAGCGAAACCAGAAAAAAAAACGAAACAAAGCGAATGTGATCGACCAATATGTCGTCAAGGAAAAGTAAAAAAGAAAAGGAAAAGGGGAGTGTGTTGATGGGGAAAAGGGGGATGCGCTGATTAAATTGGCAGTGAAAAGAACAACAGAAAGGAATGTCATCACAAGAAGGGAACGAAAAAAGGAAGGAAGAAAGTAGAGAGATCCAGGTAGCGTGGTGGGCCAATTTTTCTGCAGTTTGGTTAACTGCTCTCTGGAAGAAATGTGGCATACATAACGTGAAACAAAAGAAGAGAACATAAAAGAAAAAGATAGTGAAATAAACATCCCCATGTGTGGTATGCTTGGGAGTGGAGGAATACGAACTTGGGATGGAGGTGTTTGCATCTACAGTTGCTTATTGCTGTGGTTGCTCTTTCGCTTATGGGCCCATATATTTTTCTTCTTTGTAAAAGTGCCAGCGTTTCTTTGTATTAGGCGTCTCATCCAAGTACAGTCTGTCTCTGGATGTTTTTTTCTTGATTTGTTTTCAGAACTTTTTTTCTCATATATATTATCATTACTTTCCCTTGTGTTTTCATTTGTTGATTGTGGATGTATGTGGTTTTTCTTCTTTTTCTCATACCCTGTGAGTGTTTTTTTCTTTGTATTTGGTCGTCATGCAGCAGTGAACAGATACATCAACAGCAGCAACAGTATAATGAAAGAAACAGAAGCATCAAAGAAAAAAGAAAAAGAACAATTCACGCAGAAACACATATATACATATAGATATGGGCGCTTTATTGTTTTTGATAGTCTCATTATGCGATTTCTAATTGTAAGGAATACGTCTTGTGTCACTATGTGGTGTGCTTTTCCTGCTCCCCTTTTTTTTTATATTTTATTCTAAACTTTGAGTTGTTTATATTATCTTTTGTTTGGAGATCCATATGTGGAAGATGTTGCCTTGTTATCATTATTATTATTTGTTGTTGTTGTTGTTGTTGTTTTATCTGCTTCATGATTCTGCTGCGGTCTCTAGCTGCACTACTGGAGTAAAAAATAAGAAGATGGAAGGGGCTGTGGAGGGAAGAATGAAATGCACTTGTGTGAATCAATAGTACATTACTTTATTATTTTTGTTATTTTTATTCCTACTCCCATTTCATATTTGCAACCCGAAGGCATCGTAGTGCTGCTGATTTTGTCGGAACAGGAAGAAGTAAGTTGACTGATGTGATGTATGAGAATGAAGACAAACAAGAAGGAAAAAAAAAGCAATCCTCTGTATGCATTTGGGTGGGGGTGGGGGAAGGAATATATCTGTTGGTGTATTATTTTTTTTTAATGTGCTGTTACCTTGATGGCCCATTTTCTTTTTTTTCTCTTCTATTTCTTTCATGCACAAAGGAGTAAGGGTACGAATTTTTTTTTTTTGTAGTGCTTTGAAAGCGAGAGGAGACAACAGGACGGCTGATGGCAAGTGAGGCGTGCCCAACCTGCTGTGCGGTGCTCTCGTTACTGGGCATCATTCATCTACTTTTCTTCGGTAGCATGTTTCGTTCCCGTGCGATTTCATTTCATATTTTGAGCGTAGAGCACGGATGGGATATCGATGAGAAGGCGCGTGCATGTTTTAACGCAGCTGTTTTGTATTGTGTAACTCTTTTCATATCAGTTCTCGCGCGCATCTATGTCAGACGTAGTCAGGCCGCAAGAGAAGCACTGTTAGCAGCAGAGCGGATTCGTGAACACGCCGAAATGGCCGCGAAATAGAATAGAAGATTATACCGATTTGAATTTAATTTAAATTTTTTGTTTTTGTTTTATCCTTCAATCTCCCTTTCTCTCCGATTATTTCTATTTCCTCTATGAGAGATTTTGAATATTGTGTGCGTTGACGAGAGACTCGCGACACGATAATCTTGAAAATAAAACAAGGTTGAGGGTTTGTGAAAGATCCGTGCATTTTCTTCGTCCACATCCACACAACCACCACTTCTTCTTTCCCATGTGTGTACGTCTGCAATGCGCCTCTGCGGGGGATTGTTTTTGTGCTTTTTTTTGTATTTGTTTCGTTGTTTGTTTTCGAAGAAGTCATTCATTTACATATGCAATTATAACGGTGACATCACAAGTGGCAGGCTCGATGTGCTTTCCTCTCTGTAAAGAAATGAAGCTCCTGTTGCTTTTTTTTACTAATGCTCTGCGGCATACACTGATCCGTCAATCTGTTTATTTGTGTATATGTACGGTTGTTGATACGATGGTGATTTATTTTTTTTTTTAAGTTATTACTTTATTCCTCCTGACCATGTTCTCCAGGTCTGTTCCATTTCTTTTGTTATGTATCGTCTGATTTTTGTATTGTTTTGCCTTTTCCTTGGTGGACGTATGTGTTTGCGTGGGAGGGTGAGGAGGGGACATTATCTGTTTACTTTATCGGTGAAGTCTTTTTTTTTTTTTTGATTCATGCCCCTCTCGTTTCCTGTTTTCTGTAATTCATCTTGGCATTTCTCTATGAGAGCACATCGCAAGAAGTAAAAGGAACCACAAAAGAAAACAAAAAACCACACAGTAGAAGGGCGTGTGTATAGAGGAGCCAGAGGCCGAGGTTGCGTGGGTGAAATTTACGTCACGGAGGATTCCATAGGAGAGGGAGGAGTAAGTAGAGATCATTTGGTAAGAACAGGTAGAAGGAGTAAAGAAGACAGATTCCATGGATCAGTTTAAACAGCCACTAGAGGGAATTTTCCGTGATGGCATTCCCGCCCCTGTTCTTAGGGCCTTTGCGCCGCTCTACCAGGCACTGCCATCGCTGCAGGATTCCGTGAATGCCAGTCGTGATTGCTACTACTGGCGCGCAAACCCATTGAAGTGCGTAGAGGAAGATGTGCAAACCGTCACGGCTTTTATGCAGGCGAGTGAGGCATCATTTCGTCTCTGCCCACAACAGAGCGCCACACTTTTGAAATGCCACATGACAGAGCCAGCCAAGGCGCTCTTCTTTTGTCGGGATGAAGAATGGGAGTGGCGCACGTGTCTGATGGATCAGACCGGAATCCGTTTCTGGCCGTACGCGAATGCCCCAGTTGGTGCCCCGTGGAGTAATGGTGGGCAAACGGAGGACTTTCACCTCGAGGACCGCTTCTTTTATGAAAACTTCTCGTGGTGGCGACGGAAGGCGGCGATGCTTGCTGTTCGACACCGGGAGTTGGAAGTGCAGGCCCAAAGGAAGCATTGGTTGGATGAACAGAAGAAGGACGCCAAAGGGGATTCGAAGCAGTCACTATTACCACCCAAGCCAACTCTGGCCCCTGTGGGAATTAGGGCAGACATCAGTTAGTAGCAAATTGAAAGGGTGATTTATGTATATATTTATATAGAGAGATGCTATAGGGAATAATGAGAATAAATTGATTTTGTGAGTCTCTGAAAATAAAAAATGTGTGTTTGTCTGTGTGATTAAGTGTAGAGGATATAAACAGAAGGGGGAAGGGGTGGCGGGCTAGTTTGGGTGGAATGAACAGGGAGAGCGAGAGGGACTTCATGCATGTATGCTCAATATGTCATTCTTCGTATCAGTTTGGGGTGTAGTAGTGGTAGTGCTAATAGTAACGAATATAAATTAGTAAAGGGATTTACCTATCAAAGAAATGACTGGCGTCTTTTTTTTCTTGCTCTGTGCTATGCTGTTCGGTTGTAAAATTCTTTTTACTTTTATTTCTTCCAAGCTGTATTAGGCATCTTTGTGGGACGTGTTATTGCTGCTGTTTGTCCTCCGAGCGCAAAGTAATAGGGTGAGAAGAGTCACTCTGTGAGAGTGAGCGCGTGAAATCGCCGAGTAGTGTTTTCACTCTGGAGTATTTTCCTGCTATGAAGAAAATGTTTTGTGACTTTGAAATGATGAAGACATCCTCTTTTAATATATCGCTTTATTTTTATTTACTTACCCCCTTTTTTTTTATTTCTTGCCGTTTGGTCTGTTGTTTGGCTATCGGCATCATTCCTGAGGGATCATACGTCCTTTTTGTAGTGACTGATGCGGAGAGTTGTACAGTGTCATATGTTTGTTTCAGATCACTTCTTCTTGTCCTCTGCGTGCATGTGAGAGTCGTGCCATCTTTCCCTATTCTTTATTATCATTATTATTATGATTTAGTGTTTCTCTTTCCGTTTTCCTCTCCTTCTCATTCCTCCAACACACATACACATACACAAACGCACAGTCAGTCACTCACTGTGTAGACGATCACTTTAAGCAACGAAATAAAACTTGCCATTTGGTGGTGGGAGCGGAATAGTCATGAGTTCTGCAGACCCGAAGATCTCGGCTCCGACTCAGGGGCGTCGCTCCTCCTTGTCTGTCGCCGCGCGCGAGGCCGTTTCCCCACCGCTGCGGGCGCCCCCCCGCCTCCCCTCGCCCGGCGGCAAAGGGCTGCCGTGCGTCGTCCTCACCGGCCCCTCGCAGCGGGGGACCCCCCTGCTGGTCGTGCGCACCGCAGCCACGGCCGAGGGGAGAGCCCGGGGGAGGGAGTGCCTGGTGGGCGCGGTGGGACCTCAGCAGTGCGATGCCGCGATGCCGCCGCACCCCGCCGAGATGGAGACGCCGCAGAAGGAGGGGGGAACCACAACGGGAAGGACGTCGCCCACGTCGATGAGCGGGTGCCCCCGCAGCCCCAGCACAGCCGCTGGCAGATGCGAGGAGGCAACAGAGGCGAGGGTGGGTCCTGGATATTTTTCTCCAGGGTGCTTCTACAAGAACGGTCATTCGTGTTCTAAAGACTCCAATGAAGGCACCACTATTGAGACGGGGAGGGTAAATCAAAAGCCTTTACTGAAGGATTTGGATAATACTTCTTCTATCTCGGAGATTGGTGAGAGTCGTCTGCCAGGGAGAAAAAAAGCCTCATTGAATGTACGTGAGGACGCGACTGGGGTTTCTTCGCTGTATACTCTTCCTCCTCCTTCTTTACAACATGATGACCGACTCTTTGTAAATCGTACAAACGAAAATCCCACGCAATTCCGAAGACAAAAAGCACATGTGACGCCAACACTTATCGACAGCCGTTATCATACTCAAGAGGAGCAACCACGACGCCCTGCTATTCAACACGGAAAAGAGAATACTGTCGTTCCATCGGATAACCCTGAAAAAACGCCACAATCCCAACAGTATCATCATCATTCTTTTTCTTCACCTTATTCAGCAATAGCATCAAAGCTGACTACCATGCCAGAGGGAGAAGGGGATAGAGGACGACAGAAAAGCACAGTTCAGAGCAGTAATGTATGTCGTGATACTACTAAAAGGCATTGGGTTTTAGGCGACGATACAGAACGCCATGAAAGGACTGCTGAGGAGGAACCTGTATTCCTCGGTGCTCTTCTTGATCGAGACTGGGGGAAAGTGTGTCAAGAGGAGTCTGAATATTGGAAGTGTCGCTTTTCCTTGGCAGAGCAAGAGCTGAGTTTGGTTCATCAAAAATATAGTGAGCCTCGCCATTTCCAACCCACACGATCATTTCCCCAACAGTGTTCGTCCGCGACATGTGAAGCTGACAAATCTTTTTCTCCTATTTTTCCTTACCCTCATCGTTCTGTGGATGATAATATGATCACCCAGAGTGCACTACTGAGACAACGCCGAAGGGCCCCTGGGGGACTGCAAGAGGGAGTAGATGACGGCAAAGAAATTGGAAAACCGAAGCAGGAATTTATGCCGGAAGACACTGAACACCATTTCCCTGCCCCATCTATTCAAGAAGTGGGAACTTATGACGGAGCGATAACAAAAATGACTTCAGAGAGGGATCACTGGATGTTAAAGAATATGTGTAATCAGCTACAAAAAAATGTCACACGTCTCGGCACAGAACGTGATGCTCTTAAGGAGGAGTTGGACATGCAGGTTGTCCGAAATGAGAACTTAGAAACGAGTCTTATTGCAAAAGAGGAGCAGCAGGTGGCTCAGCGGGAGGAGTGGGCTTCACAAGAAAAAATACTGAAGAGTAAACAAGAGGAACTGGCGGTTGCATTACGTCAAGTTCACCGTAATGTTGCCAACGCAAACGAACAACTTGAGCAAAAAGAAAGGGATCTAAAGGCTGTTAAGGAGCGGTGTCACGCCGCAGAGGCAGAGTTAGCCGAAGTCAAGAGAGAAGTATTACAGCTGAAGGAGACTTGCACGAAACACATAGACGAGGGAAAACAACTGCGGTCCCAGTTAGAAGAATTAGAAGAAGACTTCCGGCCATCTATCGCTGACATCAGTATATGCAGCAATGATGGAAGTGAGAAGACGAAAATATTTCAGGATGAATGTCGTAATGATGTTGTAACTAGATTAAGTGATGCTTTATGTGAGGATACAAAACGAAGATTGAGGGCTGTGCTGGCTGGAATACACCGCGGTGAAGCCCACCGTGAATGGATTGTATCTCAACTTTTAGATGTTCTAGATAATTTAGGTGGAAAAACTAAAGAAGAAAAGAGCGTGTTAAATACTGACATGAATCTTCAACAGTTGGTGCAATCACTTGATGTGGTATTGAATTTTAATCTTGAGTCTTTTCAGAATGACTGGGATGCATTCCCTGATGAAGATAATAATAATAATAAAGGGTGTGATGAGCCGCCAGTGATTATAAATGGAAAAGAAACAATGACGAGTCTTCTGAGTGGCATACAAGAGCGTGTGTTTAGATTAATAGAATGTAATAATTGTCTTCGGAGACGATATTCAGAACTTACAGAAGAATTAGAGGTTGTTCGTGCAGACAGAAATGAGCTTGTGACACAACAGAGTAAAGGCGTAAGACATCTACAACTGCAGTTGGCTGCAGTGGAACAAGAAAAGACGCGTTTAATGACTCTTATTGGCGAACAATGAAGAGGCCATTTTACGTTTGAAATGTGACGGTAATAAGGATATTATTAATTCATCCAAGGAATCCATATCAGCGACTGGAGGAGAGTTGTCTGGAATGGGGAGACAACAGGACAGTGGAAAGAAGATGGATTCTTCTTCTTTACATGCAATGTACATCCATGATATTGAACGATTATTGGAGCATGTGGATGACCAGACGGAGATATTTTGTAACTCGCTACACGCATTGGTAGTTAAGACTTTGGGGGCTGTGAAACAAGTTCACGAGGGTGAACTGATGCGGGCAGTGGAGCGTGGTACCGCACTTCAAGAGGAGCTGCGACATGCTTCCGAGCAGTGTCAGGTGAATCAACGGGCACACGGTGAAGCTGCTGTTGAGGCCTTGCGGGGTGAACTCACAGAGAGGGAGAGTGCGCTACGTGAGACCTTGAAGTCCCAAATGCTGGAAATCAAACAGCCAGCGCAGGATCTGTCTAATACACAAAGCGTAGGGAAGCCTAATCTTCTCGATTCAACACCACCGCCACCGCTACAGCCGCTTTCTCCTTCTCCTTCGTCTTCGTTTCCTTTTGAGATGGACAGGAAAAAAAACATGAATAAAATCAGCATTACGAAATTCCTTACTAACGGTCACCGTTTCATTCAAAGGATTAATGGCGCTCACTCCAAATAAATTCACTCATGTCTTGTAGAAAGAAAATCGTTTTTTTTTCTTTTTTGTGGGAGGAAGGGGATGACCGCGGTGTCACTCCCTGTGATTATCATTGTCTAAGCAATTCACTAATAGAAAATATGTGAAAAAAAGATTATTAATTTCTTCTTATGGCTTATTTTTCTTTTTTTTCGTTTACTTACTCTTGTTCTTATTTTTTTATCCTTACACACGCACACACACACACAGACCTATAGACACCCTTTTTGTACTTGTATGTGCAGAAGTCATGGGGAAAAGACGGCATGAACACAGTTTTTTGTTTTATAGCCGTCTCTTTGAGTATGGTATTATGCTTTCAGACACTTCAAGTAAACCCATGACGTGTGCCGTTTTCTTTCCCCTTTTTGTTTGTCTCTGTTTTATGGTCTATTGATTTATCATTTCTGTTAGTCCATCCTCTGCCTGAGTATTTCTTGTGTTTTGTAAGACTTCTTCTTTCTGAATTTGATTTTGTCTTCTTTTTTCTTGTTCTGTTTTCTTTTGTTTTTATTCACAGGGAAAAATATTTCCCCTTCCCCCTTCCTCTTCGCTTCGTCTCGTCTCTTATGAGACGACGTCCTGCGTGGTGGAGCAGGCATTGGGCTGCTGCTGCTGGTGGTGGTGTTGTTGTCCCTTTTAGAAACAATAGCAACATGTGTTCCCGCATTTGTCCTCCTAAAAATAACAAATCTCCCGACAGTGTCAGGGAAGAGAAGAAGAATGGATCTGCGTCGTCCAAGGCGGTGCCCACTCTGTCCCTTAATGTCTTGTCAACATCTGTACGACGTCTGCTGGAAAACTCACCACCAGGTCGATGCGCTGAGACACCAGGGCTTGTTGATGCACTCTTGACGATTCTACTTAAAAGTCACCATGATAATAGAGGAGACGGAGGTGGTGGTGAGAATCTGCACCCGTTATTGGGCGTGAAAATCTTAAAAGAGTTTGGTTTTGCTCTGTGGATTAACGACAATTCTTCAACCCTGTGCGGTGGTGGTTGGGCCAGGCGCAGTGGTCTTTCCAGTGAAGATCTTGCTAAAGTGGTGAGATCTGTATTGGTTCCACTACTTCCCCACACTGAGAGGCACCCGAAGGTTCGACCACTCCTCCCTGTGCTTGTGGAATGGCTGGTATGCATTTCTGACATTCCTCTCACTGAGTGGCTTCCGCAGCTATCGTTGTACCTGGACGGGTTTGCTTCATTGAATGTTCATGACATGCGCGTTAGAGAACAACCTTCGCCAGGTTTTATATTGCAGTATATGAGCCCAAAATTACTGAATGAGGCAATGATTTTATCACCTGAAGTATGTAAAGTACTTGACCGAATGCTTCAATTACTTGTCAAGAGAGAGATTGCTGCTGTAGCTGTAGAAAAGAAAAGTACATGTGATGCTTTTGCTTCCATTTTGACATGCAGTGCTTTGACGGAGTGCATGTTTTGGCAGGGTGAAGTTCCACTACTTTTGCAAAACAATATTATTCGTGAAGCATATATTCGTTTTTACCATTTTACATTGTCTGAACTGGAGAAGGACTCTCGTCTTGGTGAAATGGCCCTTTGGAAAAAGGAATCGCAACCTCTCTTACTATTACCGGCTGTGGATGACGACGTGTTTAGACGTCTTCTCCTTCGTCTATTGTTGCCTTCATCATCGTCATCATCGTCCACTTTCACGGTGACTGAGGATGCTGTGAACTTTTCTTTGGAGTCCATTGTTCTTGTTGAGCCCTTCTTGCATTTGGAGGATCCATCGGTTATTGTTCGCTTCATCAAGCCATTATCGGAGTTCGTGTCCGTTGTTTTGGATGGCGTTTTCTCATCTTCACTTCAGTTCTCTTTCAATGGTATTAGAACCGTGATTTATAATGCAATTGGAGAATTACAGAAGCTTCAAAAAGGACCTCAGTCTCCACAATACCCTTTACTGCCTCACAAGCCGCGGATTCACACATTGAAGGCTCTTTGTGATCGTTTGTATAGCGATGTTGAACGGAAACTAAAATATGATGGGGCTTCTGCAACTTTTCCCGGTATCCCGTTGCAGGAGCAACTACGGATTCTTTACGGGTTTTGTTATGCAACTCGCCGACTTGTTAGGGCTGTGCAGGAGGAGAAAAGAAAGAGTCTTCTAGAGGAAGGACCTGAGGGATCTGTCCTGCAAGCAGGAGGCGCTGTCTCCAAGTATAATGATGTGACGGATGTTCTTCGCAATACCGCATTCCGAGTGCTGGAGGCATCTCTTCTACGTTATTACAACGCCGTTGAGAACTGGTCGTGCTCACCTGTTATTGTTGTTGGTAGTGGTGGTGAAGAAAATGATGGGTTTGAACATGTAAGAGATGCATTGGATGAGATTGATCATCATGCAGGCAACCGTGCGACGTTCTTTACTGCACGACATCTTCTTCAGCATCCTCTTTGCCATAATGTTACAGCTACCGTAGAGGCCTTGCGGATAGTGGCCATACAGGGATTATTGTCACCTTCACCACATTGCCGAGAATGGTTAAAAACTAATTTTACTACAAAAGTCATCGATGCCTTTTTTGGCGTATGGCATCAAACAATGAAAAAATCTCTGATTTCAACGGTTGGAGGGGAATTAAATCATGAAAAAGAAGAGGTCTGCTCTGCGTTATGGGAAACACCAGAACATCTTGTGTCTTTGAGGCTACTCTGGACGATGCTACTGCTACACCAAAATTGTTGTTCATGTGGTGCATCCGTGGAAAATTACTTTGGAACAAGTATCAGCTCAGTTTCTAATTGTGCTGTGTTTCGTTCGCTATTGGATTTACTTACATTCCACGGTACATGCACGGAATTCTCTACCTTTGCTTCGTTTTTTCCTTTCCATGATGCGGAGATTTTTTCCACATTAAAATCTGAAGCAACGGTAGAACAAGAAGAGAGGGAAAAACATGAAATACCTCAATTACATTCAAGGCGTGCTGCTGACTACTCGGAAATAAATTCTTCTTTTATTATTGGTAAGAGTTTGACGCGCTGGGAGCTATTGGAGGAGTTGATATCTCTTGGTGGAGGTGGAGATAATATTTTCTGGCGCTGGCTGGGAACACCAAGGGCTGTACGGGAAGTTGTTTCTGGAGCAGCTGGCAAGAGTAATAATACCACCGTGTCTACGAGTTCTCACGAGCACGGTGTGCGTTACGCCGGCTATCTGCTTCCATGGACAACGGTGGCGCAAAGCCGTCATCCTCTACGGCTGTACGATGAGAGTGGGCAGTCCTCCGCGGCGGCCTCCGCCTTCGACGCCGCTCTCGGAGAGCTACTGCGGCTGCAGGGCGGTGGGCCACTGCTGCGATTTGTGAGTCTCACGGAGGAGACGGCGTTGTTTTGCGACATTTCATCTACCCCAGAGTTGGTCTTGGGGTCTGGTGTCACTGTTGTCCACCTTGAGGCACACCCGATGCAGCAGCAGCTGCAGCAGAGGCGTGCTGGGGTGGGAGTTGATGAGAGCGATTCCAATAGTGATGTCGATGATGACAATCTTGATTGAGGCCGTCAACAGTATTGTGAAAACGCAAATGATGTGGACGGCGTTCTTATCCGTGTGTGTGTGTGTGTGTGTGTTGATTTGATTTTTTCCATATACCCAAAGAAGAATACATTATTTTTAATACAAACTGAAAGTGATTCACTTTGGTCTTTGCCCTCATATGTAATTTGTGTCTTTTTTTCCGCTTTTTTTCCTTTCACACTTTCTGTAGTTTTAGAGTGGTGAAGGAAGCCAAAGTGAACTAAAGTGAAGAAGGTGGTGGTAGTGGTGAGAAGGGAAAGCATGTTGAAACTCTCCTTCGGTTTCCGTCACAATGTGCGTGATGTTGGTGGAAACTCGCATAATTTTCCCTTTGATACCATGACAAAGGTTTACCGGGATGCTGTGTACTCCAAAGACCCACGCTATGCCGGAAACCCCCTGTCCCCACCTCACGAGAAGCACACCAACACGGCGGCTGTTGGTGGACACTCTTCACCAGCGTCGGCCTCCCCGTTTGCTCGTGTAGACGGAGCAAATGATGCGGATCGAGCTGCTACATCGGCGTCTCCACATAGTGAGTTAGCTCGAGGCCCGCGACGAAGTGGGGTGCAAAAAGAAATTTTGAATCTCTACCGGGACATGTTAAAGGCGTTACAGCGAATGCAGAACTTGCAAACACGGAAACAATTAAGGCAGTTTATTCGTGAAAAGTTTAATTCAAATCGTGACATTCCGCGCCGTCATGTTACTCGCATTGAGTGGGAATTGCATCATGGGAAAAACAAACTGGAGGAACTGCGTGCTATGCGTGCTGACACTAATTTTTCAATTTTTTGGTGACACTAGTGGTATATGTTTTTTTTTTTCTCCGTTTGCGTATTCTTGTTCATTTTTTGGCTTTGTTTGCCTCGTTGGTGTTGACTTTGGATGCTTCGGTATATGCTTTCACATCTTTTTTTTTGCCCTTGTTTTCCCACTTTACTCAATATCATCAAATAAAAAATTTGGGTGAGTTATATATATTGTACTATGTATGTTTATTGGGTCTTCGATTGTCTATTATTTTGCGTGAGGCTTGTGTGTGTAGTTTTATTTGCTCTTCTGGTGTTGTTCTTTACGCAGTTATATAGGAGGAGAGTATTATTCATTTTTATTTTTTATAAATGAAATATACGCACAATGTCCTCTTCTCGTCAATACTTCAGCGTTCTTCTCATTTGTTTTTAACTTCGCAGAGGAAATCACCGTTGCTGTTGTTGGACACTACTCCTATTAGTAGTAATACTGTTTTTTGCTCTGCAGTACGATGGGCTCATCATAATAATAATTCTGAAGTGGGTGCATCTCGTGCAGATCTTCCATTCGGGTTTTCTTTCTCTTATGATCTCATCACAGAGCGGATAACCAACGCTACCAAAGAGATGTCGGCAAGTGAGTGCAAGGGAGAAGTAGAGATGCTGAAGATTCTCCAATCCCTTAATATTTGTCTTCCCACAATATCCCACGAGGAGAAGCACACAGTGGAGGAGGCAAACGAGGAACTTGGACGGTTTGAAACGCCCTGCATTGGCACCAAGAATATGTTTTTGAAGAGTAAGAAGGATGATTTGGTTCTTGTGACGGCGTTGCATACCACCAAGACGAATATGAAGGTGATACAAGAGGCATTGTCTCTTAAAGATCTTCGCTTTGCCCCGGAGGAGCTTTTGCGAACACATCTAGGAGTTGTGCAGGGAAGTGTCACCCCATTGGCGCTTGTGAACAACACATCCAAGAACATAAAGGTGGTACTGGACAAGGCACTCGTGGAAAGCTCTGTCCCCATAGTTTTGCACCCCTGCCGCAATGATAAGAGCTGTCTGGTAACGCCCAAGCAACTGCAAGATTTTCTTAATAAACTTGAATATTCATTCCTGGTGGTGGATTTTTCTGCGGAGGCTCCAGCAGCGGGAGCGGCAATTGGATCTAACTGTGATTCCAAAGCGAAGGCAAAGGCAAAGCCATCTGTGAGTAAGCAAGAAGGTGGAAAAAAATCTTCTTCGTCTGCGCTCGGAGCAGCATCAGCTGCAGCAGCTTCATCTGGCGAGACAAAATTGGGTATTATGACAACCCGTGAGGATAACTTTTCACAATGGTACACAGAAGTAATTACTAAAGCAGAAATGATTGAGTACTACGATGTGTCTGGCTGTTATATTATCCGTCCTTGGGGTTTCTTTATATGGAGCCGTATCCAGAAATTTCTTGGCTCTCGCATTGAGGGAATGGGAATCGAAGATTGCTACTTCCCAATGTTTGTCTCTCGGACATGCTTGGAGCGGGAGAAGGACCATGTTGAGGGCTTTGCACCTGAAGTGGCATGGGTGACGAAGGCTGGTGAGACAGACCTGGAGGTGCCTATTGCTATTCGTCCTACGAGTGAAACTGTCATGTACCCATACTACGCAAAGTGGATTCGTTCACATCGAGATTTACCAGTGAGACTAAATATGTGGAATAATGTTATCCGATGGGAGTTTTCACACCCCACGCCGTTTATCCGCACCCGTGAATTCCTTTGGCAGGAGGGACACTGTGCGTGGCAAACAGAGGAAGAGTGTTCCGAAGAAGTTCTTCAGATTCTTGATCAGTACGCTGCAGTTTATGAAGAATTATTGGCCGTTCCCGTGGTAAAAGGTAAAAAGACAGAGAAGGAAAAGTTTGCTGGTGGCTACTATACTACCACTGTAGAGACATATATTGCTGCGGTTGGTCGGGGTTGCCAAGGTGCAACCAGTCACAATCTGGGACAGAACTTTGGTAAAATGTTTAACATCAACTTTCAAGACCCAGAAAAAAATGATGGATCGACTCTTATTCCGTGGCAGAACTCTTGGGGTCTTTCTACCCGTGTTATTGGTGTCATGACAATGGTTCATGGTGATAATTCTGGTATGGTTCTTCCCCCACGTGTTGCATCAGTTCAGGTGGTTATTATTCCAGTTGGTATCACGAAGAACACCAAGGAAGAGGAACGAAACGCGCTCCTGGACGGGTGCAAGAAGCTCGAAAAGGAATTGGTGAGCGGTGGTATCCGTGCCAAGGCTGACTTGCGTGACAATTACAGTCCGGGTTGGAGATTCAACCACTGGGAGGTGAAGGGCGTTCCGGTGCGTGTGGAGTTGGGGCCGAGGGAGTTGGCGTCGTTGAAGTTATCGCTTGTGCTGCGTTACGACGGCACCCGCCGTGCCATGTCGTGGGACAAGGAAATGCCTGCCGGAATGTCATCGCTGATGGATGAGATTCACAACAGCATGCTTTCCAGGGCGAGGAAGGAGCGCGAGGAGAACACGAAGAAGTTGACGAAGTGGGAGGACTTCACACCGGCGCTCAACAATAAGTTTTTGGTGCTGGCGCCGTGGTGCGGTGAGATGTCGTGCGAGGATCAGGTGAAGAGGGACAGCGCGGACGAGTCAAAGGCTGCACAGAGTGCGGACGTGAGGGACGATGCACGCGCCCCAAGTATGGGTGCGAAGACGCTCTGCATTCCATTTGACCAGCCGGAGTCCGTCGAAGGCAAAACATGCATTTGCAAGAGTTGTAGCAATCCCGCGAAACAGTGGGTGCTTTTTGGGCGTAGTTACTAGGGAGAGAAAAGTGAATGCGTGCTACGATTGAGAGAAGAAAAAAGAAAATAATATAAACCGGCAGTGAAGGAAAGGAAAGAAAAAAAAAGCGAAGGAAAAAGAAACGAAAAGAAGTAACGGAAGAATTACGATAAACTCGTTAAAGGGGAAGGACAATTTAAGGATAACGAGATAAAAAGAGGGAAAACATCAAAAAAAGAGAAAATGACGATGAAATGGATTCCTATGTTAATATATATTTGCACTCAATAATAATGGACCTTTATATTACTGTGTTGTGTTTCAGATAATTTTTTTTTTTCTGTTGTATTTAGATTTGAGTGTGATGATGTGAGAACCATGTCTAGCTCAAGTCCGTCGCTTCTTCTTCGTAACCTTCACTGCTCGCTACCCGCCATTGCACGTCTGTACCGTGGTGCTGCAGACACGGAGGGCGGGGGCGGTGCCGCTGAGGGAAGGGGCCACCCTGCATCGTCCCTGCTGGCGCCGCCGCTGACAGTTTCCAGCAGAGAGGAGGGCGAGAGGGCGCTCGATTTCTTTTGCCGCGAACTCGGCATGGGTGCCTCTTCCCTGCGTCGCTGGCGGAGTGGACTGGCGACGGCGCTGCAGCGGCGCTGGTGGGGCGGAGACAATTGTCAGCGGCGCAGCGAAGAGGCGCCCAACGCGGACGATCTTTTGTTTGTGCGCAGCGCCGTGGAGGATCTGGGAGCGGTCGTCTCGCCGTTTTTGACGCTGGCGGGCCCGCAACGGAATGGTGTCGGGCGCGGAAGTTCCTTCGTGGCGACGCGGCACATTCCGCCCGGCATGTATCTTCTGAGTTTGCCCGTGGAGGCCCTCTTCTTTGCGCAGCCGCCGCCTTCCAGTGACCCTTTGACTTTGTTCTTCATGTATGTGGAGGATTTGGTAGGGCAATTGTTTGTGGCAGGCGATGACGCGTCAGGAGATGATGAATGTTGTCCTTCACACGTGGAATATCTGAATTATCTCAAGAAATCAGTGATACCGAGCAACAATCTGCCCTTTATGGAACTAGATGAGATAAGGCATATATTAAAAGGTGGGAAAGCAAGGATCCATTCAAGCGTCAGGAAAAAGAAGGGGGAGAATGCGGGGGAGGAAAATCCATGCCAAGGTAGCCAGAGCCCAGCACTTCAGCTATGGGAGTATTTTCATGTGGACATGCGGGGATTACCCCTCAGTGCATATCTGCGTGAACGTTTATCCAAGGAAGAGTATGCGTGGTGGGTGAGCTTGGTGCTGTCGCGACGTGCCGGGGCTGCAACTTTGATTCCTTTGGTGGACAAACTGAACCATAGCCCGGAGCCTAATTGCTATTATACAATGTCGACAGAAGAGAATTTTTGTGGAATTGATGTATTTGATAATCTTTTGGCGGGTGTTCCTTCTGATTTATTATACGAGCCGTTTCTGCATACATTTAGTATTCGAGAGATACATCCAGGCGAGGAGCTTACACTTTGTTATGCGTCTCCCACGATAATTACAAATCGTCCCGGCTTAAATGGCGGTGGTGGAATGTCCATCACCTCTGGGGAGGGTCGGGCTGCATGGCAACTGCAGTGGGGCTTCATACCGGAGAGTGATTCCCCCTATTCATCTAAGGACTTGAAAGAAGTGGCGGGTATTGTGGCAGAGCGTCGAGTAGACCTCCGGCAACAGTCCTTCCCGCCCGAAACATGAAGAAAATAAAGAAATAAAGAACGAATTTTTTTTCTTGAATGAATTCTGTTGGTGATGGTTACACTATTTGCAGAGATGGATGATACGTGCGTGTGTATTGTGCATTATTATTATTATTATTTTATTCTTGCCGGATTTTTCCGCGTCTTGTATATATGTATATAAGGAAAAAGGGAAGGAAGGGGAAAAAAAAGAAAACGAAAGGGCCACATATATATTGGCCTTTTTTTTTCTTTTATCCTTTTTTTTCTTTTTCAGCCTTCTGGTAGAACAAAATGAGACGGGAGGACAGGGGCAATGACACCGATGTGTCGCAGGGCCCACCTCTCCCGCGTCTGAAGCTCACCGAGTTTATGCGTGACGCCTCGAAATGGCCAGCAATAGATGTGACGCCAGACTCATTGCCTGCGGCGTTGCGGAAGCTTCCTGGTGGAAAGCCTTCTTGTCTTCGTCTGCCCTCGGGAATGTATGCATGTTGCAGTATTGCAAATACCGCCCAGTGTTTGATTCGTGGCACACATCACGTGAAGGATGCGAGTGATTCGGTGGCTGATGGAGATGATAAAGTTTGCAGTGGAGGGAAGGAAGCTGAGCGTTCCTCCGTGGCAATATTTCAACAACCGATTAAGATAAACTCTTCTGCTCCCTTAGTGATTCACGGTGTCTGGTTCATGAACCGTGTAGAAGTAGTAGGGAGAGGTCCAGTTTTCTTTTCGCAATGCCTTTTTGGGGCTTCAACATGGAGTAGTGGTGTGGCGGTATCATCTTCATCGTCACAATTTGCGAGTGTTCATCTTGCCGTGGACGGAGTTTGCACCTTCTCTGGGTGTGATTTTGATTATTTTTGTGGTAGAAAAGTTGGTGGTGGTGAGGAGGTGCCTGCCGTGACAGCCTCAGGTCGTACAAAGCTTAATATTTCTAACAGTAGTTTTTCTGGTCTTGGTGTAGTGTCGACCGCGCTCGCATTGCTTGATAGTGCCAGACTTGAGGCGGATTACTTGTCTGTCGTTCGCTGTGGTAGTCACAGTCTGGTTGTGGGGGGTAGGAGTAAGGCAACTGTACTCCGCAGTATTTTTGATTTTAATGGGAACGGTGTGTGGGTGAAGGACAAAGGAAACCTTGAAATTCGCGATTCATCGCTTGAACATGTGCAGCACGGGCACTGTTGTCTTCTTACAAACCACGGGCGTTGTTCTGTGCATGAGAGCGCACTGTCCGCATGGGCCACCAAGACGGAGTTGGTGGGTCGGTCTATTCTGGAAGCACGCAACCACTCGCACTTGTCGCTGAATTCATGTGATTTGCTTTGGAGAAAGGAGAACCACGAGCAGCAGGAATCCATTAAATCATCAAATCCCTCTGTGGTCCGTTCTGATGTGAATGAAGAAAGGAAGGATTTCGGTCTTTGTCATGTCTTGTTGAGAGGGAGAAGTGAGGCGACAATTTCCCGCAGCGTGCTTCGACTGCCATCCGCGGAGGGAACGCATGGGAAAAACTCGGTTGTTGGTGTACTATTGCGGGGATTGCCACGGCGCGACTCCATCCCACTGTACGCGGTGGAAAACACAGTTGTGTACGGCTGGCCAATGGAGGGCGACACCGCCTTGCGCGCCACGGCTCCAACGAGACCCGTCGCTAGACACACGTGGGGCCTCGTGCTGCCGCCCATGTCCGGTGGAGGGAATGAAAGCATGTTGAGGCAAATGACAACAATGTGGATTACCGCCAATTGGTTTCTTGATAGCAACAAGCAAACTTTGAAGGATGTCTCTCTCGCCTATAGCTCATACGAGTCGTACTGTCAAGCTATGGGGATATCGCCTGATGCCGCTAACAAGGAGGCGAAGGAGGAGGAATATAATAATGATAAACTTCCCTCAATTTCACCATTTTCCTCTTCATCATCATCATCATCATCATCATCTTCCTATTTGACGGCCAATAATGGGGTCAAGCACTGCAGGAAAAAGAAGACAAAAAAATCTCTAGCTGCTGCTGCTACTACCACCACCACGTCTACAATAAAGCGACGAGAACGCTCGCCCTCAATACCGGCAAGTACAATTACGACGTCAGTCTCATCTTTTGGAATCTCACCACCGCTGATTGAACACACATTGCCGCGAAACTTTTGTAGTAGAAAGTTCAAAAAGGAAGTTGCGGATGGCGATAGTAGTTCCACCAGCTTGACCACATATAGTGATGACGAAGAGGGAACCTGTGGCCGTAATCTTTCTCCAAAAAGGGTTCCAGAAGAATTGCCCAAAATTCGTGATTCATCTGTTGAGCATCCAGAGAAGAGGGAGGTGATTATTAGTAATGATAAGAATAATCAATCGACATCGGAGCATGTCAACATAACTGACATCCCTTTTCTTCTTGGGGGACGCGGTGATGCAGTAGAGGAGATCACAACTCTGCAGCCCACTCTCAAAGATGAGTATGCCTTAGAGAGTAGCTCACAGGCAATTGCTTCCATTATTGATACGCCTCGGACAACATCCTTGACGTTTCCAAAGACGGAGAAAAAGGCAAAGAATACTACTACAACTACAACAAAAAACATACAAGAATCCAAGCGATTTTCTTGTTCTTTCCCAAGTGGCCGACGTTGGAGTGCGCAGAAGAATCGCCAGGTTGATGAGACGAGCCGCGAAGCGACTACCACTACTACTACTACTAATACGACTGGAGGAAGATGTCAAAGCAAGTTGGCGAATCTATTGAGTGAGAGAAAGAGGAATACATTCATTGATCGAAGTAATTCCCTTAGAAGAAAATCGCGAACTCCTGGGTCTCGAGCGTCAAGGATAATGTCTAATGAAAATTCTACTTCTAGTTTATTTGTATATCGACGAAAGTCGTCAAGAGCTTGTCGGAAATCGTCTTTATCTGGAAAAGATTTGCCTTGTGAGCGACTGTTTGACACAACTCATAATAACCCATCGACGGAGGTCTGGCCTTGGGAGGTGTCAGCTTTACGGAAGCTGCTGGGTGAGAAACTTGGTCTATTTCCCGGACCGGGCGAAAATGAACGAGAGTTTCGTCTTGATGGTGGAGGTTATCAAGGAAGAGAAGAGGAGGGCGAGGATTTTAACAATGGTGAAGAGCGGAAGGGCAGAGTGAGGCGGAACCGCAAAAAACGTGCTTCACCGAGTCGTGCGGGCTTGGAGACGCCGTCTCTTGACATTGGTGAGAAGGGCGGGGGAAGAGGCGGCGGGACTCTTTCGCGTGGTCGCTCACTGCGGCTGCGCCCAATGTCCTCAATGCATTTTTCTGACGGCCGCTCTTCTCGTGCGGCAACTTCCACGCGCGGGAAAAACGGTAAGTGGACTACTTTGCGCTTGTACGAAGACTTCTGGAATAAGTGGAACAAGACGCAGCTGTTTCGTGACTTGTTGGAACAGCTGCGGCGTGAGCAGCGCGAGCGGGAGCGCCTTTCGCGGGAGGAGATGGAGGATCAGGCACATCGCATGCATACAGCAGGAAGTAAAGGTGTTAGAAGAGATCGTGGTGGACGTGCGGCAGGAGTTGCTCCTAATTACACCTTACAGCAAAGAGATGACACTCAGATTTATAAAAGCAACGTAACGAATACCGAAGTAGATAATAATTTTCCATCATTGGTGTTTCCTCGTAGCTTTCGAAATGACGACGTTATGGAAAATCAAGAGATTGTAAGAAATAAAGGCCATCCTAGTGTAGACGGGGATGCACCTAAAATACCACCTCTTCTTCTGCCAGTGGCTCCAAGGACGGCACAGGGCCGTAATAAATCTGCTCGTGAAAGGCGTAGGGCGACGAATTACCCAGCGACATCGTGATGAATGATTCTTGGTTTCTGTATATATATTGCGGAGGGTATACTTATATCTCTCTATTATATGTTTGAGTATCAGAATGAGAAGTATTTGCCCACAATCACAATGACATGTAGCGAAACTGTTTGTTTTTTGTGGGAGTGCAAGGAATTAAATGAAGGGGAGAAAAACAACGCGAGGAAATGAGATGGGGTGGAGGAAAATGAAGGAAATAAAATGTGAAAAGCGAGGAAAAAGAGCAATGGAACTAAAAGAGGACGAATAGATCTAAAGAGAGTGAATAACAATTTTTTTAGGTATACACAAATATGAATATAGATGCCTCCCTTCCCTTTTCTCTAGTGGTCTATGCCATTGAGGGTTATGTTTGTTTTTGGATATGAACGACTTTTCCGGGAATCTACAACTCGGAGGGTATAGCTGTGAGTGAATCCCCCACGTTCTGTTGTGAAGAAAACAAAATAAAAATGGAGAACTGAAAAATCTTCTCATTTTAATTTTTGTGTGTATATTTTGTTATTTTTGTCGTTGTTGTTGAACTGGCTTCTTTTTTTTTTATTTGGCCATGTGCTTGCTCTTTCTTTTGTACATTTTGTCTTCCTTTTTCTCTATAGAGAAATGGGTGGGGTATATAGTATGCGTACCGGTGCATACAATATCTATCTCTATATATCTGGATACACATGTGGGTTTCTCCACCAATAAAATCATGTATTTTGTGTTTGTTTTTTTCGTTTGCTCTTTCAATCGTATATTATTATTATTATTTATTTAATTTTTTCTTATCCTTCTTCTGGTCGTTTGACTTATTGCCGGCTTCTTTTCTGAGTGTAGAATTGCTTTTTGCTTGCCAAGTCGGTGGGACTGAAGTTGTGTGAGTTGAAGCGGCCGGAGAGGGATGCCACTCGAGACGATCAATTTCTCCGACAAGGACGCCGGGGAGAAATTTACCCCGACCCCGGAGGAGCTGCGTACGATCTACGACAAGATGAAGGACCCAAAGTTCGTGGAGCTTTTTCAGGACTACATGAAATCCATGGAGGACCCCGAGACACGCCGTGAGGAGGAGGCCTACCTGAGGCAGGTGGAGCGGGAGGCGAAGGAGGGCGGCGACTACAGTTTTGATTTTGTCTTTCCAAAGCCCGGGTTCGTGGTGGAGCTACTGGAGCCGTCGACGTCGTACCGCATGACGCACCCATCACTCAAGGGGGAGATAAAAGGAAGAAGCAGGGTACGCCTCGCGTGCTTATTAACATGTGCAGTAGTGAGAAGATCGATCCTTTTCGCGAAGAGACAACAGGGGAGAGGGAAAGGAGCAATTGGCTTGTACCCGTCTCTGTTTCAAAACCGAGAACGGAGCTATTCTCTAAGGAGGAGAATACTACAGTATCAGGAACGGCAGAAGAAAAACATAAGCATGCTAACAGTGTAGACGAGGCAAGCCCAGTCGTTGTATATGATGCTGTTTTCCATCCGGACACGTTACAACTGGCAGATCGCAGCGATCGGTTTTCTTGTTTTCTTGTGAACATTGCTGTAGAGCATATTAATAGTGGTTATGGAGATAGACATGGGTTTGAATTTAGTCGTTTGCCTAGTCGTATTCGATCTGTTGGAACTCCACAGAATCAAACAATAACCCGGAAGAAGGGAACTACACCATTTTCAGCTGCAATGAATGAACCGGTGCTGAAACATCCAACAAAAGTTCTCCCACCACTGAACTCTTCAAATGATGATCACACGAGGCCACCATCTTGTGATGAACGGAAAAAGAAAGGGACAGACAATATGCCGACCATGACTAGCAAAGCAGAGAGAGGAAATGGAGATGTAGTAGTGGAAAAGAAGGAGAAGATGGAGCATCTTCCTCATTATACAATTCTCCATCGAGGGCATATTGATCTCTCTGATACATGGGGATGGAAAATTGTGGATCGACGCATTGGTGTGCCTGAGGCTCTTGTCGTTAAGTTGGAATTTACAGGAGTGAGGTCTGCGGCAGATCTCAATATTGAAGTGGAGAGCACATATATTGTTATTTTGAAAAGCTCATTGCATCCATATCACGGAACAGTGACGCTTCCATTTTCGGTGAAATTGACACCATTGGAAGCAAAGTTTGAACGACAAAAATCTGTGCTTACGCTCGTACTATCTGTTCTTCCTCCGGAGCCAACAGGAATTACTGCGGAGTGTATGCGACAGGAACTGTTTGCAGGGGGCGAAGATTCATCTTTGACTTCTACAAAGGATATATCAGAGGGCGCAACAAGCACACTAGCTACTGATCAGGATAAACCTTCGTCTTCTTCTTTTGCTGCTACTGAGGCTCCAATTACAAAGGCTTGTGGTGTGGATGATGTAAAGTTACATTTGGATTCTTCGTTGTTGCCAGAAGAATCGCACCCCTCCGTGGAGGACGAGTGTCAGGAACCACCCGCTGTGCCGCAGGTTTCTTGCATTGGGGATCAGGATCGAGTTCGACTGATGATGGAGAAGGTACAAATGGCTCGACTCCAGCGTGAAAAAGCCGCCGCAGAGGCCGAGATGATAAATGCTCAGGAAAAGAAAAATGAATCCTCTTTGGAGGAAAGCGAATGCCCTGGTGAGAAGGTGACTGTAGACCCTGAGCAAGAACCCTCACAGGAAAAGGTTGAACCGGGGTTAGCTACTGTGGAGGGACCAATGCCAACAATAACTTCAAACACAACTGCAGTCGAGGAAATGACGAATGCAGCAGGCACAGCGGGCCCGGTACATGATGAGGATTCTGCGGTATCGGCGAGAGACACTGCGGAGTTGGAGTTGGACTTGCTGCGGCAGAGGCAGGAGAGTTGGCAAAGGGGTGTGCAGCAACGCATCGAGGAAAATGAAGAGCAAGAACGTCAGGCGGCCTTGTTAGCTGAGCGTGAGGCACATCGTGAGGCTGAGCGGTTGAGGAAACAGGCAGAGGTTGCGAGACAGCAGGAAGCAGCAGAAGTGAAGCTTAGCAAGCGGATGGCCGAGCTTCCACTTCGTAATAGGCATATCTTCGCAATAGATTGAAAGAATTACGAGCCCACACACACACACACATGTATACACAAACAGCTACAATTAGAGAGAGAGAAAGAGAGAGAGAGAAGAGAAAAAAAGGGGGAGAGAGAGAGCCATGGCATTCTTCATTTCATTTTTATTCTTTAAAAAAAATAAAGAAATATCCTTTGGTATATGTATATATTTGCGTACGACACATGTGGTGCTTTTCATTTTTTCTGTATCTTGTTATTTCTTTCCATAACCTTACTCAACCAAAGAAGAGAAAAAAGAGGATTTTTAAGGTGAGGGAAAATACTCTACTTTTTTCCCTTATATATATATATATATATATATATATATATACAGTTTATTCTCATTGCGCATAGTGAGAGTGGTGGTGGGGAGGAATAATAGTTATTAGATTGGAAGAAGAAAAGAAAGGATCTGAAAAATAATTACCAGAAGGTGTACTGCAAGTGATTCTTCTATTTCTTTTTGTTGTTGTTGTTGCTTTCCTTCTCGAAATCGTTTGTAAAAGGATGCCAAACACCCATAGTTCAACCTCTGGGGTTCCTCCCATGACGGATTTTACAAAAATCCATGAGATTATTCGGGATCATTTATCTCGAGGCAACTACTTTGCTGTTTTAGCAATACTTGCACTCAATGTGGTTCACGAGGATCCAGCCTTCTGGCAAACGTGTACATACCACGATGGAATTGTTATGCCTGTTATCGCCTCCTGTTTGTGGAATCGCGGAATAAGTGCTCAACCGTTGCAGGAGACCACAGCACGGGGAAAGGAGGACACCTCCAATTTGAGGGAAAATCCTCTATCAGCAAATGAGCTGTACATTATGTTGCGGCGAATATGTGGAGAAGATGCTCTTTTATGCCGATGTGTTGAACAATTGGAGAGCCATAATTTGCCACGTAGTGACAGTATAACCACCAATGGTGTGGAGGAGTCTGCTCCCTCCTCAGGGACGCAACTTGATTTAGGTGAGCTGTATACCTTGTTACGGGAGCGATGCTACAATCTTGACGGAATAAGAAATCAGACACGAGAAGCACTTACGCCGTCTTGTATGAGTTCCGAGACCTTGAAACGTGCACGTGAAGTGGATGGTTCCGAGGAGTGTCTTGCGGTTTCTGGGATGAAGTCAATTGGAGTTGCTGCTGGTTTAAAAGGTTGTCAATCTCCTGAAAATGTTAACGAGGGTGCATGCAGCGATGCGTTACAGGTTTTGGCGCGACTACCCGCATTGCCCGGAACTACTCACTCAGCAACCTCTTTTGATGCTTTAGCCAACCAAATGACTGCGGGCGATGGTGATGTAGTGGGACAGGGATTTACAGATAGAATGTTTGCACAATCGTTTTCGAGACGTACACCAGTCTCCAAAAGGGACGCTTCCGTTAAGGAGCGGCGTCCGGTTCAACGACGACACAAGTTTAGTCCAGAGGAGGACGAGGCGATAATGCGAGGTGTGGCGCGTTTTTCACAGGGTCCTGGAAGGTTTGAAAGTATTTTTTCTGCCTACCGAGAGGTATGGCATCCAGCGCGGACGGCAACGCAGTTGAGAGATCATTGGCGTGGGACGTTGCGTCAACGTGTTGTTCTCCAACAGGAAGGATATCGGGGTAAGGACAGTATTGCAACACGCGGAGGGAACAATGAAATGATCTAGCAGACTGTTTTTTGTTATTTATTCTCTCTTTCTCTGGGTATGTGTTTGCTGCGAGGTGTACGTTATTTCTTTTCAATCACAGTTCATAGAAGTGGTGTTGATTCCAACAGGGTTTCTTTTTACTTTGTATGTGAAGTCAGCGAAAGGGCGTTACATGATAGAGATGCGAATTTGTTTTATTTTTGAGTGGTGGATTCCTTTCATTTCTTTTAAAATTTTCTTCTTCCTCTTCTATCATGATAGAAGAGTGCAAACAGTAGGAGGACAAAAGAAAAGGAGGTATTTTGCCTTGCTGGTGTTTGCTAAATGGCCTTTTTATCTTTCTTTCTTTGTTTCTCAGAATAAGGGAGGGAGAGAGGGTACTGCAACGAGAAAGGAGTTTGGTTTTTGGTGCAGCATTGGTAAAAGGGATAGAACCAAAAAGAAGAAAAAGAACGGATGTCGGCAGAGAAAAAGATCCAGAAGCAGCCCCCGCTGCCCAAGTCATGGACAGTTGGCATTGCCGGCTTTTCCGGTATGCTTGGGTGGGTCTTCACGCATCCTTTTGAGATGTGGAAGAACACGGTTATGATGTCGCCGCCGGGGACCTCGCAGATGGAGTGCCTGCGGAAGGTGCGGGAGCGCGGGGCCTTCAAGGGGCTCTCGGCTGGCCTCCTGCGCCAGGTGGTGTACGCTCCCGCCCGCCTCGGGTGCTACCCCATCTTCCGCGACGCCCTCATCACGGCGAAGGGGGGTAGCACCGATAGCGCTCCGTCCGTCGCAGACCGGGCACTCGCCGGGGCCCTCTCTGGGGCCTTTGCGAGCTGCCTGAGCTCTCCCGTTGAGGTCTGCCTGGTGCTGCAGACAACAAGCTCAACAAAGCTCTCGGTGTTCGGTGCGGCAACGCAAGTGTACACGGCCAGCGGCATTACCGGATTCTGGCGTGGCCTGGGCGCCCTCGCATCACGTGCCGCCCTCGTCGGGGTTTGCCAGGTGGCCGTGCATGATCAGGTGCTCACATATTTGCGTGTGAAGAATGCCCAGAATGCTGAGCGGAAGGGTGTGGCTCCATATGGTGAGAATGTGGTTGTCAATGTTGCCAGTATTGCCACAGCCTTATTCTATGCGTTCTGCACCATGCCTGTTGAGATGGCTCGTGTACGCATGTCAGCAGAAGCTCGTACTGGTGGCAAATCGTCCAATGGTCATGCTGCCGAGGTGAAATACAAAAATGTTCTGCAGGCCATTTCTCGAATTGCCCGTGAAGAAGGTGTCTTGGCGATGTATGATTCCTTCGTTCCGTACTTTTGCCGTTGTGCAATGCATACCGTAGTATGCTTCTTTGTGATTGAGTCTTTGTCACGAAGTGCAAAGTCGTGGCGTGCCTCTAAGGCGAGCAGTGAGGAAGCCTCTCGTATCAAGACTTCTTAATATTCGATCAAGAAGTAAGCATGACATAATTATCTAGGAGGAAAAGAAGTTGGAAGAAAGGGAAGGAAACCAAAATGAGAAAGGGTAAGAAAGAGAAGGCATTCAACGTCGGATGCATTTATGATTACTATATATATATGTATATATATATATATATATATATGATGACGTGGTTCGTTTCACCTAAGAGACAAGGTGGAAAAAGAAGAGATCATTTCTCTTACGTGCCTTTCTTTCTTTCTTTCTCTAGTTGTGTGTGTCTACGGGAGGGGGAAAAAAGATCAATGCATTCAAATGTGAAAAGTAGACGGGGATGTATTCATTTATACATGTCTCTTTTTTTTGTTTATTTGTTTGTTTTATTTCTGATTATGTGGGGTTTTCTTTATTATTGGGGAGGGTGGGACATCATGCCTCCATAGGTGAGATCTGATGTGACCACTTGTTGTGGGATATTCCGTAATCAGGGGATGGCGAACAAAAGAAAAATAACGACATTCCGCCCAAAAGCGAGAACTAAGTCTCAACAACAGGGGGAAAAAGGATGAGATAGAGTGAGCAATGATAGGCGGAGCTAACGAGATGAAAAAGGGGGAAAAGAAAACATTTCTGTACGTGAAACGAGAGAGAGAGAGAGATGTATGTGCATATACAATGTGAAAATGTGTGTATAACTTTGTGTATATACCTTGCTTTCCTGTTCTTTCCCCACTTTAAAAAAAAAATTATGTACCCTCCTTGAAGGCTGGATGTGCAAAACTGTTTGGAGTTGAGCTAAAGAGATGTTAAAGTATCCATCAGGGAGACACAAGGGGTTAGAGTGTTGGAGGGAGCACGTCAGAAATAATAATAGTAATAGTGAGGATTTCATCTTGTTTTCAAAAGAGAAAGCCAATAAAGAAGAAAAAAAATAAGTGACTAATTATGAGGGTAGTCTTGTAAGAAATGTATATGGGATACAACGACTAAAGTCTTTACTTTCTGAGCGCCACTATACGAAGTGCCTAGATGTAATTCATATCCGTGTTTCACATATTTAGTTGTTGAATTTTTTCCTTTTTCTGTTTGCTTGTTTTCGTTATCTTCTTGTTGCTTTTGCTTGCTGCTGCTACTGTTCGAAACTAGTCTTTTTGTTTTTGCTGTTGTTGCTGTTAAACACCAAGCCTTTATGTGTGGCCTTTGCCATGTCGCCTCCTCTTCTTTCAATTCGTTGTACATGCTAATGTATGTCATTTCTGTGAGTTTTTTTTCTTTTTTCCCATTTTTTCAGATGTTCCCTTTTTAAATATTATTTTTGATGAAAGTGTAAGAGAAAGATTTCTTTCAGAACAGTAACAGCATCAACAATAAGAACGAGGTGCACATTTTATTCGGCACGATGAATCCCACAGAGATAGTGAAACTGCCTTCTCGCAGCGGAAGGCCCATAAAAATAAAATTGCGTTGGGGCGTTCAGAAGGACGACCTCCTGCCACTTTGGGACCTGCACAACGCCGCCTTCCCCGTGAAGTACGACAGCGACTACTATGAGTGGCTGTTGTCAGACTCCTGCTTGGCCATCATTGCCTTCACAACGCCTGACTGTATCATTTACCAACTTAATAATAGAGAGCACGATGGAAGGACGGGGGCGGAGGGATGCACCCAAAGTTCTTCATCATCTTGTCATGTGGAGCCTGACGAGTCTTCATCCGTGTACTCTGTCATGATTGGTTTTTGTATTGGCCAAATTGCACATGGAATACGGCGTGATGGAACACTTAGGGCCTCTCCGACGGGATATTTGGGGTCTTTTGCAGTGGATAAGAGAATGCAGGGTTGTGGTGTTGGGGAACTGATTCTTCATCGGTTTTTATCGTACATGCTGTGCAATGTACCAATTCAACCTCATTTTTTTCTTGATAACACTCCTCCGCCTTTTAATAGAATAGGCCTATTTGATTTTAGGTCTATTCTTATAACATCTTTGATGCGGTTATCTGACTGGTGGTATGGTAAAGAACCTAAAAAGAAGAGGAAGCATGACATGGAGAGAGTATTGGGAAATACAAAGGCGGTTGATTCCATGAATTCCTCATCGACCACTACAAGTCAGCAACAGCACAATAATAATAATAACGGGGAAGATCAACGCGGCCTAGACGAAGTATGGCTGCATTGCTTGGCGTCAGATACGAAGCTGGTAAAGTACTACTTAAAACGAGGATTTTCATGTGTGCTTGTGGCCCCGGACTTCTACACGTTTAATGGAAGTCGCCACGATGGTATGCTCCTTGTTTATAGAAGAGATTGCTTGTTAGGTATTCAGCATGATAGCAATGGTAAATGTATGACGGAGAAGCAAAATAATCGAATTAGTTTTTTTGGGTCAAGTGCTGCAGAGGAGTCCAATAAGTTTAAATTCAGACGATGTGACGCTGTGCTGCCAAAGCAAATGGAAGGAGCAAATGAGAGTGCTACCGATATTGTGGATATGCTGCTGACCACGGAATCTGCTAAACTAAGTGAAGAGTGGGACTTTAGTGTGAGGGGAAGTAATAATAACATTTTGCATTGGGGCCCATTCTCCTCGAGAGCTTCCGCGTACTTTCTGGAGGTGGCAGTCACTTTTATTTGTGTAACTTCAGTTGTGACATTTGTGTCATTGGCAAATATGCCCATCTTTAAGTGAAAGAAACAAAAAAGGGAAAAAAAAGTAATAATCTTTTTCTTTTCCTCCCGCCCCCCCCCCTCTCTCTCTCTTTCTGTCGATCTATATACCCCTCTATGTGCGTGTTTATTAATTCATTCAGAAGTGCAATTGTTTTGTGGGCAATGAGAAAAAAAGGATTGAGTTCTGATGAAACGTGTTAATAAGAGCTGCTGTTGGTGGAGGTGCGGGGATTAGTAGTCTGTGTGTGAATGAGTGTCTATGTGTTTGTGTGTGTGTGTGTGTGGTTGTGATGTAAATGATTCCATTTTTATTTATTCTTCTTGTGGTGGTTGTACATGGTAAAAAAAAAATTTTTTTCTTTCCTGCTCTTAGTTTCATAACTCCCTGAGAAGATTATTTTTCCTCAATCTCTCCGTAGAAGGAAGAAAAAGACGCGTATCTGTGTGCTCTTGTATGTGTGCGTGTGTGTGGGAAGGGGCATTCTTGACCGTTGGTGAAGTGTAAATAAAAAGGAATAAGGAGAGGTATCACGCAGTGACGTCATGTCATCGCAGCCAGGGAACGTCGAGGCGAAGTTGGATGCAATCCGGGCAAGACTGGACGTCATGCATGCAGACATAAAGAAATTTATTCCCCACGGTGATGTGCCCGTCGTGAAGGATGCGGACCACGCCTCGCGCCCCGCCACTGTGCAGTCAACTGCGAGCGACGCCCCGTCGGCAGAGGCGGGCGCAATACCGATTGGCCGTGGCTGCCGGCTAAATGCTTCCAGCGTTTCCGCAGGTGTAGCATCAGCGACGTGTGCCTCCCCCACTTTTGTTCCCATGTCCCCGGAAGGATCACAGAAGTCCACCTCATTCAAAGAGAGGGAGTCATCGCCAGTGGATGCTGCATCTTCCCTGAATAGCCGACGCAAAGCAGAGGCTGCACGACAAAAGATACTTGAGTTTATGAAGCCAATGATGTTACCTCCAATGACAGAACATATTCCCGAGTTAACTAGTGCCCCTTGTGTATGGTTGCTAAGTATTGCACTTGCATGTAGTTATATATCTGGTGAGAAGATTACTATTGAAGATATTCTTCGCCAAAATCGTCTTGGACTTTACTATGTTTCTTTTCCTTCTGTAACCCTTGCAGAACTTTTTGATGTAATAAATGAGTTTCTAACAAAATACCCTGCATTAAAAGGAATGAACATGCATTGCGAGGTGGCCACATTTGATACAGAGACTGTAGATGTGTTGGGAGATGTAATAGGAATGGGGGAGCGCCTACCCATCATGTCACTTTCACAATTTCGAAAAGAACTGAGTAACAATGACGGTCAATCGATTTATATTGTAAACTTTGACCCATACACCATTGAACAACATGAGATACAAATAAAAATGAACTACATGGAATTACAAGAAGAAGAGTGTGCTATGGAGACAATTGTGCCTCGTTGGTCAAAGAAAAATCAGGGATCTTTTGCTTTGATTTTAAGCTTTAATTCCGCCTTGCATTCTGTGACGTTGGGCACACCCATTTTATTAGAGGATGGACGCATTGTAATTCGGGAGCATAATGTTCCTGTTCAGGTTCTCTATAAAGCTCTCTGTGTTAAAGACGATTATTGCAATCGTCCTCGTGGTTTTGTGCGCATATTCATTAATAAGCATTTTGTTGAAGTGGTGCCTTCTATTTTCCCATTAAATGTACTGGATGGATCTCTTACAGGTGGCATGTTAATATCAATACTTGATTCGTCTATTTCTCCCCATATTCTGGGACTGTCACTTCTCCATCATGTTGTCTGCAGTGCTCTTCATGATGGGACAAAAGAAGAACGGGATGAAGTGGCACAACAACAAAAAGTTTCTGCACATTTTACTGATGTGATTTTGCGAGGTATACCTGTGACACTACTTTGTCAGGAGCTTGACTTGGGAATCTCCACAATTGTTGGTGGGAGTAATAAATCTTCGGTTCCCTCTGCCTTTAGTTGGTATAATGTCTTACTACATAAATTGAATATGAAGGATCATATTTCCTTGAGCATTGTGTTGGTGGAACGCCGGGGTGGGGCAGAGGACGGGCCTGTCAACATCACAGACGACGTTTTTATGCATCACATCGAAATGGCCTTGAATAATCGTTGTGTGATGCTGATCGGCTTCAATGTAAACATCGCCTTGAATGTGAAGGTGGATGACAGGGCAGAGCCGTGCCACTTCGCAATTGTTATCGGGTTGGATAAGGAGCGTGGTATCATTCGACTGGCAGATGTCAATGTAAAGAAGTACAGAAAAACGTGGCATGTACAGTTAACATGGCTTCACTCTGCTGTCATTGGTTACGGCTATATTATTGCTGCCGTGGCCCCTGCAGGGAAAAAAGAAGAATCGGAAAAAATAATTGAGAAATTCAATGGTATAAATTTTATTAAAACGGTATTAAATGAAGCCCGTTATTCTCTTCCGCCCGTGCAACGATTGACACGTTTTGAGTATCCAAAGAAAAATTATGTTGTTACGATTCTTGCAGATGCGTTTGATCGACTTGGTTTTCAATCAGATGTGGAGAGTGTTATGAATTATAGTGGATTTCATGTTTCTTTTATGCTTTCTGAGCATTTGCCTCTTGAAAATGCTGCAACTGTGGCACGCAATTATTCTCACATACATCTAAAAGATGGAGTGACAGTGTCTACAAAGCATATGAATAAAGGTTCTCCAGATGCTACAGTACAATCATTTGTTCAACAAATAAAATCCGCTTTACAATCTCCAAAGTCACGTTGCTTAATTGTAAATTACCAGACCTCTTCCATACAAGCAAATAAAGCTGTATGGAACGGAAGTAATGGTGGCTCTTATGCAATTGTGCTGGATTTTGATGAGAAAAAATCTCTTTTGACTCTCAGTGATACCAATCATGAATCTTTTTACAGAACTTGGCTATGTCCGTTGAATGTTATTTTTGATGCGATGTGTGCTATGGACGTAATCGCTATGCGTGCCAGAGGTACACTTATGCTGACTGCTTCTTCACAGGAGGATATGTATGCCGATTGCTATGGTTACGACATGCGTCATTCTTTTGTTTATCATCCCTTCAAGCGGAGTGTATGGCCTGCATTTCACTGTCTTGCGTTGGTTGCCTCTGAGATGAGTAATAAAGATTCGAAACGTAATCTTCCATCTGCTCAATATTCCGCGGAAGATTTTCTTTACTCGCTGTCTTCCTTTTCAGTTCACACCGTCCTCGGGAAAGAGTTGGAGGGCGAGCACATTGTTGCCCTTGCGAACACAGCCTTCGAGCGACTCAACATCGCGCTCGAGGCCAAAGTCGTCGACGTGGGGGCGGCGGGCTCCTTCGTGGCGGCCTGCAACGACGGGACGGCGGGCGGCGGCGGGCGGCCAGCGACAATGACGCTCATCGGGTACGACACGTGGCCGATTCACCGCGTCGCGGGCTTCTCTGCCGGCGTTGTCAACCGCGTGCGGGGCACCGGGAGGGACGGGCTCGTGCAGATGGTGGAGGGAAACGGCTGCACGTTTGGGTCGGTGTGGGAGCGTCCCGCGGGGGAGCTGCAGCACGCAGTGACGGCAATGGTGAGGATCAAGCGGCGTTGAATGAATATAATGGTGTTTGAACAGAAAGAAAAAAATAAATAAAAGCAGTCAGTACCTCCACCTCCGTACTCAAGGGAAAACAACGAATGGCGTGACCGTGTGTCACGGCAAATAGGCAGCACCTTTTTTTCTTTTTTTTTTGCTTGGAAGGCATTATGAATTTATCATGTACACTTTTCTTCATTTTGTATTCTTCATTTGTTTTTTATTATTAGTATTATTATTTTTTTTTTTCGTCTTTTGTCTTTTGTTTAATCATTTCTGTTTTCGATATTGCTTGCTTGGCGGTTGTCTCTCTCTTTCTCTCTGAGGTGTGCGTTTCTTCGCTCACCCATATATATATATATATATATATATATATATATATGCTTGTACGACATGTTGCGCCATAAAAAACAAAGACAAATGAAGATATTAAATCCACCCATCCGTTGCTTCTCATCGCAATTTTGGTTCTTGCACCCAGAGCGTGACACTGCCCCCAGCCCTCATGTGCCCCATGTATTTATCTTTACTGTATTACCCCATAGGTGAAGAGTGGGCCATGTGAAAGTAAAAAAAAAAAACGCCTTCTCTCTCTATCTCTGTATGTACATATATATGTGTATGTATTTCCTTGGTTGATTTTATGATGTGATTCCCTTTCTTTTTTTTGCGGATTTTGTGGCCTTTGTTTCCTCCATCCTGACACCAAAGAGAAATGAGGAGAGGGAGAGAGTTTGCTAACGACAGTCCTTTTTCTTTTTATGTTGCTTGCGTTCTTTTTAACCACACTCACTCATAGTAGTTCGTGTACACAGCTGGTAGTGCAGTAGACGGGCATATACGCGTCTGTGTTTTTGTGTGAAATCAACATCGCATCGGAATAGAGAAGGAACCGAGAAGAAAAAAAATCAAAAGGGAAACGAATTTCTTTCCTTTGGTTATTAGGGCAATTAGAGTAATATAGGACGAATTCACACGAATCAAATACCCTTCCACCCCGCTGTTGTTGCAAGCCTCTGGTCGCTCTTGTTCTAGACGCTGAGGCAGAAAGCGAGTGAAATTGTATTTATACACCTATATATACCCAGACATACATAGTTCACGTAAAGTGTTTTGTGTTTACATATATGTATATAAATTTATTAAGACCAACAAGTAGGTGTCCTTTTTTTTTTTGCTATTTTTGTTAGGTGGAAGTGATTTATCGTCTGCATGTCGTCCAATATTATTGATCACAGCTTTTTCTTTACGCCCCTTGAACGAGACCGTATTGCTCATGCGGAGACTTTTGTTGACACTCGTCCAAGCAGTTTTGTTACGTTGATTTTTAACCCATTATGGCAGGCGATGAGTCGCCACGTGGTGCCTGAGATGGTGGCTCCCAATTCCATTACACTTGCGGGTTTGGTGAGTTCCATGCAATCGTACCAGATTATCAGTAGTCATTATGATGGGAGTAGAACGGATTCGATGGGATTGTCAGAGCATACACCTGTTTTGTTGTCATGTTTATTGTGTCTTGTGAGTATAGTGTGTGGCTCCTTGGATGGTGTTCATGCAAAGCGCTGCCGCTCTGCAACACCGCTTGGTGATATCTTTGCCCGTGTCTGCAGTAGTATTTCCCGTATTTTCTTTGCCCTGACACTTATGGAGGCATTTGGTGTAATGGACATGCGAACACAGTGGTATTTTCTTATGGCTATGCAGTTGGTGGAGTTCAATACTGTTCTTGGTCGTATAAATGCAGAAAACTTAAAGCGTCAAAAGGCGAAGAATCTTGCTTATCATCTTACGTATTGTTTCCGCGATTCAGAATTATCATTCATCATTTTGTGCGGTTTAATTGCTCGACTTGTGTATCCAATACAAGGCTCTTACGCGCTATTTACCTCAAGATATACAAAGTATTCTTTCTTGGCATTGGTGATGGTAAGTTTTCTTAACATTGCAATACTTAAAATGAAACGCAAGTACAAAACTGGAGTTGCACTTTGCCTGGCTGCACGCTGTGTGCCTCTGAGCAAAATTTTATCATTTAATAATTATAGTATTTTTGGTGTCATTAGTGGGGCGTTGGTTGTTGCACTTCTATCAATAGAAGTACATGTAAGTAATGTTGCTAAACGTCGTGTACATGCAGCTGTATTATGTATTTGTATTGGATCTGTATTTAACAACCTTTTCTCCATTGTGACCTCTGTTCTGTACATTATTGGTATGCTGGTGGATCTTTCATATTCCACCCGAATTCCTCTATTTGTTCCTGTGAAGAATGTTTTCTGTGATGGTGTCTTTGATTTGTGCCACGCAGGGCATAAAAATTTCATGCAGAACGCCCTCGTCCACGGCAACCGCCTCATCGTCGGTGTGTGCGGGGACGAGGACTGCGAGCAGTACAAGCGGCGGCCCATCATGACGATGGAGGAGCGCGTCAACGAGGTGCGGATGTGTAAGTTCGTCTCGCAGGTCATCCCGAACAGCCCGGTGACCGGCGTCACGGAGGAGATGATCCGGCGGTACAACATCCACGTCGTCGTCTGCGGCAACGAGTACGACAGGCCGGGGGACACGTACTACGCCGTCCCGCGGCGCCTCGGCATCCTGCGCACGGCGCCCCGCACGGAGGGAATCTCAACGAGCGAACTCATCGCACGCATCCGCGCGGCCACCGACGCAGACGTCGTGGCAAAAGATAAGGCGAGAAAAAATGGTTCCGTGCAGGAAAGGACATAACACAACGACCGGCCTCTTTGTGTGGCATGAAAGCAGAAAATATAAGTAAAAAAGAAACAAATGGGTTTCATTTTTTATTTTATTTTTGTTTTTGTTTTTTGCTTGTGTTTACACAAAGACTGGACTGTGGGGCTCCTTGTTGACTGCAAATCCACCTGACATGCAAACACACACAGCACCATTTTTCCCCATTTTTTGTTGTTTTTGTACACCCACTCATTTATGTGTCCATGAGGGTTGCTAATACCTTATTCTTTTACAGAAGGACCGAGGAGGGAATGGGATGTATAATGTTGAAGTGGATTGAAATAAACTATGGATTGAGAAACAAAAAAGAAAACGAGAAGAATGGAACCATAGACCGGTAACGGGCGAAAATAATAGTTAAAGAAAAAGAAGAAAAAGCGATTTAAAATTCAAAGCGAAGCGAATCAGAATGGCATGATGGATGGCTCACAAGCATACTCAATTTTGTTATTATGACCTCCTTTTTTTGTCGTTGATGGAATTCCAAAGTGTGTTGTGTGAAGAGGAAAGAGGCGAGGAGCATGATGGATGGTAACTAGGAAATTTTAGTATATTCTTGATTTCATTATAGTTAACCCGGGAACTGAAAAAAAGAAAAAAAGAAGGCCTTTCATTTGGTTTTCTTCCCCTTTTTCTCTCTCTCTGTTTGTTTTTATTTATTCATTATTATTATTATTATTATTATTATTATTATTATTATTATTATTATTATTATTATTATTTTTTGTGCGTGTAATTTGTTTCTCAATCTGTGTGTGTGTGTGTGTGTGTGTGTGCGTGTGCGTATGTACGTAGTTTGGTACTTCAGTGATTCATTTACTGGAATTGCGAACTGACCTCTATTTGGGCTATGCATCGTATTCCGTATGCCGTTTTCCCCTTTTTTTCTCTTTCTCGCTGACTTGTTGTGCATGTGTATAGTAAAGAAGAAAATATTAAGGATAGAGTGTGAGAAACCACACAGCAGTTAGCTGAAAATTTGCGAGACAAAATACGTGGTCTATTGCGCAAGCACAAAAGAGTTTCTCCTGGACAAAATAAGGGCATAAAGAAATAGTCCAAGGAGAGAGCTATACCTTCGGTGTGCATACATAGAGTACCTAAATAATTATATATATATATATATATATATATTTATTTATTTATTTATTTATTCATTTACTTACTTATTCTACCTTGATATCATTGTTTGTCTTTGTGTGTGGGACACCTTCCTGAACATCTATACGCCGGTGCCCTATCATAGAAGAAGAAGACATAAACAAACTACCGTCAAACATGCAAACACCTAACAGGAATGGGTTCCACGGTGACGCGATGTACCAGGCGCACTTTATTGATAGAAACTCGTCCGAAAACAATGCGACTGGCGGGACGCACTCACGTTTCTTCGGCGCGGCCGCGAACCCCCCGTCGTGCCCTCTGGTGGGAAACTCCGCCCCCTTCTCGCCGTGCATCTACATGGTCTGCGCGAACGACGGCACCCCCGCGACGTACATGACGCCGCAGGCCGTCCAACTCCCGCAGCCGCAGTCGCAGCCGACGTTTGTGGTGGGCATTGCCGACGGGCAGGTGCTGCCGCTGCAGCAGGTCGTGCTGGCGGCGCAGGCCCCCGTCGTCCCGTCGCCGCTGCTGCTCGCGGAGGGGCTCTACAGGAGCAGCGGCGGCGGCGGCAGCGTCAACTTCGCGACGGAAGGGGAGAGTTCGGCGGAAACGGGGGAGAGAAATTTGTCCCCGCTGCCACCACCACCACAACAACAAGCAACAACGACGACGGCGACAACAACAACAGCCGGGGGATTTCTGGCTGAGCGTCAGGTGGGTTCTCCCCACGCCAACGTTTCATCGGATGCATCGTCTTCTCGGCATGTGACTCCTCAGCAAATGCCTTTTGCATGCCACTTTTCTGGGACATCAGTGCGTCAAAATAAAAATAATTTTGTACTACCAGACTTTGGGAATAATGCAAACAATGGCCTCAGTCTCAGTCAAAATTACAACATCAACAATAGCAGCAGCAATAATAATTACGGGAACTTTACTCCCACGGACAACAACAATACTAATAACAATAACAACAATGACAGTAGTATCAATAATAACAGCAATAATCAACTGAGTGAGGACGTTTCTGGAGAACCACGCGTTGAAGTTTATTCTCCGGATTTTACATGTATTATTTCCCTTCCATCTTCTGCAATTCTGCATAGGCCACCCCCCTCACTGGGTGTTTCTCGATTGATTCTTTGCCGAAAATATGTCCCTGGATGCCCGGATAGCTGTTGGAAAGGTAATATGTGTAAATTTGTCCATGCGGATCCGACAGACGCACCACGCTTTCCGATTCACGTGAACTACTCCTGGCGAAGTGTAGAGCGATGTGCATATCCACGTCTGCCGCCAGGTGAGACGATTGTTGTGTTGGCACCAAACGGTAGACAGCCGGCGGAAACATTTCCGAGTGAACGCATCTTAGTTACACGTGGTAGCCTTAACCGCAAAAGTCATGTGGGACCCTTGTCACGTTGTGCACATTACTATTTTAATCGTGTGTGCAACCGTAGTGAGAACTGTAATTTTATTCACACAATTCACGTGGATCCAACCATAGATGAGGATTTTAAACGTGCCCCGGCATCTACGTCGATAGCGCCAATTAAAAAGAAGACATCACGCTCAAAGAGGGCTGCTTCCACAACCTCGGATGTTCTGCTTGGTACCACCAAGAGTTCTGTGAACGACACAGATTCAGTGGTTACCCAGACCACAACGAATACCAATGCTCACGCGTTGGATTTGACTACGAAGACCACTGCGTCCCCCAATCAAAATTTTTATCTGGCGGTCCCGCAGAACGGCGCGCTGCCCCTCTCACGATCGATCTCGTCGGTCGGCGGTGGAAGCGCCCACAGCAGCACGAGTGGGGAGACAAACCCTGTGGAGTGGTCGTTTGTGGATAATCTGGACAGCTCCATTTGGCACGATGGAGATATTGTTCCTCAGTTCTAATAAGCGTGATATTGTGACGGAGGTGCAATGCGTAGGTACAAATTATTTTATACACGCATACGATCACTAGTAATGGAATCAAGTTATCCTTGTATGTTTGAGAGGGCGGGCAGAAACAAGCAAACAAAAAAGAAAAAAAAACAGATAAAACACACACACAAAAACATATTTTAAAAAACGGAAGAAGTGATGATCATGATATTTTTAATTTGTATTTAGCTTCCTTTGTGTATTTATTTATTTTCTTTTGTTCTTTTAACAAAAAGAAGGCATTTTTGGGCAGCTGTTTTTTTTTTTTGGCTATGTGCCCATGTATTGTTGTGAATACAAAACGATGTATACATGTGTACATATTTGTTCCTTCCTCTGGTATCTTTACATATATTACATATACAATTATTTCTATATTTATTCAAGGCACGTTATTATATTTTTTTTTTGCCGATATTCATTATGATTAATCACGACGAACACACGCGTACACAATTATATAGTTACGAAAAAAGATGTGAAAGAGGAGTAAAAATTAAAAAAAGAAAGTGGAATGGAAAATGATGTGACAACTCAACAGGAAGAATTTTTTTTTCCTATCTTCTAGAGTTATGAATATTCTTGATTCTTTTGCGTGTGTGCATTCACATATTGTTCTTCTTCATTCCCCTCCTCCTCCTCTTTCTTCTTCTTTCTATGTAGCGACTCCTCATTGTCATTACGGAGAGAGTAACTATGGATGGGAACGAGAAGGGAGAAAGATGTGGTATTCAGGAGTGGGCAAAGGGAAGACGGTGACAATGTAGAGTTTTTGCTGGAGAAGGACAGAAAACGGAAAAAAGTGAAGAAAAAATGGGGGACATTAAAAATATTTCTCAATCTCTCTTTCTGTGTGTTTTTTTGGGGGGAGGGAGGAAGGGCGAAATGTTTTTTTAAAAAGTAGATGATGCATGCGGATTGAGTGATTATCAACCGTGGGAAAGACAACTTCTTCTCTATATATTCGGTTCTGAGTTTCGGTTCTTTATAATTCTATCACTTCACTGTTCATCTGCATACATGCGTGCTTTTAAGCGAAAACGGTAGTACGATGTAGCGAAGTGAGGATGGAGGTGGATTAGTGCAACTACAAACAGAAAAAGAGGCTATATACTCCCAGGGGGTAAAAACGAAAAGACACACGGAAATATCCTTTTATTGAGAGAAATATATAAGCATAAACTGAGTACATAAGTTGGAAGATGAGCGAAGCCCCCAGCAGGAATAGGCCAGGGAGATTTTGCTTCTGTTTTAGCCTCCTGATATCTTTCATTCATCTCTTGTTCATCATCTAATAAAATATTTACCCCCTCTTTTTCTGTATTTATTTTTATGCTGATGATGATTAACGTTCTCCTGCTTTATTCCTCTTTTTTTTTTTGAATCTATTTTTCTTTTTTTATTGGCGCGTCTCCATTAATATATATATATATATATATATATATATGCTGAAAGATAGTGATCCTAACCGTTCAACAGACAAGAAAGTAACGCCACTAAGTATGACCACTGACGACAGTTTCTTATCTGTTTTTGATTTCTTGTTTACCCACAGATACACGGTGCCGTCCCAATTTGTGGTGCACATGCCAGTAAAGAAATCCAGATCCGCGCGTTTGGTGTTCTGTCGCAATTACAGACCCAGAGAGGCGGATTCGTGTCCAATGGCCAGCGAGTGTAAGTTTGTGCACGCGGACGTCGATGCTGAGACGCTGGAAGCTCAGGCCGTGCACGTGAACTACATCTGGCGTGATGAGAGTCTGTGTAAGTACAAGCGATTGCCACCGGGGAGTTTCCTGGAGGTGTTGCTGCCAAACTGCCAGCAACCGGCGACAACGATCTCTAGCGAATACATCCTTGCAACGCGGGGTGCAGATCTGTCTTCTGGTGGAACGGCATGGCCGCTCTCACACTGTGCACACTACTACTTTAACTACATGTGCAACTATGGCGAGGACTGCAACTTCATTCATGCGGTCTACGTTGACCCCAACATCCAGAGGGTCTGCAAGCGTGCGACGGGCCGCTCACACCGTCAGCGGGTGCCGGGTGTTGCCAAGCAGCCAGAGCGGAAGTGTGGCGGCAGCGGCGAGCAGCAGCGGCCCTGCCACGGGGAGGCGGGTGGGGCGCAGGCAAACCCCACAACGGAGACCAGACTGGAGGATTGCTGCGCGAGACGGACTGTTGGGCCCGTCGCCACCGCCAACGGGGTGGCCCCATGGGTGGACGGAAGCAGCTCTTCATACACAAGCAGCGAGGGGCCGCACCGCAGCATGTCAGAGGGGGACGCAACGCAGGGGTCATCGATCAGTGTGGACTGCCATGAAATAAGGAATAAGCAAGACGTCCCCGAGACTCGTAACATGCCTGCTATGAGGCGTTGCCGAGTTCACCGACACAATCCCTACTGCGCTCTATAATAACCATGATAATAATTTTGTTTTGACTATTATTTCTTCTTCTTTGGTTTCTTCCTGAGTTATGTGTATGATTTGGGGTATATGCTTCTGCGGCATGAAAGGTATGTGAATTTTTCCTGAGGGGTGTGTATGTACTTTGGAGAGCATTACTTTTTTTTTACTGTTGGAACAAATGTTATATTTGGTAATGATCCTTGTGTTTTTTTTTTCCTTTTCCTCTCTTTCTTTCTTTTTTTGTGTTTCTAACATCACATATTTGTTGATTCCTTCTTTCCTTCTGCTGTATTGCTTTTGAAGTATGAAGCTGAGCATTGTCTTTTTTTTTTATGCCCTCCCTTTTCTGTTTTCTTTTTGATTTTTTTATTCCTTTTTTCTGTCCGGAGTGGTTAGGGAGTGAGTTCTGTGTGACAACAATTTTTTTTTTCCGTTGTTTTGGCTTCTGTGCATGCTTGCACTCTCTGATGTATTGCCCTCGTATTTTATTTATTTATTTATTTTTTTTTTTAATGTTCTTCCTCCATATGCATATTTTTTTTGTGTGTATATCTTGTTTCCTGTGCAATGGAATTGGTAGTAGTTACTTTCTTTTTTGTTTTCCACCTTTAAAGGAACATTACTGTTTCTCTTTTTTCCTTCGTTTCTTTCAGCCCTCTCTATTTCTTTCTTTGCGCCTCTAAATGTACATATAATTAACCTTTTGCCCTCTGAATGGTTGCATTTCGCATATTTTTTCCACCTTTCTTTGTCTCTTTTTGTCGTATTATATTCCTGCTTCTGGTTCAAAGGTGCTAACTCGTGAGAAGAAGTAAAGAAAGGGATAAAAGGAACAGAAAACAAGCGGAGGGAAAGCAGAGAAAGAAATGCCGCCAGATGCGTCTGCTGCCAAACCATTTACCCCAGAAAACCATGTGGAGATCTTTGATTCAGATTTCAAGTGGCTGTACACGGTACCGTCCCGCTTTGTGGTGCACACGCCACCGGCACGCTTGAATATTTCGCGCTTTGTCATCTGCCGAAACTACAAACCGCACGAGCCGGGTTCATGTTCAAAGGAAGAAAACTGTCGCTTTGTGCACGCCAATGTGGATTATTCGAAGCTTGAAGGGCAGTCCATTCATGTGAACTACATCTGGCGTCATGAAGACATGTGCACATATGAACGTCTTCCCCCTGGGCAGGTGTTTGAGGTGTTCTCTCGCAGTGACGGACAGAAACCGGATTTGATCCCCAGTGAGCGTATTCTTGTCACACGGCGCGCCATGTCGTGCCTCGATGGTACTTCATGCGCACTCTCTCACTGTGCTCACTATTATTGCAGCCGGATGTGTAACCGTGGTGAGGACTGCAACTTCATTCATGCAGTGTATGTCGATCCGAATGTTCGTGGCGAGTTCAAGCGTGCCCCTCCGCGGCCCATGTCACGGTTAAATCCCTTCAATGAATCCTCTCAAATAGGTTGTGTGGAATTGGATAATACACCATGGCTGGGTCACTTCAATGCAGGTTCTCCATCTTATGGTTGTGGTGCGTGTAATAATCACGTCGCTACTCAGTTGGTCACGAAGGTTCCGTCACCAGATTATTTACCTGTAAATGAATTGATTGGAGGGATGAATTCTCTCTGCATTACCACCTCTCAATCCTCCGATGAGGGTGATATGTCTGTTCCGCAAGATCCTCTTTTCAATAAAAACTCTAAAAAAGATACGGATTCCCTTGTGGGGGGTGATGAAAGTTTTCGAGACGCACATCTTTCAATTCAAGAAAGATCTCTGCAGAGTTATAGTATGGGAGTCAGTCCTTCAGTGATTGCGTCATCGGTGATTTTCCCTTTGGTTTTGCCCGTTGATCCTTCCAGGGCCCCCAAACTGTTCTCTGACTGTGCAAGCGGCATCTCTCGTAATGCGTGTAGAGCGTTGGAGGCATCGGGCGGACAGGCCCTCTCAGGGAGGTCGTACGGCTCCACCGCCTCTCCCCCCACGTCGGTGCACGGTGTTGGGTCTCACCATCCATCGTTTATTCCCACCTCTCCCACTCAGGTTGCGCTCGACTCTCCCTACGAGGTCGGGATGAAATCGTGGAACAGCGCATCCATAACAAGTGAATGGGTTAATAATAAACGTTTCGTTTCATGGGCGGGGCGGCCTCGCACATACCGTCACAATCCCTACGAATTGGTTAACTCATCGCGAGAAGAATCCCCAGTAGAGGGAGACGAGGGGAAAGTTGATTGTACGAGGGACTAAGAAGAGGAGGAAAAAAAAAAGAAATGGGGAGCAGCTTTATGTGAAGTATTGGGAGCGGCTATTTATTTACTTATTGCTTATTGCTTATTTTATTTTTATTTTTATTTTTTGTTTGGAAACAGTCGCAGCATGAAGGGTATGGGCGACCATAGGAATTTGTGTACCATGCTTTCTACAGACAATGAAAAGGGGGGAAATAAAAAATTGAAGTAAATAAAATTAAAAGCGAAGAGCCTGAAAAAAAAAAGAAGAGAAAATGTAAAAAAAGAAAAAAAAATATAAACGACGAGGAAAGAAAATAATAAGAGAAAAATCCCATTTTAGAGAGAGATTTTCAAGGAATGGAAGAGCATGAAAAAAAACATCAAAAACATACACAAATAAGCATACACACCCGCAGTAAAAACAACAAGAAAAACTTTCTGATGACTGGAAGAAGGTGTACCTATGTGTTCTTGATGAAGTATTTCATTCTATGTATTTCATTTCCGCCTGGTGAAGAGGAGAGGAGGAAGAAGACACAAGAAAATAAGAATACTAATATTGGCGTCGGGGATGCATTTCTTTGTGGGAGTTTTTTTTTTTTCTTTTTTTTTGCGCATGCGATGACACCATTCGTTCATTCATTTCCATGCGTGGTTGCTTGTGTTTTTTGTTGTTTTTTTCGGAGAGGAGGGTTCGTTGAAGTTCAGTGCTCTTTTCTTTTTCTTTTTTTTCGAATCATAGTGATGAGGTCTATTTTGATCCACATTCTCCTCGCCTTGTTTTGTGTATAGATACCTGGGCAGCTTTTTTGTTTTGCTTTGTTTTTGCATCCTCCCTTTTTTTTCTTCGTGAAGTGTTTCTGTTAGACGCAGCCTTGATGGCTAGGGCCCTTTTTTTCTTCTGGGAAGACAGCGAGCGGTGACTGGAATCAGGGGAAATTTTTTTTTTATTTCTGTTTCTGTCTCTACGTGGTGAATCGTATTTCTATCTGCCTCGTCTTTTTTCACATAGTTTTTGTAGTGTCTCGTTGATTGGGATACATGACTGATGCCATGCTTTTGGTGTAATTGGGCTGAGTGGAACCGCATGTCACCGTTTTTTTAGTGATGTGCATCTCTGTATATATAATATGCACACTACATCTTTTTTTTTTTTCTTACATGTGTGCCTCTCTTTCTTTGTCATTCTTTTTGCACCTAAAAAAATTTTTTTCTTTGTTTTTCATTTGGTAAGGGTGGGGGTTTGCTCGTTGGTTGTGAGAAAAGAGTTATGTACTGCTGATCTTGTGCTGGGATTTCATTGATTGTATTATTGCCATTGGTCCACGCAAGGTTTGTATGCTTATTTATTTGTATGGTTCTGCCTCTCTGTGCAGGAGTGAGTGTCTTCTCCGCGTGATTTCGTGGTAGTGTCCAGTAACTAGAATAGCGGAAAGAACAAAAAAAATCTGAAAAAGAAAAAGAAAATATTGGAGATGATGGTGGAGAGATTATAGTGAATTCTTTCTTTCCCCGCCTCTCTCTCTCTCTTTCTCGATTTTTATTTTTCTCTCCTTTTTTTTATGCACGTTGGTTGGTGTGATGATGTTTATTCCTTTTCTCCCTGCTTGACTCTGCGGAGTAATGCAGATACAGAGGGTGAATAGGATGTATTATTATTTTTTTAATGTTGTTTTATTTTATTTTACTTCGTGCATTCCTCTCTCCGAAGAAGAAGCGGCACGGTCATCGCCACTATCGTAGCGCATAGTGTGTCCCGTTGAGTATTGGCATGTTCAAATACCTAAAATTTAGATGCCTTCTATATACTCGGGACTCTCCGGAGAGCTTTGCAGTTCCCTCGGTCAAGCCTTCCCAAGCTTCACGATGAACCCTGAGGAGTTCTTCGCGATGAGAGGGATCTTTTGTGCTTACGGTGGACAGAAGCGGTCTGAGTTGTTGTGGTGGTTGTTTCTGGCTGCGTCACTATGCGGTGCTCCGTGAGCTCAGGGTCGGGGTAGTATTCTGCCGTTGTCGTTTGACCCATGGGAGTCCGGAGCCGCTCCACGACCAGAAGGAATTGCGCCATCTTTTTCGCCTCGCACAGCTTCCTGCAGGGCAGCCCTTCCTCATCATATGGGGCACGCCATCAGGTGAGCAGACGTTTCTTCGCACTGTGTGCGTTGGCTTGGTGTCGCGCGATGTGGGATATACTCGTGAGCCGCCTTGCGGTGCAATGTGACTCCACCAGAACCCATGCAATGCCCACCGCACGTTGGGCAGGTGAGGATGGCAGGGTTTCTATTGACTACTTTTGCCGCATGTGGACGTTTCATTCCGTCCGTTCCTGTGCCACGACTGCCGCGATATCTTCCGCAGTGGCATAGCAGGGAGTCGCGGTTAGCAAATGGCCCTCCACATTCCACACGCCTGACTTTGTTCTTCGGGGATGCTCTATAGGCTTGGGGAGCTCTTCCAAGATTTCTCCAGGGCTGATCCACCCATTGTGGGTGGCAAATGCCGGTTTCGTTTTGAAGTCCCTCCCGCACAACAAACATGTGAGGCGCAGTGGTGGTGTAAGTTCCTCCTCGGCTGTGGGCAACTTCAGCTGCTCTACAATGTTCGGGCACTGAAAGGGACCTTCCGGGTGTTGCAAACGAATGTGTAGGATGAGTGGTGGTCGCTCAGGAAACTCTTTGCCACAGAGATGGCAGCGGTGTGCGCAGTGATCGCGTTCGTGGCTGCCATCATGTTCCCTTGGGCGCTTGCGTCGCCGCTGTTGCAGCGCAGGGGGTGGGGGCGTCGCGAGGACCGTTTGGGCAGACGGCGGGTGTTTGCACCGCTTGTGTGTCAGGAGGCCTCCGGTGGTCTTACGCCCGAACCCGCAAGCACCACAGCGTATCGTTGTGGTGGGGGCTTGATTTGCCTGTGCCGGTTTGCGGGCTGCAAAGAGGTTCGGGTGCTTGCAGCGGATGTGGCGAACCAGTCCTGTGTTGGACTTCGCTGCAAAATTGCAAGCTTCACAGTTGAACGCTTTCCTCGGATATGGCAGTGTGGCGTGCTTTTGCTCTTTTTCTTCGTTATCTTCTTTTTTTATGATGACTTCTGCCTGGCGATGGCTGAATGTTTCCATCGTTTATGTACGTTGAGGCCGTGCTTTGTACGAGCCACAAACCCACACTCGCCACATGTAAATTTACTTCCACATTTCCACTCAACAGTAACACTGTGTTGGTGATACTGCCGACGGCACGTTTGCACGTGCCCCTGTACCGACAAGGATAAAACTTTGTCCAAGCTAGACGCGGTTGGTCCTAGTGTTTTGTTGTGCCGTAGTCATAGCGTACCTGTCACCTGCCTCTGTCGAAGTAGAGTGCAAGCGCTTGGCTTCCCGAGAATAAACGGGGCACTGGACCTTGGCACGGCGGTGAGGAGGTCGGCATCACCAAGGATGTATATATGTGTATGTGGAGATTTACGTACGTCGTTGTGCCCGTTTCGGCAGCATGGAGGACGCGAGTTGTGGTCTGGAGTGGGAGGAATACACTCATTTGTCCTCTTCACTCCTACCACAGATGTTCCTCTCGACGTACAATACGCGTATACATTTATTTATTTATTTTACTTTGGTTTATTTTCTCCAATCAACCACCAACTATTTTTCTTGTTTTGTGTTGTGTTTATACAGTCTTAACAGCACATGAGAGAAACTAATGTAACAAAAAGAACGCCAAAAAAAAAGAGGAAGGAAAATAAAAATAGAACTCTGGCGAAAATTTTTTTTCGTGGGATTTATCCGTGCTTTCATAATTTATCTCCATATGATTGCGCCTTTACTGCTTTTTCTTTTTTTCACGTACATTCACGTGACGCTCTTGTGACATAGGGTTTGTGTGTGTGTGTGTGTGCGTGTGTTGCTCGGTGAGAGACGCACGCGCATTCATGCATGTCCCCTTCTCTCGCACTCCGTTTGTCAGTGATGAGATCTTATTTTCCTTTTGTTTTGTTTTTGTTTTGTTCCCATCAGTCGTGTGGACAAGGAAGGAGAACACAGAGAGACAATACAAGGCGAAGGAACTAAAAGAAAAAGAAGGAAGAGAGTGACGAGTGTCTGTCTGTCTGTGTGGTGGCGGGCGGGAGAGAATGGACTTTGAAGGGGTGACTGCCTTCAAGCTCCCGCTGCAGGAGATCGACGAGATATGGGAGCAATGGAACCAGAGCAACGAGCTGCTGCCGGGCACGAACCTCCCGCTCGCACTGAAGCAGGCCCAGCACGAGGCGGACGGGGAGGGGGAGCTCAAGCCGGTTTACGATGCGGACTTCAAGTGTCTCTACGAGGTCCCGTCGCACCTGCTCGTGCACGTGCCATCGCAGCGACTCAACATCACGCGGCTGGTGCTGTGCCGCAATTACAAGCCCTACGAGCCAGATTCATGCAAAATGGGGGAAAACTGCAAGTTTGTACACGCCGATGTACATTTAACGACACTTGATGCCTACCCCATTCATGTAAATTACATTTGGAATAATGAAGGTGCGTGCACGTACAAATGTCTGCCACCTGGAGAGGTTGTGGAGGTTCTTTCGAGTGATATGTGCACCGTGGAGACATACCCAAGTGAACGTATTCTTCTTACATCTGGGGCTCTTGCACGTCACGATATGGCAGAGCCACTGATTCGTTGCAAGTATTATGATTCAAACCAGACATGCTTTACAGGGGAACGCTGCAGTTTTGTTCACGTGATGTATGTCGATCCAAATGTTCAGAGTCTTTTTAAGCGAGCGCCAAAGGCTCCTACCATAGGGACAGGAAACCCCTCGAGAAAGTCATCACCCCACATCACATGCCCTGGCGACAAAAGAAATAACAAGGAAAACAGTAACAACAACAAGACCAAAAATGGAAAAGCAAATCTCAAAACTAACAGCCACGTAGCAGAAAATCCTTCTGGTGTGCAGACAAACAGTTCAAACTGGGTACCAAACGTAAACTCTCCCTCATTTGAACCAAAAGGAGTAAACCCAGTGAATCTCCCGTATAACTTCAATACCGGTCTGACTTTTCCTCCTCCTGGAGGAACAATGACATGTCAAGATCCCAGTGTGGCAATGGGCGGTGTGATATCCTCAGGTTGTGGTGGGACTATGCCTTCTATGGTTTCTAACGGAGGATCAGCTCCTCAAAATCCGTTTACATATTCCGAGCATACAGAAGGAAACCTACAGGAACTACTTAATCTCATCCAACCATCAAAGCAACCAACTGGTAATGGTATCGCCACATTGGATTCACAGAATTCGGGTGGATCAACAGCAGCTTTATCAGGAATGCGGGCGCAAGAGATATCCGATGGTAATTTGGGTTTAACAAATAACTCGACATTGAATCAGGAACAATTTGGTACTGCCCTATCTCAAATTCTTTCTCTACTTAAGCAGAGAATTGCTTTACCACGTAATATTTCCGTCAGTCCGTCACCTTTGCTTGATGAACCGTACTCACTTGGAGCATTGCTCTATTTACCCACCGGCTCTACTGAGGCTATACCACTTCAGTCTGTGTATGACAAATCATTCTTGGAGGTTGTTAGAGCACTAGGATCGCAACAACAACGTCCCGTACAAGCTGTAATGCAGCCAACTGCATCTACAATGCCTCAATCCGTCTCCACCCTAGGAGGCGGTGCATCTTCCGGGTACGCGTATCCCTTTATTCCCACAAATAATGCTGGATTGATCTCTAATGGGATGGTGAACGGATGTGGTAATGGAGTCGGAGGAGGTGCGAATGGTGGTGCGTCTACCACGGATGTTTATGGAAAGGTTCTGCAACAACTGCAAGGTGCACTGGGTAGTGGAACCACTGGATGGATGCGCGGCACGTAGAAGTTACTATGATCCTCGTAATATGGAGGTTAAGAAGTTTTTTTTTTTTTTATCTCTCTCTTTGTGGTGGTGATAGTCGTTCTTTTGCATTTTCCATTACGCATATCATGGGTTTCACTCTTTCTCTCGCTCTCTCACGCACCGGTGTCAGACATGTCAGACCAAATATGAATGAGATCCCGGATACAATTTATGGGCATTTACTCTACAACGACTTCTTGTGGTTAATGTGTGTGTGTGTGTGTGTGTGTATGTATGTGTGTGTGTATGTGTGTGTGTGTGTTTGTGTGTGTGTGTGTGTGTTTGTGTGTTTGTGTGTGTGTCACTTTTTTTTTTTGTTTTTGTTTTCCTCTTGTAGGTAATGCTGATGGGGGGTTTCCGTTTTTTATTTTTTTATACTGCGTCGATTTTTTCTCTTCACTCTGTACCAGTGTTAATCTTTCCATTTTCTGTATCCATATATGCAAACAACTGTGGATGAAGACTGTACAATATATATATTTATATATGTATGCTTATATGTATACATAAAATTTGTTTTCCTTCTTGTTCCACAACTCAGTTGCTCTCTGTGTGCTTTTCCTTCTTTTTTCTCTCTCTTCTTGTTCTTGTGACTGGACTGCATGTGCTCAATCTGGTAGCGATGCGGAACGAGGGTGGACGATGCGTGTTTGCCCACGAGAGATCCTCACGGGAATAAAAAATTGGGGAAGGTCTTCAGAATGCAATTGAATGAAGCAGTAAAAAAAAAAAAGCAAAAAAAAATTATCCAAGAGCAAAACATCATAGGCATCACGCAAACGAAAGAGGGGAAAATGAAAGAAAAAAGAGAGAGGGAGAGGGGTGGAAATCTGTAAAGAAATTCTCAACTGGTCAGGAAAATAGAATTAAAGCAAGACCACGAAAAAATAAAATAATACAAAATATATGAGGAACAAAAACTAAGCATGAATATAAGAATTACTGGACAAAAAAAAAATCTCCTAATCAAAGGAAAAAAAAAACAAGAACAAAAAGAAAAGGATTTTGTCAGGTTATCTTTCCTGGGGAATACTTACTTCTGTTGCAAACTACGAAGGTCTTTCCCATCCAAAAAAAAAAAAGTGAAAAGAAAAAGTAAGTGTACAAAACCCCTCTCTGTTTATTTATTTTTTCTTGTTGGTGACCTGTGCATATCCTTCTTTTCTTGATGCTTGTTTTTGTTCCTGGGCAATGAAACATCCTTATATCAATCAATGCACGAAAGAGCGTTCATGCAAATATGATTGTTTATTTTGGTCTCTTGTCGAGTTTTCCTCTTTGTATTGGTTTTCTTCGTGTGGTGCGTCTTCTATTTTTTTTTACATGCCTTCATTCTTTGTGGGTTTTTGTTTTCTTTGACTTCTGGTCCTTCACTTTTTTTGCTTCTTTTCCCTTTATTTCTTCTTTTTTTTTGTTGTTGTTGCTTGTGTATGAATAACTCGAGTGAATCGTGGAAGAAGGGGCGTGGTCCCTTCATTCTCTCTTTTCCCGCCCCCCTCACTCACTCGCTGTTTCTTTTTCACGCTCCGAGTTCACGACACGGTCTGGCGGTCTGTCAACGGAAACGACATATCATACCAACAATATTATAAAAAAAAACATTATGCCGCAGAGTGACTGGCGGGAGAGTGGCGCTCACCTGGTCGGTTCTCCCTCCTCGCACCCAGGCACACTGAATGCACACGGCTCGTATCTTGCGACTGGCAGTAAGAACGAGTCTCGGCACGCGCCGCGCCGAAGCCCAGAGTACAACGTCTACGATGTGTTGGTTCCACTGAGTGCTGCAGGGAGCTCTGGGGCATCAGCGCGGCCCAGCGGTGCTCTGTTGCCTCGTGATCGGTCGCCGAGGGAGGACTACGGCGGTAGCAGTGCAGCTGCCTCATTTAATCCCACTGGAGCAAATCTGGCGTTGACAGTTCCACAAAAAGCTCATGAGGATGCGGATATTTCACCTGCTCTCGTGGGGACCCGTGATTTGCGAAATGGTCTATTGGATCAGAAGCTGCAGCATTCACAGCGGGAGATGAACGCGTTACGAGAGGAGTTAAAGGAGACAACTGCGCGACTGGCTCATGCTACCGTGAAACTGAATGAGCAAAAGGTGGAATTTAGCGGTTTAACCCATAGATACGGGGCAACTGTAGAAAAATTGACCGCTGCAGAAGGCAATGTGAAGCGGCTAGAGGAACATATCGTACAGGAGCGTGGACAACATAAGCTAGTGCGGGAGGAACGTGATAGTCTTAAGGTGAGAGTGAAAGATTTAGATTGGGAAGTAGATAAATTACGTCGTGAACTTCAGGAAGAACGGGAGCGACCAGCGATGGATCCTCGAGAAGTGCAACGTATGCTTGACGACCGTACCCGCTATATTCCAGTTGCAGAGGCGCAGCGACAGTATGAAGCTATGTGTGAAAAACGACAGACACTGGTACATCGTTTTACGTCTGTCCTTGATACAATGTTAGTGAACCATGAGGAGAGTGAAACATCTATATTTGTTGCCCGAAGCGCAGTACTCTCTGCTGCGACAGACTTGGAGGCAAGAGTGGCTTCTGCCGAGACAACCCTCGGGGTACTGTGTGACCAATTAGCTTTTTTTAACGAAGGCTCGGAGCGAGACATGACAGAGATGATTACTGCGCTTATTTCAGAGAATAAAGAATTGTGGCAACACTTGTTGAAGCTAAAGGGAGATTATGACACGGCTCTGGCACAAATAACGACACTACGCCGCAAAGGAGATCATGTTCCTCAAGACCAATATGAGTATACGCAGAAGCAACTTGCCCTAACTATCGAAAAGTTGTCCACAGCTCAAAAAACCATCGAAGCACAAATTGACTTGGCAAAAGAACATGAGGATCAAATGAAAGTGGTAATACATAATAATGAGTCGCTTCAGGATCAGGTGCGTCGTCTCACCGAACAATTATCACAGATAAAGGAAGATATGGAAAGGAAAGAGAAACAGTTGGAGGAGACTAAAGTATCATCCAATGAGGTATTGCTTCGAGCAGAAGAACTTCAGGAAAATATGGAAAATGAACGACGTCGTTTAAGTAATACAGTTCAGCAGCTTAATGAGAAATTTCTTTCCAAAGAAAAGGAGTACGAGCAACACATCCGTCAACTTCAGGAGGAGCGAAATGCCGCTAACCATGAGCTTGAAGAGGTACAACGAAATTTAAGTGATACGCAACAACGATTTGATGCGTTGCAACGAGAGATGGATTCTCGTACGCGTTTCTTTGAAAGTTACAGACAAGAGGCAGAGGAGCATCAGCAGCAGGTTAGCCGTTCCTTGCAGGAGGAAATGACTGCCGCAAGAGAGTTGTTGGAGCATGAGTTGAATTTGTTACGACGAGAGTTGGATGATCAGCGTGGGGCTATGAGAGAGGTTGAGCGGGAGCGGGATGATGAACAGACAGAGCGTCGAGCCGCACAAGCTGTTGCAGCAGGATTAGAGGTAGAGCTGTCGCAGCAGCGTCGTGAGAGTGAGCAGCAGCAGCGCCGCTTAGAGGAGGCCACAGAGTGTGTACAAAAATTGGAGGCGGAGGCGGAGAAGTTGCGGCAGAGTTCTGAGACCACTGGGGAAGAGTTCCGTCAGCTTCACCGGGAACTTCGACAACATCAGACACGCGCTCAAGAATTGGAGAAGCAGATGCAGCAGGAGCGGGAGACACATATACAGCAGTCGACACATCTCCGGCAGGAAATACGAGAAGTAGAGCAGCGTCGGTCAGCACAACAAGAGGAGTTAAATAAACTTCGTATTCGTCTTGTAGAAATGGAACGGGATCAACAACAACGTGTGCCGCGTGAACGTACAGACGCTGAAAAGGAGAGTTTAGTGCGTGAAAATGCAAGAGTTCACGAACAGTATCAGGAAGTACAACAGGAGAATGTAGCTTTGCGGGAAAGTATTCAAAAGCTTCGGGGGAGGGAGCTCAAACATGAACAACTCTCCCAGCAACTAGAGGACGTACAGGAACGCCTGCGTCAACTTCCCATGCTCCGACAAGCTGCAGAAGATGCCAAGCGTGATGCGATGCTTGCAAAACAGGAAACGGAGACATTACGCAAAGAACGGGATGCAATGGCGGCAAAGTTGGATTTTTTTCTTGAAGAGAGTAAACAGGCTGCAAAAAAAGATGAAGAATGGGGTCGAATTTTTCGTGATGCTGCTGAACAGACACGCCGCCTCAGTGATCAAGTCTCTGTCGCGAAGAAACAACAGCAACAGCAACCGGGGCAACAACAGTCTCTGAGAAGTCCACCAATTTTTGTTCACGCCAATCCAAAGGGTTATAGTGATCACTATAGCAACTACCAACGTGTCCTTGGAAATGGTAGTGGGGGCACGCACCATAAACAGTCTCCAACGCCGCACCCAACTGGAGATTCATCACCACAGCCTATTCCACCTACTCTAAATAGGCCATGGCATTGAGTCTACTCACGTTTGTTTTCTTTTTCTTTTTTTTCCCCTTTTCCCTTTTGTCTTTTCTTTCTGTCGTTTTAAATTATCGCTTCATCAACCGCCTTGTTGAGTTTCACAAACGTTTCTGCTGTATTGTATACTGTATTTCTGTTGAGAAATTTTATTATTTTATTGTTTTGTAATGTTCGTGAAATGTACGATCTCGAAGCTATATCATGTGTACAAAACAAGAGGAAATTGATGTTTCCATGTCAATCTCCAAATTATTTCCCCTTCCGATCCATTATTCCGTATACTCCTGTCTTCCTCTTTTTTTTTATTTTTGTGAAGGACGTGCAAGTTGTATGGGTCTCTGTTTTGCTTATGTATTTGTATTTGCATTTTCTTTTCTTTTTTTTTCATTTTGTGTTCCGTCTATTCATTTTTGATAGATACATTTCTCTTTTCACAACAACAGGAAAGGGGAAAAAGAACGCGATAAACGAATCAAACAAAATTGTAGGACGAGCTTGATACAAGTAGGTGATTGAGAAAGGCCAATAAAAGAAAAAGGATATATTATGTCTGTGTTTGGCGTGGATTTTGGCAACCTCAATTCCACCGTTGCAATTACGCGTCGTGGAGGTGTTGACATTGTGACGAATGAAGTGAGTAAACGAGAGACGACAACGATTGTCTCTTTTGCAGATAATGAACGTTTTATTGGAGAACAGGGTGTTGATCGCTACGTACGCAATGCACAGAATACAGTATTCCTGCTTAAACGCTTTATTGGTATGCACATGGATGATCCTTCTCTCGAGGCAGAGCGCCGATTCCTCACATGCCAGATTCAAGGTGACAAAGAAGGTCGACTTATGTTTGGTGTGAATTACTGTGGGAATATGACGTACTTTTATCCAGAGCAAGTATTGGCCATGCTCCTTCAAAGGCTTCGACTCTATGTAAATGAAGCTGCCGCTGCCGATTCAAAAGTATCTGTTGATGTTCGCGACTGCGTTCTAACTGTTCCTTGCTACTATACAGCAGAGCAACGCCGACTTATGTTGCAGGCCTGTGATATTGCGGGTATGAACTGTTTATCACTTGTTAATGATACTACAGCTGCAGGTATTGATTACGGTATCTTCCGAGGCACTTCTTTGGGAGAAACAGAGGAGGAGGCACAGGTGGTTGGTATTCTTGATATTGGTTACGGTACCACAGTGTTTGCAATTGCAAAGTTTTGGCGTGGCCACCTCAAGGTACTCAGTCGAACATTCGACCGTCACCTTGGAACCCGTGATATTGACTACGAACTACTTAAATATATGGTAGATGAGGTTAAGAAGAAGTACAATGTGGACGTTACCACCAACAAACGGGCAAATCTCCGGCTTCTGCAAGCGTGTGAACGGCTTAAGTATCTTCTTTCTGCGAATCAAGTGGCACCATTAAATGTTGAAAATATCATGGACATCGACATTAACATCCCGTCCTTCCAACGCAGTACATTGGAGGAGATTTCAAAGGATTTGGTTGAACGCTTTAAAGAGGTCATGAAGAGAGGTTTCGAAGAATGTGGAGTGCCACCAGAAAAATTCCACAGTATTGAAATGATTGGAGGAGGGTGCCGTATTCCCATGTTCAAGAAGGCAGCAGAGGATATCTTTGGGCGTGCACCGAGTTTCACACTTAATGCATCAGAGACTGCCGCCCGTGGTGCAGCAATCACTGCAGCCATAGTGTCACCAAAATTTAAGGTGCGGGAGTTTGTTGTAAGCGATCTTCCGACGTATCCGATTAAACTTGGTTATTACATGGAAAATGCACAGAGCGCAAGTGCGGTCCCCTTTTTACCCGATGTGAACAAGGTGATGACTGTGATTGGCGAAAAAGATCACTACCCCAAGGTTTTGGAGATTACTATCAAACGCCCAGCTGGCTTTAAATTATATGCCTTTTATGATAATGAGAATCCCCGTGTGAAGGCGGATATGCCACTGGAGGGGTACATCATTGGTGAGTGGGAGATTGGAGCAACACGGAAGGATTCAAATGCATCAGAGGTACGTGTACGTGTGCGTCTTCTTCCAAATGGTCTTATTCATGTTGACTCTGCCGTCTCTGTCGAGATTTACGAGGTTGAGGAGCCCGCAGCAGAAGACAATGAAAAGAATACCGCTGAAGGTGCTGGTAATACGGTGGATGCAGGTGCAACAAAGGCTGAGGAAGATGTGGCTGATAATAATAAAGCCCCACAAAAGAAAATGGTAAAGAAACAGAAGCAGCGACGTGTTGAACTTGCTGTTACACCTCGCCTGGATGTGCTTGGCCTTCCTTCTGAGGTGGTGTTACTATTCCAGAAGCAAGAACTTGAGATGCATGAGCGTGATTTGCTGCTAACCAAAACACGGGATAGTAAGAATGAACTTGAGAGTTACATCCTTGATAACCGTCCACGTATTGCTGATGGTGGTATACTTGCAGACTACGTAACAAAGGAACAACAAGCGCGTTTTATTCAACTCAGTAATGAATATGAAAATTGGCTCTACGAGGATGGCGCCGATGCAGAACTCAATGCCTACGAGGAACGTGTCAAAGTGCTCCGCGAGATTGGCGACGCCGCGAATGGACGACGATTGAACTTTGAAGATGTTCCGTTTGCGCTGGAGGTCTTTAAGAATGACATGTCCAAAGTGCGAGAGACCGCACTGCAGGCCATTGGAAAGACGAAGCACATTACCGAGGATGAGCTTCGTGCTGCGGCGAAGAGGTGCGACGATGCGGTGGAGTGGGCGGAGGGAGAGGTGAAGAAGTACCAGCAGGCGCCAAAGACAGGCGAACCGAGCATCACCCGTAAAGACTTTCAGGCGAAGCAACTGAGCGTCGCCGAGAGCGTCCGCAGCGTCGTGCAGCGCCCCGAGCCGCCAAAGCCAAAGGAGACGAAGCCGGCTCCCCCCGAGAACGAGGAGGAGGCGGCGCAGCGCCAGTCCGCAAGCCCGCAGGAGCCCCTACCCGAGAACGAGGAGGTGCCACAGAAGGCCGATGATCTTGACTGAGAGAAGAGGGGAGGAGAGGAGAAATCAGCCAATGAAGGAATCCATTGATAATAATGTGTCGTTGAGGAAAACGAGAAAAGGGAGAAAAAAATGGTGTGTATAAAAACAAAGAAAAACAAACAAGCAAAGAATCCGAAATCAGAAGAAAAAGTATCTAAATGGTATTTTTATTTTATTCTTGTTGTTGTTGTTCCTCCGAAAGATAAGAGATTGAAATTAATCTCACATACAAGTGAACCCTATTTAATTCAAATGCGGGGGAGGGTTGGTGGTTGGGTGGGTAGAGCCTATTATGAATGCTGTTCACCCATTACTATTATTATTATTATTATTATTATTATTATTATTATTATTATTATAGTTTGAAGCCAAATGAAGGCATGAAGAGAACAAAAAAAGGAGAGAGAAATGAAAAGGACTGTGTGTGCGACAGAGGCAAGCAGCTTCTCTAAAAGGGGGAAAAAGATAAAGGGAGAAGGAGAGATCATGAAAAGAAAAAAAGGTAATGAAAATGTCCACCTTATACTGTTTTTTTTTCTTGTTTTCGTTTTATGCCTTTTTTTGTTTTTTTTTTCTGAATAAATGGATACTGTCAAGTTTATCTGAATCTCTTTATCTATCCATTATATATATATATATATATATATATATATATATATATATATATGCCTACATCTATTTGGGTCGTTGCGGGAGTCGGTGTCAGCATCAGGTTATACTTCTTTTTGTTGTTGTTCGTTTTCTCTCATTGTTCTTCACTTTTCACTACATACATAAATATCCTTTGTCGACGTAGAAGAAGGGTCTAATCGATAGTGAGAGAGAGAGAGAGAGCTGCTGTTGCTCGAGACACACAAAAAAAAAAACGATAAGGGAAGGATAAAAGTTTTCGCAACAACAAGAGAAACAAACAAAGAAACAAACCTAAAACTATCGAGGACAAAATGTTTAAGTGTGCAAGCCGGTTCTTATTGGCCACGAAGACTATTCCCCTCAACCCCACAAAGCCGTTTAAGCTACATACAGCTGGTCGTGATGACGTCCCTCCCGTTCCTACGACCGCCACGTATGACCCGGATCAGATGAAGAAATGTCTTGAGATGATGTTTCGCATCCGCCGTATGGAGTCGCTCTGTGACCAATCGTACAAGCTCAAGAAGATTCGTGGGTTTTGCCATTTGTACATTGGCCAAGAGGCCATTCCTGTTGGCATGGAAAACATTTTGACGCTTGAGGATCCCATTGTCACCGGGTACCGCGACCATGCATGGTATATTGTGCGTGGCGGGTCACCGATGGAGGTGTTTGCGGAGATGTTCGGGAAAGAAGGGGGCTGCTCCAAGGGAAAGGGCGGGAGCATGCATATGTACTCAGTGAGCCATAAATTCTTTGGTGGTAATGGTATTGTGGGTGCGCAGGTGCCTATTGGTGCAGGTCTTGGCTGGCGATTTGCCCTTGAGAATCGTGACAAACCCAAGCATGTGGCCGTGACATTCTATGGTGATGGTGCGGCAAATCAGGGTCAAGTGTTCGAAGCCATGAACATTGCTGCCCTCCAGCGCATTCCCGTCATCTTCTGCTGCGAGAACAATCATTTTGGCATGGGAACTAGCGAAGATCGTGCGGCGTACCAGCCCGAGATGTACCGCCGCGGTGACTACATTCCCGGCCTCCGCGTCGACGGGATGGACGTGCTCGCGGTGCAGGAGGGCACGAGGTGGGCGAAGGAGTGGTGCCTCGCGGGGAAGGGGCCCATCGTGCTTGAGTTCGACTCGTACCGCTACGTTGGCCACTCCATGAGCGACCCCGACAGTCAGTACCGCAAGAAGAGCGACGTGCAGGAGGTGCGCAAGACGCGGGACTGCATTCACAAGATGAAGGAGTTCATGCTTCAGGAGGGCATCATGACCGAGGACGAGATTACGAAGCTCGAGAAGGACATCAAGAAGGAGGTGGACAAGGCTCTGCAGCCGGCGGAGAAGCAGAAGCCAACGCCACTTAGCCACCTCTTCACGGACATTTACACTGGAGAGCAGTACGAGCATCGTACGACACAGGGGACGGTATATTTCCAGCCACAATGAGGTTAGATGACCCTCAAGAAGACGAAGAAAAGCTAGAAGGTAAAAAAAAGAGCAAAAAGTTATATATATATATATATATATATATATATATATATGTATACGTACGTATATGGGAGATAATAAAGAAAAAAAAGGTGAGGGTAATGAGAAAGGGAAAAACTCTTTAACGATCGAATGAGAGGCAAAAAAAAGGAACAAAGAGAAAAGAAAACGGATAATTTGATGTGACACACGATGCCCATGTATTTCACCCTCTCAATTTTTTTCGTTCGTCATTCTTATTCTTTTTTTTCTGTGTGTGTGTGTTTGTGTGTGGATGTTGTGTAACTGGGATTTATGTATGCGTATCTACAGAATTTTTAAAAACAAAAGAAAAGAGAATTATCCACATCTGGGAGAAAGATTAAGAACAAAGAAGGTGGGAGTGGCAGGATTTTAATCGGGGCAAGAGAAGACGGGTATGACATGGGAATAGAACAGTCTTGAGAGCAAGGGCAGTGGGAGCACCAAAAGTATGATGCTATATGAAAAGACACACACACACACAATAATGAATAAAGAGAAGGAAAAAAAAGAATATTCAAGTAAAAATGAACCTAATCCTTATGCCACACACTTGTTTACTGAAGTTCCGTCTTTTTTTTTTTCTTCCATCTCTCGTATACTCTTGTAATTTCAGTTCCTAGTTACTCTTTCCTCACTTTCCAACGTTGCATAGTGGGGGTAGTAAATAAGAAGACAAAATATTCTTTTTTTTTGGAAAATATGAGAAGAAGCTGAGTATTTTGTAGAGTATCGAATGAAGAAGAAATGAATATATATGATTTAATGGAATGTACAGGGGACAAATTGACAGGAAATCAGGCAGTAATACATGACGTATGAAGGGTGAGGTGGGGAAGGAAGTATATGTGTGCTGGTGGATTATAAAGACTCTCTTTCTGCTTTCTCTCTGTTCTTTTGTAGCTTTTGTTTTTCTTGTCTTCCTTTCCTGTGCCTGCTTTTTTTTTCACCCTCCTTTTTTTTTTGGTGTGTGTTATCTGTGTTTGTCCGCATCTTTGTGGGTGAATGTGCATCTGTTCTTCCCATAAGCGTGACGTCTCTCTTTATTTGTCTCGCCTTAAATGCATTTGGTTTGCCTAAAAACCCCCTAACTCGCTCAACAGATTTATTATCAAAGTTATATGGGCAGAGATATATAGGTTATTATTATTATTATTATTATTAATTTTTATTTGTTTTTTTTTTCTGTCTTTGTGTGTGTGTGTGTGCGTAGTATTTTCCTGGAGACCTGCAGTGCAAATGAGACGCCCGTGCTTGTTTCCATCCCCAGTTTTTAGACAGGATCATAATAGTGGTTTGTGCTCTTATTCACTTGTGGTGGAGTTTGTGTCGCGTCGGTTTCAGCGGTCTGCCCCGGGTCGGGTTCGGTTCCCCAGAGAGAGTGCAAACAGATCTTCCACATCCTTTTCTTCCGGCTCCTCCCCGCCTTTGCAGCGTGACCGTGGTGTGAAGGTATTTGAGAACAAATCTGGGATGCCTGTCGGGGAGGTGGAAGAGGGCCGCCGTGGATTTCTCGGTTTTGGTCGTCGTGCTGGTCGCATGATGCCAGTAAATCCCCTTTCTGTGCTGCGTCCGAAAAACGAAAGTGAAAATGAGGATCGTAGCACGAATCGTTTTCTTCAAGCTGTTCAAATGTTGAACGGCAAACGTCGTAGTCGTGATGAGCGTTTAACACTCCAATTTACATCAGAGCAGCAGCACGATATCGTCAATCGTTATGCTCAGTCGCGCTGGTACGGTTTTCTTTGGTATCCAGCCCGTAATGTGACGGAGAGACAGTTCAAATGGTGGCGTCGATTTGCCCATCTGGCCCTCCTGGTTGTTGCTTTGTCTGGCGTAGCTCTTGCACTACTGCTGTACTATCATGAGGTTGAGACCGTGCTGCTGCTGGACCCCCAGGATCGACACGACTATCAAAAAATTGTCATGGGTATGCGTTACAGTGAGATTTATCACCTTGCGATGGAGGTTTTAAAAAAAGAAGATCCTCTTGAGGCACTGCCGGCACCGGCACGCTATCATCTATTCCTTGAAGCGGCACGAGGGAAGGGTTGGCATCAGATCGACTGGGAGCTTGAATCCCGTACACGTTACCCACATTCACCAGTTGAAGAAATGGACTTTATTCATCTCTTTTATTGGGGTATAATGTACACTGGCTCTTTAGTAACAGGTGGCGGCGAGTTGTTTTCGGACCGTTTTGGAAACCTTATGGAAGTGCGAGAGAAACAGAAACGCCACGAAATGGAGACCGGCTTTGTGGAACATGGACCATCGCTGCAAGTCCCAAATGCAATAACGAACAAAACATGAATGCTATCGCTTCTAATATTTTCATTGTCACACATATTCAGCTTCCCTTATTTCCCCCTTTTATTATTATTTTTTCCTGTTTGCCTGTTCCCTACAGTTGGAGATGATATGTATATGTATATCTCCGTGTAGGTTAGTAATTTAACGTTGTGAAAATTTTTGTTATAAAATTTTTGGCGCTGGAATAGAGACAGATAAATAATATTGACTCTGCTGTTTTCTTTCTTTCCTTTCTTACTACTCTCTGTTGCTTTGGGCGGATAATAGTAGCTGAAGACCACACGCCCAGGAAAAAAAGATGTCTTGCCCACGTGTGCAGTACCGTCGCCGCATGCACTATGCGACGCGCGGCAACCGCATGAAGCTCGTCCGCACCCCCGGCAACCGTCTCGTCATGCAAAAGCGCGAGAAGCGCTCGCAGGGGCCGCACACGCCGTGGGTGCTCGGCCACAAGCGCCTCGCCGGCACGAAGGCGCTGCGCCACACAAAGGCCCGCCTCGCCTCACGCCACGAGAAGAGCACGTCCCGCCCGTACGGCGGCGTGCTCAGCCACGAGCAGGTGCGGGACCGCATCGTGCGTGCCTTCCTCATTGAGGAGCAGCGCATCGTGAAGCGGGCCATCAAGGCGCACGCCAAGGCGCAGAAGGAGAGGAAGCGCCGCGACGCCAAGAAGAAGAACAAGGAGGCGAAGAAGGCCGCCATCGCAAAGAAGATCGCAACAAAGATTGGCGCAAAGTCTTCGGTCGTAAAGAAGGCAGTGCCCAAGAAGACCACATCAAAGGGTCCTATTGGAGCGACGCTCAAGAAGAAGTAGATGTGTGAAAAGGACTGAGCCTCGGGCGTCCCCATTCCCTGGGAGCGCTTCTTTGTTTTTTTCTTGTTTGCTTGTTTGGTGGTGGCGGTGATGTGGGAGGGCTCTTCTACAACTTGCTTTGGTTTTTATTTATTTATTTATTTATATTATTATTATTATTATTATTATTATTATTATGCTTCTTGTCGTTGTTTGTACCTTTTTGGTATAATCACAATCAAGAATAAGTAAAAGTGTCTGGTTCTGTTTCTGATTTCGTTTTCATGGTTTTTGTTTTTTTCTTTCTGAATGCGTCTCACTTTTTCTTTTTCTCTCTTCTTTCCTCCGTTTTTTTTTTTTTAATTGGTGAAACTTGGAGTGGGTGAGAGAGATGGCTGACATCTCGTCCACTTGGGGGAGGAAGTTTCCTGAAGGTTTCCTGAGTGAGGAGCGCAGCGCCTCAGAGGAGCGGGAGCGCGTCATTCAACGGCTGCCGGGGTCGGTGCAGGCGATGCTCCTGCGGGCCAACCGCACACTGACCGACGCGGAGGTCCAAAAATTGTCCCACGCGAGGGCGGACCGGCGGTGCGAGGCGCTGCGCATGATATTTGAGGGAAAGTCGGCGGACGACGCCATAACTTTTCTTATTGGCGGCGACGCTCCCGCGGCCCCACCCTCGCCCTCGCCGCGGCCCACGTCCGTCGCGCCGGAAAAGGAGGCGGCGGTCGTGCGGCGTGTGCACCCACCCCCACCATCTCTGCAGTCAACAGTCATGACGCACCTGTACGGTGACAGCGATGGCGACGAGGGGGACGCGACGTCTTCCACACACGTGCGTTCACCCTGCCTACCGCCACAGCCAGCGCCTGAACGACCACTCAATGAGATCCGCGTGAACACATCTTCTAACCTTCAAGCACTGTTGAAGGGAGTAAAGGGTAAAGATGGTGGTAAACCGGCCGCAACGGCCAAGAAAAATACAGCCACCGATCCAGTTGATTACCGCCAGCAGCTTTATAAAGATTCTATATCTAATGTTTCAGCTGGGGAAAAAAAGGAAACTTCAGAGAAGAAGAATACTGACCTAGTAAAAGACTTACCGTTGCACAAGTATCCAAAGTCAACATTTTGTTCTGCATGGGATGAGCATTTCAATACATTTATTGTGCATCCAAATCAGTTGAAGCGTCTAGAAAAATTAGAAAAGCAAATGTCACCCCCTGCAGTTGTTCGTCCTCGCACTCATGGAAACTTTACTCGCATGAAGACGGATGAATATCGACGGCTTGCAAACCAACAAACAAGTCCAGAAAAGATTCCATCCACTGTATTGCAGTCAGAATCACATGGAAAAGAGTCTGTTGAAATTGGTAAGGGGTGCCCCCAATTGATGTCACGAACTCGCAGTACGCGTCATTCCAATGGCAATAATGAGGCACAAGTTTCTTCTTCAGCACCGCTTGTGCCACCACTGAAAATTACAAAGAGTAAAAAACGTAAAGAAGATGTTTTTACACGTTTGTACACTGGACACTCTTATTGGGGAAGTCCAAGAGCGAATACAGCCCGTGGAAAAGCTTCGAAATCATTTACGCATGACTCTGCCCTATCGAATGGCACCCATTTTCAACGCAGCCTCTCTGGCCAAGTAGGTCGCACCCCGAGGTTAAGGGGAGAAGGAGGGAATACTCCAACAAGGTGGCTGACGCCTTGCCGATCTGCAACCCCTCGTGGTTTTCGCCGAATCCCAACATCTTCAAAACCCTTTTCTTCAAGAGGCCAAGGAGGAGGAGGTGGTGGTGGTATGGTGAAGGAGTCGGGTATGTCACAGAAGAAATCACCCAAAACCGTTCCATTATCTCGCCAATATACATTGCAACAACTTCAGCGAGCAGCAACCAGGACAGGGAATGAGGCACGTTTTGTTCGAACATCAACATGGAGTGCACGTCATGGGCCGTGTGGGGGGTATTATTCCGAGTACATGCAGGGAGGTCAATGCTGTGGTCGGAATAAGTCTCGCTTTGAGATTGGGGATTGGCAGAAATTCTCTGTGACTCCGAAGACGTGCCGTTGAATTTCTTACCGTTTTTCTTTTCACTTGTTCCCTCCCAATGGGTATACCTTTCTGTGTGCAAATAGATGGAATTGGATAACGCAACAGAAGAAGTGTGCAATTGTGGGAGGGTGTGTGTCTGTGGTGTATATATATATATATATATATATATATATATATATAGGGAATCTCCTTAGAGTATTGTTTGTAGAATGGAGGGGTGGAGAAACAAAGAAAAGAAAAATCGAATTCGTTTCCACCTTGAATATATTGATTGAGTTTTGTTTGTAGATTCAATTTAGAGAGACATTCATATCAGAATACACTGTACAATTGCCGCATTGTACGTTGTTTAGTTTGAGAATAATTCTTTTCTCTCGATCTTCCCACTCTTACCTCTTTTTTCTTTTGCGCGGAGATTCCGTCTTCACTTATTCCCTTCCATCCTCTTTTTGTCTTTCTATTGTTACTACCACACTATGGCTTATTGTCTTGGGACGTTTTTCTTTCATTGTCTCATTTTGTTTTCTGTTGTTGTTTTTATTCGTTTTCGACTTATTCATCTTTGTTAATACAAAAAAAAAGAAGGGAGTAAAGAGAACAAAAGGAGATTACGAAAGTGGAATGTTTAAAGAATGATGGGACGAAGAAAATGGGGTGAACAATTGGGGATTAGAGTAGAGTGAAGAAATGGTAAAAGTGCCCCGTTTTTTTCCGCTTCGTTTTGTTTCTCTCTCTCTCTCATACATATGTATATATGGGAAAATAGATAATTAGATACATATCTCTCTTTAGCACTCTCTTTCTTTTTTTCTTTGTCTGTATCATTCTATTTATTTGGCCTTTGTTGTGTATGGTTTTGTGACGCATTTATTTCTTTTGGAGCTTTTCTTCTTGGAGCTCACAGACATATATCTTTATTATATATATATATATATATGCACAATGATTATTGCCTTGTTGTTTTGATGTTTTCTCTCCGCTTGTATTATGTTTTTTATTTTTATTTCTTCACTCCCCTAGGAAGAAAGTGCACGGCGTCACGGGCCTACGGATTTATATCGCAGGTGAGGCACGTCGTGCGGAATAAGGAAGAAAACGAGAAGAAGCTACGACAAAGAATACTGAAAAAGGCGGATAACGAAACAGACAAGGTTAGAACGCGTGATCACCTGAAAAGGACGAAAGAGAAAGAGAAGTAGAGAGAAGGTGGGGGAGGGAAAAAAAGGAAGAGAGAGAGAGTGTGTGAGGAGGAAGAGAGAAACTTAGACCGCGCGGACAACAAAGGACCTCTTCCCCCCGCAAAAACAAGAAGAACATAAAATAAACTGAGGAGAAGGTCTTCTTGAGGAGGACAAGAGGGTCAAGAGACAAAAGATACGGTGACAGCAACAACCAAAGAGCATACACACAAGAGTCCCAAAGGAAAAGAACAGTAACGAAACCAAGGTGAAAAAAAGAAAGTGTTTTTTTTTTGTAAGAAAGTGAGAAAGAGAAAAGAACACAAAAATTTGGAAGCAGCAAAACCAAAAGAGGCAGCATGGCGGATTGGGATAACATCGGTTCATCTGTCATTGGTGAGGGTCACGGCGATGATGAAGTGAAGAATCCCGTGGAGATGGACTGGTTCGCAACCAACCACGACATCTTCGATGAGGACACCGACATCTTTCTTGTTGACCCGCGTGACGTCAAACGTGCCGAGACTGCCCCTTCTATCCTCACCGTGTTCTCTGCCGACGGGACACTGTGCGTCGGTGGCAGTCTGGAGGAGGGAGTGCCTCCTGAGGAGGAGTACCGCTACACGGAGGAGTATCATGTACTGTACTACTCCAAATATCCTCGTGATCCCCGCATGCTTGTACCACTTCGTAATGGCGGTGGTGTGAAGCGAGGCGTGGAAACAGGGGTTATTGGACGCCGTGGGATAACAGGAACAAAAAGATCCACAGGAGAGGGCGTGTCTGCCTCTGATTCCCTCCCGGACGACCGTAATTTGATGGATGGAAATATTAAGGGATCCGATGAAAATAATCAAGATTCTAAAGAGGAGGATACGAAGTATGCAGAGAATTTGCTGGGATCCATTTATAGTAGTCAACAACATAAAGTGATGAATCAAAAACACCAGCATGAAGATCAGGTTTATTCTTTTTCAAACATGGATACTGGTCAAACGATTTCCAACCCGCCCATTGAGAGCGCTTCGAGTCTCACCGCTCCTCAAATGGGTTCCATTCAACCTCAGGGAATCAGAGTGATAAGTCCCAGTGCTACTATATCAAAGCCATCACAGCAGCAACAGCAACAAGAGCAACGTCAGGAGGATGTCACGTCGCACTCTTTACGTCGGGGTGGTGCTTTACCTTCTTCACGTCCGACTCTGCAAAGTGGGAATATTATGTCTCAAATTGCAGGTACTAAAAACAATGTACGACGACATGTGAACGGAAATGACATTGGATCTACCAAACCTAGAATAACTGAGTTAGCATTGATGCGAGAATACCTTGATGAGATACACCATGATCCTTCTTATGAAGACATTAAAGGTCATGTTGTCTACTTAAGCAAAGACCAGAATGGTAGTCGATTCATACAGCATTTACTGGAAGAGGAGCAGAATGTACGTCCCATTTTCGACGAAGTTTTTCCCAGTACTTGTGACTTGATTATTGACGTTTTTGGAAACTATGTGTTGCAGAGACTGTTTGATGTAATTCCATCGGGAAGTGATATTTTTGATCAAATTTTGGAGAAGGTAAGTGGAAGATTAAAGGAGTATACATTTCATATGTACGCTTGTCGCGTGGTTCAAAAATTTTTAGAGAAAGCATCGAATGAGGCACGAGAAAAAATTCTTCTTGAATTAAAGAGTTCTATGGTGGATTGTGTTTTTGACCAGAATGCGAATCACGTGGCACAAAAAATCATTGAAGTTATGCCTGAAAAGACTGAGTTCTTAACGGAGGCCTTTTTACCTCGTCTCAAGTCTTTGTCCCGTCATCCATACGGATGTCGTGTATTGCAATGTGTGTTTGAAAAATGTACCCCTGCACTGGGGACAAACATTCGTCCATTACTGGATGCAGTTTTTGATAATGTTCATGAGTTTGTTATGGACCAATACGGAAATTATGTTGTACAACACGCACTGATTAATGCCCCAGAGGATCTCCGAAAGCGATTTGTCGAACTCCTGATTCCTCATGTATATGCATTGTCATGCAGTAAGTTTGCTTCCAATGTGGCAGAGAAAACAATTGTAAAAGCCAATGAGGAAGAAATGCAACAAATTGTGGAGAATCTTACACGTCCATTGGGTGGAAGTGAAGACGGAAATTATATTGTTCTTATGATGCAAGATCCGTATGCGAACTACGTTGTGCAGCGTCTTTTGCTTCAAGTAAATCAGCAGCAACAACAACATATTGCTGATCAGACAAAGCATCATCTTACGAGTATACGGCGTTCAGTCTATGGTCAACATCTTGTACAGAAAATGGAAAACATGGGTATGTTTTCACCTGGAGATGGTTTGATGGTCAATAATGTTTTGTATCCGGAGCAAACTCCAGCTGGACGTGGATCAAACCGAAAGACACGTGAAATGGGAGGATGTGGTGCCCGCCGAGTTGCCTCTGGGCCTCAGAGTCCGCCCGTCATGCCGGTGGAGCAGTCCTCGACTACTGCCTCCCCCTACCGGCAGCCAGCGGCTACCGTTGCCGTCGGGGGTCGAGCCATTTTGCCGCCGACCACGGCCGGGCCCGCCCGCGGCTACGGGTACCTCGGCTCGCCGTCTGACGCCATGCTCGCCCCGTCTCAGTCTCTGCAGCAGCAGCAACATGTGATCTCGCTGCCAAGTGTGAGAATTGGGGCCCAGACCTGTTTCCCCGGCATCGTACCATCACCACTTTCTCCGGCTTCGCACCACCAACAGCCTCAGCGTCAGATATTTGAGTTGCAGCACCACCATGGTCATCACAACGCAGCCAATATTATCTCGCTGCAGCAACAGTCGCGACAACAGCAAAAACAAGAACTTCAGCCACAGCAGCGACAACAACAAATGCCCGCAAGTAGAAATCTCTCGACACCGAATCCAACATATGGTGGTGGAAATTTTAATGTGAGTCAAGCGTATGGTGAAAATTGGACGCACACGTACCAAACACTTGATCCCTCTGTGCAGTGGGCAATACCAGACACTGTAAATGCCACCAATACATACCCCAGCATAAGTCCTGCATTCTAGAAGTATTGATGCAGTTTCGTTATTACGTTACTCTCTTATGAAGTGTAGTATTCATGGGTTCCCAAACCAACACCCCTCAAGTCAATAATGCAAAGAAAGTAATAAATAAGTAAATAGAATAAGGCTATATTTGGGGGGGGGGTCCATGGCTACACACAAAAAAAAAAAACTTATGAGTTACTACTACAACAAGAACGGAAAATAAAAATAAAACTCACCTCCACGTACATATATATAAAGAAACGAAAAAGGGATGATGTGGGAAAAACAAAATCAATAACTTTTTTTTTCGGTTTTCTGCCGAATAAACGCAGACAGCATAAAAATGAATAAAATCACTTAGCAAGAAGCAGAGACGAAATGGGGAAAATACTGAATGAAATAAAAGAGATGGTAGGAGAAAGTGGACGGATGAGTGTCCACCTCTCTCGCTTTTAAACCCGCAACTTTATTGTCTTTTTTAGAGGAATGAGTTTGCGTGTTTGACACAAACGATAAGGACCAAGAAAAAGAAAAAGAAGAATGTCGCTTTAACGTTCTGTTTTGGGAGTATTCTTCTTTTTCTTCAGTCATACTATTTTTTTTGCTTTCTGAATCTTCTCTGTTCTTTGATATGTGTGATTCCCCTGTTGTTGGTATATGTATATATACAGCTGTGTGGTTGTACTGAGCCGCTGCACACGTCTGTATGTAGAGAGCGAGAGAGAACTTAATAAACCATAATCATCTCTTTTCCCTTTTATTGCTGTTTTCATAGCTTATATGCTGTCCTCTTTTGTTGTTGACGCGTGTTTTTTTTTCTCTGCTTCGTTTGTTTCTCCCCGAATTAATTGATTTGTCTGGAAATGGATGGTCCTAAAACTGAAGGAACAAATATTTTCCCCACACCTTTTTTTTTTTTCTGGTGTTTGTTACACCTCTTATTTTTCCTTTCATTATTTTGAACTGGGGTACTGCGAAGGCATCCTGAAGTATTCTTTCATGTGTCCATTTTGGAGTCCGTGTGCTTGTTTCTTTGCTTCTGTTTCTGCTTGTGTGGGGTTGCGCTTGTACGGATGCGCGTGAAGACAGGAAGAAGAAGTAATAACACAGTACTGAGGCTTGGACGCACATTTACCTTTGTTGACGACGGTCTTCAGGAAGAAGGACTAATTGAATGCGTATTTATACACACGTATTTTTTTTTTCTTTTTTATGGGTGGGTGCTGCGAGTTGATGCCATGTTGTCTCTCTCTATATATACACACACATATATGTGTGTTTGCTTCTCTTCATATTTCTTTTTTTATCACTCCTCCTGAAGTTCTCTGTGGGTTCATTGTGTTTGAGAACCATAGCTTGCGGCTGTAGCTGCAAGGAAGAAAGATCTGGCTTTATTATACAATAAAGAGGAACCAAAAAAAAAGAACGGAAAGAGAAAAAGAGAAAGAAAAGTTTTTTGTTTCTTCTGGAAGAAGCGAAGGTTTCAAAAGGAGGAAAGTTAGAAGGTGCTGCGCATACGAAGGCATCAAAAAATAAAATAAAAATAAAGAGAAGAGAGGAAAAAACACACAAAATAAACAGTGAAGTACATACAGACGAGAAAATGATTGGAGACCTCGAGAAGTCAAGGCGTCTCTACCAGACGTTGCAAATTCCGGATTTCAGTAGCATTGAGGATGTGCGGCTTGCATATAAAGCCCTGGCTCTTAAATATCATCCTGACAAGAATCTTAACGACCCGTCAGCAGCGGAGAAGTTTCGTGATGTCCGAGTGGCGTACGAAGTTCTCTCAAATGTAGAGCGGAAGCAAAAGTATGATTGCAGTCTGCGCATGCATCAGCCACTAGGGGCGAGTTCCTTTCTCCCGGGCATGCGAACGCCACGGCCTGGATGCCCTTCGGATGTTGGGTACAACCCGTACATGTCAACTGGGAATGCAACGAGTAACATTTACGAAGAGTACAACTCCTATGCGGCGAAGAAGGCGGGAAAATTCCAACGCCGTGGGTCTCCCACTGCTACCCCCCGGGAAGACCGAACATCGCAGTATACAGAGGAGCAAAAGGAGTTCTTTAAGAAACGGGAGAAGGAACATAAGGCACAACTCCGTAAACGACGAGAGCAAGAACGACAACAACAGCGTGAGCGGGAGTTGGAGGCTTTGCGTCGAGAGCAGGATAAGCGTAAAGGAGTTCAGCAACTCAGTTCAGTGAGTAGAACTCGCCGAAATTGTGCTTCTACCAGCTCTCGACGTGCTTCACCGTTTTCTCGTGCAGCCGTAGATTCTGCATCACGGGGAGAGACAGGTAAGGAGACTTCCAAGGTTTTTTCATCACGTGATATTCATGCGGCGGCAGGTTTACCAGACACTGTGCGTCCTATTCCATCACCACGTCCCGCACGTTCAGCGCCTGATCCGGCTGCAGAGCAGGTGGAACGCCTGCGACGTGAAAAGGAACGACAAGCGGAAGTTCGGCGAGCTGAACAAGAAAAATATTTGGAGCGTCTTATGAAGCAACGTATCCGTGAGGCACGTTTGAAAGAACAAGAGATGGAGGAGGCAGAGCGACGTGAATACGAGAAAATGCGACGGATGTTATTTCTTAGTGAAAAGAGCGAACGCGAGCAAGTTGTTGAGCCCCAAGAGCAACTGGAGCGCAGAAGAATCTGGCGGGAACATGAATTGAGTTTGGAACGGTATTTCTTACAGTTACAGCTTCGTGAGTTGGTGGAGGAGGAGAAAACAAGTAGAGAAATAGCGGAGTTTCGTAGGGAGAGATATTTTGCTTTTTTGTATCTACATGTTGGAGAGCAAACAGAACGTTGTAAATGTGGAGTAAATGAAGATGTGACATGGCGGGATATTATCTCTCGATTTACTGGAGGACAACGATTAATTTTTATGCGGGATAGAAGCGAGTTGATACGTGTCACACAGAGAGAATATGATGCAATATGTTTTGAAGAAACTGCGGAATTTGGTCTCATTGAGGTATGCTGTCAAGAGGACGTTAATCGACAGGAGATAGATAAAGAATCCTTTCTTGGTTTTGAGATCTTCTGTAACACCCTCCAAATGTGGAAGGAAGAAGAAATCATGAGGAACGCCTTGTTTGATCAGCGTGTCTTTATTGAGGATGAGGAGGCATTAGAATATGCCTTCTTGGCAACTATTGCCAGTGAGTGGATTAGACGTTGTGAGTTGAAAAGCGAAGAAGACAGTGATGTCTTGCAGTTGATCAAGCAACGTGCATGTGATCGAGAGACAGTACATCGTAGGGAGATGGAAGAGGTGAGACGCGCAAAGGATGCTGAGATTGCATCGCTGCAGATGGAGCTGCACCACTTGCTGCAGGGGAGGCACTCCACGAGTTTGTCGGGCGGCGTGGACTCGTTAACGGACGGGAGCGCCCACACGAAACCACCAAACGTCCCGGACATTCTCCACGGCGGGAAGCCCGACAACGGCGACAACAGTCCCCGCGCCAATGGCGCCAAGGGAAATGGCATAATGGACTGCTTGTGGAAAGGCTCTTCGGACGCACCGCTGCACCGCGCCACGCCCTCCTGCTCACCCCCGCCACCGCAACCACTTGGCATTAATTAGTAGTAGTTGTAGCAGCAGTAGTGCTACAGGTGCAGGAGATCAAAATCCACGCGTTGGGAACCCAATATCTCGCTTCATTTGTGACCGCCTTGGTTAAATTCTCTGTGGCTGTCTATATACAAATACATACATATACACATACTGCTCCCCAATATCTTTCATTCTCATACACAGAGAGGAAACGTGAAAATACAAGAAGGATGAAAGAGAATCACTTGCTTTCCTGTCCTTTCAATTTGATCATCTTTTTTTTCTTGTTTCATCCTTTTATGCTTGTAATTTCACCCGGTGTCATTTATGGTTCTCGTATGAGACCCATTTGTACATGTATTATTATTATTATTGCGTTCTAGGTGGGAAGAGAGGAAATTCTTATTGTGGATAGCTGTTGTGTACATGCAGTTTCACCTTTCCTCCCCTTCTTCGCGTTTCGTTTCGTATGTTTTTGGTTGTGTCACGTGAAGGGTGTATATAAAAAAAAACTAAGCGCTTTTTTTTTTCCAATCATTGTCTCCTCTCAACAACAACAAAAACGCCTTCTTCCCCGTGTTTTTTTCGTTTCTTAGTGTGTGTCTTTTTTGGGGGGCATTTTGGGGAGGGAGGATATGGTCATTCATCGTAAACTTGTGATGGCATGGAACAAGGACGTTCAACTGTTGCTTCTTACTTGCTTTTTTTCATTAGGATGTGTGTAGTGGGTCTGCCTCTCTTGTGTACGCGTGTTTTTATGTCTATGACCATGGAGGGGAGGAACTCCGTTGACTGCTATGAATTTTTGGGAGGGGATGAAAGGGAGGAGAAATATGTCTCTCTCTCTCTTATCTGAAGAAGGGGTGAAGAGAACCAATTAGTTTTCTATTGATATTACGGTTTCCTTGGAGAAGACAATCTCTGGTACTTTCTGCGGGAAACAAACATGGGTTTGCGTGTAACATACAAGAGAAAATTTATAGTGTAGGGATGGAGTAAAAATTTGGTCTCCGAAAGAGTCCTAAAGCTGTATATCTTTGACGATCCCTGATGAAATGGCAGAGGGTACACATTATGTGTGCAAGAAGGGAAATGATGAGGGAATAAACAGAGTGGAAAGAAGGTATGAGAATGTCCAAGTTTGTTTTTCTTCCTGTTTTTTTTTTTTGCTTTGAGAGTATAACACAAGCAGTATTGTTTTCGCGAAGTATTTGTAGAGCTGATATCAATGTCTGTGTGTATGTGTGTGTGTTGATTTTTGCATGTCTAACGCGAGGGCTGTTGAAGTTTTATGATTTGGCTCTGTGTATGTACATGCAAATTTTTTTTTCCTTTTTTGGTTCTTAAAGTCAATAGTACTATTATACATAGACGCATACACACAAAACTGTTGTGTTTGAAGGATTGATAGGTAAGCAGTCAAGAGGAGTAAGATTAACAATGGGTTACAGTTTTTCTCGCGCTCAAATGGAGGACTTCAAGGAACTTGTCAAGAATAGATTTTCGGAGGAGGCCATTGAATTTCTCTACCTCAAATTCCACAAGGCGGCACCTGAGGGTGTCATGACGCCCGTAGAGTTTAAGCGCTACATGGATAGCACGGGTGTGTACAAAAACTACAGGCGAACACACATAACCTCATCGCTCCCGGGCTATGTCAAGAGCGATAACATCGACGGTGGTGGATCTGCGGTGAGGAAAACATCACGACACATAGTGGACAGAGAAATGTATTTACATCTTTTTCGTGCCTATGATCGTGATTGCGACGGCGTGATTTCCTTCCGGGAGTTCCTGCTCTATCATTTGGCAGTCATGTACAGCACCGAGGAGCTATTTGTGGTTGTGTTCAACGCCTACGATGATGACCAAGACGGTTACCTGTCTCTTCAGGATATAAGCAGCACTATTACTGCGGCAACGCGCTATGTGGGCGACTGCGACGTAGAGGACCCGGAAGTACAACGTGTCATAAATGAGGAGGCACAGCGACTGATGTTGTTTTTGGATGTGCGTAAGGATGGACGCATTCGACGGGATGACATGCGGCTCATCACACAGAAACATCCCGAGGTACTAGAAAAGATGAAGAATTTGATGTAAACCGTTAGAGAAAGAGGGAGGAGATAAAGTGGGAAAAGGTGTAATGTGAACGACAAGTGGGCCATTAGAAGAAAATGTAGATTAAAGACTGGCCTGGGTGAGAGGGTTTGGAAGGAAATGAAAACATACATTGTTCGTGTTTATATATCTATATTGATCTATGCTTTACGTGTCTTTGCATCGGTTTGTTTCTCTGTGTCTGTGTTTGTTTGTTGGCTTTGCTTTTGTTTTCCATCAAACTTTAACATCCTCACCCCCGCCCTTCATGCTCACTGTTTTTCTTGACATGCCTTACCCCCTCCCAGTACACACAGACAAAGAGAGAGACAACTTCTTTCCTTCCTTCTGTACCTCTGTCAGTTATGTCAAAGCAAAGGCAGAGACGTTCTCAGCGCCATGTTGGTTGCTGTGCGTTATTACTTCCTGATCAATTTTTTTTTGTTTTTTCCTTTTCTCTGCTGTCATTGTTGTTGTCGTCATTGTATTTTAACTTAACGGGATTCACTGCGTCTTTGATGATCTCTCTCCTTCTCTTTTTCTTTGCTTTTTTACTGTTTTTGTGCTCCTTCAGAATAATTACCCAGAAGCGGAATTCGTTTTACCTTTTTTGTTCCCCCCTTCTCTGTTGATCCTACACATTTCAAAGCCAGAAGAGGAAACAAGCAAACAAAAAAGAAAGGGGTCATATAATACGCTCAGGATTATAGTTTCTTTTGTCTTGGCTCTTTTTTTGCTGTTTCTTTTGTTTAGGAGGCGAGTAGTTTTCTTATTGCTGTGTTTGCACCAAACTGTGCTGAGTACATATCTGTATACATGACGCAGAAGTCAGCAATGAAGCAGGTGAGAAGTCGACCTTTGGTGCCAGTGCGGGAATTGAATGGGGGGAAGAGGAGCAAACCGGTTGCAGAGCCCACAGCTGACCCGCGTCCTCTTTCTGCTGCTGCTGTTGCGGGGAAATCTCCGGACGTCTCCACAAGGGAGGGGTCTGCCAGCACTAGTGCCGTTAACGGCGATAATCGACACCACCTTCCTCGTCGACGTCATCCAGCACGCCGACAGAAGGCGACGATAGAACAGAATGAAGACCAAAATTGCACTCCTTCTCAGAATAATCTCCCGCATGAGAAGGCGCCACCACCCGCAAAGGACTCAGCCAATTCAAAGGCATCCTCTCAGTCTCTCGAGAAAAAAAAGCCTTCCACAGAATGCTCTCAAAACCAAAGTACGGGAAAGTGTAGGAGTTCAGCGGGTGGTGGAATGTCTCATAGCCCAGGCGAGCCTTCTCATCGTTTTCCCTCTCATTCATTAGTACTGCAACCAAAACATGTAGTTTCTCGGGACGAGGAAAATGGATATCCTGAAAAAATGTCTTCTACAACAGTTGAAAGACTTTCTAATGATTTCTCGTGTTTAGTTTCTTCTTTGCATGTGTGTGACGCTGAAAAGGAAGTACCACTGGAGGAATTCACATATACGAATAACTTGAAGGAAAAGGAGGAGGAGGAGGCCGTGGGGGTGGGGACAGAAAACTTGTCGTCACACCCTAACCAAAAAAAAGACGGCCACATTCTGACGAACGAGTTAAAACTAATGGATATGGCAACTCCTAAAAAAAAATGTAGTAATGTGGAGATGCCATCACCATTTTCATGCAAAACTGATCAACAAAAACAACACCAAAAACCGAAGGATCGTGATGATGACGAAAACATTGGGGGATCTCACCAGAAACAACAGGTAATTTCAAGTGACAGTTGTTCACAAGCGTTGGCTAAAGAATGGGAAGTATTCAGAAAACCGCCTGTGCTTGTCTCAACTCTTGTGGAGTCACGGGGAAATAATTTATCAATGGATAAATCCACAAGTGCAGAGAAGAAGGAAAAAAGTGATGGGGATGTGAGCTCTTCATGTGGCATTCGATTACTAAGCAGTGAAACACCTTTCATTGCTCGGAACTGCGATGTGATGCACGAGGTTAATGGTGGTTTTGTGCCATTCCTTTGTAAATCCCCAATGCATCATCATCGAAGTTACAGTTTCACACCAGAGGTGAGTTTGACGCTAGGCCAACTTGTGGATGAACATGTAGTAGCATACCTCATTCATACAGTGGAAAGTATGATGTTACGACGACAAAACCAACTACGTTGCATATCTGAGTATCTCACAGAGGCTATCGCTCATGCTGCATCTAATAAAGGTGTCCAGTACGGTAGTTTGCGGTATTATGTATTTGGGAGTGTTGCAACGTGTACAGTATTACCAGATGGTGATAACGATATGACGGTTGATGTTGAAGGGCTTCTAGCCCCGACTAGAGTTTTTGAGCGAGGAGAAATCGTGAATGATGTTCATTCTCGTACATGCATGAACAAAAATGGTAATACGACTACTACTACCACTACTACTACTACTAATAATAATAATAGTGATAATGATGTGTCGTCATCTCAGGCAGCTACTATTGCTGGTGGTGAACTTCTCTCAGACGTTGCAGACTATTTGCGGGAACATAATTCCCATGTTTATGTTGACGCCGTTGTGGTTGCAGAGGTTCGTGTCTTGAAACTCGTCATGGACGGCAGTTGCTACGATATTACGGTCGGACAACTCGGTGGGGTTGAGTGTATTCGCTTTCTCAATGAGTTTGATATGTTGATAGGTTGTGAACATCTCTTAAAACGAACCTTGTTGTTACTAAAGGCGTGGTGTTGCTATGAAGCACATATACTTGGTGGACAGGGTGGCTATATTTCATCTTTTGCAGCCACAACGATGCTCATAGCCATGATGAATACCGTAGAATTCCTTGAAGATGTGAATTCAGAAGAAGATGATCAAGTGAGTCATGGGAAATTGGAATCTTTCAAAAATATATCACCTCTTCAACTCTTCGCGCGCTTTCTTAAGTTTTTTAGTTATTTCGATTTTGAGCATTACTGTGTTACGGTGTTTGGTCCGCTTCCGTGTGTCTTTCTCAATGGAAAATCGTTGGATCTCACCAAATTGGAGCCTTCTGCAGAAGGCAAAAAACATTATGATGATGAGATGCCCAAATCCCCAGGACCTGAGTCGAAGGAAAAGAATTTTGAGCATTCTATTGATGTAAGTATATTGGGTCTTACTGCAGAAGGTCAGGCGGAACTTGGGCATTGTATTCGTCGTCGCGCCAAACCTCTTATTACAGTAAGTAGAGTGAAGCGTATTCTGCATGAGGAAGAGGCACGACGTGAGTATAACCGGACGGCCTCTGTTGAATCACAAAAAAAGGGGAGAAGGATGAATTCTGGCTCCACCACAATGGAAAACATGACGGAAGATGTGGTGGAGCAAGCACTCACTCACTCTCATTCTCGCGAGGATGATGATGGTGGCGTGGTCGATGACAACGCCCTGCTTTGCCCCACGTGCGACACCAGTCACTTTCCGCTCCGTACGATGAATGTGATGGATCCGCTGCGATGGAGTGCCAGCCTCTGCCGGGGCGTGAGTCGTAATCATCTGCAACGCATTCGACGCGCCTTCCGCGAGGGTCTTGAGCTGTTTAGAAAGGGATCCATTTTACTCGGTGACACGTGTCCCTCCTCCCCTGCAGTGAACGGTGAACACATTGACGTTGCTGGTGTTGATAGTTCGTCCAGTTTTTGCAAAAGTTCAAAAACTCCATCAAGCACACCTAATTTCATTGTGGATCAAAGAAATCATATTGATTCTGTCCGAAAAAGTGTCTTGGAAGACATTTTTGGGCATACTATGGTGAAACTACGAAGATCTTGTCCGGACTACGTGGGACTACCATCACCACCACCGCCACCACGGCAGCATCTGCAATATGCACAATGCCAGCGGTGTCTTCATCCATCGTTTTTTTGTGTATCAAATTTGAGTAAGATCTATGGACCACAGTTTGTTTTTGATCATCCGGAGTCCCCACTGGGGTCTGTGGATGAGCTTGATGGGTGCAGTTGGAAGACATCTGAGATCATGGTTGAATCCAATTTCCCTCCCTTTAACCCGGTATTTTTGAACCATCAACAGAAACCTGTTCATCAAGGTCAACAACATCAGCGGGAACGGGAACAGCAGCAACAGGTGAATATGATGATGGGTTCTGTTCCTATGGGACTTGGACATGGACCAAGGCAGATGGTGATCCCAATTCCTTCCACGAGTCAGGCCGATGCTTTGAGATTTGTAAACTCCCTACGGGGGGCGAATTGGCAAGATCCAAGCAACCCCATTAATAATAGAGATTCTTCTATGAACCTGATGGCTATTCCATATCATCACGCTCGTGGGGCACCACTTGTAAGATCTGGAGCCAAAAGCAACGCTGTAATGAGATACCCGCGAGAAACTTCGGTGGGTGTTCGTCCAAATGGCAATATCTACCCTGTAGAATATGGAACGTCACAGTGTTACATGAATTTTACGGGACCAGGAAATCCTGGAATAAACTGTAGGGCAGCTGCGGAACGGAATGCCTCGGAAGAGGCATCAAAAAACTTTCTACCGCCACCCTCACAAATACCACAACCACTGTTACCATCGCAATTACTTTTATCTCCTTGCATTGATACCCGTCTCCAGACAAGCAGTACAACTTCCCAGAATGCTCAAAATTCTACTAGATGGGGCATTCCGAGTCATTCCTATCAATAAGCTTTCCAAAGTGGGATGTACAGTTTCAACTCGACATCTGTGAGCCATTTGTCATTAGCGACAGAGAAATGAACAGTCTAATTCGTTGATAGCATGAGTATCATTTCCCCTCCCTTTTTTTTTTTACTTCTTCCCACCTTTGTTGCTGTTTTCTTTTTACGTCTTAAGTTAGTTCAAAAAATAAAAAAAGGAAAGACAAAACAGCAGCAGCAACAAAGAACAATGTCTCGACTCCATCAAAAATGAAAAAAGGAAAATAAAGCAATCCAAGTGCCTTTTTTTTTCCTCCTTCCTTTTTTTATGTTTTCTTTTTTCTTTTTTGTTTGTTTCTTTTCTTACTATAAACTACTACTGTAACATGGAGTGCGTTGACACGTGGTTATCATTCTTTGGTGAAATTGACATTATGTGCATCTATTTCTAAAGTAGATGTGATGATGATTATAAGAGTGATATTCTCAGTTTCTTTTTTCTTCCTTGTTTGCCTCCTTCTATGTACTTTTTTGATCATTTGGGGAGTGAGCTGGGACCCTCCTGTTTTTGTTTTTCTGCATCTCTGATTGTGTCAAAAGAGGGACAAAGAAAGAAAGACAAAGAGAGATCTGGAGTGAGGATGTGACGGTGTCATCTTCTCGTGCTTTTTTTTTTGCTGTGTATACGGATGGTGCTGCGTTTACATTAGTTTCACATACATGAAGAAGTGACTAGAAATAATTATTCCACTTTGTATTTGTTTGTTTGTCTTCCCTCCATCTTTGTATGTATATGTGTGTTTCTTTCTTTCTTTTTTTTTCCACAATAGTCATGTTGTGAGTTGTATAACGTTATCGGAATGGCCAAGTGCATTCACACGAAAGGAGGAAAAGCGGGGAGAAGGGAGAGAAAAGAGTTTTGAAATGGAAAAGCAATTATAGTATGTGAAAGCTCTTAGGAAGTATATATATATATATATATATATATATATGCATCCAATCTGAAATTAAATATTTTAATAATAATAATAATAACAATAATGGTAATGATAATAATAATACAATCCCTCCATGTTTACTCACCGGGACAAGTGAATTGGATTTCTTTTTTTTCAAGCTCTTTTATGCATCGTTCTGACCATTCCCTACACAAGCAGGAAAAAGGGCCCCGGCCAAAAGGAAAAGGAGGCCGTACACTTTCTCCTTCGCTTTTCAGTGAATGACGGCAGTGCGAAGCGAGACGGAAGGCGGCGAAGAATACTTGTCGTGCCCTCCGTTCTCTCCGCCTCTTTTCTTGCAAAGAGCACACAAAACTCTCCAAATACTACGTGATGACAAGTGCGACTCCTTCATCGATGCCTGATGCTCTCGCGGCGATCTCCTCCGCCGTCTTTTGCCCTCCCAACTCCGCGAGCACTCCTTTACCCGCGTGATGGCAATTGTTTTGGATGAGTCTTCGCTGCGAGAGGCTAGTCGCGCGGCACCGCCTTCAGCGGGTTTGTCTCCAGTGGCGTATCTCCATCCTATGCAACTTGATTTCCTTCAGGGTGATCTCACGAGGTCGTTGTCTGTTTCCTCTTTCAATGGCAATCCATTGTACAAGAGTGGAAAGAAAAAATTAAACGGGGTGGATGCAGCTTCGTTCCCTCTAAAGTTACCACATTTTGATGCCGTTATTTCTGTGGAGGTGCTGGAGTACGTGAACGCACAGGATGTTCCTGCATACACCGAAGTGTTCTTTCTTCACATCGCGGCAATGTCTGGTGCACGCAGTGTAGTAATTACAACTCCAAATCGCGATCGCAATTTGCCTCATGCCATTGAGACATCGGAGGGTGGTGTGTGCGTGGACCCGTCTCCCCATTGTGCCGGAGCATCGTCTGCGCTTCCATATCCTGTTCGTCACGAGGACCATGGGTTTGAGATGACAGCTGCACAACTTCGGTGTTATTGTGATTACGTGGTAGATGCATATCATGGGTGGTGGAATTGTTATACATTGCTTGGTGTTGGTGGAAACTTCACACAGGGAGCTATTTTTTATTCTGCGTCATCTTCATCTATGCAGCCTCATGTGAAGGATGTAAATAAACCCGAATTCACATGTGAAACACTAAGAAGGGCACAACAGCAGTTATCAGATACCAAATGCACTCTCTTTTTCAGACGTTATCGAGGGTAAATTCTTTGGTGTACATGGCGATGCATGTCAAAAAGGTGTTTTTCCTTGAGAAACACTGTTTGGGGAGTTGTTTCAGCGACCGGATGAATCGATTTTATTACCCTGTAGGTCACCATACAATTGCAGTCTTATTGCTAGTGTACATATGCCATTTATTCCGCTATGGAAAAGGATTCAGGATGCTATTTATAATGCCTTTTCTTCCTCTGTAAGTGAGGTAAGACAGCCAAAATGGAGACGTAAAAAAAAGCTAAGATTTGGAGATGTGACTAAAGCTCGCAGGTGTTAATTGAACGAGCCACTTCATTCAAGTTTATGTGCACTTGTAACTTGTTTGATAAAGCGGAGTAATTTCTTAAAGCAGAGGATAAAATCTAAAAGGTCTCTACGTGACAAGACCCAGATCTAATCATCATTACCAACATCAGCAGCAGCCGATGCTGACAAACCCGTACATGGCACAGCGGACAGTGTGCACTTTCTTCTTCATTGGTTTTTGTATAAATACTTTGGAAAGGATGTTGCGCCACGATGTCTTGATGATGACAAATATCGTTCTACCTTAGATTCATTGCATGACGATGAAATCCAATTGATCTTTTTTTAGCTGCCGTTGATGTTTGGCCAGGGGCTGCGGGACATGTTTCGAAAGTATTAAGCCGCGGGTCTTGGCTGACACTCAGATCCCAAAGGCGAGCACTTGGTTGCAGTAAAGGTTGAAGGGAAGGAATCTAAACCCAGTGGTCTGGTTGCATTGCAAGAAGACAGAATGCGTTTGCGACGATTAATTAATGTTTTTTCAGATTTTGAAGTTCCTTGCTATTATTTTCGTCATGAGGAGTTTGAGCTGTGAGGAAGAGAGGGAGAGAGAACTCAAAAAAGAAAAGAAAAGTACTCTCCTAATCAGATATCATCACATATACATAAAGTGGCGGTGGTTGCTGTGGGAGAAGAAGATGAACAATCAAAGAGGGTCTAATATTCCTCTTCAATTTGTCATGGATGTGTGTTTGTATTTCTTTCTTTGTTTTCTCATCATTTCTTTTTGGTCTCTCCTACTTTTTTTTTGTCGTTTGTATTCTTTAGGTATTCTGGTGGTCGCTGATTATAGAAACGAGCGACGGTGTCACTAAGATGTCGAAGAGAAACGAAACCGAAGAGGAGAGGCGTGTACGTAAGGAGAGGGAACGCGCAGAACGCAAGTTAAGGGAGCGGAAAGAAGCAGAAATGGCTCAGCCTGTTATTACTGAAGACGACAAGAAGGAAAGAAGACATAAGCGAGATGAAACCGAAGAGGAGAGGCGTGTACGTAAGGAGAGGGAACGTGCAGAACGCAAGTTAAGGGAGCAGAAAGAAGCAGAAATGGCTCAGCCTGTTATTACTGAAGACGACAAGAAGGAAAGAAGACATAAGCGAGATGAAACCGAAGAGGAGAGGCGTGTACGTAAGGAGAGGGAACGTGCAGAACGCAAGTTAAGGGAGCAGAAAGAGGCAGAGAGTAGTGAAAATAGAAATATGACTGCAAAATCATTTCTTCCTAGTGACACCGTAGTGGATGAGGCCCAGCGAATAAGCCGCCCAGGGAGTAAGGAAGCAAACAGTAGCCAATTCGTGCTTGAAGGGAAAAAAGGGGAACTAGCAGCTGCTATGGACGCTGAAAACCGTGCAATATCTCTGGCTGCGGATGAAGCCAAGGAAGCTGCTAGGCGTGGGGAGCATCGTCGTGCCGAGGAAGAGAGCGAAAGGGAGGCAAACGAGCGACGGGAGAAGCGTCGTAAGGAACGTGAGGAAAGAAAATTACGGCGGGCCCAAACGGCTGACTCATCATCAGGAATAGTGGTGGGTAAAAGTTCACTTGACATGTCGGATTTACAGCGTCAAGGCTATCGTACACAATTTGAGGAGGATCTTCAGCGTGCTATGGCGCTACGACGTTTAGTAGATATGGATGAGGTTTCAGTTTCCCTCGTCGACGTTCCTCCCCAGTCAGAATATGACATGTATATTCGTAAATTTGGGGAGATGAGCCGCAAACAAGCAGGATCACAGGTACCGACAGAGGAAGATCATACTGACGTAGAAGTACAAGCTGAGCGTGTGCGACTGCGGAATCGAGGTGTTGAAGTGCCACATGACTTGGGACTCTGCCCGGAGCAGTCTGGGGATCACTCGATGAATTTTGCGAAGGAAACTGGCCAAGAGGACATGGAGGATAAATTGAAAACAAATGATGGCTTAATAAACGAGGATCCTTTGGGTGGTGCTACTTCCTGTACTCAAATCGTTGATAGCACTTTATTAGCGGCCTTTCTTGGTCGCGTCTTCCCAGTTATGCGAGCTATTTTAGATGAGAATGATGAAGAGAAGTCTGGTCCAGAAGCCCTTAAGTCAAAAAGTGAGACTCAATTTTCTACTTCATTTACAACCTTCTCTTTCCAGCCTACTCTTAATCGACCTGTTGTAAAAGTACTTTTTAACCCTTGTGCACCGACATACGTGGGGGTTCTTTATGGTTTTAAGGAACAAAATGAAAGCCCATCTGTGGAATTGGATCGTTTTATGTCGGTTATACTAATTTGGAACGTGTATGACTCTTCTTCACCTGAAAAAATCCTTGTTAGCTATTCTCTTTTGACTACCTTTTGCATGAGCCCAAGGTGGCCGCATTTGGTCTACGCAGGATCTGAGGATGGTTCAATTTATGTCTGGGATACACGTGAACCAGAGAGAAATCATCTTACTGCCGGTTGTTTTCAACGGAATGCTTTTCGACTTCCTTCTTTTTCTACATCATGGCAAACTGGAAATCACATGTCACCTATTATTGCTATTTCTGTTGCAGGCTATAATACTGTTGTGGGTGTTCGTAAGGATGAAAGTGAACAATTGATTTCCATTGATGCCACTGGTGGAACTCAATTTTGGGTTGTTAATGAAAGAGATCAATCTAAAGGGGCCATCAGCGGTACAGAGAATGGTCTGCATATGTTTTCTACCGTACGTTTATTTTTAGCGACCTCAAAAGGTGAAGATCGTCTTAGCAGTTTTTCTGTGAATCAGGAGTGTTTTGCGATGGACTTCGTCCCTACGGATTCGTCACATTATGTTGTGGCTTGTGCAGAAGGAGTTCGACATATAAGTCGCTTTGGTAGTATACCAGCGCCTTCTCTTTATGGTCCTTCTTCTTCTTTTTTTGCACGCCCAGTGATTGTACCTTCCTGTGTGCGATATAGTACCGTGGATAGTCGAATTCTCATGGCGGGATATGATGATGGGAGTCTTCGACTCTATTTACACACAGATGATGCTCCCCAACTTTCTATCCCGTTGAGCAATCACTGTATCACAGATATGCGATTCAGTGGTTGTGATAAGTGGTTTTTGTGGGTTTTAGATGCAAGTGGAACTATTTTTTTGCTGGATTTGGCAAAGAAAGATAAAGAGTTTCCAGTTCTTTCTCAGCCACTGTTACATACCGAAACAGGAACATGCACGTGCTTTGACCTACCACCCGATGGGAAGGCGGAGAATCGCATGATAGTACTGGGATTTGAGAAGGGCATTATTCAGTTACATACACTCAGTGATCTCACACATCCCACGAGTACCAACCGGGATGAGCATTGGCTGTAACTTGAAAACAAAAGAAGAAAAGAATAACGTTTTTGACACGGGAGACCCTTTTTTATCCTCACTTCTCTTTTTTTTTATCCATCACAGAGGCAATTCATCTGTATGGATGGCCATGATGTACTTGCAGATTCACATGGAGGAGGAGAAAGCAAGAGGGTGTGTGTTAGAGGGAGAAAATGTAAGAGAAGAAAGGATAACTGAGGATGGAAAAAGGGAGAATACTTTTGGCCTAGTTGAAGAAGAACAGCAATCAAATAATAGCAAAGCCATGCTTGCCTTTTTGAAGTTTCTGTACTTTACACTCGGCATTATTGAATATGCGTGCTTTCTGTCCATGCTGTTATTTTATTTGTTCTCTTTTTTTTTCACCCCCCCACACACACACCTTTTATTGGTTGTTGCCACGTGCTGGTTGTTTTCACTTCCTCTTGCTAGATTTCTTTTTGCGTTTTGGCAGTGTTTTGACGCGCACCATTTTTCTTTGTTTTCTTTTTTTTTTGGTTTCTCTTGTTATTATTACTGTTGTTAATGTTGTTTTTTAAATTTTTTTATTTCCTCCCCTTTGTTTGCTTCTTTGGTGGTGACACATACATATATACATAATGTATAGAATCACACACAGGATTATCATCATCTTATTTCCTCTGGGAGAAGGAGGAAAAGCAAAAAGAGTATATTTTTGTTTCTACTCTTGCTTCCCAGAAAAGGAGAAGGAAAAGGGAATTAATCCTCCGTGACGTTTTGTAATGGAGTCCACTGGGCGGAGGACCGCGGCTTCTGCCTTACTTTGGCTGTCCAGGCTTCGGAAGACACTCACACAAAGTGTAGGGGATGACACCGCACGAGCGTTTTCCTACCGACCGCGGTGGCAGTATTCCTTTCCGTTTCGCTCCAAAAGATTGGTGGACTTTATTCTCGCCAGGGAGAGCACAGTGGCGTCTGTGGCGTACACGTATCAAAAGGCTGATAGTAACATCGTCGTCACTCTCATACCACTCCAGCACTTTGCCCATCCCCAGTTTTTCCATCAGGTGGATGGACTGTGCTGCCAGCATGACTCCGTCTTAATGGAGGGCCGGACGCCGATATCCGGCGCCCCATATTCGACCACCGTTCCTCCGCGTGCTCGTACCACTTCAGTTCGCCCTGTGGGATGTGAAGATGACGAGGGTTGGGAGCCTCGAGAAATTGAAAAGTTTTGGCAGCCATTTTCTTGGGGAGTTAAAGATTCTCCCAATATGACTATTATTCATGCTGCGGACAAATACGATTACGAAAAATTGCCCTGGTGGTGTTCCCTTCGTTTTAATATACCTATTATAGGAAGTTTTGCGAGAGAGAAACATTGTTTGGATATGATTTATCCTCTCTCGAGAAATGGTTACAAGTCTTTTGCAATTCCATGGGGAGCAGCGCATATGCCTATCTTTAATGAAATGCTTATTGATAATGGATTTGAACAGATTGGGATGTGCTCACTGTTGGTGTTAGATCGCATTGATGGTGATATTAGTGCTGGTGAACATGAAAGATTTTGCCGAGTTCAGAGAAGGCAACATCAAGTTGTTCAACTGGCTTGGGGTTTGGCTATCGTTTGGGCACTGTTGATGATGCGTGGAATGGTAACAGTGGAGTACAGAAAGGAATAATACTGGCTGGCGATCTTATTGTTATTTTTTCTTTTTATCGATGTTATTGCTTTTTTTTTTTTTGGTGTGTGTGTTTGTGTGTCCTTGTGCATGTAATTTGAAATATTGCGATTTATGGTGTTAATTACTTTAAGTATATATATATATATATATATATTTATTTATTTATTTATTTATTTATTTATGCATGAACGCATGTGCATTTTTTTTTCTTGTGTCAGCCACGTGGAAGAATTGACGTGGAGGGGCGGCCTATACCTCAATCTCTTTTTCCCCCTTTTTCCCCGTCCATCCTCCACTTGTTACATTTTATTAGATTTTTTTTTCCACCTGAAGATCAATCGTATGGTACTATCCGGACCTCGTCACATTTTCCCCGACGGCACATACGTACCGCCATTCGCAGAAAAAAATAGTCATTTGGATGTAAACAAGAGTGAAGATTTTCATATTCAGTGGTTCTCCTCGTCAAACATAGATGATACAGCCAACAGTTTTGCGTGTGGCGAAGAAGGCCTGACGCAGTCCCCGACAAGCGAAGATGATGAGTTAAATGACCCACTTGAAACCCACTCACAGGACTCTGGGTTTAGTTTGGACCAAGTCTCCACGGAAGGTCAGGGAGTCTTTGCAGAGGTGTATGAGTTCCTACGAAATACCCCTCTGGAGCTGCACCCATTTCTTGACATGGACGAACAACGCCTGGTGGTTGACAATGAACGATTACAGCGCCATTATGAGTTGTTTCTCGCCTTGGGACAAAAGAATACGTCACCTCCAAATGAGTTGGGCATATTCAGTAAGTCACTTCTTTCTGAGGCTCATCGAGTTCACATTTCTTCCATACGTCGATACAATAAGACCTGCCAGGAAAAATCCCTTCCGATGAAAAATGAGCAAGAAATTAATAAGCAGTGGCGACATATTAAATCAGCCGTTGAGCAGGATCTCTACATGGAGGGTCACGCGGTGGTTCAGCGCCGGTTGTCGTGCATGTGTATATTTAATCCGGACACAGACGAGCGCCCCTACGGTGATAATGAGAAGATTCGTGAACAGCGCCTAATGCGCCAGGAAAGCGTATTGAGTCGTCTTAAGGAGCAATCAAAGAATGGAGGAAGTCCTTTTTTTGTATCAAATGTGCCGCAGAGGTGAGAAGGTAAGATTTTTTTTATTTTTTGAATGGTAGTGGGAGGAATGGTAAACGTTAAATGACTGACAGCTCTGGATGGTGTGGGTAGACTGTATTTTTTTTTGTTGTTTTTGTCTTGGTTTCCTTCTCATTTTTTTTTTCTTTGGGTTCTGTTTTGTCCTTTCAAAAAAAAAGACAGAGGTACGTGCATAAACATATATGCATTTGTGTGTGGACATCCATGTATTTATGTATGGGATTTTCTTTCTTTATTATTCCTTCCCTCCCATTTCTTTTTTTCTTTTTGATCCTTCATTTTTTCTTTAATGTTGTTGTTCCTTTTTTTTTCTCCTAGCCACTTTCTTTTCTTCGAAATGACCACAACTTTTTTGTTTCTTTGTTCGCGGTTCTTGAACACTAACAGAGTTTATCTATCTATCTATCTATATGTATGTTTGTATATAACTGGTCTGTGAGCATGTATACTCCTCATTAGGAATAAGAGAAGGGAGAATATTAGGGCCGAAAGAAGAAGAAGAAAAAGATATAGAGATCCGCCTTATCGAAGAAGTCGTTTTTGCTGGAAAAAGATGAAAGGAATCAGCAGACAACAGAATAAAGATCAATGTGCTTGCTGGATGCAAGTGAAAAGAAAACTATAAACGAAAAGATAAAGAGGATGGGAGGAAGGGAAGGAAGTTGGGAAAATCAAGAAAGAAATAGATATATATTTATGTATATATACATAGAGGGAAATGTACGGTTTGTTAGGGTTCCGAGGTGCAATGCTAAGAGGCCGTCAAAAAAAGAAAATACTTATCACAGACAATCCAAAAAAACAGCTTAATGGGCAATTCAGCCATCTGTGAGAGCGAGGAAAGAAGAATATAATATTATGTATCTGTTAGAATACACTGAGTGAAAGAAAGGAGGAACATGGGGTGTTGGTGAACGCCAAAGAGCCGCAGAGCGAGACACTCAGCAGTTTATTTTCCCTTTTTTTCGCACCACTGAAGATGGTTTTTGTATCTTCTTTTTGTTCGTAGTCTCCCATGGTGAGTGATTGTGTGGATGTGCACTTTGTTTGTGTGTGTCTTTTGCTTTTTTTTTTTGACGCTACCACCTGTGCTTTCGAGAGGAGCTCTGTTACTTTTTTTCTTAGTGTGGACTGAGAATGACACATGATGGATAGATATCTCTGATGTTCGTGGGCCGTTCTCTTTCTGTCTCACATATATATATATATATACATATGTTTGGTCTCTATACATATGCGGTCATGTGTGTGCTACTAATTATATTTTTTTCTCCGTCAGCGCACTTAATGTAAGAGGAGACGCAAGACATAAAGTAGACTATTTTATTATGTTTGCTGTTTTTAATTTTAATATTGTCTCTGTTCTTTCATGAGGTGCTTTACTGGCACTCCGTTCGTTGTTTTTATTGTTATTATTATTATTATTATTGTTTTAATGTAGCCTTTGCTACTGTGTCACCATTTAAAGCTCGTTTTGTACCCGTGAATGTTCTTTCCTTGCTCGCACTTTTTTTTTTTTGTCTCTGGAAGTGTTTAGGTCTCTGGTAAGGAAGGAATGAAGCGTCTGCTTTCTCTTTCACCTCTTGTCTTTGGTGGACCTCCGCTTAAGATGACTCGGCGCCCTTTTAAGTCTGACGGAACACCATATAATAGCGAGATGACAGACACAATGCATGGGAGCGAGTACGTGCATAGAGGCGGCGTGGAGGCCATTGTGGAGGGAGTCGCTGCCGGTCAGTATGCGGAGCACAAGCCTCGCGCCATCATGTTTGTGAATAAACGTCCTGTGGAGATTATTCCTCAAGAGGAAAATTTATTGGAGGTGCTGGAACGGGAAGGAATTCGTGTTCCAAAGTTTTGTTATCATCCTATTCTCTCAGTGGCAGGGAATTGCCGAATGTGTTTGGTGCAGGTAGATGGAACTCAAAATCTTGTCGTTTCTTGTGCCACGGTAGCACTTCCAGGTATGTCTATTATCACGGATAGTCGTTTGGTTAGGGATGCCCGGGAAGGTAACGTGGAACTTATTCTTATTAACCATCCAAACGACTGTCCAATCTGTGAGCAAGCAACAAACTGTGATCTCCAAAATATCAGTATGAACTACGGGACAGACATTCCAAGATACCGCGAAGACAAACGTGCTGTTCAAGATTTCTATTTTGATCCTCAAACGCGTGTAGTACTTAACCGCTGTATTCATTGTACGCGCTGTGTACGATTTCTTAACGAGCATGCCCAAGACTTTAACCTTGGAATGATTGGTCGTGGTGGGCTTAGTGAGATCAGTACCTTCTTGGATGAATTAGAGGTAAAAACAGACAATAACATGCCAGTATCGCAGTTGTGTCCCGTAGGAAAAATTTATTTGGGCGACGCAGACGAAAATAACGCTGCTGCTGACGAATTAGATGCGTAGTAAGCAGGGTCACTCCTCCGTCACAACCCAGTAATAAGGGGCGGTGGGGGAAATTTAGAAAGTGAAGGAGGGATACATTTTTTTCTTTCTTGCTCGACGTAGTTGAGGAATGAGGATACGTAATATCAAGAAAAAAATAAAAGCTTTAGTTGGGCTGTAGTGCAAATCTTGATTTTTATCAGAGCATATTTTCTTGTTTTTTTATTTTTATTTTGGGACTCGGGGGTGGGACGCGGGAATGAAAAACCTCTCTTTCGTTCTGTGTGTGTGTGTGTGTGTGTGTGTGTGTGTGTGTGTGTGTCTGTATGAATGAGGGAGAGAGTTGAAGTGTATGGGTTTGTGAGTGTTTTTTTTTTGAATTATTAGTGAATGCCTAATGGAGTGAATGAGGGAAGGAGAGAGAAAGAGAAGAGGAACAACAACAATAACAAACATGAGTAATAGGAATAACCGAATGTATATGCATGTACGCCTTTTCTAAGTAATGGAGGCTGTGATGCCCGTAACTATGACCACGACCAACAACCACAACCACAACAGAAGAGGTTTATTGTTTTTGTTTTATTTTATTTTTCTCCCTTCTCCTGTTACAGCCTTCTGGACGTGTGTTTTGATCTGTCTTGAAACGAGGCATTGTTTTATATGTCTCTCTCTCGCACACATACTCTTTCTGACTCTGAGTGTGGGATTTGAAATGGGGAGTGTTCAATTTCGAGTAAGATCATGTTGGCTTTTTTTGAATTTTCATTGCCGTCTCTCTTCCTTTTAATTGCATTTTATTATTATTATTATTGATTGTTTGTAGATGGATACCTCAATTTCTCCTTACGAAATTCTTGGAATTCCACGCTCCGCCTCTGTTGCAGACATCCGTGCGGCATTTAAGCGTCTGGTGCTGTGTACCCACCCAGACAAGCAAATACTACGACGCAGCGATGGAGAGGGAAGGCGGTCAGCAGGGACGCAGTGCATCCAGTCATTTCATGCCGTAAAGGAGGCCTCAGAGCTGTTGCTTGATCCTCTTCGACGTGCGCAGTATGACCATGGGCAGGAACAAGCGTACGTGCGGATTGTCGGGGCAGTCAGCGATGTGTATGATTTAGATGACTTTGATCTTGTGGAGAAGAGGGACATCTGCGGCGCAACAGGGGAGGAGGACTCTGCGTCGAGGGTGTGTGTATACATCATGGAATGCCGCTGCGGTGGCGTTTTTGAGCTATTTCTGACAGAGCGTGAAGCCAAGGCGGAGGGAGTGGAGAAACTTTCTGAGTGCGATTCCTGTTCATTAATAATTTCTGTATCAGGTTCACGTGCTGGGTTAAGGTGATCAAGAAGGGAATTGGTGTTCCGTTCTCGTTCTTGTTCTTGCAGTCTGTCTGTATACATATATACTAAATATGGCGTGTGTGGGTGTTTTTTTCTTTTTTTTTTTTGGTGGTGGTGGTTGCACAAATCTTTTTGTTATTATTTTTGCTGTTGTGTGCTCCGCTGCCAAAGAAAAAAGAAAAGAAAAAGAAACAAACGAGAGTCTTGGCGGAGGGGAGGGAGTTGATGATTAAAGTGAGAAACGAAGAGGGGTCGTAAGTTTATGTATTAATTAGTGACAATAGCCGTTGCTTTGTTTTTTTTCCTTCTGTCCGTGTTTCCTCCTCCTCCTTAAGACAGGTAATTAGGATGTTTACTTTACCGCACTATTTCATCTTCTATTAAGCAAAAGATATGCTGCGCCGAGCCGGAGGCATGCGGAGCGGAAGGGGAACAAAGCGGAATGTGGTGAGTTGTGGTGTATCTGCCGCGGGACGCTGGAGGAGATCTTTGATATTATTGAGACCGACTGTGTTTCTGAGCGAGGCGCGTGTATCATCATTGGGGGCCTCTTGTCGGTGCATGCACACCGGCGGGAAGGCGGGGTTGGTCGCCGACACCGTTGAAGGCGGAGGAGAGGGAGAGGAGGAGGACGATGATGACGCCACGCTGGAGGACTACGAGGATCTTCTTCTTAACTCCGCGGCGACGGACGCCCCCGGGGATGAGACTCCCGCCGTGGGTGGCGGGGAGCCCCAAAGTGTTAGGCAGAGCCCTCTTTCCTCAACAGCAATTCACGTCAATAACATCACAGAGCTCTTGCCCGCTGATGGAACGGGAATCCGCCTTACCACAATCACGCCATTTTTAGACGTGGAGGCTGTGAGCGAAATCTTTGGGTCTGTCCTGTCTTTTGTGCAGTTGTTTCCTCATCGCTTTCGTTCATATCAGGTTGAGGAATCAGACGGAAGTCTTCGCTGGTATGTGAGTCTTGTGCAGGCCAAAACAAAACCCGTAGAATGCGTATCTGTAGTAAAAGAGAAAGAGGAAGAGAAAGGTAGAGAATGGGATAGTGAGAATAAAAACGATATTACGATGACTCAGAGACAAGTACGGGTGAAACTAAATTATGTTGATGACAACCTCAGCGAAAAAAAATTGCGTCACATTCTTCAACAGCTGAGAGACACCCTACCCCAAAATAAACCAATTCCAACAGCTGGATTGTTGCATACCTTTCCGTCAGAACTTCAGGATAGTATTCGGGATTCAGGCGGTGGGGTATTACGCATCCTGAAGAATACATTGGCCGAGGAGTATGTAGATCTAAGTCAAGACACATCTCTTGTCTCAGTCAAGGGAGTTCTCACCTCCCAAGGAACAACAACATACCACCAGCAGTATCTTTCAAAAGGTGATGGAAGTCACAAGATGAGTCTGTTAGCAGTGTCTCCCGGAGACTACGCTGAAGATACATGGGATGTTGAACTGAACTTAGACGACGATGACAAAGACGCCGCTCTGGCTGCTGCTGCTTCTGGGACACGTGAGAGTGATTGTATCGATGATACGGAGCCAGATGATGAATTTTTTCGTGTTGGCAGCTCTGCCACAGCAGCTGTTCCCACTCATTCGGATACTCGCCATTATCAAACACAATCTATTCCACCCGCTCCTCCAAAACCACCTGAGAGTTTGGCAAAATCTCGCACACCCCCACCACTACCCTCAAAAAAAAAATCAGCATCTTCTTCCACAAGTTGCATGTCTGCGGAAGAACTTCTCCAAGCGCATACGGCAATGGCCTTCTCGGGTGGGAGACGTTCACCAGTAGAGATGCTAGACCTATTTGTGGAGTGTATTCCAACCACCTACGTTCCTGTACAGAAAATAAAAGTGACAGACATTCTAGCAAAAGTACTGGGACCGAGAAATACGCTTCATAGAGTGATTAAGATTTATTCTTACTATTTTGATCGAAATAAGGAATTGGATGTCGTGCGTTTAAAGCCAACACTTCAGCACCCACGTCTAGGAGTAGCGAATAGTTTTTATGATGATGGGAATACTGGTGCATCAGCTACATCCCTGACGCACCGTAAACTCCAAGAAAGTAATGTCACGCGTGCATTTCCTGTTCTTCATACACCTATTCGTGCAACAATAAATTTGTCTGTAGCCCAAAAAAAGGAGGAAAAACATGTTAAACCTGCAAGCGATGCTATTTTTACAAGTGACACATCCACACAAGAATTGTTTACACTTCTTGAGGCACTCCCCCATGAATGCTACATAAATATCTCGGAGTGGGCACGTATGACGAATGTTCCCATTTCAACTTTAATCTCTTTTACTCAAAACGCGTCTAATCATCAATTTTTTTTGTCACGTAAGAGTTCTGAAGAGCAGCAGGCGCCCGACATGTGGCGACTTCGGCCATACTGGTTGGCGCCTGGATGTTCAGGTGAGCTGGGACCTGACGACTCCTGTGAGGCGGCTGCAATTGACCGTTATCTGAAACCCATTTGGCTCCCTATAGATCGACTACTACAAAAGTTGTCCGTAGAAGAACGCAACAGCGTTGTGACTATTTCTAGTTCATCGGGTGGTGTTGGGAATTGGCTACGCAAATTCGGTCGGATGTGTTGGGTTGATAAAGAAGGGAAAAAAGTGCGCAAATATTACGCCTCCGCTGAGCTTGATGACATTGTTCACGTTGCAGTTCAGTATCTGCAGAATTCACTCCCCACAGAATTTGTTAATCTGGAAGAAAAGATATCTCAAACATGTCACTCTTCTGCAAAGTCCAATGAGGGAATGACCACCCACCAGAACAATGGTATTCGACGACTTCTTGCTCACGGTCTCGCCGTGGCACAACAACAAGAATCTCTATCACAGTGTCACGAATTGGTTGATACTGTTGGTCGAACAAAAACACAGCAAGAGAATCTTTATCTGTTTTTGAGTAGACATCCCCAACAATTGGACCTTAAAAAAAAGAATCAAAAGATATGGGCTGCAAAACATTCCCTCTTCCGAAAATACGCTGGGAAATAATACTATTAAGCGAAATGGAATTTACCATAAATATCAAAATGCATTTTTGCACTACTCACACATATATACATAAATAAATTAATAAAAATATGCGAAAGGGACAAAGGGTCTCCCTAACAACGAAAAAGGAAGAGAATATCCTCTTTCGTTACCAACAGATGCCAATAACCTTTAAAACATTCATACTCTATACACCACAAACACATCGCTTCAATACAAAAAACAATGAACACTGTAACATAAAATTTTCTTTCCTATTCGCCATTTTAAATTCAATAGAAAGACAATCCCTGCAAAAAGCATAAAGAAAAAAAAATCACAATAAGACAAAAAAAATGTATAGGGACAGTGATAACACGGCATTTGAAAACGACAACGAACATGCTGAGGAACACCCACCACAAAAGCCACGAAGGCGTCAGTCCGTCCTCTCCAAGGCCATTACTGAGCATAATGAGGACGCTGGTGATGAGGTGCCAATGCTGCCGCCATCAAAGGGACTGACGACCGCTGAGGCTGAAGAACTTCTTGCCCGGTACGGTCGCAACGAACTCCCCGAGAAGAAAACACCCAGTTGGCTGATCTTTGTGCGGAATCTGTGGGGTCCCATGCCCTTTGCACTGTGGGTTGCCATTATCATTGAATTCGCCCTGGAGAACTGGCCTGATGGTGCCATTCTTCTTGCCATTCAACTTGCCAACGCCACGATTGGGTGGTACGAGACCATCAAGGCCGGCGATGCTGTTGCCGCGCTGAAGAATTCACTGAAGCCTGTGGCCACCGTGTACCGTGACGGGTCGTGGCAACAAATGGACGCCGCACTGCTTGTTCCCGGCGACCTTGTGAAGCTTGCATCTGGCTCTGCGGTGCCCGCTGATTGCAGTATCAACGAGGGCGTGATTGATGTGGACGAGGCGGCCCTGACGGGTGAATCACTTCCCGTGACAATGGGAACGGATCACATGCCCAAGATGGGCTCGAACGTTGTCCGTGGCGAGGTGGACGGAACTGTGCAGTACACTGGGCAGAACACATTCTTTGGCAAAACGGCGGTGCTTCTGCAGTCTGTGGAGTCTGACCTTGGCAACATTCACGTGATTCTCTCCCGGGTGATGGTGGTGCTGACCAGCTTCTCCTTCGTGCTGTGCCTGATCTGCTTCATCTACTTGCTTGCAAAGTTCTATGAGACTTTCCGTCGTGCACTGCAGTTTGCTGTTGTGGTGCTTGTGGTGTCTATTCCGATTGCGCTTGAGATCGTTGTGACGACGACACTGGCTGTGGGCTCGAAGAAGCTCTCGAAGCACAAGATTATCGTGACGAAGCTGACGGCAATTGAAATGATGTCGGGTGTGAACATGCTGTGCTCCGACAAGACAGGAACGTTGACGCTGAACAAGATGGAGATTCAGGAACAGTGCTTCACATTCGAGGAGGGCCACGATCTCAAGTCCATTCTTGTGCTTGCGGCACTTGCTGCGAAGTGGCGCGAGCCGGCGCGCGATGCCCTGGACACCATGGTGCTCGGGGCCGCGGACCTGGACGAATGCGACAACTACACACAGACGGACTTCGTGCCGTTTGATCCGACGACGAAGCGCACGGCCGCCACGCTCATTGACAAGCGGACGAATGAAAAGTTCAGCGTGACAAAGGGCGCACCCCATGTGATCATCCAGCTTGTGTACAACCAAGACGAGATTAACGACAAGGTGGTTGACATCATTGACACTCTTGCCGCGCGTGGTGTTCGCTGCCTCTCGGTCGCGAAGACTGACTCGCAAGGTCGGTGGCATCTGTGTGGCATTCTCACCTTCCTTGACCCACCACGCCCTGACACGAAGGAGACGATTCGCCGCAGCAAGCAGTATGGTGTTGACGTGAAGATGATTACGGGCGACCACGTGCTGATCGCCAAGGAGATGTGCCGCATGCTTGACCTTGACCCGAATATTTTGACCGCGGACAAGCTTCCCAAGGTGGATGTGAATGATATTCCAGACGACGTTGGTGAAAAATACGGTGAGATGATGCTTGGTGTCGGTGGATTTGCGCAGGTGTTCCCTGAGCATAAGTTTCTCATCGTTGAGGCCCTTCGCCAATATGGCTTTACATGCGCAATGACTGGTGACGGTGTGAATGACGCACCCGCCCTTAAGCGTGCGGATGTGGGAATTGCTGTGCAGGGCGCGACAGACGCTGCGCGTGCGGCTGCTGACATGGTGCTGACTGGCCCTGGTCTGAGTGTTGTGGTGGAGGCAATGCTTGTGTCCCGACAGGTGTTCCAGCGCATGCTTTCCTTCCTGACGTACCGTATTTCGGCCACACTGCAGCTTGTGTGCTTCTTCTTTATTGCCTGCTTTTCCCTGACGCCCCGCGACTACGGCAGTGTTGATGAACATTTTCAGTTTTTCCACTTGCCTGTGCTGATGTTTATGCTTATCACATTACTGAATGATGGTTGCCTGATGACGATTGGCTATGACCGTGTGGTGCCTTCCAAGCTCCCGCAGCGATGGAATCTCCCTGTTGTGTTCACAAGTGCTATTATTTTGGCTGCGGTTGCATGTGGTTCTTCACTGATGTTGTTGTGGATTGCCCTTGAGGCATGGGGTGAGGATACATATCCAAACTCGTGGTTCAAGCACCTTGGACTGGCGCAGCTACCTCAAGGTAAGGTGGTGTCACTTCTGTACCTGAAGATTTCCATCTCTGACTTCTTGACACTCTTTTCTTCCCGTACTGGCGGGGATTTTTTCTTCTCCATGCCTCCTGGACTTGTTTTGCTCATTGGCGCTATCATTTCACTTCTTGTTTCGTCTTTAGTGGCATCTTTCTGGCAAAAGTCTCGCCCTGATGGTCTGCTAACCGAAGGACTTGCTTATGGAAAGAGTAACAGTGAGAAGCTGTTGCCATTGTGGGTGTGGATCTATTGCATAGCGTGGTGGCTTATTCAGGATGTCGTGAAGGTGATGACGTACAAATTTATGGAATGCGTTGACCTCTTTGGCTGTGTCTCTAAGGCTTACGGTGGAAAGGTTATTGATCCTTTTGTGGATGGATCAGCAGCTTTGGAGGTGGGAAAGACGACACAGGAGCCTGTTGCTTAATTGTGTGGAGGCTTGTATAACAGCTTATGTTATTCTGAGGTGTTTTTTCTGATTTACCTCCTTACTGTGCATAAGTTTGCGGATTTTGTGGGAAAGTGTGAAAGTTGCGGGTATTAGGGAATTCAGTTTGATCTACTTGTTTCTTCTACTTTTTTCGCTTTGTATTTCGGCCCCCAAAAGAAATCTAGAATTGTACTTCACCACTGCGTTAACAGTGATTTATGTCCGATTGTGCTTTTTTATTGATGAAGTAGCCTTTGGTAAATGCGTTTTTTTTTTTCTGTAGGGTTTATGTTTGCCCTCTCTTTTCTTTTTATGTTTTCGTTTTTGTTGCTATATTTCCACCCCATGTTTTACCGTATTCCTGTGTGTTTTTGAAGTGGAACTATCCTGGCTTAATGCCTTTGTTCTGGGTTTCGCAGGATACACTCTGATAGTTGTTGAATTTTTTTTTTTTTTGCTTCTCCACTACTGGGTGTTGTGAAGATATTGAGGATGTTGAGGTGGAAAAAGCACCGACTTCTGTAAATCCGCGTGCTTCATGCGTGTGTGGGCCCCGCATACACCACACAAACAAAGAGAGAGAGAGAGAGAGGGGGGGATGTAGTTTTATATCCAGTTATAGTCCCAATGAGCGATTGAGTGAAGAGATACAGCACGGGGCGTGAAGCTGCCGTGTGAGGACCATTGTTGAGGATTTGGGCTGAGGTGCACGAATGTGAGGTGTCAACAGTGAAAACACTCTTTCTTCTTTTCTTTTTGCTTTTCTGAGCACGTGTGAACTATTGGTTTGTGATCAAACATTTTCCCTTCTTTATTTTATTTATACTCCTAGAGGAGGGGGGGGGATAAATGTAAAATCAAGGAGGCCGAACTATTGTTGTATTATTTATACAGAAGAAATGGAAAAGATTATCTGTGGACAAAGACAATATGATTTTTTTTTTGAGTCTGGTACTTTGTATTACGCTGTGATACCCGTAAGGTAGGGAACTGAGACAAAGAAAAGGAATGCAAAATAGTAATAACAATGGGAGAGAGCGTCGTCATGAAGAAGAGATGGATGGGTGAATCATTAAACATCCGTGGGCAGATATCGAAGAAAAATTGAACGGGAAATCGAGCATGTTGGCCATTATTCATTTTCATTTCTTACATTGTCTTGTTTATATTACCAGAATATCTCCTTCTCATTTTACATTGTGAATATATTCACCCATACTATGAAACAAAACCCAGAACACCGAACAACATTACTATGTCATAAAAATATATCTCTCATTGGTCTTGCTAAACATCAGCAAAATGTTAAATAAAGATGGGGATGATTAAAAAAAAAAGGATTCTAAAATAACAGTTCATCGAAGTACATAAAACCATATGTGTATACATCCATTTCGGCAAATATTCAACCGTAGTGTACCCTTTAATGCTTTATTCTGAAGTGATACTCTATACCACTATTATCATGTTTCTTCCTTCACATAAACCCTCATTTTCTAATAGCAACACATTTTGTGAAAAAGCAACAAACAAAAGTAATAAGCATGGCGAGCGACAATGGTGACAAGGTGTTTCAAAACGGCTCTGACCACGCCGAGGAACACCCACCACAAAAGCCACGAAGGCGTCAGTCCGTCCTCTCCAAGGCCATTACTGAGCATAATGAGGACGCTGGTGATGAGGTGCCAATGCTGCCGCCATCAAAGGGACTGACGACCGCTGAGGCTGAAGAACTTCTTGCCCGGTACGGTCGCAACGAACTCCCCGAGAAGAAAACACCCAGTTGGCTGATCTTTGTGCGGAATCTGTGGGGTCCCATGCCCTTTGCACTGTGGGTTGCCATTATCATTGAATTCGCCCTGGAGAACTGGCCTGATGGTGCCATTCTTCTTGCCATTCAACTTGCCAACGCCACGATTGGGTGGTACGAGACCATCAAGGCCGGCGATGCTGTTGCCGCGCTGAAGAATTCACTGAAGCCTGTGGCCACCGTGTACCGTGACGGGTCGTGGCAACAAATGGACGCCGCACTGCTTGTTCCCGGCGACCTTGTGAAGCTTGCATCTGGCTCTGCGGTGCCCGCTGATTGCAGTATCAACGAGGGCGTGATTGATGTGGACGAGGCGGCCCTGACGGGTGAATCACTTCCCGTGACAATGGGAACGGATCACATGCCCAAGATGGGCTCGAACGTTGTCCGTGGCGAGGTGGACGGAACTGTGCAGTACACTGGGCAGAACACATTCTTTGGCAAAACGGCGGTGCTTCTGCAGTCTGTGGAGTCTGACCTTGGCAACATTCACGTGATTCTCTCCCGGGTGATGGTGGTGCTGACCAGCTTCTCCTTCGTGCTGTGCCTGATCTGCTTCATCTACTTGCTTGCAAAGTTCTATGAGACTTTCCGTCGTGCACTGCAGTTTGCTGTTGTGGTGCTTGTGGTGTCTATTCCGATTGCGCTTGAGATCGTTGTGACGACGACACTGGCTGTGGGCTCGAAGAAGCTCTCGAAGCACAAGATTATCGTGACGAAGCTGACGGCAATTGAAATGATGTCGGGTGTGAACATGCTGTGCTCCGACAAGACAGGAACGTTGACGCTGAACAAGATGGAGATTCAGGAACAGTGCTTCACATTCGAGGAGGGCCACGATCTCAAGTCCATTCTTGTGCTTGCGGCACTTGCTGCGAAGTGGCGCGAGCCGGCGCGCGATGCCCTGGACACCATGGTGCTCGGGGCCGCGGACCTGGACGAATGCGACAACTACACACAGACGGACTTCGTGCCGTTTGATCCGACGACGAAGCGCACGGCCGCCACGCTCATTGACAAGCGGACGAATGAAAAGTTCAGCGTGACAAAGGGCGCACCCCATGTGATCATCCAGCTTGTGTACAACCAAGACGAGATTAACGACAAGGTGGTTGACATCATTGACACTCTTGCCGCGCGTGGTGTTCGCTGCCTCTCGGTCGCGAAGACTGACTCGCAAGGTCGGTGGCATCTGTGTGGCATTCTCACCTTCCTTGACCCACCACGCCCTGACACGAAGGAGACGATTCGCCGCAGCAAGCAGTATGGTGTTGATGTGAAGATGATTACGGGCGACCACGTGCTGATCGCCAAGGAGATGTGCCGCATGCTTGACCTTGACCCGAATATTTTGACCGCGGACAAGCTTCCCAAGGTGGATGTGAATGATATTCCAGACGACGTTGGTGAAAAATACGGTGAGATGATGCTTGGTGTCGGTGGATTTGCGCAGGTGTTCCCTGAGCATAAGTTTCTCATCGTTGAGGCCCTTCGCCAATATGGCTTTACATGCGCAATGACTGGTGACGGTGTGAATGACGCACCCGCCCTTAAGCGTGCGGATGTGGGAATTGCTGTGCAGGGCGCGACAGACGCTGCGCGTGCGGCTGCTGACATGGTGCTGACTGGCCCTGGTCTGAGTGTTGTGGTGGAGGCAATGCTTGTGTCCCGACAGGTGTTCCAGCGCATGCTTTCCTTCCTGACGTACCGTATTTCGGCCACACTGCAGCTTGTGTGCTTCTTCTTTATTGCCTGCTTTTCCCTGACGCCCCGCGACTACGGCAGTGTTGATGAACATTTTCAGTTCTTCCACTTGCCTGTGCTGATGTTTATGCTTATCACATTACTGAATGATGGTTGCCTGATGACGATTGGCTATGACCGTGTGGTGCCTTCCAAGCTCCCGCAGCGATGGAATCTCCCTGTTGTGTTCACAAGTGCTATTATTTTGGCTGCGGTTGCATGTGGTTCTTCACTGATGTTGTTGTGGATTGCCCTTGAGGCATGGGGTGAGGATACATATCCAAACTCGTGGTTCAAGCACCTTGGACTGGCGCAGCTACCTCAAGGTAAGGTGGTGTCACTTCTGTACCTGAAGATTTCCATCTCTGACTTCTTGACACTCTTTTCTTCCCGTACTGGCGGGAAATGGTTCTTCTCCATGCCTCCTGGACTTGTTTTGCTCATTGGCGCTATCATTTCACTTCTTGTTTCGTCGATTGTGGCATCTTTCTGGCAAAAGTCTCGCCCTGATGGTCTGCTAACCGAAGGACTTGCTTATGGAAAGAGTAACAGTGAGAAGCTGTTGCCATTGTGGGTGTGGATCTATTGCATAGCGTGGTGGCTTATTCAGGATGTCGTGAAGGTGATGACGTACAAATTTATGGAATGCGTTGACCTCTTTGGCTGTGTCTCTAAGGCTTACGGTGGAAAGGTTATTGATCCTTTTGTGGATGGATCAGCAGCTTTGGAGGTGGGAAAGACGACACAGGAGCCTGTTGCTTAATTGTGTGGAGGCTTGTATAACAGCTTATGTTATTCTGAGGTGTTTTTTCTGATTTACCTCCTTACTGTGCATAAGTTTGCGGATTTTGTGGGAAAGTGTGAAAGTTGCGGGTATTAGGGAATTCAGTTTGATCTACTTGTTTCTTCTACTTTTTTCGCTTTGTATTTCGGCCCCCAAAAGAAATCTAGAATTGTACTTCACCACTGCGTTAACAGTGATTTATGTCCGATTGTGCTTTTTTATTGATGAAGTAGCCTTTGGTAAATGCGTTTTTTTTTTTCTGTAGGGTTTATGTTTGCCCTCTCTTTTCTTTTTATGTTTTCGTTTTTGTTGCTATATTTCCACCCCATGTTTTACCGTATTCCTGTGTGTTTTTGAAGTGGAACTATCCTGGCTTAATGCCTTTGTTCTGGGTTTCGCAGGATACACTCTGATAGTTGTTGAATTTTTTTTTTTTTGCTTCTCCACTACTGGGTGTTGTGAAGATATTGAGGATGTTGAGGTGGAAAAAGCACCGACTTCTGTAAATCCGCGTGCTTCATGCGTGTGTGGGCCCCGCATACACCACACAAACAAAGAGAGAGAGAGAGAGAGGGGGGGATGTAGTTTTATATCCAGTTATAGTCCCAATGAGCGATTGAGTGAAGAGATACAGCACGGGGCGTGAAGCTGCCGTGTGAGGACCATTGTTGAGGATTTGGGCTGAGGTGCACGAATGTGAGGTGTCAACAGTGAAAACACTCTTTCTTCTTTTCTTTTTGCTTTTCTGAGCACGTGTGAACTATTGGTTTGTGATCAAACATTTTCCCTTCTTTATTTTATTTATACTCCTAGAGGAGGGGGGGGGATAAATGTAAAATCAAGGAGGCCGAACTATTGTTGTATTATTTATACAGAAGAAATGGAAAAGATTATCTGTGGACAAAGACAATATGATTTTTTTTTTGAGTCTGGTACTTTGTATTACGCTGTGATACCCGTAAGGTAGGGAACTGAGACAAAGAAAAGGAATGCAAAATAGTAATAACAATGGGAGAGAGCGTCGT